>CM056203.1:44967229-45567229 GCA_029692085.1 Gymnothorax javanicus
ATTATGAAACACTTCTTCTGGCCTGGACTTGGAAGATGTTTCCAACTTTTGCAAAACCTGTCACACTTATCCAGGTAGTTGGAAAACACCAGTTAGACCCACCTGTAGCTCCATTGCAGCCTATCCCAGCATTTGAGGAGCCCTTCTCCAAAGGTCATTGTTGATTGTGTTGGTCCATTACCCAGGACTAGATCTGGAAATCAGTACTTGTTGACAATCATGTGTGCATCTACCCAGATTCCTGAAGCCATCCTCTCTACGCAACATCAAGGCAACTGCAATTTCCGAAGGCTTTTGATAAAGTTCTTCACGTTGTTTGGCCTTCCCAGGAAATTCAGTCAGATCAAGGTAGCAATTTCACTTCGGATTGTTTCAGCAGGTTGTGTATGAACTAGGTGCGAAGCAGATTCTTTCCAGTGCCTATCATCCAGAGAGTCAGGGTGCCTTAGAGCGGTTTATTCCACTCTCAAGACAATGATGAGGACTTATTGTTATGACCATGAGAAAGACTGGGATGAAGGTGTTCATTTGCTGTTGTTTGCAGCTAGATAAGCAGTGCAGGAGTCTGCTGGATTCAGTCCATTTTGAGCTAGTGTTTGGCCATGAAGTGAGAGGACCTTTGCTATTGTTGAGTGAACAATGGCAAGAGAGAGAGTCATATATCAGTCTGTTAGACTATGTTAGCAAGTTCAGGGAAAAGACTGCGTGCAGCCCTAGCCAAAGATAACTTGACATCAAGTCAGGGAAAAATGAAAACTTGGTATGATCATTAAGGCTAGAAAGCCGTGAGTTTAAAAACCAGGAGACAAGGTCCTTGTGTTGTTTCCCTTACAGTCAATCCATTGCAGGCTAGATTTCATGGTCCTATGAAATTCTGACAAAACTCAATGATCTCAATTACATTGTGAAGACTCCAGATGGAGAAAGCCAAAACAGTTGTGTCACATTAACATGCTGAAGCCTTATTATGATAGGAATGCTAGGGTTGCAGCTGTCACTTCAGATCCCTCCTAGGGCTGAGACTTGTGAAGATGAGGGGGAGTTTCAAGATGATGAACCTAGAATTAAAGCTGAAGTTCTTTCATGTAAATTGTCAAATTCTGAAGTGTTGCAAAATCTTGATGTAAAACTCAGCACTTAGAACCCTCACAGAAAGATCAGTTTGAGGGTTGATCAAGAAATATAAAGATCTATTTCCTGATGTTCCAAAGAGAGTTTCTATAGCCTCTCATGATGTAGACGTTGGTGATGCCAAACCAATAAAACAGCATCCGTGCCGGATGAATCCTGAAAAGAGAAAGATTGCTGAGAAAGGGTTGAGTACATGTTAGAACATGATATTATCAGACCCTCTAACTCCGATTGGAGTTCACCCTGTGTTCTAGTTCCAAAACCTGATGGAAGTACTAGATTCTGTACAGATTATCGCAAAAGTCAATGCTGTAACTAGAACTGATGTGTATCCAATACCTAGGATTGATGATTGTATCGATAGAGTAGGGCAAGCAAAAGTTTCTGACCAAGATTGATTTATTGAAGGGTTATTGGTGTGTGCCTTTAACTGAGAGGGCCAAGAGCATCTCTGCTTTTGCCACACCATCTGGGTTATACCAGTATGAAGTCCTACCCTTTGGCATGAAAAAATGCCCCAGCCACGTTCAAGGATGATACAGTCTACAATCGCGGATTGCCACACACGGGTGCGTACATCGACGACCTGATCACATGGAGTGACTCCTGGGAAGAACATCTGAAAGATGTAGAGGCGTTGTTCCAGCGCTTGACCCAGGCTAACCTGACTGTTAACCTGAACAAGAGTGACTTTTAATTGTGCTACTGTCACATATCTTGGCTACGTCATAGGCCAGGGTAAGGTGGCACCCATAAATGCTAAAGTCCAAGCCATCATGGACTTTCCAGTTCCTGACAACAAAAAAGCTTTGCGCCGCTTCCTTGGAATGATCGGGTACTACCGCAAGTTCTGCAAGAACTTTGCTGAGATTAAGCTCTCTCAGTCTCACCAACCAACTGAAGAAAGGCGTAAAAGTTCACTTGGGATGAAGCATGCCAAAGAGCCTTTCACGCCTGAAGTCTCTGCTGTGTCACTTCCCCGTGCTCAAATCTCCTGACTTCAACAAACCGTTCTCCATAGCGGTCGATGCTAGCGACCAAGCTTGTGGATCTGTGCTCCTACAGAGAAGTGACTCTGATGACATTGAGCATCCCGTGGCATACTTCTCCAGGAAGTTCAATCGCCAGCAAAAGAACTATTCCACAATTGAGAAGGAGCTGTTGGCTCTGGTTCTATCCGTACAACACTTTGAGGTCTATGTTTATACGGGGCAAAAGCCAATGATTGTATATACTGACCACAATCCGTTAATGTTTTTGAGTAAGATGAAAAACAAAAATCGGAGATTGTTGAATTGGAGTTTGATTTCACAAGAGTTTGACTTGGAAATTAAGCATGTAAAGGGTGCTGACAATGTAATTGCCGATTGCTTATCCCGTGTTTGAATATATGTATATATATCACCTGTGTTTATTAGCATATTGTATTATATGTATATGTATATATACAAGTGTCTACTTAACCATTTTGTATTGAAAAAGAAAAATTTTGCCTTTTAAGTCAAAATTTTTCCCTTTGGAATGGAGGTGTAATGTGGTAAATAGCCACTAGATGGCAGTATTGACTTTTTTTTGTGAAGCCCAGTCTGAAGCTAGGTTGGGCATGTCAGGGCATGCCCAGAGGGGAAAGTCCCAGAAATGGGAGGGGCTGGACAAGAGTATATAAGGAGAAAAATCGAGAGTGTGTAGTAGTAGGAGAAATTGCAAGAAGGATACATTTGACCAGACCTGTCACTCTTTTCAAGACCTTTTAAGCTTTTTGTGGATTTTTGCCTGTGTTGGAGCATTTTCCTGTCCCAGGACATCACAACAGAGCAGCCCATCTCCATTACAGGGAACTGTAAATATCTTATTTTTTTATTTTATATCAATCTTGGTCAGTAGGGTAGAGAGTAGATTGGTTCTGTTTGTTTAATTAAATCTGTTGAAGTTTAACAATTTTGTCTGTCATCCCTTGCTGTCCGTGACGCCATAACAAATTGGGGCCATAACAAATTGGGGCCATAAGAATATGCACTGTCATGAAAACACGAATCTTTGAGTTTCTAAGGTTTGAAATTGAATTTGTAAGTGTATCTGTCCTGGGATGTGCTTCAGAGCACTGTGCAGTGCATATAGGGCATAAATCGGGACACTGTGCATAAATTGCCATTTGCGAGTGAATATAAACTTCTGAAGTGAAGATATGCACTTTTTTAAAAACTTGCTTTTTTTTGAAAGTCTGCAAGTGTAAACATTTCATTCTGTGTGTATCTCAGTGGGAAAGTAATAAACATTGGTGAAATGTGACTATATGATAGAATTCCACGCACTTTGTTGCTAACTCCTGCAGGAAGCGAGATAGAGCCTTGAACTTGGCGTGTATATGCACTTTCAAGAAAACACGCATCTTTGAGATTCTAAGCTGTGAAATTGAATTTGTGCGTGTATCTGGACTGAGATGTGTTTCAGAACACTGCGCAGTGCATATAGGGCATAAATCGGGCCACTGTGCATGAATTGCCACATGCGAGTGGATATGAACCCGGAAGTGAAGATATGCACTTTTTTTTCAAATACTTGCTTTTTTTTTTAAAGTGTGCATGTGAAAACTTTTCATTCTGTGTGTATCTCAGTGGGAAAGTAATAAACATTGGTGAAATGTGACTATATGACAGAATTCCACTCACTTTGTTGCTAACTCCTACAGGAAGCGAGATAAACCTTGAAACTGAGTGTATATGCACTTTCATGATAACACAAATCTTTGAGTTACTAAGGTTTGAAACTGAATTTGTGCGTGTATCTGTCCTGGGATGTGATTCAGAGCACTGTGCAGTGCATATAGGGCATAAATCGGGCCACTGTGCATAAATTGCCATATGCAGTGAATATAAGAGTTCTGAAGTGAAGGTATGCACTTTTTAAAAACTTGCTTTTTAAAAGTCTGCATGTGTAAACATTTCATTCTGTGTGTATCTCAGTGGGAAAGTAATAAACATTGCTGAAATGTGACTATATGACAGAATTCCACGCACTTTGTTGCTAACTCCTGCAGGAAGCGAGATAGAGCCTTGAAACTGCGTGTATATGCACTTTCAAGAAAACACGCATATTTGAGATTCTTAGGTTTGAAATTGAATTTGAGCGTGTATCTGGACTGAGATGTGCTTCAGAACACTGCGCAGTGCATATAGGGCATAAATCGGGCCACTTTGCATAAATTGCCATATGGGGAGTGAATATGAACTTCTCAAGTGAAGATATGCACTTTTAAAAAATTTGCTCTTTTTGAAAGTCTGCATGTGAAAACTTTTCATTCTGTGTGTATCTCAGTGAGAAAATAATAAACATTGGTGAAATGTGACTAAATGACAGAATTCCACGCACTTTGCTGCTAACTGCTGCAGGAAGCGAGATAGAGCCTTGAAACTGCGTGTATATGCACTTTCAAGAAAACACGCATCTTTGAGTTTCTAAGTTTTGAAATTGAATTTGTGCGTGTATCTGGACTGGGAAATGCTTCAGAGCTCTGTGCAGTGCATATAGGGCATAAATCGGGCTACTGTCCATAAATTGCTATATGCGAATGAACATGAACTTCTGATGTAAAGATATGCACGTTTTAAAATAATTGCTTTTTTTAAAGTCTGCATGTGAATACTTTTCATTCTGTGTGTATCTCAGTGGGAAAGCAATAAACATTGGTAAAATGTGACTATATGACAGAATTCCACTCACTTTGTTGCTGACTCCTACAGGAAGCGAGATAGAGCCTTAAAACTGCGTGTATATGCACTTTCAAGAAAACACGAATCTTTGAGTTTCTAAGGTTTGAAATTGAATTTGTGCGTGTTTCTGTCCTGGAATGTGCTTCAGAGCACTGTGCAGTGCTTATAGGGCATAAATCGGGCCACTGTGCATAAATTGGCATATCACAGTGAATATGAACTTCTGAAGTGAAGATATGCACTTTTTTTAAATTCTTGCTTTTTTTAAAGTCTGCATGTGAAAACTTTTCATTCTGTGTGTATCTCAGTGGGAAAGCAATAAACATTGGTGAAATGTGACTATATGACAGAATTCCACTCACTTTGTTGCTGACTCCTACAGGAAGCGAGATAGAGCCTTGAAACTGCGTGTATATGCACTTTCAAGAAAACACGCATCTTTGAGATTCTAAGGTGTCAAATTGAATTTGTGTGTGTATCTGGACTGAGATGTGCTTCAGAACACTGCGCAGTGCATATAGGGCATAAATCGGGCCACTGTGCATAAATTGCCATATGCGAGTGAATATCAACTTCGGAAGTGAGGATATGCACTTTTTCTAAATACTTGCTTTTTTGTAAAAGTCTGCATGTGAAAACTTTTCATTCCGTGTGTATCTCAGTGGGAAAGTAATAAATATTGGTGAAATGTGACTATATGACAGAATTCCACTCACTTTGTTGCTGACTCCTACAGGAAGCGAGATAGAGCCTTGAAACTGCGTGTATATGCAATTTCATGAAAACCACGAATCTTTTTACTTTCTAAGGTTTGAAATTGAATTTGTGCGGGTATCTGGACTGAGATGTGCTTCATAACACTGCGCAGTGCATATAGGGCATAAATCGGGCCACTGTGCATAAATTGCCATATGCGAGTGATTATGAACTTCTGAAGTGAAGATATGCACTTTTTGAAAAACTTGCTCTTTTTGAAAGTCTGCATGTGAAAACTTTTCATTCTGTGTGTATCTCAGTGGGAAAATAATAAACATTGGTGAAATGTGACTATATGACAGAATTCCATGCACTTTGTTGCTAACTCCTACAGGAAGCGAGATAGAGCCTTGAAACTGCGTGTATATGCACTTTCATGAAAACATGCATCTTTGAGTTTCTAAGGCTTGAAATTGAATTTGTGCCTGTATCTAGACTGAGATGTGCTTCAGGGCACTCTGCAGTGCATATAGGGCATAAATCGGGCCACTGTGCATAAATTGCCATATGCGAGTGAATATGAACTTCTGAAATGAAGATATGCACTTTTTTAACAACTTGCTTTTTTTGAAAGTCTGCATGTGTAAACTTTTCATTCTGTGTGTACCTCAGTGGGAAAGTAATAAACATTGGTGAAATGTGACTATATGACAGAATTCCACGCACTTTGTTACTAACTCCTGCAGGAAGCGAGATAGAGCCTTGAAACTGCGTGTATATGCACTTTCAAGAAAACACGCATCTTTGAGATTCTAAGGTGTCAAATTGAATTTGTGCGTGTATCTGGACTGAGATGTGCTTCAGAACACTGCGCAGTGCATATAGGGCATAAATCGGGCCACTGTGCATAAATTGCCATATGCGAGTGAATATCAACTTCGGAAGTGAGGATATGCACTTTTTCTAAATACTTGCTTTTTTGCAAAAGTCTGCATGTGAAAACTTTTCATTCCGTGTGTATCTCAGTGGGAAAGTAATAAATATTGGTGAAATGTGACGATATGACAGAATTCCACTCACTTTGTTGCTAACTCCTAAGGAAGCGAGATAGAGCCTTGAAACTGCGTGTATATGCAATTTCATGAAAACAAGCTTTTGTGAGGTTCTAAGGTTGGAACTTGAATCTGTGCGTGTATCTGCCCTGGGATGTGCTTCAGAGCACTGTGCAGTGCATATAGGGCATAAAAAGGGCCACTGTGCATAAATTGCCATATGCGAGTGTTTGGGAACTTCTGAAGTGAAGATATGCACTTGTTTAAAAAAGTTGCTTTTTTTGAAAGTCTGCCAGTGAAAACTTTCATTCTGTGTGTATCTCAGTGGGAAAGTAATAAACATTGGTGAAATGTAACTATATGACAGAATTCCACTAACTTTGTTGCTAACTCCTACAGGAAGCGCGATAGAGCCTTGAAACTGCGTGTATATGCACTGTCATGAAAACACGAATCTTTGAGTTTCTAAGGTTTGAAATTGAATTTGTAAGTGTATCTGTCCTGGGATGTGCTTCAGAGCACTGTGCAGTGCATATAGGGCATAAATCGGGACACTGTGCATAAATTGCCATTTGCGAGTGAATATGAACTTCTGAAGTGAAGATATGCACTTTTTAAAAACTTGCTTTTTTTGAAAGTCTGCATGTGTAAACATTTCATTCTGTGTGTATCTCAGTGGGAAAGTAATAAACATTGCTGAGATGTGACTATATGACAGAATTCCACGCACTTTGTTGCTAACTCCTGCAGGAAGCGAGATAGAGCCTTGAAACTGCGTGTATATGCACTTTCAAGAAAACACGCATATTTGAGATTCTTAGGTTTGAAATTGAATTTGAGCGTGTATCTGGACAGAGATGTGCTTCAGAACACTGCGCAGTGCATATAGGGCATAAATCGGGCCACTTTGCATAAATTGCCATATGCGAGTGAATATGAACTTCTCAAGTGAAGATATGCACTTTTTTAAAAATTTGCTCTTTTTGAAAGTCTGCATGTGTAAACTTTTCATTCTGTGTGTATCTCAGTGAGAAAATAATAAACATTGGTGAAATGTGACTAAATGACAGAATTCCACGCACTTTGTTGCTAACTGCTGCAGGAAGCGAGATAGAGCCTTGAAACTGCGTTTATATGCACTTTTAAGAAAACACGCATCTTTGAGTTTCTAAGGTTTGAAATTGAATTTGTGCGTGTATCTGGACTGGGAAATGCTTCAGAGCTCTTAGCAGTGCATATAGGGCATAAATCGGGCTACTGTCCATAAATTGCTATATGCGAATGAACATGAACTTCTGATGTGAAGATATGCACGTTTTTATATAATTGCTTTTTTTAAAGTCTGCATGTGAATACTTTTCATTCTGTGTGTATCTCAGTGGGAAAGCAATAAACATTGGTGAAATGTGACTATATGACAGAATTCCACTCACTTTGTTGCTGACTCCTACAGGAAGCGAGATAGAGCCTTGAAACTGCGTGTATATGCACTTTCAAGAAAACACGAATCTTTGAGTTTCTAAGGTTTGAAATTGAATTTGTGCGTGTTTCTGTCCTGGAATGTGCTTCAGAGCACTGTGCAGTGCATATAGGGCATAAATCGGGCCACTGTGCATAAATTGGCATATGCGAGTGAATATGAACTTCTGAAGTGAAGATATGCACTTTTTTTAAATTCTTGCTTTTTTTAAAGTCTGCATCTGAAAACTTTTCATTCTGTGTGTATCTCAGTGGGAAAGCAATAAACATTGGTGAAATGTGACTATATGACAGAATTCCACTCACTTTGTTGCTGACTCCTACAGGAAACGAGATACAGCCTTGAAACTGCGTGTATATGCAATTTCATGAAAACACGAATCTTTTACTTTCTAAGGTTTGAAATTGAATTTGTGCGGGTATCTGGACTGAGATGTGCTTCATAACACTGCGCAGTGCATATAGGGCATAAATCGGGACACTGTGCATAAATTGCCATATGCGAGTGAATATGAACTTCTGAAGTTAAGATATACACTTTTTGAAAAACTTGCTCTTTTTGAAAGGGTGCATGTGAAAACTTTTCATTCTGTGTGCATCTCAGTGGGAAAATAATAAACATTGATGAAATATGACTATATGACAGAATTCCACTCACTTTGTTGCTAACTCCTACAGGAAGCGAGATAAACCTTGAAACTGAGTGTATATGCACTTTCATGATAACACAAATCTTTGAGTTACTAAGGTTTGAAACTGAATTTGTGCGTGTATCTGTCCTGGGATGTGATTCAGAGCACTGTGCAGTGCATATAGGGCATAAATCGGGCCACTGTGCATAAATTGCCATATGCGAGTGAATATGAAGTTCTGAAGTGAAGGTATGCACTTTTTTAAAAACTTGCTTTTTTTAAAGTCTGCATGTGTAAACATTTCATTCTGTGTGTATCTCAGTGGGAAAGTAATAAACATTGCTGAAATGTGACTATATGACAGAATTCCACGCACTTTGTTGCTAACTCCTGCAGGAAGCGAGATAGAGCCTTGAAACTGCGTGTATATGCACTTTCAAGAAAACACGCATATTTGAGATTCTTAGGTTTGAAATTGAATTTGAGCGTGTATCTGGACTGAGATGTGCTTCAGAACACTGCGCAGTGCATATAGGGCATAAATCGGGCCACTTTGCATAAATTGCCATATGGGAGTGAATATGAACTTCTCAAGTGAAGATATGCACTTTTTTAAAAATTTGCTCTTTTGAAAGTCTGCATGTGAAAACTTTTCATTCTGTGTGTATCTCAGTGAGAAAATAATAAACATTGGTGAAATGTGACTAAATGACAGAATTCCACGCACTTTGCTGCTAACTGCTGCAGGAAGCGAGATAGAGCCTTGAAACTGCGTGTATATGCACTTTCAAGAAAACACGCATCTTTGAGTTTCTAAGTTTTGAAATTGAATTTGTGCGTGTATCTGGACTGGGAAATGCTTCAGAGCTCTGTGCAGTGCATATAGGGCATAAATCGGCTACTGTCCATAAATTGCTATATCTAATGAACATGAACTTCTGATGTAAAGATATGCACGTTTTAAAATAATTGCTTTTTTTAAAGTCTGCATGTGAATACTTTTCATTCTGTGTGTATCTCAGTGGGAAAGCAATAAACATTGGTAAAATGTGACTATATGACAGAATTCCACTCACTTTGTTGCTGACTCCTACAGGAAGCGAGATAGAGCCTTAAAACTGCGTGTATATGCACTTTCAAGAAAACACGAATCTTTGAGTTTCTAAGGTTTGAAATTGAATTTGTGCGTGTTTCTGTCCTGGAATGTGCTTCAGAGCACTGTGCAGTGCTTATAGGGCATAAATCGGGCCACTGTGCATAAATTGGCATATACGAGTGAATATGAACTTCTGAAGTGAAGATATGCACTTTTTTTAAATTCTTGCTTTTTTTAAAGTCTGCATGTGAAAACTTTTCATTCTGTGTGTATCTCAGTGGGAAAGCAATAAACATTGGTGAAATGTGACTATATGACAGAATTCCACTCACTTTGTTGCTGACTCCTACAGGAAGCGAGATAGAGCCTTGAAACTGCGTGTATATGCACTTTCAAGAAAACACGCATCTTTGAGATTCTAAGGTGTCAAATTGAATTTGTGTGTGTATCTGGACTGAGATGTGCTTCAGAACACTGCGCAGTGCATATAGGGCATAAATCGGGCCACTGTGCATAAATTGCCATATGCGAGTGAATATCAACTTCGGAAGTGAGGATATGCACTTTTTCTAAATACTTGCTTTTTTGTAAAAGTCTGCATGTGAAAACTTTTCATTCCGTGTGTATCTCAGTGGGAAAGTAATAAATATTGGTGAAATGTGACTATATGACAGAATTCCACTCACTTTGTTGCTGACTCCTACAGGAAGCGAGATAGAGCCTTGAAACTGCGTGTATATGCAATTTCATGAAAACACGAATCTTTTACTTTCTAAGGTTTGAAATTGAATTTGTCCGGGTATCTGGACTGAGATGTGCTTCATAACACTGCGCAGTGCATATAGGGCATAAAATCGGCCACTGTGCATAAATTGCCATATCAATTATGAACTTCTGAAGTGAAGATATGCACTTTTTGAAAAACTTGCTCTTTTTGAAAGTCTGCATGTGAAAACTTTTCATTCTGTGTGTATCTCAGTGGGAAAATAATAAACATTGGTGAAATGTGACTATATGACAGAATTCCATGCACTTTGTTGCTAACTCCTACAGGAAGCGAGATAGAGCCTTGAAACTGCGTGTATATGCACTTTCATGAAAACATGCATCTTTGAGTTTCTAAGGCTTGAAATTGAATTTGTGCCTGTATCTAGACTGAGATGTGCTTCAGGGCACTGTGCAGTGCATATAGGGCATAAATCGGGCCACTGTGCATAAATTGCCATATGCGAGTGAATATGAACTTCTGAAATGAAGATATGCACTTTTTAAAACTTGCTTTTTTTGAAAGTCTGCATGTGTAAACTTTTCATTCTGTGTGTATCTCAGTGGGAAAGTAATAAACATTGGTGAAATGTGACTATATGACAGAATTCCACGCACTTTGTTACTAACTCCTGCAGGAAGCGAGATAGAGCCTTGAAACTGCGTGTATATGCACTTTCAAGAAAACACGCATCTTTGAGATTCTAAGGTGTCAAATTGAATTTGTGCGTGTATCTGGACTGAGATGTGCTTCAGAACACTGCGCAGTGCATATAGGGCATAAATCGGGCCACTGTGCATAAATTGCCATATGCGAGTGAATATCAACTTCGGAAGTGAGGATATGCACTTTTTCTAAATACTTGCTTTTTTTAAAGTCTGCATGTGAAAACTTTTCATTCTGTGTGTATCTCAGTGGGAAAGTAATAAACATTGGTGAAATGTGACTATATGACAGAATTCCACTCACTTTGTTGCTAACTCCTAAGGAAGCGAGATAGAGCCTTGAAACTGCGTGTATATGCAATTTCATGAAAACAAGCTTCTTTGAGGTTCTAAGGTTGGAACTTGAATCTGTGCGTGTATCTGCCCTGGGATGTGCTTCAGAGCACTGTGCAGTGCATATAGGGCATAAATCGGCCACTGTGCATAAATTGCCATATCGAATGTTTGGGAACTTCTGAAGTGAAGATATGCACTTGTTTAAAAACTTGCTTTTTTGAAAGTCTGCCAGTGAAAACTTTTCATTCTGTGTGTATCTCAGTGGGAAAGTAATAAACATTGGTGAAATGTAACTATATGACAGAATTCCACTAACTTTGTTGCTAACTGCTACAGGAGCGCGATAGAGCCTTGAAACTGCGTGTATATGCACTGTCATGAAAACACGAATCTTTGAGTTTCTAAGGTTTGAAATTGAATTTGTAAGTGTATCTGTCCTGGGATGTGCTTCAGAGCACTGTGCAGTGCATATAGGGCATAAATCGGGACACTGTGCATAAATTGCCATTTGCGAATATGAATATGAACTTCTGAAGTGAAGATATGCACTTTTTAAAAACTTGCTTTTTTTAAAGTCTGCATGTGTAAACATTTCATTCTGTGTGTATCTCAGTGGGAAAGTAATAAACATTGCTGAAATGTGACTATATGACAGAATTCCACGCACTTTGTTGCTAACTCCTGCAGGAAGCGAGATAGAGCCTTGAAACTGCGTGTATATGCACTTTCAAGAAAACACGAATCTTTGAGATTCTTAGGTTTGAAATTGAATTTGAGCGTGTATCTGGACAGAGATGTGCTTCAGAACACTGCGCAGTGCATATAGGGCATAAATCGGGCCACCCTGTGCATAAATTGCCATATGCGAGTGAATATGAACTTCTCAAGTGAAGATATGCACTTTTTAAAAAAATTTGCTTTTTTAAAGTCTGCATGTGAAAACTTTTCATTCTGTGTGTATCTCAGTGAGAAAATAATAAACATTGGTGAAATGTGACTAAATGACAGAATTCCACGCACTTTGTTGCTAACTGCTGCAGGAAGCGAGATAGAGCCTTGAAACTGCGTGTATATGCACTTTCAAGAAAACACGCATCTTTGAGTTTCTAAGGTTTGAAATTGAATTTGTGCGTGTATCTGGACTGGGAAATGCTTCAGAGCTCTGTGCAGTGCATATAGGGCATAAATCGGGCTACTGTCCATAAATTGCTATATGCGAATGAACATGAACTTCTGATGTGAAGATATGCACGTTTTTAAATAATTGCTTTTTTTAAAGTCTGCATGTGAATACTTTTCATTCTGTGTGTATCTCAGTGGGAAAGCAATAAACATTGGTGAAATGTGACTATATGACAGAATTCCACTCACTTTGTTGCTGACTCCTACAGGAAGCGAGATAGAGCCTTGAAACTGCGTGTATATGCACTTTCAAGAAAACACGAATCTTTGAGTTTCTAAGGTTTGAAATTGAATTTGTGCGTGTTTCTGTCCTGGAATGTGCTTCAGAGCACTGTGCAGTGCATATAGGGCATAAATCGGGCCACTGTGCATAAATTGGCATATGCGAGTGAATATGAACTTCTGAAGTGAAGATATGCACTTTTTTTAAATTCTTGCTTTTTTAAAGTCTGCATCTGAAAACTTTTTCATTCTGTGTGTATCTCAGTGGGAAAGCAATAAACATTGGTGAAATGTGACTATATGACAGAATTCCACTCACTTTGTTGCTGACTCCTACAGGAAGCGAGATAGAGCCTTGAAACTGCGTGTATATGCAATTTCATGAAAACACGAATCTTTTACTTTCTAAGGTTTGAAATTGAATTTGTGCGGGTATCTGGACTGAGATGTGCTTCATAACACTGCGCAGTGCATATAGGGCATAAATCGGGACACTGTGCATAAATTGCCATATGCGAGTGAATATGAACTTCTGAAGTTAAGATATACACTTTTTGAAAAACTTGCTCTTTTTGAAAGGGTGCATGTGAAAACTTTTCATTCTGTGTGCATCTCAGTGGGAAAATAATAAACATTGATGAAATATGACTATATGACAGAATTCCATGCACTTTGTTGCTAACTCCTACAGGAAGCGAGATAGAGCCTTGAAACTGCGTGTATATGCACTTTCATGATAACACGAATCTTTGAGTTTCTAAGCTTTGAAATTGAATTTGTGCGTGTATCTGTCCTGGGATGTGCTTCAGGGCACTGTGCAGTGCATATAGGGCATAAATCGGGCCACTGTGCATAAATTGCCATATGCGAGTGAATATGAACTTCTCAAGTGAAGATATGCACTTTTTTAAAAACTTGCTTTTTTTAAAGCCTGCATGTGTAAACATTTCATTCTGTGTGTATCTCAGTGGGAAAGTAATAAACATTGGTGAAATGTGACTATATGACAGAATTCCACGCACTTTGTTGCGAACTCCTGCAGAAAGCGAGATAGAGCCTTGAAACTGAGTGTATATGCACTTTCAAGAAAACACGCATCTTTGAAATTCTAAGGTTTGAAATTGAATTTGTGCGTGTATCTGGACTGAGATGCGCTTCAGAACACTGCGCAGTGCATATAGGGCATAAATCGGGCCACTGTGCATAAATTGCCCTATGCGAGTGAATATGAACTTCTGATGTGAAGATATGCACTTTTTTAAAAACTTGCATTTTTTGAAAATCTGCATGAGAAAACTTTTCATTCTGTGTGTATCTCAGTGGGAAAATAAACATTGGTGAAATGTGACTATATGACAGAATTCCACGCACTTTGTTGCTAACTCCTGCAGAAAGCGAGATAGAGCCTTGAAACTGCGTGTATATGCACTTTCATGAAAAACAAGCTTTTGAGGTTCTAAGGTTGGAACTTGAATCTGTGCGTGTATCTGCCCTGGGATGTGCTTCAGAGCACTGTGCAGTGCATATAGGGCATAAATAAGGCCACTGTGCATAAATTGCCAAATGCGAGTGAATATGAACTTCTGAAGTGAAGATATGCACTTTTTTCAAATACTTGCTTTTTTTAAAGTCTGCATGTGAAAACTTTTCATTCTGTGTGTATCTCACTGGGAAAAAGTAATAAACATTGGTGAAATGTGACTATATGACAGAATTCCACGCACTTTGTTGCTAACTCCTGCAGGAAGCGAGATAGAGCCTTGAAACTGTGTGTATATGCAATTTCAAGAAAAACAATCTTTGAGATTCTAAGGTTTGAAATTGAATTTGTGCCTGTATCTAGACTGAGATGTGCTTCAGAACACTGTGCAGTGCATATAGGGCATAAATTGGGCCACTGTGCATAAATTGTCATATGCGAGTGAATATGAACTTCTGAAGTGAAGATATGCACTTTTTAAAAACTTGCTTTTTTGAAAGTCTGCATGTGTAAACTTTTCATTCTGTGTGTATCTCAGTGGGAAAGTAATAAACATTGGTGAAATGTGACTATATGACAGAATTCCACGCACTTTGTTGCTAACTCCTGCAGGAAGCGAGATAGAGCCTTGAAACTGCATGTATATGCACTTTCAAGAAAACATGAATTTTTTCAGTTTCTAAGGTTTGAAAATGAATTTGTGCGTGTATCTGGACTGAGATGTGCTTCAGAACACTGCGCAGTGCATATAGGGCATAAATCGGGCCACTGTGCATAAATTGCCATATGCAGTGAATATGAATCGAAGGAAGATATGCACTTCTTTTAAATACTTGCTTTTTTAAAAAAGTCTGCATGTAAAAACTTTCCATTCTGTGTGTATCTCAGTGGGGAAAAGTAATAAACATTGGTGAAATGTGACAATATGACAGAATTCCACACTTTGTTGATGACTCCTACAGGAATCCATATAAAGCCTTGAAACCAAATATGCACTTTCATGAAAACAATCTTTCAGTTTCTTAGGTTTGAAATTGATTCTGTTCGTGTATCTGTCCTGGGATGTGCTTCAGAGTGCATATAGGGCATAAATCGACCACTGTGCATAAATTGCCATATGCGAGTGAATATGAACTTGATATTTTTTAAAAACTTGCTCTTTTTGAAAGTCTGCATGTGAAAACTTTTCATTCTGTGTGTATCTCAGTGGGAAAAAAATAAACATTGGTGAAATGTGACTATATGACAGAATTCCACGCACTTTGTTACTAACTCCTGCAGAAGCGAGATAGAGCCTTGAAACTGCGTGTATATGCACTTTCAAGAAAAAAACAATCTTTGAGATTCTAATGTGTCAAATTGAATTTGTCAGGACTGAGATGTGCTTCAGAACACTGGTGCAGTGCATATAGGGCATAAATCGGGCCACTGAAATTGCCATATGCGAAAGTGAATATGAACTTCTGAAGTGAAGATATGCACTTTTTTAAATACTTGCTTTTTTTGAAAGTCTGCATGTGAAAACTTTTCATTCTGTGTGTATCTCAGTGGGAAAGTAATAAACATTGCTGAAATGTGACTATATGACAGAATTCCACTCACTTTGTTGCTAACTCCTAAGGAAGCGAGATAGAGCCTTGAAACTGCGGTATATGCAATTTCATGAAAACAAGCTTCTTTGAGGTTTTAAGGTTTGAACTTGAATCTGTGCGTGTATCTGCCCTGGGATGTGCTTCAGAGCACTGTGCAATTATAGAAAAATTCCACTGTGCATAAATTGCCATATGCGAGTGAATGGGAACTTCTGAAGTGAAGATATGCACTTGTTTAAAAAACTTGCTTTTTTGAAAGTCTGCCAGTGAAAACTTTCATTCTGTGTGTATCTCAGTGGGAAAGTAATAAACATTGGTGACATGTGACAATATGACAGAATTCCACGCACTTTGTTGCTAACTCCTGCAGGAAGCGAGATAGAGCCTTGAAACTGCGTGTATATGTACTTTCATGAAAACACGAATCTTTGAGTTTCTAAGGTTTGAAATAAAATTTGTGCATGTATCAGTCCTGGCATGCGCTTCAGAGCACTGTGCAGTGCATATAGGGCATAAATCGGGCCACTATGCATAAATTGCCATATGCGAGTGAATATGAACTTCTGATGTGAAGATATGCACTTTTTTAAAATCTTACTTTTCTTTAAAGTTTGCATGTGAAAACTTTTCATTCTGTCTGTATCTCAGTGGGAAAGTAATAAACATTGGTGAAATGTGACTATATGACAGAATTCCACTTTGTTGGTACTTTGTTGCTAACTCCTTTGCAGGTTTGAAATTGAATTTATGCGTGTAGTCCTGGGATAGAGCCTTGAAATAGGGCTGGGCCACTGTGTATATGCACTTTGAACTTCAAGAAAATGCACACTTGAAAGTCTTTGAGTTTCTAAGTTTGAAATTGAATTTGTGCGTGTATCTGTCCTGGGATGTGCTTCAGAACATTCTGCAGTGCATATAGGGCATAAATCGGGCCACTGTGCATAAATTGGCATATGCGAGTCAATATGAACTTCTGAAGTGAAAATATACACTTTTTTAAAAACTTGCTTTTTTTGAAAGTCTGCATGGGTAAACTTTTCATTCTGTGTGTATCTCAGTGGGAAAGCAATAAACATTAGTGAAATGTGACTATATGACATAATTCCACGCACTTTCTTGCTAACTCCTGCAGGAAGCGAGATAGAGCCTTGAAACTGCGTGTATATGCACTTTCAAGAGAACACGCATGTTTGAGTTTCTAAGGTTTGAAATTCAATTTGTGCGTGTATCTGGACTGAGATGTGATTCAGAACACAGCGCAGTGCGTATAGGGCATAAATCGGGCCACTTTGCATATATTGCCATATGCGAGTGAATATGAACTTCGGAAATGAAGATATGCACTTTTTTTAAATACTTGCTTTTTAAAAAGTCTGCTTGTGAAAAACTTTTCATTCTGTGTGTATCTCAGAGGGAAAGTAATAAACTTTGGTGAAATGTGACTATATGACAGAATTCCTCACTTTGTTGCTAACTCCTACAGGAAGCGAGATAGAGCCTTGAAACTGCGCGTGTATATGCACTTTCATGAAAACACGAATCTTTGAGTTTCTAAGGTTTGAAATTGAATTTGTGCGTGTATCTGTCCTGGGATGTGCTTCAGAGCACTGTGCAGTGCATATAGGGCATAAATCGGGCCACTGTGCATAAATTGCCATATGCGAGTGAATATGAACTTCTGAAGTGAAGATATGCACTTTTTAAAAACTTGCTTTTTTGAAAGTCTGCATGTGTAAACTTTTTCATTCTGTGTGTATCTCAGTGGGAAAAGTAATAAACATTGGTGAAAAACTATATGACAGAATTCCACACTTTGTTCCTAACTCCTGCAGGAAGCGAGATAGAGCTTTGAAACTGCGTGTATATGCACTTTCATTTTAAAACGATCATTGAGTTTCTAAGGTTTGAAATTGAATTTGTGCGTGTATCTGGACTGAGATGTGATTCAGAACACAGTGCAGTGCATATAGGGGCATAAATCGGGCCACTTTGCATAAATTGCCATATGAGAACTTCGAAGTGAAGATATGCACTTTTTTAAATACTTGAAAACTTTTTCATTCTGTGTGTATCTCAGAGGGAAAGTAATAAACATTGGTAAAATGTGACTATATGACAGAATTCCACAAACTTTGTTGCTAACTCCTACAGGAAGCGAGATAGAGCCTTGAAACTGCGTGTATATGCACTTTCATGAAAAAACACGAATCTTTGAGTTTCTAAGTTTTGAAATTGAATTTGTGCGTGTATCTGTCCTGGGGTGTGCTTCAGATCACTGTGCAGTGCATATAGGGCATAAATCGGGCCACTGTGCATAAATTGCCATATGCGAGTGAATATGAACTTCTGAAGTGAAGATATGCACTTTTTTAAAAAACTTGCTTTTTTTTAAAGTCTGCATGTGACAACTTTTCATTCTGTGTGTATCTCAGTGGGAAAGTAATAAACATTGGTGAAATGTGACTATATGACAGAATTCCACTCACTTTGTTGCTAACTCCAACAGCAAGCGAGATAGAGCCTTGAAACTGCGTGTATATGCAATTTCATGAAAACACGAATCAAATTTCTAAGGTTTGAAATTGAATTTGTGCATGTATCTGGACTGAGATGTGATTCAGAACACAGTGCACTATAGGGCATAAATCGGGCCACTGTGCATAAATTCCATATGCAGTGAATATGAACTTCTGAGTGAAGATATGCACTTTTTAAAAACTTGCTTTTTTTTTTAAAGTCTGCATGTGTAAACTTTTCATTCTGTGTGTATCTCAGTGGGAAAGTAATAAACATTGGTGAAAGTTGACTATATGACAGAATTCCACGCACTTTCTTGCTAACTCCTGCAGGAAGCGAGATAGAGCCTTGAAACTGCGTGTATATTCAATTTCAAGAAAACACGCATCTTTGAGATTCTAAGGTTTGAAATTGAATTTGTGCGTGTATCTGGACTGAGATATGCTTCAGAACACTGAGCAGTGCATATCGGGCATAAATCGGGCCACTATGCATAAATTGCCATATGCGAGTGAATATGAACTTCGGAAGTGAAGATATGCACTTTTTTTAAATACTTGCTTTTTTTAAAGTCTGCGTGTGAAAACTTTTCATTCTGTGTGTATCTCAGTGGGAAAGTAATAAACATTGGTGAAATGTGACTATATGACAATATTAAACACACTTTGTTGATAACTCCTTCAGGAAGCGAGATAGATCGATTAAACTGCGTGTATATGCACTTTCATGAAAACAAGCTTCTTTGAGGTTCTTATGTTGGAACTTGAATCTGTGCGTGTGTCTGTCCTGGGATGTGCTTCAGAGCACTGTGCAGTGCAATTGGGCATAAATAGGGCCACAGAGCATAAAATTGCCATATGCGAGTGATTGTGAACTTCTGAAGTGAAGATATGCACTTTTTTAAAAACTTGCTTTTTTTGAAAGTCTGCATGTGTAAACTTTTCATTCTGTGTGTATCTCAGTGGGAAAGTAATAAACATTGTTGAAATGTGACTATATGACAGAATTCCACGCACTTTGTTCCTAACTCCTGCAGGAAGCGAGATAGAGCTTTGAAACTGCGTGTAGATGCAATTTCATGAAAACACGAATCATTGAGTTTCTAAGGTTTGAAATTCAATTTGTGCGTGTATCTGGACTGAGATGTGATTCAGAACACAGCGCAGTGCGTATAGGGCATAAATCGTGCCACTTTGCATATATTGCCATATGCGAGCGAATATGAACTTCGGAAGTGAAGATATGCACTTTTTTTAATACTTGCTTTTTTTAAAGTCTGCTTGTGAAAACTTTTCAATGTGTGTATCTCAGAGGGAAAGTAATAAACTTTGGTAAAATGTGACTATATGACAGAATTCCACTCACTTTGTTGCTAACTCCTACAGGAAGCGAGATAGAGCCTTGAAACTGCGTGTATATGCACTTTCATGAAAACATGAATCTTTGAGTTTCTAAGGTTTGAAATTGAATTTGTTCGTGTATCTGTCCTGGGATGTGCTTCAGAGCACTGTGCAGTGCATATAGGGCATAAATCGGGCCACTGTGCATAAATTGCCATATGCGAGTGAATATGAACTTCTGAAGTGAAGATATGCACTTTTTAAAAACTTGCTTTTTTTTGAAAGTCTGCATGTGAAAACTTTTCATTCTGTGTGTATCTCAGTGGGAAAGTAATAAACATTGGTGAAATGTGACTATATAACAGAATTCCACTCACTTTGTTGCTAACTCCAACAGCAAGCGAGATAGAGCCTTGAAACTGCGTGTATATGCAATTTCATGAATACACGAATCATTGAAATTCTAAGGTTTGAAATTGAATTTGTGCATGTATCTGGACTGAAATGTGATTCAGAACACAGCGCAGTGCGTATAGGGCATAAATCGGGCCACTGTGCATAAATTGCCATATGCGAGTGAATATGAACTTCGGAAGTGAAGATATGCACTTTTTTAAAAACTTGCTTTTTTTGAAAGTCTGCATGTGTAAACTTTTTCATTCTGTGTGTATCTCAGTGGGAAAGTAATAAACATTGGTGAAAGTTGACTATATGACAGAATTCCACGCACTTTGTTGCTAACTCCTGCAGGAAGCGAGATAGAGCCTTGAAACTGCGTGTATATTCAATTTCAAGAAAACACGCATCTTTGAGATTCTAAGGTTTGAAATTGAATTTGTGCGTGTATCTGGACTGAGATATGCTTCAGAACACTGAGCAGTGCCTATCGGGCATAAATCGGGCCACTATGCATAAATTGCCATATGCGAGTGAATATGAACTTCGGAAGTGAAGATATGCACTTTTTAAATACTTGCTTTTTTTTTTGAGTCTGCATGTGAAAACTTTTTCATTCTGTGTGTATCTCAGTGGGAAAGTAATAAACATTGGTGAAATGTGACTATATGACAATATTAAACACACTTTGTTGATAACTCCTTCAGGAAGCGAGATAGATCGATTAAACTGCGCGTATATGCACTTTCATGAAAACACGAATCTTAGAGTTTCTAAGATTTGCAATTGAATTTGTGCATGTATCTGTCCTGGGATGTGCTTCAGAGCACTGTGCAGTGCATATAGGGCATAAATCGAGCCACTGTGCATAAATTGCCATATGCGAGTGAATATGAACTTCTGAAGTGAAGATATGCACTTTTTTAAAAACTTGCTTTTTTTGAAAGTCTCTATGTGAAAACTTTTCATTCTGTGTGTATCTCAGTGGAAAAGTCATAAACATTGGTGAAATGTGACTATATGACAGAATTCCACGCACTTTGTTGCTAACTCCTGCAGGAAGCGAGATAGAGCCTTGAAACTGCGTGTATATGCACTTTCAAGAAAACACTCATGTTTGAGTTCCTAAGATTTGAAATTGAATTTTTGCGTGTATCTGTCCTGGGATGTGCTTCAGAGCACTGTGCAGTGCATATAGGGTATAAATCGGGCCACTGTGCATAAATTGGCATATGCGAGTGAATATGAACTTCTGAAATGAAGATATGCACTTTTTTAAAAACTTGCTTTTTTTGAAATTCTGCATGTGTAAACTTTTCATTCTGTGTGTATCTCAGTGGGAAAGTAATAAACATTGGTGAAATGTGACTATATGACAGAATTCCACGCACTTTGTTGCTAACTCCTGCAGGAAGCGAGATAGAGCCTTGAAACTGAGTGTATATGCAATTTCATGAAAACACGAATCATTGAGTTTCTAAGGTTTGAAATTGAATTTGTGCGTGTATCTGGACTGAGATATATTTCAGAACACTGCGCAGTGCATATCCAGCATAAATCGGGCCACTGTGCATAAATTGCCATATGCGAGTGAATATGAACTTCGGAAGTGAAGATATACACTTTTTTTAAAAACTTGCTTTTTTTAAAGTCTGCATGTGAAAACTTTTCATTCTGTGTGTATCTCAGTGGGAAAGTAATGAACATTGGTGAAATGTGACTATATGACAATATTAAACAAACTTTGTTGCTAGCTCGTTCAGGACGCGAGATAGATCGATGAAACTGGGTGTATATGCACTTTCAAGAAAACACGCATGTTTGAGGTTCTAAGGTTTGAAATTGAATTTGTGCGTGTATCTGGACTGAGATGTGATTCAGAACACAGCGCAGTGCGTATAGGGCATAAATCGGGCCACTGTGCATAAATTGCCATATGCGAGTGAATATGAACTTCGGAAGTGAAGATATGCACTTTTTTTAAATACTTGCTTTTTTGAAAGTCTGCTTGTGAAAACTTTTCATTGTGTGTATCTCAGAGGGAAAGTAATAAACATTGGTGAAATGTGACTATATGACAGAATTCCACTCACTTTGTTGCTAACTCCTACAGGAACCGAGATAGAGCCTTGAAACTGCGTGTATATGCACTTTCATGAAAACATGAATCTTTGAGTTTCTAAGTTTTTAAATTGAATTTGTGAGAGTATCTGTACTGGGATGTGCTTCAGAGCACTGTGCAGTGCATATAGGGCATAAATCGGGCCACTGTGCATAAATTGCCATATGCGAGTGAACATGAACTTCTGAAGTGAAGATATGCACTTTTTTAAAAACTTGCTTTTTTTGAAAGTCTGCATGTGTAAACTTTTCATTCTGTGTGTATCTCAGTGGGAAAGTAATAAACATTGGTGAAATGTGACTATATGACAGAATTCCACGCACTTTGTTGCTAACTCCTGCAGGAAGCGAGATAGAGCCTTGAAACTGCGTGTATATGCAATTTCAAGAAAACACGCATCTTTGAGATTCTAAGGTTTGAAATTGAATTTGTGCGTGTATCTGGACTGAGATATGCTTCAGAACACTGCGCAGTGCATATCGGGCATAAATCGCGCCACTGAGCATAAATTGCCATATGCGAGTGATTGTGAACTTCTGAAGTGAAGATATGCACTTGTTTAAAAACTTGCTTTTTTTGAAAGTCTGCATGTGAAAACTTTCATTCTGTGTGTATCTCAGTGGGAAGGTAATAAACATTGGTGAAATGTGACTATATGACAGAATTCCACACACTTTGTTGATAACTCCTGCAGGAAGCGAGATAGAGCCTTCAAACTGCGTGTGTATATGCACTTTCAAGAAAAACACGAATGTTTGAGTTTCTAAGGTTTGAAATTGAATTTGTGCGTGTATCTGTCCTGGGATGTGCTTCAGAGCACTGTGCAGTGCATATAGGGCATAAATCGGGCCACTGTGCATAAATTGGCATATGCGAGTGAATATGAACTTCTGAAGTGAAGATATACACTTTTTTAAAAACGTGCTTTTTTTGAAAGTCTGCATGTGTAAACTTTTCATTCTGTGTGTATCTCAGTGGGAAAGTAATAAACATTGGTGAAATGTGACTATATGACAGAATTCCACGCACTTTGTTGCTAACTCCTGCAGGAAGCGAGATAGAGCCTTGAAACTGCGTGTATATGCACTTTCATGAAAACACGAATCTTAGAGTTTCTAAGATTTGAAATTGAATTTGTGCGTTTATCTGTCCTGGGATGTGCTTCAGAGCACTGTGAAGTGCATATAGGGCATAAATCGGGCCACTGTGCATAAATTGCCATATGCGAGTGAATATGAACTTCTGAAGTGAAGATATGCACTTTTTTAAAAACTTGCTTTTTTTGAAAGTCTGTATGTGAAAACTTTTCATTCTGTGTGTATCTCAGTGGGAAAGTAATAAACATTGGTGAAATGTGACTATATGACAGAATTCCACTCACATTGTTGCTAACTCCTTCAGGAAGCGAGATAGATCGATGAAACTGCGTGTATATGCACTTTCATGAAAACAAGCTTCTTTGAGGTTCTAAGGTTGGAACTTGAATCTGTGCGTGTATCTGTCCTGGGATGTGCTTCAGAGCACTGTGCAGTGCATATAGGGCATAAATAGGGCCACTGAGCATAAATTGCCATATGCGAGTGATTGTGAACTTCTGAAGTGAAGATATGCACTTGTTTAAAAAATGCTTTTTTTTGAAAGTCTGCATGTGAAAACTTTTCATTCTGTGTGTATCTCAGTGGGAAAAAGTAATAAACATTGGTGAAATGTGACTATATGACAGAATTCCACGCACTTTGTTGCTAACTCCTGCAGGAAGCGAGATAGAGCCTTGAAACTGCGTGTATATGCACTTTCAAGAAAACACGCATGTTTGAGTTTCTAAGGTTTGAAATTGAATTTGTGCGTGTATCTGTCCTGGGATGTGCTTCAGAGCACTGTGCAGTGCATATAGGGCATAAATCGGGCCACTGTGCATAAATTGCCGTATGCGAGTGAATCTGAACTTCTGAAGTGAAGATATGCACTTTTTTAAAAACTTGCTTTTTTTGAAAGTCTGCATGTGTAAACTTTTCATTCTGTGTGTATCTCAGTGGGAAAGTAATAAACATTGGTGAAATGTGACTATATGACAGAATTCCACGCACTTTGTTGCTAACTCCTGCAGGAAGCGAGATAGAGCCTTGAAACTGCGGGTATATGCAATTTCATGAAAACACGAATCATTGAGTTTCTAAGGTTTGAAATTCAATTTGTGCGTGTATCTGGACTGAGATGTGATTCAGAACACAGTGCAGTGCGTATAGGGCATAAATCGGGCCACTGTGCATAAATTGCCAGATGCGAGTGAATATGAACTTCGGAAGTGAAGATATGCACTTTTTTTAAATACTTGCTTTTTTTAAAGTCTGCTTGTGAAAACTTTTCATTCTGTGTATCTCAGAGGGAAAGTAATAAACTTTGGTGAAATGTGACTATATGACAGAATTCCACTCACTTTGTTGCTAACTCCTACAGGAAGCGAGATAGAGCCTTGAAACTGCGTGTATATGCACTTTCATGAAAACACGAATCTTCGAGTTTCTAAGGTTTGAAATTGAATTTGTTCGTGTATCTGTCCTGGGATGTGTTTCAGAGCAGAGTGCAGTGCATATAGGGCATAAATCGGGCCACTGTGCATAAATTGCCATATGCGAGTGAATATAAACATCGGAAGGGAAGATATGCACTTTTTTTAAATACTTGCTTTTTTTAAAGTCTGCTTGTGAAAATTTTTCATTCTGTGTATCTCAGAGGGAAAGTAATAAACTTTGGTGAAATGTGACTAAATGACAGAATTCCACTCACTTTGTTGCTAACTCCTACAGGAAGCGAGATAGAGCCTTGAAACTGCGCGTATATGCACTTTCATGAAAACACGAATCTTCGAGTTTCTAAGGTTTGAAATTGAATTTGTGCGTGTATCTGTCCTGGGATGTGCTTCAGAGCACAGTGCAGTGCATATAGGGCATAAATCGGGCCACTGTGCATAAATTGTTATATGCGAGTGAATATGAACTTCGGAAGTGAAGATATGCACTTTTTTTAAATACTTGCTTTTTTTAAAGTCTGCATGTGAAAACTTTTCATTCTGTGTGTATTTCAGTGGGAAAGTAATAAACATTGGTGAAATGTGACTATATGACAATAGTAAACACAATTTGTTGCTAACTCCTTCAGGAAGCGAGATAGAGCCTTGAAACTGCGTGTATATGCACTTTCATGAAAACACGAATCTTTGAGTTTCTATGGTTTGAAATTGAATTTGTGCGTTTATCTGGACTGAGATATGCTTCAGAACACTGCGCAGTGCGTATCGAGCATAATTCTGGCCACTGTGCATAAATTGCCATTGGCGAGTGAATATGAACTTAGGAAGTGAAGATATTCACTTTTTTTAAATACTTGCTTTTTTTAAAGTCTGCTTGTGACAACTTTTCATTCTGTGTGTATCTCAGTGGGGAAGTAATGAACATTGGTGAAATGTGACTATATGACAATATTAAACAAACTTTGTTGCTAACTCCTTCAGGAAGCGAGATAGATCGATGAAACTGCGTGTATATGCACTTTCAAGAAAACACGCATGTTTGAGGTTCTAAGGTTTGAAATTGAATTTGTGCGTGTATCTGTCCTGGGATGTGCTTCAGAGCACTGTGCAGTGCATATAGGGCATAAATCGGGCCACTGTACATAAATTGCCATATGCGAGTGAGTATGAACTTCTGAGAGAAGAAATGCACTTTTTTAAAAACTTGCTTTTTTTGAAAGTCTGCATGTGTAAACTTTTCATTCTGTGTGTATCTCAGTGGGAAAGTAATAAACATTGGTGAAATGTGACTATATGACAGAATTCCACGCACTTTGTTGCTAACTCCTGCAGGAAGCGAGATAGAGCCTTGAAACTGCGTGTCTATGCACTTTCATGAAAAACACGAATCAATGAGTTTCTAAGGTTGAAATTGAATTTGTGCGTGTATCTGTCCTGGGATGTGATTCAGAACACTGTGCAGTGCTTATATAGGGCATAAATCGGGCCACTGTGCATAAATTGCCATATGCGAAAAACACGTGAATATGAACTTGAAGTGAAGATATGCACTTTTTTAAAACTTGCTTTTTTTAAAGTCTGCATGTGTAAAACTTTTTCTGTGTGTATCTCAGTGGGAAAGTAATAAACATTGGTGAAATGTGACTATATGACAGAATTCCACACACTTTGTTGCTAACTCCTGCAGGAAGCGAGATAGAGCCTTGAAATTGCGTGTATATGCACTTTCAAGAAAAACACGAATCTTTGAGGTTCTAAGGTTTGAAATTGAATTTGTGCGTGTATCTGTCCTGGATGTATGCCTCAGAGCACTGTGCAGTGCATATAGGGCATAAATCGGGCCACTGTGCATAAATTGCCATATGCGAGTGAATATGAACTTCTGAAGTGAAGATATGCACTTTTTAAAAAACTTGCTTTTTTGAAAGTCTGCATGTGTAAACTTTTCATTCTGTGTGTATCTCAGTGGGAAAGTAATAAACATTGGTGAAATGTGACTATATGACAGAATTCCACGCACTTTGTTTCTAACTCCTGCAGGAAGCGAGATAGAGCCTTTAAACTGCGTGTCTATGCAATTTCATGAAAACACGAATCAATGAGTTTCTAAGGTTTGAAATTGAATTTGTGCATGTATCTGACTGAGATGTGATTCAGAACACTGTGCAGTGCATATAGGGCATAAATCGGGCCACTGTGCATAAATTGCCATATGCGAAAGTGAATATGAACTTCGGAAGTGAAGATATGCACTTTTTTTAAATACTTGCTTTTTTTAAAGTCTGCATGTGAAAACTTTTCATTCTGTGTGTATCTCAGAGGGAAAGTAATAAACTTTGGTGAAATGTGACTATATGACAGAATTCCACTCACTTTGTTGCTAACTCCTACAGGAAGCGAGATAGAGCCTTGAAATTGCGTGTATATGCACTTTCATGAAAACACGAATCATTGAGGTTCTAAGGTTTGAAATTGAATTTGTGCGTGTATCTGTCCTGGGATGTGCTTCAGAGCACTGTGCAGTGCATATAGGGCATAAATCGGGCCACTGTGCATAAATTGCCATATGCGAGTGAATATGAACTTCTGAAGAGAAGATATGCACTTTTTTAAAAACTTGCTTTTTTTGAAAGTCTGCATGTGTAAACTTTTCATTCTGTGTGTATCTCAGTGGGAAAGTAATAAACATTGGTGAAATGTGACTATATGACAGAATTCCACTCACTTTGTTGCTAACTCCTGCAGGAAGCGAGATAGAGCCTTTGAAAACTGCGGTATATGCAATTTCATGAAAACACGATCAATGAGATTCTAAGGTTTGAAATTGAATTTGTGCGTATTCTGACTGAGATGTGATTCAGAACACTGCATGCATATAGGGCATAAATCGGGCCACTGTGCATAAATTGCCATATGCGAATGAATATGAACTTCTGAAGTGAAGATATGCACTTTTTTAAAAACTTGCTTTTTTTTTAAAGTCTGCATGTGAAAACTTTTCATTCTGTGTGTATCTCAGTGGGAAAGTAATAAACATTGGTGAAATGTGACTATATGACAGAATTCCACTCACTTTGTTGCTAACCCTACAGGAAGCTAGATAGAGCCTTGAAACTGCGTGTATATGCACTTTCAAGAAAACACACGAATTTTGAGGTTCTAAGGTTTGAAATTGAATTTGTGCGTGTATCTGTCCTGGGATGTGCTTCAGAGCACTGTGCAGTGCATATAGGGCATAAATCGGCCACTGTGCATAAATTGCCATATGCGAGTGAATATGAACTTCTGAAGTGAAGATATGCACTTTTTTAAAAAACTTGCTTTTTTAAAGTCTGCATGTGTAAACTTTTCATTCTGTGTGTATCTCAGTGGGAAAGTAATAAACATTGGTGAAATGTGACTATATGACAGAATTCCACTCACTTTGTTGCTAACTCCTGCAGGAAGCGAGATAGAGCCTTGAAACTGCGTGTATATGCAATTTCATGAAAACACGCATCTTTGAGTTTCTAAGGTTTGAAATTGAATTTGTGCGTGTATCTGGACCTGAGATGTGATTCAGAACACTGTGCAGTGCATATAGGGCATAAATCGGGCCACTGTGCATAAATTGCCATATGCGAAAGTGAATATGAACTTCTGAAGTGAAGATATGCACTTTTTAAAAACTTGCTTTTTTGAAAGTCTGCATGTGAAACCTTTTCATTCTGTGTGTATCTCAGTGGGAAAGTAATAAACATTGGTGAAATGTGACTATATGACAGAATTCCACTCACTTTGTTGCTAACTCCTACAGGAAGCGAGATAGAGCCTTGAAACTGCGTGTATATGCACTTTCATGAAAAACACGAATCTTTGAGTTCTAAGGTTTGAAATTGAATTTGTTCGCGTATCTGTCCTGGGATGTGCTTCAGAGCACTGTGCAGTGCATATAGGGCATAAATCGGCCACTGTGCATAAATTGCCATATGCGAAAGTGAATATGAACTTCTGAAGTGAAGATATGCACTTTTTTAAAACTTGCTTTTTTTTGAAAGTCTGCATGTGAAAACTTTTCATTTTGTGTGTATCTCAGTGGGAAAGTAATAAACATTGGTGAAATGTGACTATATGACAGAATTCCACTCACTTTGTTGCTAACTCCTACAGGAAGCGAGATAGAGCCTTGAAACTGCGTGTATATGCACTTTCATGAAAACACGAATCTTTGAGTTTCTAAGGTTTGAAATTGAATTTGTGCGTGTATCTGGACTGAGATGTGCTTCAGAACACTGCGCAGTGCATATAGGGCATAAATCGGGCCACTGTGCATAAATTGCCATATCGAAAGTGAATATGAACTTCTGAAGTGAAGATATGCACTTTTTTAAAAAACTTGCTTTTTTTGAAAGTCTGCATGTGTAAACTTTTCATTCTGTGTGTGTATCTCAGTGGGAAAGTAATAAACATTGGTGAAATGTGACTATATGACAGAATTCCACTCACTTTGTTGCTAACTCCTACAGGAAGCGAGATAGAGCCTTGAAACTGCGTGTATATGCACTTTCAAGAAAACACGAATCTTTGAGTTTCTAAGGTTTGAAATTGAATTTGTGCGCGTATCTGTCCTGATGTGCTTCAGAACACTGTGCAGTGCATATAGGGCATAAATCGGGCCACTGTGCATAAATTGCCATATGCGAGTGAATATGAACTTCGAAGTGAAGATATGCACTTTTTTTAAATACTTGCTTTTTTTGAAAGTCTGCATGTGAAAACTTTTCATTCTGTGTGTATCTCAGTGGGAAAGTAATAAACATTGGTGAAATGTGACTATATGACAGAATTCCACTCACTTTGTTGCTAACTCCTGCAGGAAGCGAGATAGAGCCTTGAAACTGCGTATATGCACTTTCATGAAAACACGATCTTTTGAGTTTCTAAGGTTTGAAATTGAATTTGTGCGTGTATCTGGACTGAGATGTGCTTCAGAACACTGTGCAGTGCATATAGGGCATAAATCGGGCCACTGTGCATAAATTGCCATATGCGAGTGAATATGAACTTCGAAGTGAAGATATGCACTTTTTAAAACTTGCTTTTTTGAAAGTCTGCATGTGAAAACTTTTCATTCTGTGTGTATCTCAGTGGGAAAGTAATAAACATTGGTGAAATGTGACTATATGACAGAATTCCACACACTTTGTTGCTAACTCCTTCAGGAAGCTTAGATAGAGCCTTGAAACTGCGTGTATATGCACTTTCATGAAAAACACGAATCTTTGAGTTTCTAAGGTTTGAAATTGAATTTGTGCATGTATCTGTCCTGGGATGTGCTTCAGAGCACTGTGCAGTGCATATAGGGCATAAATCGGGCCACTGTGCATAAATTGCCATATGCGAGTGAATATGAACTTCTGAAGTGAAGATATGCACTTTTTTAAAAACTTGCTTTTTTTGAAGTCTGCTGCATGTGTAAAACTTTTCATTCTGTGTGTATCTCAGTGGGAAAGTAATAAACATTGGTGAAATGTGACTATATGACAGAATTCCACGCACTTTGTTGCTAACTCCTGCAGGAAGCGAGATAGAGCCTTTAAACTGCGCGTTATATGCAATTTCAAGAAAACACGCATCTTTGAGATTCTAAGGTTTGAAATTGAATTTGTGCGTGTATCTGTCCTGAGATGTGCTTCAGAACACTGTGCAGTGCATATAGGGCATAAATCGGGCCACTATGCATAAAATTGCCATATGCGAAGTGAATATGAACTTCTGAAGTGAAGATATGCACTTTTTAAAAACTTGCTTTTTTTAAAGTCTGCATGTGAAAACTTTTTCATTCTGTGTGTATCTCAGTGGGAAAGTAATAAACATTGGTGAAATGTGACTATATGACAATATTACACACACTTTGTTGATAACTCCTTCAGGAAGCGAGATAGATCGATGAAACTGCGTGTATATGCACTTTCATGAAAACAAGCTTCTTTGAGGTTCTTAGGTTGGAACTTGAATCTGTGCATGTATCTGTCCTGGGATGTGCTTCAGAGCACTGTGCAGTGCATATAGGGCATAAATAGGGCCACAGTGCATAAAATTGCCATATCACGAGTGAATATGAACTTCTGAAGTGAAGATATGCACTTTTTTAAAAAATCTTGCTTTTTTTGAAAGTCTGCATGTGTAAACTTTTCATTCTGTGTGTATCTCAGTGGGAAAGTAATAAACATTGGTGAAATGTGACTATATGACAGAATTCCACGCACTTTGTTGCTAACTCCTGCAGGAAGCGAGATAGAGCCTTGAAACTGCGTGTATATGCACTTTCAAGAAAACAAGAATCTTTGAGTTTCTAAGGTTTGAAATTGAATTTGTGCGTGTATCTGTCCTGGGATGTGCTTCAGAGCACTGTGCAGTGCATATAGGGCATAAATCGGGCCACTGTGCATAAATTGGCATATGCGAGTGAATATGAACTTCTGTGAAGATATGCACTTTTTTAAAAACTTTTCTGCATGTGTAAACTTTTCATTCTGTGTGTATCTCAGTGAAAGTAATAAACATTGGTGAAAATGTGACTATATGACAGAATTCCACGCACTTTGTTGCTAACTCCCTGCAGGAAGCGAGATAGAGCCTTGAAAATTGCGTGTATATGCACTTTCATGAAAACAAGAATCTTAGAGTTTCTAAGGTCTGAAATTGAATTTGTGCGTGTATCTGTCCTGGGATGTGCTTCAGAGCACTGTGCAGTGCATATAGGGCATAATTCGGGCCACTGTGCATAAATTGCCATATGCGAGTGAATATGAACTTCTGAAGTGAAGATATGCACTTTTTTAAAAACTTGCTTTTTTTGAAAGTCTGCATGTGAAAACTTTTCATTCTGTGTGTATCTCCGTGGGAAAGTAATAAACATTGGTGAAATGTGACTATATGACAGAATTCCACTCACTTTGTTGCTAACTCCTTCAGGAAGCGAGATAGATCGATGAAACTGCGTGTATATGCACTTTCATGAAAACAAGAATTCTTTGAGGTTCTAAGGTTGAAACTTGAATTTGTGCCATATCTGTCCTGGGATGTGCTTCAGAGCACTGTGCAGTGCATATAGGGCATAAATAGGGCCAAAGAGCGTAAATTGCCATATGCGAGTGATTGTGAACTTCTGAAGTGAAGATATGCACTTGTTTAAAAACTTGCTTTTTTTGAAAGTCTGCATGTGAAACTTTTCATTCTGTGTGTATCTCAGTGGGAAAGTAATAAACATTGGTGAAATGTGACTATATGACAGAATTCCATGCACTTTGTTGCTAACTCCTGCAGGAAGCAGATAGAGCCTTGAAACTGCATTGTATATGCACTTTCAAGAAAAACACGATGTTTGAGTTTCTAAGGTTTGAAATTGAATTTGTGCCTGTATCTGTCCTGGGATGTGCTTCAGAGCACTGTGCAGTGCATATAGGGCATAAATCGGGCCACTGTGCATAAATTGCCATATGCGAGTGAATATGAACTTCGGAAGTGAAGATATGCACTTTTTTAAAAACTTGCTTTTTTTGAAAGTCTGCATGTGTAAACTTTTCATTCTGTGTGTATCTCAGAGGGAAAGTAATAAACATTGGTGAAATGTGACTATATGACAGAATTCCACTCACTCCGATGCATTCTCCTACAGAAAGTGAGATAGAGCCTTGAAACTGCGTGTATATGCACTTTCATGAAAACACGAATCTTTGAGTTTCTAACGTTTGAAATTGAATTTGTGCATGTATCTGTCCTGAGATGTGCTTCAGAACACTGTGCAGTGCATATAGGGCATAAATCGGGCCACTGTGCATAAATTGCCATATGCAGTGAATATGAACTTCGAAGTGAAGATATGCACTTTTTAAAAACTTGCTTTTTTTTTTTAAAGTCTGCATGTGAAAAACTTTTCATTTGTGTGTATCTCAGTGGTAAAGTAATAAACATTGGTGAAATGTGACTATATGACAGAGTTCCACTCACTTTGTTGCTAACTCCTACAGGAAGCGAGATAGAGCCTTGAAACTGTGTATATGCACTTTCATGAAAACACTTTTGAAAAGGTTTGAAATTGAATTTCTAAGGTTTGTCCTTGAATTTGTGCATGTAACTGTCCTGGGATGTGGGCATCAATCAGAGCACTGTGCATATATTATATCAAAGTGAATATGAACTTAGGAAAACTTGAATGAACTGCATAAATTGCCATATGCGAAAGTGAATATGAACTTTTTATTCTGTCTGTGTAGTGAAGAAACATTGGTGAAATGTGACTATATGAAATCTTGCTTTTTTCCTACAAAGTCTGCAAACTGTGAAAATGCACTTTTCATTCTGTGTTTCTAAGGTTTCTCAATTTGTGCATGTAAGTCCTGGGAAACATTGGTGAAATGTGACTATATGACAGAATAAATTGCCATTGTTGAATATAACTTCCAACAAGATATGCACTTTTTAAATCTTGAGATAGAAAGTCTGCATGTGAAAAACTTTTCATTCTGTGTGTATATGGGAAAGTTTAAAGAAAACTATATGACAGAATTCATCACTTTGTTGCTTCCAACAGGAGGTAGAGCCTTGAAACTGCGTGTGAATTTCAAGAAAACACGTCTTTGAGATTCTGGACTGAAATATGCTTCAGAACACTGAACACTGCAGTGCATATCCGGCATAAATCGGGCCACTATGCATAAATTGCCATATGCGAGTGAATATGAACTTCGGAAGTGAAGATATGCACTTTTTTAAAATAATTGCTTTTTTTAAAGTCTGCGTGTGAAAACTTTTCATTCTGTGTGTATCTCAGTGGGAAAGTAATAAACATTGGTGAAATGTGACTATATGACAATATTAAACACACTTTGTTGATAACTCCTTCAGGAAGCGAGATAGATCGATGAAACTGCGTGTATATGCACTTTCATGAAAACAAGCTTCTTTGAGGTTCTTAAGTTGGAAATTGAATCTGTGCGTGTGTCTGTCCTGGGATGTGCTTCAGAGCACTGTGCAGTGCATATAGGGCATAAATAGCGCCACAAAGCATAAAATTGCCATATGCGAGTGATTGTGAACTTCTTAAGTGAAGATATGCACTTGTTTAAAAACTTGCTTTTTTTGAAAGTCTGCATGTGAAAACTTTCATTCTGTGTGTATCTCAGTGGGAAAGTAATAAACATTGGTGAAATGTGACTATATGACAGAATTCCATGCACTTTGTTGCTAACTCCTGCAGGAAGCGAGATAGAGCCTTGAAACTGCGTGTATATGCACTTTCAAGAAAACACGCATGTTTGAGTTTCTAAGGTTTGAAATTGAATTTGTGCGTGTATCTGTGCTGGGATGTGCTTCAGAGCACTGTGCAGTGCATATAGGCCATAAATCGGGCCACTGTGCATAAATTGGCATATGCGAGTGAATATGAACTTCTGAAGTGAAGATATGCACTTTTTTAAAAAAACTTGCTTTTTTTGAAAGTCTGCATGTGTAAACTTTTCATTCTGTGTGTATCTCAGTGGGAAAGCAATAAACATTGGTGAAATGTGACTATATGACTGAATTCCACGCACTTTGTTGCTAACTCCTGCAGGAAGCGAGATAGAGCCTTGAAACTGCGTGTATATGCACTTTCATGAAAACACGAATCTTATAGTTTCTAAGGTCTGAAATTTAATTTGTGCGAGTATCTGTCCTGGGATGTGCTTCAGAGCACTGTGCAGTGCATGTAGGGCATAATTCGGGCCACTGTGCATAAATTGCCATATGCGAGTGAATATGAACTTCTGAAGTGAAGATATGCACTTTTTTAAAAACTTGCTTTTTTTGAAAGTCTGCATGTGAAAACTTTTCATTCTGTGTGTATCTCCGTGGGAAAGTAATAAACATTTGTGAAATGTGTCTATATGACAGAATTCCACTCACTTTGTTGCTAACTCCTTCAGGAAGCGAGATAGATCGATGAAACAAGCGTGTATATGCACTTTCATGAAAAACAAGCTTCTTTGAGGTTCTAAGGTTGGAACTTGAATCTGTGCGTGTATCTGTCCTGGGATGTGCTTCAGAGCACTGTGCAGTGCATATAGGGCATAAATAGGGCCACAGAGCATAAATTGCCATATGCGAGTGATTGTGAACTTCTGAAGTGAAGATATGCACTTGTTTAAAAACTTGCTTTTTTTGAAAGTCTGCATGTGAAAACTTTCATTCTGTGTGTATCTCAGTGGGAAAGTAATAAACATTGGTGAAATGTGACTATATGACAGAATTCCATGCACTTTGTTGCTAACTCCTGCAGGAAGCGAGATAGAGCCTTGAAACTGCGTTGTATATGCACTTTCAAGAAAACACGCATGTTTGAGTTTCTAAGGTTTGAAATTGAATTTGTGCCTGTATCTGTCCTGGGATGTGCTTCAGAGCACTGTGCAGTGCACATAGGGCATACATCGGGCCACTGTGCATAAATTGCCATATGCGAGTGAATATGAACTTCTGAAGTGAAGATATGCACTTTTTAAAAACTTGCTTTTTTTGAAAGTCTGCATGTGTAAACTTTTCATTCTGTGTGTATCTCAGTGGGAAAGTAATAAACATTGGTGAAATGTGACTATATGACAGAATTCCACGCACTTTGTTGCTAACTCCTGCAGGAAGCGAGATAGACCCTTTTAAACTGCGTGTCTATGCAATTTCATGAAAACACGAATCAGTGAGTTTCTAAGGTTCGAAATTCAATTTGTGCGTGTATCTGGACTGAGATGTGATTCAGAACACAGCGCAGTGCGAGATAGGCATAAATCGGGCCACTGTGCATAAATTGCCATATGCGAAGTGAATATGAACTTCGAAGTGAAGAAATGCACTTTTTTTAAATACTTGCTTTTTTTAAAGTCTGCTTGTGAAAACTTTTCATTGTGTGTATCTCAGAGGGAAAGTAATAAACTTTGGTGAAATGTGACTATATGACAGAATTCCACTCACTTTGTTGCTAACTCCTACAGGAAGCGAGATAGAGCCTTGAAACTGCGTGTATATGCACTTTCATGAAAACACGAATCATTGAGTTTCTAAGGTTTGAAATTGAATTTGTGCGTGTATCTGTCCTGGGATGTGCTTCAGAGCACTGTGCAGTGCATATAGGGCATAAATCGGGCCACTGTGCATAAATTGCCATATGCGAGTGAATATGAACTTCTGAAGAGAAGATATGCACTTTTTTAAAAACTTGCTTTTTTTGAAAGACTGCATGTGTAAACTTTTCATTCTGTGTGTATCTCAGTGGGAAAGTAATAAACATTGGTGAAATGTGACTATATGACAGAATTCCACGCACTTTGTTGCTAACTCCTGCAGGAAGCGAGATAGAGACTTGAAACTGCGTGAAAATGCACTTTCATGAAAACACGAATCTTTGAGTTTCTAAGGTTTGAAATTGAATTTGTGCGTGTATCTGTCCTGGGATGTGCTTCAGAGCACTGTGCAGTGCTTATAGGGCATAAATCGGGCCACTGTGCATAAATTGACTTATGCGAGTGAACATGAACTTCTCAAGTGAAGATATGCACTTTTTTAAAAACTTGCTTTTTTTGAAAGTCTGCATGTGTAAACTTTTCATTCTGTGTGTATCTCAGTGGGAAAGTATTAAACATTGGTGAAATGTGACTATATGACAGAATTCCACGCACTTTGTTGCTAACTCCTGCAGGAAGCGAGATAGAGCCTTGAAACTGCGTGTATATGCAATTTCAAGAAAACACGCATCTTTGAGATTCTAAGCTTTGAATTTGAATTTGTGCGTGTATCTGAACTGAGATGTGCTTAAGAACACTGCGCAGTGCATATAGGGCATAAATCGGCCACTGTGCATAAATTGCCATATGCGAGTGAATATGAACTTCGGAAGTGAAGATATGCACTTTTTTTAAATACTTGCTTTTTTTAAAGTCTGCATGTGAAAACTTTTCATTCTGTGTGTATCTCAGTGGGACAGTAATAAACATTGGTGAAATGTGACTATATGACAGAATTCCACTCACTTTGTTGCTAACTCCTACAGGAAGCGAGATCGAGCCTTGAAACTGCGTTCTATATGCACTTTCATGAAAAACACGAATCTTTGAGTTTCTAAGGTTTGAAATTGAATTTGTGCATGTATCTGTCCTGGGATTTGCTTCAGAGCACTGTGCAGTGCATATAGGGCATAAATCGGCCACTGTGCATAAATTGCCATATGCAGTGAATATGAACTTCTGAGGTGAAGATATGCACTTTTTAAAAACTTGCTTTTTTTTGAAACTCTGCATGTGTAAACTTTTCATTCTGTGTGAATCTCAGTGGGAAAGTAATAAACATTGGTGAAATGTGACTATATGACAGAATTCCACGCACTTTGTTGCTAACTCCTGCAGGAAGCGAGATAGAGCCTTTAAACTGCGTGATATATGCACTTTCAAGAAAACACGATCTTTGAGATTTTAAGTTTTGAAATTGAATTTGTGTGTGTATCTGGAATGAGATGTGCTTCAGAACACTGCGCAGTGCATATAGGGCATAATCGGGCCACTGTGCATAAATTGCCATATGCAGTGATTGAGAACTTCTGAAGTGAAGATATGCACTTTTTAAAACTTGCTTTTTTTTTGAGTCTGCATGTGAAAACTTTTCATTCTGTGTGAATCTCAGTGGGAAAGTAATAAACATTGGTGAAATGTGACTATATGACAGAATTCCACGCACTTTGTTGCTAACTCCTGCAGGAAGCGAGAAAGAGCCTTGAAACTGCGTGTATATGCACTTTCAAGAAAACACGCATCTTTGAGATTCTAAGGTTTGAAATTCAATTTGTGCGTGTATCTGGACTGAGATGTGCTTCAGAACACTGCGCAGTGCATATAGGACATAAATCGGGCCACTGTGCATAAAATGCCTTATGCGAGTGAATATGAACTTCGGAAGTGAAGATATGCACTTTTTTTAAATACTTGCTTTTTTTAAAGTCTGCATGTGAAAACTTTTCATTCTGTGTGTATCTCAGTAGGAAAGTAATAAACATTGGTGAAATGTGACTATATGACAGAGTTCCACTCACTTTGTTGCTAACTCCTACAGGAAGCGAGATAGAGCCTTGAAACTACGTGTATATGCACTTTCATGAAAACACGAATCTTTGAGTTTCTAAGGTTTGAAATTGAATTTGTGCATGTAACTGTCCTGGGATGTGCTTCAGAGCACTGTGCAGTGCATATAGGGCATAAATCGGGCCACTGTGCATAAATTGCCATATGCGAGTGAATATGAACTTCTGAAGTGAAGATATGCACTTTTTTAAATCTTGCTTTTTTTGAAAGTCTGCATGTGAAAACTTTTCATTCTGTGTGTATCTCAGTGGGAAAGTAATAAACATTGGTGAAATGTGACTATATGACAGAATTCCACTCACTTTGTTGCTAACTCCAACAGGAAGCGAGATAGAGCCTTGAAACTGCGTGTATATGCAATTTCAAGAAAACACGCATCTTTGAGATTCTAAGGTTTGAAATTGAATTTGTGCGTGTATCTGGACTGAGATATGCTTCAGAACACTGAGCAGTGCATATCCGGCATAAATCGGGCCACTATGCATAAATTGCCATATGCGAGTGAATATGAACTTCGGAAGTGAAGATATGCACTTTTTTAAAATAATTGCTTTTTTTAAAGTCTGCGTGTGAAAACTTTTCATTCTGTGTGTATCTCAGTGGGAAAGTAATAAACATTGGTGAAATGTGACTATATGACAATATTAAACACACTTTGTTGATAACTCCTTCAGGAAGCGAGATAGATCGATGAAACTGCGTGTATATGCACTTTCATGAAAACAAGCTTCTTTGAGGTTCTTAAGTTGGAAATTGAATCTGTGCGTGTGTCTGTCCTGGGATGTGCTTCAGAGCACTGTGCAGTGCATATAGGGCATAAATAGCGCCACAAAGCATAAAATTGCCATATGCGAGTGATTGTGAACTTCTGAAGTGAAGATATGCACTTGTTTAAAAACTTGCTTTTTTTGAAAGTCTGCATGTGAAAACTTTCATTCTGTGTGTATCTCAGTGGGAAAGTAATAAACATTGGTGAAATGTGACTATATGACAGAATTCCATGCACTTTTGTTGCTAACTCCTGCAGGAAGCGAGATAGAGCCTTGAAACTGCGTGTATATGCACTTTCAAGAAAACACGATGTTTGAGTTTCTAAGGTTTGAAATTGAATTTGTGCGTGTATCTGTGCTGGGATGTGCTTCAGAGCACTGTGCAGTGCATATAGGCCATAAATCGGGCCACTGTGCATAAATTGGCATATGCGAGTGAATATGAACTTCTGAAGTGAAGATATGCACTTTTTTAAAAAACTTGCTTTTTTTGAAAGTCTGCATGTGTAAACTTTTTCATTCTGTGTGTATCTCAGTGGGAAAGCAATAAACATTGGTGAAATGTGACTATATGACTGAATTCCACGCACTTTGTTGCTAACTCCTGCAGGAAGCGAGATAGAGCCTTGAAACTGCGTGTATATGCACTTTCATGAAAACACGAATCTTATAGTTTCTAAGGTCTGAAATTTAATTTGTGCGAGTATCTGTCCTGGGATGTGCTTCAGAGCACTGTGCAGTGCATGTAGGGCATAATTCGGGCCACTGTGCATAAATTGCCATATGCGAGTGAATATGAACTTCTGAAGTGAAGATATGCACTTTTTTAAAAACTTGCTTTTTTTGAAAGTCTGCATGTGAAAACTTTTCATTCTGTGTGTATCTCCGTGGGAAAGTAATAAACATTTGTGAAATGTGTCTATATGACAGAATTCCACTCACTTTGTTGCTAACTCCTTCAGGAAGCGAGATAGATCGATGAAACAGCGTGTATATGCACTTTCATGAAAACAAGCTTCTTTGAGGTTCTAAGGTTGGAACTTGAATCTGTGCGTGTATCTGTCCTGGGATGTGCTTCAGAGCACTGTGCAGTGCATATAGGGCATAAATAGGGCCACAGAGCATAAATTGCCATATGCGAGTGATTGTGAACTTCTGAAGTGAAGATATGCACTTGTTTAAAAACTTGCTTTTTTTGAAAGTCTGCATGTGAAAACTTTCATTCTGTGTGTATCTCAGTGGGAAAGTAATAAACATTGGTGAAATGTGACTATATGACAGAATTCCATGCACTTTGTTGCTAACTCCTGCAGGAAGCGAGATAGAGCCTTGAAACTGCGTTGTATATGCACTTTCAAGAAAACACGCATGTTTGAGTTTCTAAGGTTTGAAATTGAATTTGTGCCTGTATCTGTCCTGGGATGTGCTTCAGAGCACTGTGCAGTGCACATAGGGCATACATCGGGCCACTGTGCATAAATTGCCATATGCGAGTGAATATGAACTTCTGAAGTGAAGATATGCACTTTTTTAAAAACTTGCTTTTTTTGAAAGTCTGCATGTGTAAACTTTTCATTCTGTGTGTATCTCAGTGGGAAAGTAATAAACATTGGTGAAATGTGACTATATGACAGAATTCCACGCACTTTGTTGCTAACTCCTGCAGGAAGCGAGATAGACCCTTTAAACTGCGTGTCTATGCAATTTCATGAAAACACGAATCAGTGAGTTTCTAAGGTTCGAAATTCAATTTGTGCGTGTATCTGGACTGAGATGTGATTCAGAACACAGCGCAGTGCGTATAGGGCATAAATCGGGCCACTGTGCATAAATTGCCATATGCGAGTGAATATGAACTTCGGAAGTGAAGAAATGCACTTTTTTTAAATACTTGCTTTTTTTAAAGTCTGCTTGTGAAAACTTTTCATTGTGTGTATCTCAGAGGGAAAGTAATAAACTTTGGTGAAATGTGACTATATGACAGAATTCCACTCACTTTGTTGCTAACTCCTACAGGAAGCGAGATAGAGCCTTGAAACTGCGTGTATATGCACTTTCATGAAAACACGAATCATTGAGTTTCTAAGGTTTGAAATTGAATTTGTGCGTGTATCTGTCCTGGGATGTGCTTCAGAGCACTGTGCAGTGCATATAGGGCATAAATCGGCCACTGTGCATAAATTGCCATATGCGAGTGAATATGAACTTCTGAAGAGAAGATATGCACTTTTTTAAAAACTTGCTTTTTTGAAAGACTGCATGTGTAAACTTTTCATTCTGTGTGTATCTCAGTGGGAAAGTAATAAACATTGGTGAAATGTGACTATATGACAGAATTCCACGCACTTTGTTGCTAACTCCTGCAGGAAGCGAGATAGAGACTTGAAACTGCGTGAAAATGCACTTTCATGAAAACACGAATCTTTGAGTTTCGAAGGTTTGAAATTGAATTTGTGCGTGTATCTGTCCTGGGATGTGCTTCAGAGCACTGTGCAGTGCTTATAGGGCATAAATCGGGCCACTGTGCATAAATTGACTTATGCGAGTGAACATGAACTTCTCAAGTGAAGATATGCACTTTTTTAAAAACTTGCTTTTTTTGAAAGTCTGCATGTGTAAACTTTTCATTCTGTGTGTATCTCAGTGGGAAAGTATTAAACATTGGTGAAATGTGACTATATGACAGAATTCCACGCACTTTGTTGCTAACTCCTGCAGGAAGCGAGATAGAGCCTTGAAACTGCGTGTATATGCAATTTCAAGAAAACACGCATCTTTGAGATTCTAAGCTTTGAATTTGAATTTGTGCGTGTATCTGAACTGAGATGTGCTTAAGAACACTGCGCAGTGCATATAGGGCATAAATCGGGCCACTGTGCATAAATTGCCATATGCGAGTGAATATGAACTTCGGAAGTGAAGATATGCACTTTTTTTAAATACTTGCTTTTTTTAAAGTCTGCATGTGAAAACTTTTCATTCTGTGTGTATCTCAGTGGGACAGTAATAAACATTGGTGAAATGTGACTATATGACAGAATTCCACTCACTTTGTTGCTAACTCCTACAGGAAGCGAGATCGAGCCTTGAAACTGCGTTCTATATGCACTTTCATGAAAACACGAATCTTTGAGTTTCTAAGGTTTGAAATTGAATTTGTGCATGTATCTGTCCTGGGATTTGCTTCAGAGCACTGTGCAGTGCATATAGGGCATAAATCGGGCCACTGTGCATAAATTGCCATATGCGAGTGAATATGAACTTCTGAGGTGAAGATATGCACTTTTTTAAAAACTTGCTTTTTTTGAAACTCTGCATGTGTAAACTTTTCATTCTGTGTGAATCTCAGTGGGAAAGTAATAAACATTGGTGAAATGTGACTATATGACAGAATTCCACGCACTTTGTTGCTAACTCCTGCAGGAAGCGAGATAGAGCCTTTAAACTGCGTATATATGCACTTTCAAGAAAACACGCATCTTTGAGATTTTAAGTTTTGAAATTGAATTTGTGTGTGTATCTGGAATGAGATGTGCTTCCGAACACTGCGCAGTGCATATAGGGCATAAATCGGGCCACTGTGCATAAATTGCCATATGCGAGTGATTGAGAATTTCTGAAGTGAAGATATGCACTTTTTTAAAAACTTGCTTTTTTTGAAAGTCTGCATGTGAAAACTTTTCATTCTGTGTGAATCTCAGTGGGAAAGTAATAAACATTGGTGAAATGTGACTATATGACAGAATTCCACGCACTTTGTTGCTAACTCCTGCAGGAAGCGAGAAAGAGCCTTGAAACTGCGTGTATATGCACTTTCAAGAAAACACGCATCTTTGAGATTCTAAGGTTTGAAATTCAATTTGTGCGTGTATCTGGACTGAGATGTGCTTCAGAACACTGCGCAGTGCATATAGGACATAAATCGGGCCACTGTGCATAAAATGCCTTATGCGAGTGAATATGAACTTCGGAAGTGAAGATATGCACTTTTTTTAAATACTTGCTTTTTTTAAAGTCTGCATGTGAAAACTTTTCATTCTGTGTGTATCTCAGTAGGAAAGTAATAAACATTGGTGAAATGTGACTATATGACAGAATTCCACTCACTTTGTTGCTAACTCCTACAGGAAGCGAGATAGAGCCTTGAAACTGCGTGTATATGCACTTTCATGAAAACACGAATCTTTGAGTTTCTAAGGTTTGAAATTGAATTTGTGCGTGTATCTGTCCTGGGATGTGCTTCAGAGCACTGTGCAGTGCATATAGGGCATAAATCGGGCTACTTTGCATAAATTGCCATATGCGAGTGAATATGAACTTCGGAAGTGAAGATATGCACTTTTTTAAAAACTTGCTTTTTTTGAAAGTCTGCATGTGAAAACTTTTCATTCTGTGTGTATCTCAGTGGGAAAGTAATAAACATTGGTGAAATGTGACTATATGACAATATTAAACACACTTTGTTGCTAACTCCTTCAGGAAGCGAGATAGAGCGTTGAAACTGCGTGTATATGCACTTTCATGAAAACAAGCTTCTTTGAGGTTATAAGGTTGGAAGTTGAATCTGTGCGTATATCGGCCCTGGGATTTGCTTCAGAGCACTGTGCAGTGAATATAGGGCATAAATCGGGCCACTGTGCATAAATTGCCATATGCGAGTGAACATGAACTTCGGAAGTGAAGATATGCACTTTTTTTAAATACTTGTTTTTTTTAAAGTCTGCATGTGAAAACTTATCATTCTGTGTGTTTCTCAGTGGGAAAGCAATGAACATTTGTGAAATGTGACTACTCGACAAAATTAAACACACTTTGTTGCTCACTGCATCAGCATGTGAGATAGAGCCTTAAAACTGCGTGTATACGCACTTTCATGAGAACAAGCTTCTATGAGGTGTTAAGGTTGGGACTCAAATCTGTGCCTGTATCCGGACTGTGAAGTGCTTCAGCGCACAGTCCAATGCATATAGTGCATAAATAGAGCCTCTGTGCATAAATTGCCATATGCCAGTGAATATGAGCTTCGGTTGTGAAGATATGCAGTTTTTTAAAAACTTGATGTTTTTAAAGTCTGCATGTCAAAACTTTTCATTCTTGTTGTTTCCTAGAGGGAAAGTAATAAACATTGGAGAAATGTGACTACTTGCCAAAATAAAACACACTTGGTTGCTAACTCCTTCAGGAAGCGAGATCGAGCCTTGAAACTGCGAGTATACGCACTTTCAAGAAAACACGCTTCTTTGAGGTTCAAAGGTGGGAAATTGAATTTGTGCCTGTATCTGGGCTGGGAAGTGCTTCAGAGCACTGTGCAATGCATATAGGGCATAAATATGGCCTCTGTGCATAGATTGCCATATGCGAGTGAATATGAGGTTCCGAAGTGAAGATATGCACTTTTTTAAAAACTTGCATTTTTTAAAAGTCTGCATGTGAAAACTTTTCATTCTGTGTGTATCTCAGTGGGAAAGTAATAAACACTGGTGAAATGTGACTACTCGACAAAATTAAACACACTTTGTTGCTCATTCCTTCAGCAAGCGAGTTAGAGCCTTGATACTGAGTGTATACTCACTTTCATGAAAACAAGTTTCTTTGAGGTGTTAAGTTTGGGACTCAAATCTGTGCATGTATCTGGACTGGGAATTGCTTCAGTGCACTGTGCAATGCGTATAGGGCATAAATAGGGCCACTGGGCATAAATTGCCTTATGCATGTGAATATGAACGTCTGAAGTGAAGATATGCACTTTTTAAAAAACTTGCTTTTTTTAATGTCTGCATGTCATAACTTTTCATTCTGTGTGTATCTCAGTGGGAAAGTAATAAACATTCGAGAAATGCGACTATATGACCGAATTACACAAACTTTGTTGCTAACTTCTTCAGGAAGCGAGATCGAGCCTTGAAACTGCGTCTATACGCAATTTCATTTAAACAAGCTTCTTTCAGGTGTTTAGGTTGGGACTCGAATCTGTGCGTGTATCCACACTGGGTTTTGCTTCAGCGCACTGTGTAATGCATATAGGGCATAAATAGTGCCATTGTGCATAAATTGCAATATGCGAGTGAATATGAGCTTCTGAAGTGAAGATATGCACTTTTTCAAAAACTTGCTTTTTTATAGTCTGCATGTCAAAACTTTTTATTCTTTGTGTATCTCGGTGGGAAAGTAATAAACATTGGTGAAATGTGACTACTCGACAAAATTAAACACACTTTGTTGCTAACTCCTTCAGCAAGCGAGATAGAGGCTTGAAACTGCGTGTATACGCACTTTCATGAAAACAATCTTCTTTGAGGTGTTAAGCTTGCGACTCGAATCTGTGCGTGTATTCGGATTGCGAAGTGCTTTAGCGCACTGTGCAATGCATATAGGGCATAAATAGGGCCATTGAGCATAAATTGCCATATGCCAGTGAATATGAGCTTCGGTAGTGAAGATATGCACTTTTTTAAAAACTTGCTGTTTTAAACGTCTGCATGTCAAAACTTTTCATTCTGTTTGTATCCTAGTGGGAAAGTAATAAGAATTGGAGAAATGTGACTACTTGCTAAACTAAAACACACATTGTTGCTAACTCCTTCAGGAAGCGAGAGAGAGCATTGAAACTGCGTGTATACGCTCTTTAATGAAAACAAGCTTCTTTGAGGTTTTAAGTTTGGAACTTGAATCTGTGCGTTTATCTGGACTGGGAAGTGCTTCAGAGCACTGTGCAGTGCATTTAGCACATAAATAGTGCCACTGTGCATAAATTGCCATATGCGAGTGAATATAAGGTTCTGAAGTGAAGAAATGCACTTTTTTAAAAACTTGCTTTTTTTGAATTCTGCATGTGATAACATTTCATTCTGTGTGTATCTCAGAGGGAAAGTAATAAACATTCGAGAAATGTGACTATATGACCGACTTACACAAACTTTGTAGCTAACTTCTTCAGGAAGCGAGATTGAGCCTTGAAACTGCGTGTATACGCACTTCCATGAAAACAAGCTCCTTTGAGGTTTTAAGTTCGTAACTTGAATCTGTGCGTTTATCTGGACTGGGAAGTGCTTCAGTGCACTGTGCAATGCATTTCGGATATAATTATGCCCACTGTGCACAAATTGCCATATGCCAGTGAATATCAGCTTCGGTAGTGAAGATATGCACTTTTTTAAAAACTTGCTGTTTTTAAAGTCTGCATGTCAAAACTTTTCATTCTTTGTGTATCTCAGTGAGAAAGTAATAAACATTGCTGAAATGTGACTATATGACCGAATTATACAAACTTTTTTGCTAACTTTTTCAGGAAGCGAGATACAGCCTTGAAACTGCATGTATACGCAATTTCATGAAAACAAGCTTCTTTGAGGTGTTAAGGTTGGCACTCGAATCTGTGCGTGTATCCGGACTGGGATGTGATTCAGCGCACTGTGCAATGCATGTAGTGCATAAATAGGGCCACTGTGCACAAATTGCCATATGCCAGTGAATATGAGCTTCGGTAGTGAAGATATGCACTTTTTTAAAAACTTGCTGTTTTTAAAGTCTGTATGTGAAAACTTTTCCTTCTGTGTGTATCTCAGTGGGAAAGTAATAAACATTGGTGAAATGTGACTATATAACAATATTAAACACACTTTGTTGCTAACTCCTTCAGCAAGCGAGATAGAGCCTTGAAACTGCGTGTATACGCACTTTCATGAATAAAAGCTTCTTTGAGGTGTTAAGGTTGGGACTCGAATCTGTGCCTGTATTTGGACTGGGAAGTGCTTCAGTGCACTGTGCAATGCGTATAGTGCATCAATAGGGCCACTGTGCATAAATTGCCATATGCGAGTGAATATAAACTTCTGAAGTGAAGATATGCACTTTTTTAAAAACTTGCTTTTTTTATATTCTGCATGTCACAACTTTCCCTTCTGTGTGCATCTCAGTGGGAAAGTAATAAACATTGGTTAAATATGACTATATGACAGAATTAGAAACACTTTCTTGCTAACTCCTTCAGGAAGCGAGATAGAGCCTTTAAAGTGCGAGTATACTCACTTTCAAGTAAACACGCTTCTTTGAGGTTCTAAGGTTGGAAATTGAATTTATGCGTGTATCTGGGCTGGGAAGTGCTTCAGCGTGCTCTGCAACTCATATAGGGCATAAATAGGGCCACTGTGCACAAATTTCCATATGCGAGTGAATATGAGCTTCTGTAGTAAAGATATGCACTTTTTTTAAAACTTCTTTTAATTAAAGTCTGCATGTGAAAACTATTCATTCTGTATGTATCTCAATGGGAAAGTAATAAACATTGGTGACATTAGACAATATGACAGAATTAGAGACACTTTGTTGCTAACTCCTTCAGTATGCGAGATAGAGCCTTTAAACTGCGAGTATACGCACTTTCAAGAAAACACGCTTCTTTGAGGTTTTAAGGTTGGAAATTGAATTTGTGCGTGTATCTGGGCTGGGAAGTGCTTCAGCGCACAGTGCAATGCATTTTGGGCATAAATAGGTCAACTTTGCATTAATTGCCATATGGGAGTGAAAATGAGCTTCTGAAGTGAAAATATGCTTTTTCAAAAACTTGCTTTTTTTAAAGTCTGCATGTAAAAACTATTCATTCTGTGTGTTTCTCGGTGGGAAAGTAATAAACATTGGTTAAATGTGACTACTCGACAAAATTAAACACACTTTGTTGCTAACTCCTTCAGCAAGCGAGATAGTGCCTTGAAACTGCGTGTATACGCACATTCATGAAAACAAGCTTCTTTGAGGTGTTAAGGTTGGGAATCGAATCTGCGTGTATCCTGAGTGGGAAGTGCTTCAGCGCACTTTGCAATGCATATAGCGCATAAATAGGGCCATTGTGCATAAATTGCCATATGCGAGTGAATATGAACTTCTGAAGTGAAGATATGCACTTTTTTAAAAACTTGCTCTTTTTATAGTCTGCATGTGATAACTTTTCATTCTCAGTGTATCTCAGTGGGAAAGTAATAAACATTGGTGAAATGTGACTATATGACCGAATTACACAAACTTTTTTGCTAACTCCTTCAGGAATCGAGATAGAGCCTTGACACTGCCTGTATACGCACTTTCATGAAAACAAGCTTCTTTGAGGTTTTAAGGTTGGAACTTGAATCTTTGCGTTTATCTGGACTGGTAAGTGCTTCAGAGCACTGTGCAGTGCATTTAGGCCATAAATAGGGCCACTGTGCATAAATTGCCATATGCGAGTTGTAATGTGGTGAAAAGCCACTAGATGGCAGTATTGACTTTTTTTTTGTTATGCCAAATCTAAAGCTAGGTTGGGCATGTCCTGGGCATGCCTCAGAGGGTGCTGGAAAAGAGTATGTAGGGAGAAAAATTGAGAGAGTGAAGAGGAGTTGGAGATATTTCAAGGAGAAATTGTGGAAGGATACATTTGACCAGACCTGTCACTCTTTTCAAGACCTGTGAAGCTTTTTGTGGATTTTTGCCTGTGTTGGAGCATTTTCCTGTCCCAGGACATTGCAACATAGCAGCCCATCTCCATTACAAAGGAACTGTAAATATCTCATTTTTTATTTGATTTCAATCTTGGTCAGTAGGGTAGAGTGTAAATTAGTTCTAAGTGTTTGTTTAATTAAATCTGTTGAAGTTGAAGAATTTTGTCTGTCATCCCTTGCTGTCCGTGACGCCATACCAAATTGACGCCATAACAAATTGGGGCCATTACACATTGGAGGCTCGTCCGGGATAGACCATTGTGCGAGTCATTTATTGAAAATCTTAAATTTCAAATAGTGAAATTGTTTTTTTGAATTTTCCTAGATATGTATTGGCAGATCAACAGCAATGGATGATTTCTTGGCATCACCAACCGTAGAGGCTTTGAAGTCTTTTAAAAAGACAGAACTGCTAGAAATATGCAGACAGTTAGAGCTGACAGATGTAAAACCAGCCATGCGAAAAGCAAAACTGGCTAGAGAGATTGTTGAATATTACATTGATGAAAATGTGTTTGCATCAGGAGATCTGGAACAGTTTCCGGTGGAAAATCCAAATGTAGAATTGGAACTTAAATTAAAAATGCTAGAGATTGAATGGGAAGAAAAAGAAAAACAAAGAGAATTTGAGAGAGAGAAAGAGAAAAAAGAAAGGGAGGACAAAGAAAAACAAAGGCAGTTTGAGTTAGAAAAATTAGCAAGAGAAGAGAAAAAAGAGAGAGAGAAAGAGGAAAGAGCAGAAAAAGAGAGACAGAGACAGAGAGATTTCGATTTAGAAATATTAGATAGAGAAGAAAGGCTCCATATGTAGCTACTAAAAATCAAAATTCAGGCTGAAAACAAATTTCACGCCAGCTAGGAGGTAAAGCTGATGCCTCCATTCTCAGAAAAGGAGGTTGATAAGTATTTCCAGTGCTTCGAGAAGGTAGCTAAGAGTTGTCAGTGGCCAAAGGAACACTGGCCTCTGATGTTGCAAACTATCCTCAAGGGTAAAGCTCAACAAGCCTATTCGGCTTTGTCTGCAGATGATTCCTCTGATTATGAGGTTGTCAAAAAGGTTATTTTGACAGCTTATGAGTTGGTCCCAGAGGCTTACCGACAGAAATTCAGAGGTCTGAAGAAATCTGACAATCAGACTTATGTGGAATTTGCTAACGAGAAGAAGGTTTGCTTTGAGCGCTGGTGTACTTCTATGGAGGTCAAGGATGATTTCAACTCACTAAAAGAGATGGTGTTAGTTGAAGAATTCAAGAACTGTGTCAAGGATGATATTAAGACCTACCTAAATGAGAAGCAAGCACTGAATTTGCAATCAGCTGCCAAGTTTGCAGACGAATATGTTCTAACACATAAGTCCAAATTTCAGTCTAGAAGTAACAATAGATGGTCCCAATTTCAGAAGAAAGGTAACGGTGATACCCAAGATTCCTCACCCAAAGACAAAGACAAATCTGGTGATGGTGCTCAGAAATCCAGTAAAAGGTCTGAACAAAGTGTGAAAGCTGACAGTGACAAAAGTGGTCTAGTTTGCAATTATTGCAAGAAATCTGGTCATGTTACAACTAACTGTTGGTTCCTTAAAGCTAAGAAAGAACAAGAAAAGGATACCAAACCCAATGCCTTTGTGAAGACAAGGTTAGAAACCCCTGTAGTAGATGACCGATCTGCTAAATTGCCTGCTCCTTGTGAGGCTAAGAAGCCTGATACTGCTGACTTTGTGAGGGAGGAATTTCTTCCATTTGTGTCAGAAGGATTAGTGGCTCTGAATGAGCATTCTCCTCCTGTCCCCATATATATCCTAAGGGATACCGGGGCTTCTCAGTCACTTTTGTTGATGGACTCCTGGAGTTACGTGATGAGACCGCTTCTGGGGATTTCAAACTTGTACAAGGTATTGAAGGGAGGACTGTATCTGTACCCCTGCGCTCTGTATTCTTGAAGTCAGATTTAGTTACAGGACAGGTAAAGGTGGGACTTATGTCAAGTCTACCTATCTAGGGTGTTTCTCTGTTGCTAGGCAATGACCTGGCTGGGGGCAATGTAGTTCCCCCTGTTCATCTTACTTCACAGCCGAGCACTGAAGATGGCGATGAAGACCCATCTCTGTATCCTTCCTGTGCAGTGACTCGTGCTATGGCCAAGAAGGCTCAAGAAGAAGATGATGTGGTGCCGTCCAGCACCTTGAATAGTCATGACTCAGGTGGTTCGCCTCATGACTCTGTTCAGCCTACTATGGTTTCTCCGTTTGAGGACTTATCAGACACTTTTATCAGTTCTTTATTCAGCCAGCCAGATGGGTCTGGTGATTCTGATGTGTCTGGAGACTTGTCTCTGTCCAGAAAGCGGTTGATTCAGGAGCAAACCAATGATCCTGAAATTTGTGCACTAAAGAAGAGAGCCCTTCCTGATGAAGAAATAGACGCAGTTCCAGTTGGGTATTATCTCAAGGATGGAGTGTTGACGCGGAAGTGGCGCCCTCCTGATATCCCTGCAAATGCAGATTGGGCAGTGGTCAAGCAAATTGTTGTTCCGAAGGTCTACAGGAATGAGATCTTAACAATGGCTCATAGTTGCCTTTAGGAGGTCATCTTGGTGTTAACAAGACTGTTGACAAGATCATGAAACACTTCTTCTGGCCTGGACTTCGGAAAGATGTTTCCAACTTTTGCAAAACCTGTCACACTTGTCAGGTAGTTGGAAAACACCAGTTAGACCCACCTGTAGCTCCATTGCAGCCTATCCCAGCATTTGGGGAGCCCTTCTCCAAGGTCATTGTTGATTGGGTTGGTCCATTACCCAAGACTAGATCTGGAAATCAGTACTTGTTGACAATCATGTGTGCATCTACCAGATTCCCTGAAGCCATCCCTCTATGCAACATCAAGGCAACTGCAATCTCGAAGGCTTTGATAAAGTTCTTCACGTTGTTTGGCCTTCCCAGGGAAATTCAGTCAGATCAAGGTAGCAATTTCACTTCCGGATTGTTTCAGCAGGTTGTGTATGAACTAGGTGCGAAGCAGATTCTTTCCAGTGCCTATCATCCAGAGAGTCAGGGTGCCTTAGAGCGGTTTCATTCCACTCTCAAGACAATGATGAGGACTTGTTGTTATGACCATGAGAAAGACTGGGATGAAGGTGTTCATTTGCTGTTGTTTGCAGCTAGGGAAGCAGTGCAGGAGTCTACTGGATTCAGTCCGTTTGAGCTAGTGTTTGGCCATGAAGTGAGAGGACCTTTGCTATTGTTGAGTGAACAATGGCAAGAGAAAGAGCCGCATATCAGTCTGTTAGACTATGTTAGCAAGTTCAAGGAAAGACTGCATGCAGCTTGTGACTTAGCCAAAGAGAACTTGAAATCAAGTCAGGAAAAAATGAAAACTTGGTATGATCATAAGGCTAGAAGCCGTGAGTTTAAACCAGGAGATAAGGTCCTTGTGTTGTTTCCCTTGCAATCCAATCCATGGCAGGCTAGATTTCATGGTCCTTATGAAATTCTGACAAAACTCAATGATCTCAATTACTTTGTGAAGACTCCAGATAGGAGAAAGCCAAAACAGTTGTGTCACATTAACATGCTGAAGCCTTATCATGATAGGAATGCTAGGGGTGCAGCTGTCACTTCAGATCCTCCTATGGTCGAGACTTGTGAAGATGAGGGGGAGTTTCAAGATGATGAACCTAGAATTAAAGCTGAAGTTCTTTCATGTAAATTGTCAAATTCTAAAGTGTTGCAAAATCTTGATGTAAAACTCCAGCACTTAGAACCCTCACAGAAAGATCAGTTTGAGAGGTTGATCAAGAAATATAAAGATCTATTTCCTGATGTTCCAAAGAGAGTTTCTATAGCCTCTCATGATGTAGATGTTGGTGATGCCAAACCAATAAAACAGCATCCGTACCGGATGAATCCTGAAAAGAGAAAGATTGCTGAGAAAGAGGTTGAGTACATGTTAGAACATGATATTACCAGACCCTCTAACTCCGAATGGAGTTCACCCTGTGTTCTAGTTCCAAAACCTGATGGAAGTACTAGATTCTGCACAGATTATCGCAAAGTCAATGCTGTAACTAGAACTGATGTGTTTCCAATACCTAGGATTGATGATTGTATCGATAGAGTAGGGCAAGCAAAGTTTCTGACCAAGATTGATTTATTGAAGGATTATTGGTGTGTGCCTTTCACTGAGAGGGCCAAGAGCGTCTCTGCTTTTGCCACACCATCTGGGTTATACCAGTATGAAGTCCTACCCTTTGGCATGAAAAATGCCCCAGCCACGCTCCAAAGGATGATACAGTCTACAATCGCCGGATTGCCACACACGGTGTGTACATCGACGACCTGATCACATGGAGTGACTCCTGGGAAGAACATCTGAAAGATGTAGAGGCATTGTTCCAGCGCTTGACCCAGGCTAACCTGACTGTTAACCTGAACAAGAGTGACTTTGGTTGTGCTACTGTCACGTATCTTGGCTACGCCATAGGCCAGGGTAAGGTGGCCCCCATAAATGCAAAAAGTCCAAGCCATCATGGACTTTCCAGTTCCTGACAACAAAAAAGCTTTGGCCGCTTCCTTGGAATGATCGGGTACTACCGCAAGTTCTGCAAGAACTTTGCTGAGATTGCTCTCAGTCTCACCAACCAACTGAAGAAAGGCGAATTTCACTTGGGATGAAGCATGCCAAAGAGCCTTCGACGCCTGAAGTCTCTGCTGTGTCACTTCCCGTGCTCAAATCTCCTGACTTCAACAAACCGTTCTCCATAGCGGTCGATGCTAGCGACCAAGCTTGTGGATCTGTGCTCCTACAGAGAAGTGACTCTGATGACATTGAGCATCCCGTGGCATACTTCTCCAGGAAGTTCAATCGCCACCAAAAGAACTATTCCACAATTGAGAAGGAGGCTGTTGGCTCTGGTTCTATCCTTTCAACGCTTTGAGGTTTATGTTTGTACAGGGCAAAAGCCAATGATTGTATATACTGACCACAATCCGTTAATGTTTTTGAGTAAGATGAAAAACAAGATTGTTGAATTGGAGTTTGATTTTACAGGAGTTTGACTTGGAAATTAAGCATGTAAAGGGTACTGACAATGTAATTGCTGATTGCTTATCCCGTGTTTGAGTATGTGTATATATATCACGTGTTTATTAGCATATTGTATTATATTTATATATATACAAGTGTCTCCTTAAACATTTTTCTATCGAAAAGAAAAATTTTGCCTTTATGAGTCAAAAATTTTCCCTTTTAGAATGGAGGTGTAATGTGGGGAAAAAAAAGCCACTAGATGGCAGTATTGACATTTTTTTTTGTTAAGCCCAGTCTGGAGCTAGTTTTGTGGCATGTCCTGGGCATGCCTCAGAGGGGGCTGGAAAAGAGTATATAAGGAGAAAAATTGAGAGAGTGAAAGGGAGTAGGAGAAATTGCACGGAGAAATTGTGGAAGGATACATTTGACCAGACCTGTCACTCTTTTCAAGACCTGTGAAGCTTTTTGTGGATTTTTGCCTGTGTTGGAGCATTTTCCTGTCCCAGGACATCGCAACACAGCAGCCCATCTCAATTACCAAGGGACTGTAAATATCTCATTTTTTTATTTCAATCTTGGTCAGTAGAGTAGATTGTAGATTAGTTCAAAGTGTTGGTTTAATTAAATCTGTTGAATTTTTAAAATTTTGTCTGTCATCCCTTGCTGTCCGTGACGCCATAACAAATTGGGGCCATAACAAATTGACGCCATAACAGAAGAAAACCCGTTCTTTGTGTTTAAAATTCATTTTGAGTGTGCCGAAACACCAACATTGGGTTTCAAAGCAAACACCCTCCAAACACCAGACCTCACTCAAGAAACCCTGTTTTCTGTGTTTAAAATTCATTTTGAGTGTGCCAAAACACCAACATTTGGTTTCAAAGCAAACACCCTCCAAACACCAGACTTCACTCACCAGCCTCCAGATCTGGTGCCTCAGGACACAAAACCAGTGTGTTGAAACTTTTTCTTTTAACAGTGTGCTAAGAAATCACTTCTGTACTTATAACACAATTTACCTGTATAATAATTCAGCTTTAGACTTTTTCATGACAACTGCATCATACTCATACATTTTCCTGGCTTGTTTGGTATGTATGTTTTTGTTATAATTTGAGGAGTTGAATGGCATATATTTCATATCCAATGAAATTATAATTCATTCACTTTTAGAAACTCCCTAAATTTGGGTAAGGTAAAATCTCCTCTCGGGTTATAAAGTTTCATTCCTTTTGTCTGAATGACCCCTCCTTCACAATCAAATGGCCTGACTTTGTCTCAGTTCTGAGACCTGTAACCCGATATCCCACCTGGTTAACTTATGGGGCTCTCTGGTTGGAGGAGGGGGTAGCTGGTTTGGTTTATAGGAAAGAAAAATGAGCTGTTCGGGGAGATAGTATCCGATCTCTCCCCACGCACGTTAGAGCGTGAGTAGCCCTTTTAATTATGGAATATCGTAATTCGAACTTCCCGCACGCTTGCTCCGCGTGTGGCCTTTTTCGCCAGGTATGACTTCACTCTCATTTTCTAAACTGTAACTTGTAATTGGTTTAACTTTGATTTGTTTGATTTAAGCTCTTGCCGACCTGGTGAATAAATTATTGTTATTTTTTTAAACTTGCGTGGTCTCTGTGACTCCTAATCCTTTTATTCTTTCTAGCCACGTTGCGACGGATACCTAGGGGTTTAATCCCAACCGAGGAATGACTGGCTAGCAGCCTGGTATGGGGCTTGGTTTTATTAAGTTGGAGAGACAATCATGATTTACTTACAGAAAGGGTTTATGTATTGCCGGTTCTGGGATTTTACCCTTAAGGAAACCCATGGACGAAAAGTCGGTTATCTGCTAAAATTCCCTGAAGGAACCCATGGGCGTACATAGATCTGGGTTCGCTGTATTCATGCCAAAAGATGCTGTTGCAGTGATGGTTGACTTCCGTCCTCTAATATAATCGACGAACCTAGGATCCGGTAACAATGCTAATACCTGGGAGTATATGTTCAGTGACGGCGGTTGTCCCCGAAGAGTTCGAGGTGAAGTCACTTCAAGATCCAGGCATGTTTTCCCTAGATTATGAATTTTAATTCTAATTTGGAGTCAGATATTTAACGAGAGTATGACCAAATTTGGTATTCTAAATTTATTACGGAGTCAGATAAATTGTAACCATTGTGCTTTTGTGCCCCGTTCTTTGAACAGAGAAAATATATCCATTTTATTGTGATTCGCACCAGCCAGGAGGTCGCGCGTGCTAATACCAGCCCAAGGAACACGTGGAGCCTTGGCCCCCTGCAATTTCCATTGTTGGTATTGTTTTGTGGGGTTTTACACTACCAAATCGCATGTACACCTGGACATGTTTCCATGAGTATTAGACACGGAGTGAGAAACTGCTTTCTACCGTAGGCCCCCATGACAGAGATGTTTATGGCAATGGTGCTCTTTATATAGCCACAGAATAAGCTTAAGCTGCAAATCCAATCAAGTAGAAGCACACCCGATAAACTAATGTAATCAACTGATCTCAGCCAGCACAGTCGATCAGCTGTATAAGGTGTGTTTCTGCTATGAAAACCTGTAGACCCTCAACCCTTTTACGGACCAGTTTGACACCCTTGCCCTAGAGCAACCTTATCTTTTTCTTTTTTTTTTTTTTTAGATTAATCACTTCTGAACAGGGGTGTTTACTATGCTTACTATGAGTTTTGTCATGATCAGAAGTGGATGCCCGTATATTACCATGGCGAAATGCATCAAGAATAGAGAACGCACAGTTTAGTTTTTTCTCTGCGTCATTTAATCTCCTGCATATCCGGTTCTTCCGCCTCAGCTCATTACCTCCGCAAAGGAGGTTATGTTTTCACCCATGTTCGTCTGTTTGTCTGTCTGTTAACAGGATTACTAAAAAAGTTGTGAGGGGATTGGCAGGAAATTTGGTAGGATGGTCGTCCTAGGATGAACTGATTCAACTTTGGAAGTGATCCCGATCACGTCGTGGGGCCGTATTCATGTCGGGACGTTTTCCGCCTATCGGGACGACAGATCATGACGGCCCTATTGGTGCAATTCATGAATGGCCGTTTGGCCGTTTGGCCAGACGAAAACGCAGAGATTTATGGAATAAGTCGTGATGATTTACATTCAAGTGGTTATCGCAGAATAACGGACAAACTGAAGAAAATGTGGCCGCAATATCTCAAAGTGCAGGACACGATGCGTAAGTCTGGCAGCTTAAATGATGAAAAAAAGACACTTTCCTGCGTCTCCGATGGCACAAGGGTTTGCTTTTTCATGTATATTTCTTTTAAACAACCTAGTGCATACTGCCACTTACTGTATTGTAATATGGAACAACATTACTAGTGTGAAAGCTGATCAACAGAGGGAGAGGGGAGGGGGGGATAATCGTACTGCGGCACGGTATGGAACAATCATACCTAGTGTGAAAGCGCCCTAAGCTGCAATAGTTTTAGTTTGCTCTGGAGTTTGCAGGAATGTAGGAGGTGGGGTATGTCCATCTCTGGTGCCCTGGGTGACAGACTGTGTCCTGACACCCCGCCCCTTATCCTCTACACCCCCCCACCCCACACACATGGCTGAAACACACACACACACAGACGGCTAGCCATGGTGCTGGAAGAGACTCTCCTCTCAGCTCATCCTGCTCCAGGCCTGATAGCCCACCTGTGAAGTTTCTATGACGCCTCTCTCAGCCCCGGGTGAGCCAGGTGAAGAACGAGGTGACTCACCAGAACCTGGGCCCTTTATGAGTTCAACCTGCAGAAGATGATGGTGATGGTCACGGCCTCTGGGAAGGTAAGGACTGAATAAGGCGAGTCGCTGCAGGGTCTCCACCTCAGGAGAGTAACTTTTGTCTGTCATATGGGCTTGCAAGTTCACCACACAAGACAAGTACTTAAGAAAGTCTCCTCAAATAAATAAGCTGGTAAGTTATACTCTAGAAAAGACTGACCCATAATAATTCAGGGAAAGAGACTGCCGCAGTGACATAAACTACTCGGTTGGAAGAAATCAGAGGAGGAAGCAGAATATGGGAGGGTGGCAGCCAGTCACCTGTTGGCTCGTTAGGGGCCACTAGTTTAGGTTACACCCACTGATAGTAATGTAATGGGGAATAAGTAATCACTGCAACTGGACAGATTTGCGCAAAGGGCATTGCACTAGCTGATGAAATAGACAGTATACGCAAAAAAGAGAATATTGATGAGCATAACGCTATGGCAGTATATCTGGTCCCAGGGCGATGCCAATGGTATGTCTGGCTGTGGGCAGTTTCACAGAGGTGACATTTACATTCTCAACAAACTAATGATTCTTTTATTTATTTTTAGACTCAGGTCTGTGTGATGAAAATATCTCACAGGTCTGCCCTTCTTCCCTGTGAAAATGGTTTCAGAATCAAAATGGCGCTCCATTATCATAATTTGAGAATCCAAACGAGTGTAATTTCAGCTTCAGGGCTGGTGGTGTTTGGGGATGATAATATGTGCTGTCCCATGGTTCAGCTGTTTGGCATCGACAGCAAGTCTGGCACCATACTGTGGAAGCACTATCTGAGGGACGTACAGCCTGACGCCTCCTTCAAGCTGATGGTGCAGAGGACCACCGCCCATTTCCCGCATCCCCCACAATGCACTCTGCTCATCAAGGACAAGGTAAAACTCTAAAGTAGTGTTGTAGTACTTGAGACCGGTCTTGGTCTTGAGACCGGTCTCGAGACCACTTTTACATGGTCTTGATCTTGTCTTGGTCTTGACACTCTCTGGTCTTGGTCTTGTCTTGGTCTCGGACATATCGGTCTCCAGGGGATTTCAAAATCCAGGTAAGAAAGCTGGTCCTGGTACAGCCCCTTATTATTACGACATTATTACCACGAGCCTCTTTTTAAATGCAGCCAATAGGAGGCATCTATTTTAAAAAACAGTAGCTAGCTGAGTTAATCTGTCATAGTAAGGTCAGTTATCACTAACATTTTATTAAGTAAATTTCCTCGCTAATTCACTGATGAAGCATATTAAGGCCGAGTCATAGTATGGGGAGCTTGTTGTTTTTGCCAAATGAATGGCTTTAAAGTTTTGAGGATAGCTATGTATGCAGGTAACTACTGAGGGTCTTCAAATGTCCTGGTGTCGTGTTGAGTATTCTCTGAACTGTGTCTTCACGGCTTTTCTCCAAAGCCATTAGCCAGATGAAAATAGCTAAAAATGGCAGGTGGTTGACTGTTGGTGGTTGCCCCCGATTTTCCCAGTTTGTCATCATTACCACCGATATCAGTCTTGCCGAGTAAAATTCACTAAATAAGGCAGGCTATTCACTGGTTTCAGAAGATCCCAAAATTCATGCAAGGGAACTTTCCTCATAGGCTATCTGTTTTCCAGCTTCGTGAAGTTGGCACCCCATATGACGAAAATCTAAATGAAACCCATTACATTTGTTTCAGCTTCGTTTGTGCACGTTTGTGCAGGCAAAATGAGAATTCATCGCCTGCCGCTGCTATTCGTTTTGGATGGAAATCTTAAATGTTTAATGTCTCCGGAACGGTTTGAGCATTTGCCTGCGTTATGAGCACAAACGAAGCACTAGCGATTCCATGTATTTTCAAACCATTTTGCAGTTAATGGGATGCAAACTTCACTCAGGTCCATTTTCCAATTAAAATCTATATTGTCCCATTCCATTGCTGGGTGCCAGACAGTGCAGGACATCAAGCAATGCGTAGTGATGTCGGCTTTTTTAAAGGTTTTATTTCTAGTGGTTTTGGACATAGTAGACTGATAGGAGTAGGAACACACTATAATGTGCAGGCAGGTTGCGTTTTGTTAATTTTGTTAATAAAATGTTACATGTACAGGGCTTCCATTAGCTTTCCTTTCTCAGGGGTCCTGAAACCCATGAGTTCTTTTGTATGGGGGTCCTGATCCAGATTTGGGGGTCCCTGGCTCTCGCTCAACAAGTTGTGCACATCCCAAACTTCGGCCATGACCAGAAAGTGTTGGTAGTGCGGTAATTTAGCGTATCTCCTCAAGCCATGTGGTCACAGCTAGAGTGAGAAACATCAATTGGGGAATGTATACATTAACTGTCCGCCAATAATCGATACAATGCATATAATACATAATCAAGAGTATTGGATTCAATACCTTGTGTGAAATGGATCCAATTTGATTTCATGGCCAATTAGGTTCAGTAATGTAACTGTCTTCTTTGTTAAAACTCAGCAGCAAACACATAACAGTCCTGAACCAGAGCCGAAGTCTATATTCTAAATCAAACACTGTGATTATTGGTCCAAACAATGAAATAACCGTTCCGACTTGTTCACAATCAGTCCCTGAAGGCAAATCACATCCTGCTTATAAGGATATATTTGACGCTTGGCGCTTTCTAACAAAAAATTTCAATAATCGGATAAAGCTACTACCCATGGCAGGTTTGGTATCACGCGACGGTGATACAGCTTCTTGCATCAGCTTTATTGGTCAGATACGCCACTGAAAATACAGTAACTTGGTTACCGATAACCATCACCAGCGTTAGTTTCTAGTTCGCGGTTTATTCGTTGTGATGAATAATTTACTAGCGAGCATGCCAGCGGTTTTTGCCATTAAAGTTAAAACAATATGTGTAATTGTAATTGTAGAAACTTGAATGTATTAATTTAATGGCGAAATGTGTTGGCGTACTGGCTAGCGAATTATCATATTGATTTGAACAAACTGCTTGAATTTCAAGAAGGAACAATGTTTCCTCTTCTTGAAGTTCTTGGCGTTGATGCAATTCTACCCCCTAACCACAAGGACACGCACATTTGTTTCATCAGAGCCGGAAGGGGTCTGTGTCAGAATTTTTGCATTTAGTGTGTGCATTATTTTGATAGCAGTAGGAGTACTGATTTGACAGGCTACAATTTCAGCCCATACTGCCGCTGCTAGCTATATTGGATTATTAGACATCATATACCTAGATGTAATTCCATCTGGTTGTTCACTTGGGAGAGGGGGAGTGCATTTTTAGTCAAATAGTGGAGCGTTCTAATCTGCGCACTTTTTTTCTGAATCCGTCACGGTCAGCGGCGGCGGCTTCTGCCTTTCTTATCTGTACTATACCCCTCTCTTCCTAGTGATCCAAGCATCTGCGACTATGATGTGGTCTGGGTTCGTTTGGTGCCTCTTGAATGCACTGATTTGCAAATTACGTGACCCTGGAGACACGAACGCATTCTGCTTCCCCATATCTGTGCACCATTTGCAGAGCCAAAATTTCCTTTCCACTATGATTATTATCCCCCGCCACAAAGTGGAAGGGGGATATAGGAATGGGTGCTGTCCGTCAGTCCGTCCGTCACGCTTCGTTTCCGACCACAACCTAAACTGTCTAAAATTTCTCATGAAACTTCACATGCGATTATTCTAGTGGTGAACTGGTGCCTTTTGATGGTTTGGTCATAGTATCTTTAAAGAAGACATTTTGGCGGGGGATGTTGTTGACTATGTCTACTTGTTTTTTTCTAACCATGAATATTTGAATCACCACTCTTCGCGCCTAGCATCTATGATTACGTGGCCCTCGCTAGTAGTAGCTGATTCAGCTTGATATCTCTTGCAATTGGGAAGTACTCTGCAGTAACATCATCCTCCCTGCTTTTCTCCCCACAACTTTTTTTTTTCCCAATAAGTCGGTGATTTGGCTTTTGGTTTTACTTTAAACAGCGATATTTATTGCGGGACAAAGCAAAGGGTAGGCGAATCCCAGACTGCCTATACATACTTCAATATCCAGCACAGCTGGGAAGTATTTGATGGCATAGAGAAACAACGAACCTCACATTGATCTCTGTGATTATCCTGAAGGTTTTACATGACCGAATGGGTCGATCAGATTGTTGAGTGGTTTAAAAGATCGCAAATTCTGCCGCGTTAAGGGTAACTTGGCATTATTTTGATGAACTTGGGAAAATGGACAATGCTACCGAGAGTGGGTATTGCATTTTAAACGACAGAGAACCCAGCAAACAAAATAACGTCCCCAGGACATCCTCTAATGGTCCCCTCCGAATGTCCTTGTGCGTCCCCGAAACTCACAGTCATGGCTCACTGTGCGTCCTGTGTGATTTTCGTGCGTATTTCACCCGAGGTCTCAGGTAATCGCGAGCCCTGATCATGTATTTGATTTAACTTGTCATGGCAACATAATGTCAAACCTGTGTGCGATGTGTCAGTGGGAGATGATTTTGGACTGTGTAACCATACCAATCCCTAACACGAAAAAATTTAAATGCCTATAAAGTCTCAATCCTCTGAAAGGACAATAATAGCTGCTTGCGCAGTTGTTAACACACCATTACTTTCACCCAAACGCTGCCCATATTTACAGCGAAGTGAAACACTGTCTTTGGTCTCGGACTCTCCGTCTCCCCCTGCTATGGCTCCTTTGTCTCGTGTCGGTCTTTGTCTTGGTCTTCGCAATTCTTTTTGGTTCGGTAGTGTCTTGGTCTTGGTTAATATGTCGTGACTACATCATCACTCTAAAGGCACTATGCACTAAGGTGTAAGTCAGTGGTATGTTTGTAGTCACCAAGGTTGGGTGATATGTATTGGTATATAAATAAATAAATAATAAAAAACTCCTAAAGGCCTTGGACTTCCTGAAGTCTGTTCAATAAATGCTGGTGAGAAGTGTTTCCTGCTTAAAACTCCAGCTAAAATTAGTTGGATTTTGTGGCTGGTTTAAGATTGTTTAATCCATGTACAGTTCTTTGACACTGGTCATATAGCTCATCTTTAGCTGGATTATAGCTGGACAATGCTGGCCAAATATGGTTAAGTTGGTATTCTGCTGGTGAATCGCTTAACTATTGGCTGGCCAGCTCATAAACTGCTGTTGAACCAGCTAAAAGTGTGGTTAACTGGCTTGATTCTGGTCTCAGCTGGAATTTCCAGCAGGGTGATCAATCCAAAGTCTATTAAAGGCTGCTCACAACAATACATTGCTAAAGACGTTTAAAAAAAAAAAAACCCCAGTAGGGAAAACTCTCCAGTGAGAGGAAATCTCAGAAGGAACCTGTTGATGTTGAGGAACAGGGGTCCTTGTGCTTCATTCATAATCAAGTTCAAGTATCAGGTCCTCAGCTGTATGTTTTTGTCAACCTCAGGACATGGGCTGATCCTCCATGTGTCTGCCAACCCCATTTTCGGGAAGAAGAGCCACACTGCCTGCCTGGCACGGCCAGTTCTGCAGACCCTGCTGCTGCCCCTCATGGACCAGGACTACGCTAAAGTCCTTCTGCTTATCGATGATCAGTACAAGGTGGGAGATCAAGCAACAACCTGTCAGTCCCTTAGCACTAGAAGTCCCAAGCCCAGTCTTCACCCAAGCCCTGATGGGTTTTTGCTGAAGCTAAGACAGGGCTTGGTCTAAGATTACTGATAGAAAGAGCAACAGTCCACTTTTCCATTCTAATGCTGTTACACGTGAGCACCATATAACTCTGTGGGGACTTAACGGAGACTTGATACTACAACCTCAAATCTGAAATAGTTGGGACAAAGTGTAAATTGTGAATAAAAATAAAAAACGCAATGACTTTGAAAAATCACACCAGCTGTATTTTATCTGCATAATAGAACAGAGATGACATAGCAAAATGTTGAAACTGAGAAATTTTACAATTTTATCCACAAATGAACCCATTTCCAAATTTGATGGCTGCTACAGGTCTCAAAAAAGTTGAGACAGGGGCCTGTTTACCATGGTGTAGCATCCCCTCTTATTTTTAACACAGAGTGGAGGCGTCTGGGCATTGAGGAGACAAGTTTCTTGAGTTCAGCCATTGAAATTTGATCCCACTCGTTTAATACAGGCTTCCAGCTGCTGGAGAGTTTTGGGTCTCCTTTTATGGATTTTTCATTTAATTATGCCCCAGATGTTTTCAGTGAGTGACAGGTCTAGACTGCAGGCAGGCTATTTCAACACCCAAATTCTTTTACAATGGAGCTATGTTGTTGTAATACATGTATAATGTGGTGTTTGGCATTGTCCTGCTGAAATAAACGAAGCCTTCCCTGAAAAAGACATCTGGATGGTAGCATATGTTGCCTGAAAATCTGTATACATTGTTCAGCATTCATGGTGCTTTTTAAAACATGCAAGTGTCCTACACCATATGCACTAATGCATCCCCATACCATCAGAGATGCTGGCTTTTGAACTGAACGCTGATAACAGGAGGGGTGGTCTCTCTCTTCTCTAGCCCGGAGGACACAACGCCCATGATTTCCAACAAGAATGTCAAATTTGGACTCGTCTGACCACAGGATACTTTGCCACTTTGCTACAGTCCATTTTAAATGAGCCTTGGCCCACAGAACACGGCGGCGCTTCTGGATCATGCTCAACAATGGCTTTTTGCATGATAGAGTTTTAGGTGACATCTGTGGATGGCACGGCGGACTGTGTTTACAGACAGTGGTTTCTTGAAGTATTCCTGGGCCCATTTAGTAATGTCAATGACAGAATCATGCCGGTGAGAGATGTAGTGGCGTCTGAGGGCCCGAAGATCACGGGCATCCAGTAAAGGTCTTCGGCCTTGTCCCCACGCATAACAGAGATTTTTTCCAGTTTTCTGAATCTTTTGATGATGTTATGCACTGTCGATGATGAGACCTTTCAAAGCCTTTGTAATTTGACGTTGAGGAACATTGTTTTAAAGTATTCCACAATTTTTACTCAAGCCTTTCACAGGTTGGACAGCCTGGCCATCTTTATTTCTCTCTGAGAGACTCAGCCTCTACACATCCCTTTATACTCAATCATGTTACACACCTGATGCCAGCATGTAATTACTACAAATGTTCTTTCAGCTGATTCTCTTATATATTAATTGCTTTTTCAACTCTTTTTTGCCTGTGTCCCAACTTTTTTGAGACCTGTTGTGCCAGAAAATTTGAAATTAGCTCATTTTATGGATAAAAATGTAAAATGTCTCAGTTTCAACATTTGAAATGTTATCAATGTCTGGTTGTAAATGACATATTAGCTCATGTGATCTGAAAGTCATTGTATTTTGATTTTATTCACAATTTACACTTTGTCCCAACTATTTTGGAATTGGGGTTGTAATTTACACTCTGATGACCAAGTGCCGTATGACCCATCTGTAGATAAAAATTCTTCAATTTTGCCAGTTTTCTCATATGGAAAAAAACTTTTCAGGTTATTGCTGAGTGTCGTGTGCTGACCTGTGAAGAAACTGTGTTCCCCTCCGCAGGTGACGGCATTCCCTTCCACTAAGAACGTCCTGCAGCAGCTTCAGAAATGGTCATTTGTTTTTTTTACTTGGTGGATTCCAGCCAGGGTCGTTTGTCTGGCTTTCGGCTGCGCAGGGTAGGTGTGGACGCTTCACATGCGTGAGTGTGAATGTGCAGGTCTAAGATGTCACTTTCGTTCCAATGAATAGTCAACACTCACCAAGCACTTTATTGGGAACACCTATAGACTACATCGCAGATGCCATGCAATTATCCTATCAGCTATGTGACAGCAGTGCAGTGCTCTGGGATTATGCAGATGCAGGTTAGCAGCTTTGGTGTGTTCGGCTTCTGGACACCAATAAAACATTAGAATGAGAATAAATCCTTGACTTTGGTGTGCCCAGAGGGGCTTGGTTTGGAGTTATTTTAATTATCTGGGATCTACATACATGCAAAGTTCTTTACAGTCAGCACAGACTGGTGGGAGGAAAAAGAATATCCAGTAAGCAGCAGATCTGTGGATGGAAATGCACTGTTGATGAAAGAGGTCTGAGGAGAATGGCTAGACTAGTTTGAGATGACAGATAGGCTGTGGTAACTCTCTCCTCGCAGATGTGCTGAGTATGAAAGTATTTTTGAATGCGCAACATGTCGATCCTGAAGCAAATGGGCTGCAACAGCAGGAGACCATGTCAAGTTCCTCTCCTGTCTGCAGAGAACAGAAATCTGACATCACTTTTATTCTAATAAAAGCCCTTGAAACATTTCTGTTTATCTTAATTTTTGACTTAAGATATGGCCCTTGTCTTTAAACTCATTTTCCTGAAATTGCTGCGGAATATCTGGCAGAATGGCTTGTGTACCATGCGTTAATTCAATTACAGGTGCCAGTAGTGAGGCAGTCTTTTGAACTCCTTGATTTAAGTGTATATTGAGTTTGGTACAGTATTAGGTATATTTTCAGTTATTTTATTTGGTGAATCTCGCCACCATCTTGCTTTGTCTTGTGTGTGTGTGTGTGTGTGTGTGTGTGTGTGTGCGCCGTGCTGGTGTGCTTTGACTGAGTGAGTGCGGGCGCAGGTGTAAAGGCCAAGACACGCCGCATGTTGTTGAGCTACACAGAGAGGATTAGGAAACATTTTTTTCCCTACAGAATGGATATTAATATTGAGCTGGGAAGTGAGGACATTTCGGTCTGTCCTCACAATAGGAGCAATCTGATATACAATACGGCACATCGCAAGGCGGATATGCTTGCCGATAATGATGGCTCAACGGTCAAAATGTCGACGAGTGAACTTCCGCTCATATCCGCGCGCGGTCGAACGCTAGCTAATATAATGGCGATTTATAGCGTTTAGTTCCAGGACGTGAACTCCGGCTTTGACTCGAATGTAGTGTTTATTTGAATTTTGAGGTACTTTCATATTCATATCTGTGTATTCATGATGGTATTCGATCATGGTTGCCAAGAGTGATCATCGATTTTCTTCATGCATGCATTGACTTGGCGGTTGGTCTTATTAATGGGAAGTGCGGACGCTGAATAAAAAAATCCCCCTTCCTTCATCTCATCTTCAGGGGTAAGTTTAGAATTAGGGATGGGTTAAGGTTAGGGTAAGGGGTATGGGATTAGGCATGTGTTGCTTTGTTTTGAAGATTAGGGAAAGGCTGTAGAGACACACAAAGAATGAATGGAAGTCAATGTAATGTTCTCACAAGGATAGAAGTACAAGGATTTCATTTGTGTGTGTGTGTGTGTGTGTGTGTGTGTGTGTGTGTTTGTTTTGTGTGTTTGTGTGTTTGTGTGAGACTGTGTTTATCTCGTGTGTCTCTTCCTGTGGACCTATCCACAGAGCTGATCTGGGAGCTGGTCATCCCTCCTGAGGTCCAGAAAATTGTGGCAGTGAAAGGGAAGAGAGCAAATGAGCATGTGCATTCCCAGGGCAGAGTAATGGGGGATCGCAGTGTGCTTTATAAGGTAATGCATATTCGCAAGATCAGCTTTTAAAGCACTGTGTGCAAATGCCTATAAGCCAATGCTAACGAAAGCATCAATGGTGAAGATGAGCAGTGTGCCCTATATGTTACGCTAACTGCTGGTTACCCTGAAAGCACTATGTGCAAATGCCCATAAGCCAATGCTAACAAGCATCAACTGTGAAGGCACTATGCGCAGTGTGCTCTATAAGGAATGCTCACTAGTAGGGTCACCCTGAAAGCACTATGCGCAGAATGTCTGTAAGCTAATGCTAATGAGCATCAATCGCGAAGGCACTACGCGCAGTGTGCCCTGTAAGGTTACGCTTAACTATCCGGTCACTCAGAAAGCACTGTGCAGATTGTTCCGGTTACCCAATGCTAACAAGTATCAGTAGGTGAAGGCACGATGCACAGCTGCAAGCCAGAAGGTTATGCTAACTATCAGGGTCTCCCCTGAAAGCAATAGGCGCAGAATGCCTATAAGCTAATGCTAAAGAGCATCAACCCTGTAGCTACTATGCACAGTGTTCTCTATAAGGTATTGCTATCTAGTAGGGTCACCCCTTAAAGCTCTGTATGCAGAATGCTTGTATGCTAATGCTAACAAGCATCTGTGCATCTGTAAGTTCACACTGATAAGCATCAATCCTGAAAGCACTACACGCAGTGTGTTCAATAAGGTAAGGCTAATGAGCATCAACACTGAAAGCAGTATGCTTAGTGTGCTCTGTAAGGTACGTTAAGGAGCATCAACCCTGAAAGAATCATATTCTTGTCAGGAAGAGTGTACCTATATTAATTGCAATAATGTTCTGTAAACCTTTAAAGTGGAAAAGAGCATTTCTAACCTTTCTACAAAAGAACTGCTGCTTTATAAAATATTTTTTCGGTAATTTTATGACTAAGCCAATTGAATATTTCTTATTTTAACATCCAGATCATAATGCTCGTGGAATTGGCCATTTTCCTTTAGCAGTGACGACGCTAAATGTCCATTAGATCTTTTAACGGTTGAGGTTAAACAAAAAAAACTTGTAGAAAGTTTTCTCCAAATTGTCGGAAGTTGAGTACAAGTGAATTGAGTACAAAATGAGTCGAAGCCTGTACGCACCTTGGTTTAGCTTATTGCTATTCGAAGGTCACGCCAAAAACGCTATCTTCATTAGCTGGAACCTTTTGGCAGGATGGAAAGATGGCGACCTCCAGTTTTTTTTAATTGTTTGTCGCATTTTTGTTATTTGAAGCATTGTTCAACTTTAGCAGGAAAACAAAAAAATCCAAGTCATAATATCTGGACTCCATATGGGTAATTCTTTTTTATTAAACGTTGGTTTTATGCAAAGGTTGTCTTTCACTTTAACTGATGTTTGATTCATATTATTTGATGTCAGCTTAATTTCAATGGTCTTAACACCCATGTTTTGTGTGTTTGTGTGTCTTGTTGTCCATGTGTCTTTGTGTGTGTGTGTGTGTGTGTGTGTGTGTGTGTTTGTCTTTGTGTGTGTGCCTGCGCGTGTTTGTTTGTAACATGGTGTGTGTATAGTACCTGAACCCCAACCTGCTGGCAGTGGTAACCGAGAGCACAGACACACACCAGGAGCGCAGTTTTATGGGGACCTTTCTGATTGATGGGGTGACGGGGCGCATCATCCACGGGCAAGTGAGGAAGGCCCGGGCCCTGTCTACTGCACTCGGAGAACTTTGGTCGCGGTGAGCACCCCATCCCACGCCAAAAACAAATTAAAAATAATAAACCAAAAAGGGAACGCCAGTGTTCAACTCCGAGTACATCCGGTTCACTATCAGTCACATACTGTGTCTTCTATCTGGTTTGAATTGACATGGAATGTTATGTTGTTGCTGCATTCATTATTCCTAATATCTTGCATTAATCATTGTCTTGCTGTGGTTATAAGATGCAAAAAGGGTTCCCACGCGTCCTGGAAAACTTGGAAAACCTGGAAAATGATTGACCAATTTTCCAGTCATGGAAAACACATGGAAAAATGAAAAAAAGTAAAATGTCCTGGAAAAGCTTGAGTTGTCCTGGAAAATTATTTTTCCTCCCTCTGCTTCTCTCTGCCTTGTGGGTGAACGCAAACGGGTTAAACATTTTACGCATGTATGTCTGTTTTCAGCTGCCTTTAATGGGCAACATTGAGCTGTAGCGCTTCTCTGCTTCAGGCCGGCACAGCGCCCCAGGTGACGCTACCAACCAATCAAATTGCATATTCCCTTAGAGCAGTTCTGCTGCCCAGTGTTTCCATATGACTTTGTTGCTAGATTTACCGACTTTTCAGACCGAAGGTGGAATATATTTCAAAGAAGCGCCAAAACTTGCGTCTTTCAGTTCAAGAGTGTTGCTGTATCGTTGTATATCGAGTGTGAGGTTTTTCTCCCTCTCTCTGTCTCCTCTGTTGAGCGACAGAGGAGCAGCGGAGAGCTGTAATGGGCGTGCCGTCACATTTGGCTGTGCGCTCTGAGATAAAATACATCAGTAGAGCTGCAGCGACCATTGACGACAGCTTGAGATAGCGACGGGTAACAGGTAGTCTTACTGGGCCATTGCTCACTCAGTATTTACAATTTGCTCCATTGTCCGACAGCAGAAAACAGAAAATATGTGCATGAGAAAAACTTCATTAGAATTAGCTCATTAAAATACTGTGTATGTGCACAGAGAGCAGAGCTCCGACTTTTCATGCAGTTTTGTTAGCTACTTTGTACGAAAGTAATTTAGATGTCAACATCCAAGTGAGATCTTTATATATCCATGAGTGAGACTGGTAGAGATGATTGTCCATTGGGGCGATTAAGCATCACACCCCCACGCAGAAAAGAGATTTTTTTTTTCCCCTGCCTCTACCACTGTTCTACAGCTTGAGCCCTTTGAATGGCATTGTCCAATCAGGATAAACTAGCGTTTATTAGGTCCCGCCTTTCGGGCGATTTACCTCAGACTGAAAAAATTGCCTGCCCCTGCAGGGTCTCTCTCAGCTTCAATTTCTCGTGTAACGTCATTTTTCGCCAATGCAAAGCCTTTCAATGCAATCTCAGTGGGTTCCGGGAGGGCTTGCCCCAACGTGCTTTCGTCGTACGTAACAGCAGTGGTGGTGGGCGAGCTGGTCGTGGGTATGCGCGGCGCCATGAGAACCGCAAGACGCCCCTACTACCGGTCATTGCTCGCAGTAATTTTTGAAAGAGAGAGAAGGGCAGGCTGAATGCTCAGGCTCCACCTCTATTCCCTTGTTGGTTAAACAACCACCAAAAAAGATAGGTTTGTGTGGAACAGAGTACTTTATTCACAAGGTGATTAGAAAAAGATTGCCCTGCCCAGCACCTGGCAGCCTTACACTCACGCCAGCGAAGTCGCCGCTAGAGTGGCTTGCCGCCACGAGACAGAAGTATCCACCTTAAGAGGATTACTTGTGTCACACCATTTCGCATAAAAGCTTGACGATGACAATCCCGATCCCACTGTGTTATACATTAAACAGTCACCTGATACGCATCTAAAGATCCATTCCAACAAGTATGTTTTTTCAAATCCGACAAAAGCAGTATTGTCAGCCAGTGGTCAGTTTAGTTTTCCTCCGTGAAGTTACTTCAGCGCTATTAGTGTAATTAGGTGGCTATCCACGGGTCACACGCGGATACCCACGATTTAGCAGTTATAACGGGCTAACGTAGCACTTTTGGAACAAGTTGACATTGAGCAGGAGGGGCTTACCAGTAGCGCTAGTGAATATTGAAAGGTGCATAATCGTAATCCTGGCTTGTAAAAAACCCTCAGCTTTAAAGGCCCATTATATATTCTTGTGGCAAATATTTAGCTTGTCAGCTACAGCGGTTGTGAAGGATTGGACTGAGATCTTTATTTCGTTCCGTGCATCGGTGATTTCCAGCATGCGAATTGAAGCTTGGGGACTGTACTTTCGTGCTCTGAATGATGATTATTGCCCACAGCTAATGTGATATTATTCTTGCTTTGTTTTATATTGACCTTTTTGCACTGCAGGATAGGATTTGATTTTGATATTTCTATTTTTGATTTATTTTTGCAGTGATTTTGATTTTTACTTTAAGAATGCAGGTGTCAGATGCACAAAGTAAACTGTAAGTAAACAGTAAACAGATTAACTAAAGGAAATTGTTTTGGTGATTTATTCAACATATAAAAATATTTTGTGGAGAAAGTACAAGAGGGAAAGAGGGAGAGGAATAAACATTGAAGCAATCTGGTTAAATGTACAAAATATAAGGTACAATTGTAGAAAATAACACTTCTCCAAAGCTTGGGGGTGGAATTTATTAGTGTATGTTGTGATAACTTGACTCGTACTGTAGCAGCTGAAAATGTCCTGGAAAAGTCCTGGAAAATCATTTCAAGAAAAGAGTGGGAACCCACTGGTTACTAGGATCACTGATAATTTATTTAACTATTGGAATTGGACTATTAACACATGTAAAAGTGATATCAATATTCAACAGTCTTTCAGCAGAATTACTTCTTCATTTATTGAACGCTTTAACACTTTTTTTTTACCAACTTAACAAACCAACATTCTGTTACAACAACAAAAAAATCCAAACAACAAAAACTGGCAAAGTGAACAAGTGTTTCAGTTTTATAAATAAATATATATATTTTTTCAAAGTAAAGTAAAAAAAAAAAAAAAGATTTAGACCCAGTCCTCAGACAGCAATGTGGGGCTTCTGTTTCCCTCCTGCTGGAAGAGTTGACAGACTTGTGTCCTCAGTCAGAGAGGGTCCCCCTGCATTATCCACCTGCATTATAACAAATACAGTACTTAAAACCAGAATTGTCTCAGATTCATCAGAAGCCGTTTTCATCACCCTTTAAATCACAGACCATTAATTAGGTAGTAATCACTGGAAATAACCAAGGAATATCCAAGTAAAATAGATGTAATATCTAGTAATAGCACTAAAATTAGTATATAATATTCAAGTAAACAGGACAGTCAAATGTGACCTCCCCCTGCAGGCTCACTTCGTTCACATACTACGCACCCAGTAATTTGCTATATCCATAGCTAAAGCCTGGAGGCCACGTCATTATTTTATTCTGTCTTGATTACTTCAGTTAAAACTAGAAACTCCATTCTAGTACCAGGGAAGGTGGCTTTGATGTAAATTTTAATGAAAATGGAGTAGTTTCTTTGGAAATTATGTGCAAGTGAAGCAGCAATGATACCGCAAACTCACAACTTCCCTCCAAACAAATAACTCGACTGCACCATTGCATACATTCTTATTTGTTGCACATCAATATGCTCAAATATCTAATTTTAACTAGAATTCATACAACACAAGCCCAAACATAAGCCTAATGACAGAAAGACATCTCAATGTGCATCATAACACACACACACCACCTCTAGTAGGGCAGGGTATCGATTCAGATTTCCCAAATTGATTGATTCGATTAGGGATATTTCAGTCACAGTACTATACATGAATAGTATTGTAAGTATTGTGTGTATATATATATATATACACACACACACACACACACATATATATATATATATATATATATATATATATATAATATGAAATATTCTCATAGAAATAGTGCCGTAAATTGTGCAAGGGACCCTCTAACCTGGTGCATTATTAAAAATATCAATGTTTATGTTAATTATTTATCCCAAAGCAGTTGCATTAATCATGTACTTTTTCAGTGTTTCCCCTACCGTTGGTTTTAGGGGGGATGCTCAAGTCAGTGGGTCAGACACAGCGGTGCAGTCAGGCTCATGTAGCTCAATAACTCGACTCTCTGTATTTGATGATGTTGCTCCGTCTTGTTGATGTTAAGAGTTGATTTTACTGCTGTAATGTCTGTCAGTGGATTTTTTAAACCCAGTCCTAACCTCTAGCAAACATGTAATTGTTATGATTCTGCCATGTTCTGTTTCTGCTCATGTTCTGCTTAATCTAGATCATTGCCATGTTTTTGTTATTGCCATGTTTTGTATTCCCTGTCATATCCATATTTCTGTTATATTCCGGTCCATGTTTTGCTCATGCCCTGCATTGCACTTTGTCTCCCCTGTCTGGTCTTGTGTTGAGCTACAGCTTCTCCCCAAGTACTGCGTGTCACATGTTTAGGTGATTTCATGGTTTCTGGGTTTCCAACCATTCCTTCTAGTCTCGTTTGCTTCCTTCGCCTTGCTTTTCTATTTTACTAACAAGTACTAACAGTTTGTTATTTTGTTAAAGTTACTAACCAGAACTAACATTGTATATAATACTAACTTACTAATGAGCAACAGGGATTGTATAGCTGCACCTTACTAATTGATTAACAAGCTCTCAGTACTCGCCCTGTTCTAGTCTCCGCCTCTTGCCTTCTCTTAATCTTTGCTGCATTTCAGCGGATCCTCCACACCTGCTCAACTCTGTTCTGCCTCTATCTGTGCACATTAGAACTGCCTAACCGGAGCTGTGTGTTTGTCAATAGGCTGTCTCGTGATCCCTGTCCACGTTTTGGCTTTTGCCAATTTCATGTGATTAGGCTCCCCCTTGTGTTTGCTCCTTCGTAATTAGTCTGATCCAATTCACCTGTCCCTAATCATAGCATGTGACTTCCCTTGTGTCTATTTAAGCAGTCTTTTCACAGCCAGCTCCTTGTCAGAACGTTTCTCTTGTTTACCTGTGCTGCTATCGTCTTCGCCTTGTACTCATAGTGTTACTCTTCTGACTGGACCGTCCGACTTACGATTTTTGGCTCTGCTTTTTGGTACTATTGTCTGCATCTGTTTACGAACCCTTTTTGCCCGACTACGAGTTTTGTGTTTGCTGCCCTGTTAACGGTTTGGATTACGTCCACTGGATTTTGGCTTTTGCTTCTGACAAACCTGTGCCTGTGTACCGAACCTGTTTTTGCCCGACCATGAGTACTGTGATTGCTGCCCTGGTTTTTGACTCTGATTCTGCCCTACTGGATTGTGATTTTTTTTTTTTTTTTTTTTTGTGGACTTTGTACCTTTGCCTTCTGCCCTGCGGGGGTTTCCCCCCTCGCTTAATAAACTCATCTACTGCACTGCTTGGTTCTCGCGTCTGGTTCCTGAGCGTATCCTCACAGTAATCTGCTCACAGCTCATCACAAATTGTCCTTGGGGTGACATCGCAATTTTTTCTTACTGACCTGAGTCGCTCTATGTGGAGCATATCTTAAAGTATCCGATATGCTCATCTCGATGGTTTTTCCCAGGGTCTTGGGGTGGTTCTTCTGGCAGGCTTCTAAAGATGAAGACAGAAAAAAATATATAGAAAAGCAGGCCAGTCAAGTTAATTTAAGCAGTACTTTATGTAGCTTAAGTTGGACTTAAAAGTTGTTTAGACCATAGTTGAATTAGCTGAAGCAGTATCTGAAATTAATACCTGAGGCAGTACAGTGGAAGTCATCTTCAATTGCCTTTCCCAGCCAAAAGCCATTCAGCTGCCAGTTGGCTGAACTTTATTACACCATAAACGTCACTGCTTTAGAAAAACTAAGGACATCTATATTTAAGGATTTGCTTAAGAAATTGCTTCAGAACTGGTTCGAGTTATAAGTTGAGTGCATTAAGTTTCTGTTATCTTTGTTTAACATGCCAAGGATCTGTCAAAGATCAGTCAGGGAAAAGCAAGCAATTCAAGATGGCTTAATCTGTAGCTGTTCATAGAACAGTACTTGAGGTACCTGAGTCAGTAACCTAAGTATTTCAACCTGTATTTGATGTAATAATTTGAATATAGTGTGAAGACAAACCAATTTAATTTGAAGATCAACCCATTTATTTGCTAATGTCCTAAAATCAAACTAATTTACGAAAATGTACACATGTAGTATTAGTAGTACTAAGTAGTAGAATGAGCAGTAGTAAAAGTGCAAAGTGGGTTCAAGAGTGTTTCTGGGAATCTGTATAGATCAGTCTCAAAATTTGTCTGTTCAACATTTGTCTACAAGATTGATCACAGTCAATATAAATCCAGTAGGGCTTTGTTATGGCCAGCCTCCACTGGAAACATCAAGTCTCAGACATTACCATCGGACACTGATGGAGGCTTGCTCTCCATCACACACCCTCACAAACAGTATAGCGTCAGTATGGCGTACACTCTTAAAGTGGAGAATAAGAATATAACTGGTTAATTAAGAGCCATTGTCCGTAAAGCTCAGGCAGGTGGTGATAGTCACCTTCTTCAATTTTGCTGAAACTTTGGTGGTTTATGTCCCTACCCTAACTAGAAAATTTCCCCCAAATATTTTGTCCCTACCAGTGCCAGTTTGGGTTTTAGGGGTCAATCAAGTGCAAGCCGAAATAGGGCCTAAAATGCCAAATTACCAAAATTAGATTTTTGGGTTGCTCTTATTCACTGCGGGAACTTTATCCCAAAGTAAAAGTTGGAAAATTGAATTAAAAGTGGGATGGTCAGTGGAAAGAGCAATTTTCGGCCTGATATCTTCTTCGCACAACATATAGGGGGCGCTCCAATATGGCCGCAATCCATTTTCTTCACTAGTTTGCATCCCTTATACTCTGTGCGCGATCAGTGCCCCAAAACTTTTACAACTGCACCACATTGGTATGTAGTTAGACTATCCATTACAGGTGAGAAAAAGTTGGAATAATGTATGCGCACACCAATAGGTGCCGCTGAACATGGCGAAACGGTAAAATTTGACGTATTTCCTGTTGGTGTGCGCGGTTGACCTACAGGGCAAAGGTTTGTTACATAATGAAGCATGGAGGTGACTAAACTAAGCTAAAAGGGTGATCCCTTTTAGTTTATGAAAGCCATTTCTTGGGATGAGGACTACTGTCAATAATAGATGGCACTTTACTAACAGATGTACTGGTACACATGTAAAGCAATATCCGCTCCAAATTGCTCATGACTGGTCAAGTTATGAAATGTGCAGCCATTATCCCAAGGATATTTTTTCATGAATTATGTCTTTAGCCTTTATCAATGAAATTCCAATGACAAAAATATTCTTTGTGCATGTCAATGTAAGCTGCTATAGGTGCATTTCGATGGTGTGTCCCAGTAGAACAGGCCCTGTGATGGACTTAACCTTATTTCAGGTAATGATTATTTATTTTTCAACCATCTCTGGCATATGTGTGGTTTAATTAGTTACATCAATGATTGATTGAGGGCACCACTAGTACTTCCTGTTTACTCCATTGTTTCAGACTATCGAAAAGCCACTTTTTCAATCTGAGGTTTTATCCAGAATCATCCACGTATGTGAACGCCCTTAAAGTGCCAGAACTGGCTAGGATGAATATACCAACATTCCCAATGTATACAAAACTGATATTTTTTTCACAAAACAACTTCTTGTATAGTTACAGGCTGTAATGTGGTAAAACGCCACTAGATGGCAGTATTGACTTTTTTTTGTTAAGCAATCTAAAACTAGGTTTGGGCATGTCCCGGGCATGCCTCAGAGGGGGCTGGAAAAGAGTATATAAGGAGAAAATCGAGAGAGGGTTAGTTGGAGAAATTGCAAGGAGAAATTGTGGCAGGATACATTTGACCAGACCTGTCACTCTTTTCAAGACCTGTGAAGCTTTTTGTGGATTTTTGCCTGTGTTGGAGCATTTTCCTGTCCCAGGACATCGCAACATAGCAGCCCATCTCAATTACCAAAGGAACTGTAAATATCTCATTTTTTTTATTTCAATCTTGGTCAGTAGGGTAGAGAGTAGATTGGTTCTGTTTGTTTAATTAAATCTGTTGAAGTTTAAGAATTTTGTCTGTCATCCCTTGCTGTCCGTGACGCCATAACAAATTGACGCCATAACAAATTGGGGCCATAACACAGGCCCATTTTATACAGGTGGATAGCAGGGGTCGCGTTAACCGAATATTTTCCGTCATTGACGGATTTTTTTTTAACAATGACGGAATATTTTGAAGGCCGTCCATCATTTTGACAGAATGTAATTCACACCCCCGTCCAACTGGTGGTGGGTGTCATATTATCTCGAGCATTGTCTTTGATCTGTATGACAGAGATGCCAAGTCTAACGCATTCAGCGTAGGTCTCACGTATTTTTTAGGCTTATTCACCGTAGTCCGCAATATTCAATGAACGCTTATTAATGAGATTCTCACGCGGAATTAAAATCCTTGTGCATTGAAGTTTCAGTTTCACTTGCGTGAAGGTGGACCTCGCTATGGAAAGCGATTATGACTCCATAATCAGTGGACAACAGTAATGAAGTATAGAGGTCACCCTTTTAGTTTATGAAAGCCATTTTTTTGGGATAAGGACTACTGTCCATAATAGATGGCGCTGAACTAACAGATGTACTGGTACACGCGTTAAGCAGTATCCACTCAAAATTGCTCATGATTGGTCCAGCTGAAATGCGCAGTGAAAATCCCAAGGAAATACTTTTGTATGAGATGTCCTTCACCCTTAAACTTGCAGTTATTGCAAAGGGAACAATGGGATCATGACTGCGCAAGTCAATACAAGGGGTGCTAAAATGCTACTTCCGTGGAACATGAAGAGTTGAATGGAGCGTACAAGATTGTTGTTCATTTGTAAAATTTTGTTCTGAACCACTTAAAAATGGGTACAAATACAATAAAATGGAACACAAGAGCCCAAGCCCAATCTGTATGCAAGTCTATCCACCAGAGGTTGCATTACACTTTCTGATTGTCTGTCATTGTGACGGACAGGGGCATAAAAATTCCGTCCTTATCATTTATTATCCGACATTGTAATTTTATTTTTTTTAAATGATAATCGTTTATTTTTTAAATAAAATAAACAGAATAATTTATAGATTACGCATTAGCTGATGCCGACAGTGATTCATGCAGACACACATTGTGCACTGTGTTAAATACAGCACTGCATGGATTTTCGAACTAACTGCTGTATGAACTTTATAAAACATCACAAATGATTTCTCTCCCACACAGTAACAGTGCGCAAATGAACAATGCTTTCAGTTATTGCTGGGCTTCACTAAGCCTAACAACCGCAGTCTCGCTAAGCGGTCCTACGAAGCTGCTTATCAACTCGTTATGTCAACCGGCGCTTTCCCCACCTAGATATCTGCGTGTTCACATATCAGAGACGGCGTTTGTAGCATATGACCAATCGTCTACCGGCAGCAAAGCAGTATATTTTACAGATTAAGAGCAAATGATCATATTACAAAAATATGAGGAATACAGGATCATACCAGAGATGCCAAGTCTGATTCGGCTTGAGTCTCTTGCCTCTTAGTGGCATTCACGTTCCTCTGCTGTAGTCAGCAATTATTCAATCAACGCGAACTGAAGAAATTCACTTGTGGAATTCAAGTCATTGCACATTAAGTTAATCAGTTTCACATGCAATAAGGTGGATTTCCCCACTAGTGACAAGGAAATTGATTATGACTCGGGAATTCTCACGCTTGTCCTTACAGAAGGATTGAAAGCAATGGGATTGCATAAAGACGTTTCAAATGGTCTTATTTCATTTAAACAATTTAAACGATCATGAAACACATGCATTGTTTCCAATCCCTGAGTAAAGAGAAGCACGAGAAGTCCGGAGTGGAATCTTTTGAATTACTGTCGTTTTTCATTTGAAAAAATCAATGTCTTTGCTAACATGCAATTGTAAATATACAATGCACTCATTTATTCAATTCAATCATAAAAATGACATTAAAACAGAAGCAAAAACAATCACACATTTGTTTTAAACATTTTCATCACAGTTGTGACAGATATGAGCTGCACCCTCAGTGCATGCCTCATGTGACCACAGCGGACAAAAGATGCACTGCACCCACACTTCTCCAGGCAAAGATGAGGAAAATGTCTCCCCACAAACAAGACATTCCTCCTCATTGCCCCGAGAAACTGTGGTTGCAGTGTATCTGCTTAACGTCTTCTTTGGGCGTTTTGAAGAGGACTGTTTCTTCTGGCCCCTCTGCCGAGTCTCCTCCTCCAAGGCAGCTTTTACTGGGTGTCGGTCAGTATTGCTGTTGACCTGCAACATTCAATGAGATGGTAGTCAGAATCAGCTTGTTTTTATACAAGCAAGAAAATCAAGACAAGTTAAAAACGACACTCTGCTCACCTCTTTCTGCCTCTTCTTTTATTTCTTTCCTCGAGCTAGCCTTTGGATATGGGCAAACCTTTTCTGGGCTGAACCTCTGTATTGGCGTGCCACTAGATGTTCCTGGAACCACAAGCATACCTGGATAGATAATATTTCAAAAAATTATAAATGCTTGGCAAGGCTCAACATGCACTTTTAAAAGACACACACAGACACAAACTCTCACCATCTAGAGGAATGGCAGACTCATGGGGATGCAGCTCAAATGGGCTCTGGCTGGGTTGCTGGTGTCTTACGGGAGCGGGCGCTGGTGATGGAGCGGACATTGGTGATGAAGAGGGCGCTGGTGATGAAGCGGACATTGGTGATGAAGAGGGCGCTGGTGATGGAGATGGCACTGGTATTGGGGATGGAGCTGGTGCTGGTGCAGGTGCAGGACGGTCGGTCACAAAAGCTGGAGCAAAGTCTGTCTCACTGAAAATATCTGGATTCAAAGGCCAGATACCGGTACACTCGAACCCAGCTGAAATGCTGCTTGCTGTCGCAGCTTGAGGCAGAGCTTTAACCACAAGACTTGGGATGTTGTAGATGGTTAAAGTTCTTCCAGGGTTCATTCGCATCCAATTGTCTGCTGCAGTGTTAATGTAGTGCTTCAGAGGACCAAAAACGCTTCGGTCTAGCGGCTGAAGACGGTGGGAGCAGTCTTGGGAAAAGACAGGAGTACAATGCCATGTGACTTGCAAAAGTCAATAGCTACCACAGAGAGGTGTGATGGATGATTGTCTAAGAGTAGACAACTTTGACTCCGGGGTCACGCGGGTGTGCCTTGCAAAATGCAGTAAAAATGCCAAGAAATCGGCCTCCTGCATCCACCCCGATCCATTGGCAGAACCAGTGCAGCCAAGGGGGCCATCCCAGATGAAGTGGTGCTGGAACTTCTTCCTTGGGAAGATAAAGTAAGGGGGAATAAAGTTGCCTTGTGCGTTGGCAGCAAAGGCAACAGTCACCAATGTCCCTCTTTCCCCAGAGGTCACAGCACCAACCTGGCGCTGCCCCTTGGTGGCAATGATTTTGTCTGGCACTTGAACCGTTGTGGTACCTGAAATAATAAATGAAATGAATTATTGCTGTTGCAAATCACTGTTGCTTTTTAATTCATCTAAATATAAATTTTTACCTGTTTCATCCATGTTCCAGATGTCCTTTGCTTCAAAATTATAGCGGGTGAGGACAGTCTTTAGGTTTTTAAAAAACGCTGTCACCTTGGTCTTGTTGAAGCAGGTGGAACGGGACATGCTGGTGGCTTGAGGTCGACGGATGGAGAGGGTTTTGTTGCGCTCGAGGAAGGAGGTGAGCCAGTCCTTCCCTGCCATCTGGTTTTTCTCCCATGAACTTAGAGTTTTGAGGCCAATATTTTCGGCCAAACTTTGCAAACTTTCGCACCTAAAACGGCATGAAAAAAGAGGTTAATTTCCAGATAGCAAGCACCTCAGAGCCGGGGCAGATCCAGAGCTGAGGTGCTTGCTATCTTAGGCAAATGGCGATAGTGGTGTAGCTCTGTCTGCAGTGTTACTCCAACCTCTTTAGGACTCAGGCCAAAATATATATCAGCTGCTCTCTTTATATATGCCTGCAGTCTCTTCTCCTGTTCTTCTGTGAAGACTTTGTTGTGAGCCCTGTACCCTGGGGCTCTGGCCTGCTGCCCTCCTGCCTCTGCCCTCCTCTTGCAGTACCTGAACAGGGTGACATGACAAACGCCATGCACCTCTGCTGCCCTCCTTATACTCTCGCCTCTTCGGACATCAAGAAAGGCCCTTCCGTAAACCTGCTGGTCAACCTTTCCTCTCTGGGTAGTTCTGACCCTAACTCTTGGCATTTTCTGTTGGTAAAATATAAAACAAGAAAATTCGGCCACATTAGCAGAGAGGGACGAACGTAACCGTTGCTACTTCCACCCCGACAGTGACTCCAGACATTAGAACCAGGATTGCTTCTGAAGTGGAAAAAGTCTGACATTTCAAACTTCAGGATATGTTACTAAACTAAATGACCTATCACTTCATCATAAAAATGACACATGGAGCGATAAAGACAATCTTTAAGTCAAAAAAGTTTACCATTTGTCTGAATTTACTCACCACTGTGGAAAAGGGTCTTCCCAGTCTCGTTCCGCAAGGAAGCGTCAAAGCCTCAAGATTTTTCGCGGGTCTGGAGAGTGTCGCGACCTGGACGTGCTGACCTAATATGACGCATCGAAGTGCGGATGGCTGTGAGTAAATCGCCGTATTACTTTCGTCCCACGTTACTTGCGCACCGGCTCTCCCCTACAGTGTAGTGGAAAACCAGGGGTTTAAGAAGATGGTACAGACACTCGAACCACGATACGCAATACCAACACGAAAACACATGTCAGAAGTCGCCGTCCCGAAGCTGTGCACAGAGATGAAGATGGGTTTTGGAGTCGCTGAAGTCGGCAGAGAGAGTGGCTCTGACATGTGATGGTTGGACTTCCAGAGTGACTGACCCTATAACTATCACTTCTCATTTCACTTCTAACGAGTGGGAATTAGTGTCAAATGTGCTGCAGACCAGAGCCCTGCACGAAAGCCACACAGCGAACTTGTCAACAAATATAGCGAACTTGTTGACAGAGGCAAGAAATGAATGGGGTTTAGCGGAGAAAGTACCGGCAATTGTCACGGACAATGCCGTAAACATGCTACTTGTTGTCAGTCTCATTGAGTCACTGCATGTTGGCTGCTGTGCCCACGTACTCAATTTGGCTTCACAGGCTGCACTTAAAAACCCTGCAGTCATACGGCTTCTCGGCAGAGTGAGGCGCATCTCCACTTTTTTTCACCGAAGCACCTTAGCCTGTCATGCACTCAAGCAGAAACAGAAGTTGCTGGACCTCCCACAGCACAAACTATTGACTGATGTACCAACGCATTGGACCAGCGCATTATACATGCTAGAAAGATTTTTGGAGCAGCAACCAGCTGTCTCCACTGCACTACTTGCCCCTGAAGTACGAAAACAGGAAAAAGATCTGTGCACCCTCACAGAGGCAGACATAACGGCAGCAGAGGATGTTGCACGGGCTCTGAAGTCACTGAAGAAAGCCACCTTAGTGATGTCTCAGGAAGGTACCTCAACTCTGTCATCGCACCCCTAAGAGCAAGACTTCTGGAGGAGATGCAACCAGCCCCCAATGACTCTGTGATGGTGAAGGAGATGAAGTATGCTGTGTGCCAGGATCTCCAGCAAAGGTATTTATTGTTAGGCAGTGTATATTTTGCAGTGAACCGTTTTTATATCTCTACCGCTATTTGGCCGCGACCTCCGGTACCCATGCGTAGTAGTATTATTTTTTAACTTAAAAACAGAAATCAATGGAGTATCTTTGGCCAACGTTAGTGTAAAAACCCAATAGCTAGCGAACAACCAATCAGCCTCGTCAATGCATAACTAATCTAGCTATACAGCTAATGCGAAATAATTGCGATTCACTGTTTTTTATTGATTGATATGCACCGCAAATGGGTAGCTGATGTGGTGGGAAATATATTGCAACCTGACTGGGCCATAAATACAGTCTCATGCCTCAAGGTGTGACAAGGGCACTAGTGCAACACAAGACTATATGTGTAACTGGTTTGTTTGTGTTTCTCTTCTTCTTGCTTTTCCATTGCACCCGTTGTCAGTGTTGCCTGCATCAAAACAAGTGAAACTGATCCACAACCACCTGGGCTTCCTAAATCAATAGATTGAGTTCCTAAGGTTTAAATGACTTGAGGTCATGAGTGTTCCCTTAATCTTGAGCCGTATAAATGTGCCACAATACTTCTGTATAGTGTGGTGGGTAAACGTTCTAAAGTCAAAGAATAAACATGATTACCACCCTCCAAAGAGAACTGAGCCAGGCTCATATGGCCTGCATACTGCTGTAGAAAAAGTAGTGGGAATGAAACAAAAACTCATAAATCTGTTAAAAGAATCGGATAGCAACCCATAGCTGGCCGGCTAGATGAGCTAATCTTCCGGAATGACCATATTGGTAATCAACCAATGAGAAGTCCCTTCATAGGAACAGGCGCACTCTAGTTTATGCTGGATGAATCTAGAGATCCAGTCTTCTTGGGTACCCAAAGATGACCCTCAGGTAACCCCTAGGTTTGGGAGGCTCAAACATGGTCTTCGAGCATCCCTGGCGGCAAAAAATGAATTTACACCATGATGTATTGGCAAACTTGTTACTTAGGGTGGAGTGTTACCATGTGACAATTACCAATCAGAAAATGATAATTGTATGACGAGGTAGAAAGTATCATATTTTACCCCACCTTATGGGAAGGTCCAAAGGCCCTATGAATTAAGTGGTCAGACAATCAGTGATCAGTTGGTGTGGGTTGATTGATGGGATATGAATGCTTCTTGGTATGCGCACACCAGCCCGGGATGTTGTACTTTACTTTGAGAAAGATACAATTAACCCACTTGCATCAGACTCTGGAGATTGCGTCTATTCTTTGGCGGAAAACTGCAGGTGTGCGGAGACCCCTCAGTCTAAGGGCCCAGACTGAGGTCATTCACCCACATCACTGAGCAGGCGAACTCGCTTGCTAGCCTAGCGTGCAAGCTAATTTGTTGGTTTCTAAGTCAATATTAGCTGGCAATTTTTTTATTCGGCGCATTTTAATGCCTGCTAGCGAGCTAAATTCTCATGGTGCAACTCCAACCAAGTTAATTCACAAAATAATGGCTATATGCATTTTAAATTGACTTAAATGCATGAAATATAACGTTAGCTAGCTAGCAAGAGCCTTTATGCTAGCTACATTTAATGTATGTATATGTGAGCTAGCTAACTAGATGGCAAAGTTATAACTATTCACGATTATCCTTTGATTTCTTGAGCAAGTCCAGAAATAATGCAACGGCGCGCGTGTACTGGAGGGCACGGCCAAATAACCGTAGAAATGTAAAAACGGTTCACAGAAAAATATACACTTTGTTATTATTGTTATACAAACTACATTTTTTTTTTTTTTTACTACAAACTACCAAATCTTTTTATAAGAATTTCATGATCATGAGACAAAAAGATTTACCGTAATGTGAAACTTTTTTTTTTCAAGGTACTTGGGCCTGAAGGATAAACTCTCCATAGCCTCAGCTCTGGACCCACGCTTCAAGGCCCTGCCTTTTCTGTCAGATGATGATGAGCGCGAGGAATTCTTCACCCATCTCATCGCTCTCACTAAGGAATTGGCAACTGATAAAAACTCTGTAAGTACAAATGAATAATGAATGAAGATGCAGACTGTGTGCACACAGAATATTTTTGTTGTTGTCTCATGGAATGTCTGTAATTATTTGAACACTCACTGACAAATTTTACTAAAACAATTTTACCTCCATTATACACCCCCACAATGCATTTCAAACTAACTGTATAAAATTATAAAGCTCCTCTTTACTAATGTGATTCATTTATTTTTTCAGCAGAGAGGCCAATAAATGCAGCAGACAGTGAGGCAGTTGAGGTGCTGGAGCAGCAGGCAGAGCCAGCTGATGACCTTGGACCCCCATCAAAGAAAGCAAGGGACTCTTGTGCTCTGGCTGATCTCTTGGGGAACACATATACGACCCCAGTAGCAGTGTCCAGAACCACAGATGACAAGGCATTAGATGAGGTGATGAGGTACAAAGAGGTAAAACCACTGCCACTCTCCACCAATCCACTCAACTGGTGGAGGGAACATGAGGGGGAATACCCCCTGTTGTCATGCCAAGCTAAACGCTACCTCTGTATCCCAGGAACTAGTGTACCAGCTGAGAGGATCTCAACAGCTGGTGACATTGTCACAATCCAGAGAAGTGCTTTGAAGCCTGAACATGTAGACCAGCTGCTTTTCCTAAACAAAAATCTACATGTGCACACTGAGCATGAAGCCAGAAATGAAGGGACGTGGTTCAGATGTGATTGTTCAAAAAAATGTTATGGGAGGTTTATCACTATTTCCAAGAGGAAAGAAATATTTAAGTTTACATGCACTTTACTTTTTCAGTGTTTATACAGAACTGTCATGTTTTTTACTTTTGTACTTCACATGTACAAATAAGTAGTTATTTGTGCAAATTTTTACTTTCATATGTTTTATTGCTCAAAAATGTGAGGTGACATACCACATATGTTCACATGGGCAAGAAAATAACTATGTAAAAATTGTCAACAGGTACTCTAATTATTTGTGTATTTCTACTTCTTACTTAATCAGCATCGAAGCATTTAAATCAATATAGAATCGAATCGCAACCTAAAGGATCCAAATTGAATCGAATCGTGAGGTTCTTAACAATACCCAGCCCTAGTGCCAGTGTGTAGTATTCGTGCCCGTGGTTATTGAGGCCTTACTGCAATTTTTTTTCAAGGTTTCGGCTCCCTAAGGAGGTTCAATCCGATCGTGGAACTAATTTTACCTCTGGAATATTCCAGAGTATTATGTTTGAGCTGGGCATTACTCAGGTATTGTCCTCTGCTTACCACCCTGAGTCCCAGGGGGCCCTTGAGAGGTGTCATCAGACATTAAAGTCAATGGTGCGTACTTTTTGTGTGGACTGCCCTAAGGACTGGGATGTAGCGATGCCTTTTCTTTTATTTGCCATCAGTGATGCTGTGAATGAATCCACTGGGTTTAGTCCCTTTGAATTAGTCTATGGGCATGAAGTTCTGAGTCCGCTAAGCCTTATGCAGGAGCGACTCCTGGAGCCACATGCCCCTGGTGATACTTTGCAGTATGTCTCTACCTTTCACGATCGGTTGAGTGCAGCCTGGAAGGTGGCCGCCCAGAATTTAGAGGGGGCCAAGGAACGGATGAAAAGGCGTTATGACCGTAGGGCAGTGCAACGCTCTTTTGCTCCTAGGGACAAGGTCCTTGCCTTTACCCCAGTGGGCAAGGAAAGGCTTGGGACACGTTTTAGTAGGCCCTATACTGTGGTTCGGAAGATGGGAACCTGGAATTACGTCTAGTACACCAGAACGGCGGCAGAAGACGCAACTTTGTCACATCAACTTATTGAAGTTGTATGTGGAGCGTGATCTAGCCAATCCCGTTGCGTGTATTGCAGTGGCTCCTTCACCCAGTGAGAGCGAAGGGGGGTGTTCAGCACCAGAACCAGTGTGTGCTAGGTTGAACAACTCTCGAGCATGTGAGCAGCTGCCGGATCAGAAGCTCAGGCCCAGGATTTGATCGCCCTGGTGGCTGCTCATCCTTCCTTGTTTTGTGATAGGCCGCGGTTAACCCCTCTAGTAGAGCATGATGTGGATGTCGGCGGGGCAAACCCTATAAAGCAACCTCCTTACCGTTTGCCCCCTTTTAAGAAGGAGAGGGTTCGTGAGGAGATTGACTACATGCTGGAGATTGGGGCCAGGCAGATGAGGCTGGAGTGGAAAAACCTGTGGCATACTTCTCTAAGAAGTTGAATCGCCATCAGAAAGCCTATTCTACTGTGGAGAAGGAGGCTTTAGCCTTAGTCTTAGCAGTCCGACATTTTGAAGTGTATATTTCCAGTGTGGGTGGTCCGGTCAGTCTATTCTGACCACAATCCCTTGGCATTTTTGGCATAGTGTCGGGTAACGGGTTAAATTCGGTTCCGGATGAGCAAATGAAGTAGACGTGATTTTTCCAAGCTCCCACCACACAGCACATATTTTACCTAATTTATGCTACTTTGACACTCAACCTCTTTAAAATTAAAAAAGAAGGACTATAGGAACAAACCGTTCCCACGAAGATGACAACAAAATCAGGTAAACCTTTAAGAAAACCTGAACAATCGGACGCTTACCCAGCTAGCATCGACAACGCTACTTTGGCTAATATGCTAGTAGAGCTGCGAGCAGACTTACTGACTGGCCCAAACTCGCTCGCTATTCGCTTTGAAAACAAACTAGCAGCGATCGACTCCAAACTAGACGGAATGCAGGCCACGGTGACCGATCACGAACAGTGCATTTCTGCCCTGGAGTCTGGGATGGGCCAGCTGCAGGCATTAGAGTCAGAGCTAACCACTTCAGCCAGCGAGAATGCCAAGTTGAAAGCTAAACTCACCGACTTAGAGGGGAGAAGCAGGCGCTGTAATCTTCGCCTTTTGGGAATACCTGAGGCAGTCGAAGGCACCCAACCAACCGTCTTCTTTTCCCAGCTACTGGTCAACATAATGGGAAAAGAGGTGCTCGCATCCCCACCGGAGCTGGACCGAGCCCATCGTTCGCTTAGGCCCAAACCGGGGCCGGGAGAGAAGCCCAGAGCCGTGACTTTGCGCTTTCATAAGTTCCAGACGAAGGACCTGGTTATCCGCGCGGCCCGGAGGATGCGAGGCAAGCTGAAGTACAAGGACAGTCAGGTCTACATATATGAAGATTATTGTCCAGAAGTCATGGAGCAACGCGCTGAGTACAAGGAAGTAATGCACAAGCTGTTCCTTCATAATCTCAAGTCTTCACTGCTGTACCCGGCGCGGTTGTTCATCATTGCAGAAGGGGGACGTAGACAGCGTCTCACGTCCGTGAAAGAGGCTCGTCGCTTCTTGGCTACACAACAGAGGGGCAACAACCAGCCGACTGCGAACTGATCAAGGGTAATATCATCGATGTGCAGGTGGGAACGGACCTGAATAAACACTTATCAGTATGGGTCACAAACATTAAAGAGTATTACAGGAGGATACTTTTCAGAGTTTTGCTCAACTGAGGACATAATGTTGATTGCATACTCCTTCTGACATTGATATGTGTATGTATATGTACGTATATGCATGTATGTATGTGTGTATGTGTATGTATATGTATGTATGTATGTATGTATGTATGTATGTATATATATATATGTATATGTGTATATATGTATGTATGTATGTATATATATATATATATATATGTGTATTTTTTTGGGGGGGTCTTTTTTTCATTCTTTTTTAAGATGGGCTAAGGACCCCATTCATTTTGTGTTATACATAATTTTTATGTTCCGGCAGTTTTGCTTTCAGGTTGATGCGATTTACTTCCTGTGTGATTAAGAGTTTTTTTAAGATGTTTGTTTTGGTTTGGTCGTGTTTTGTCATGCTGCACTCGGAGGCTCATCCTCTTGGAGGACTTGTTTTTAGGAGTTCAATCTTGGTTTTCAGCTTCCGGGTGAGGAGACTGCCTAGATGTTTGGCTTTAATGATGGACACTGCCCTTTAGCGGATAAATTCTTGACACATGTTTACAGTGTTGTGGGGTTGAGTTGTAATTTCTGGTTAATTGATCTTTGTGTGATGGGGGAGTGGGTTGAGCTCCGGAGGAATTCTGTTTGAGTGCATAAAGCGAGGCACTCATGCAAATGGTGCATTTAAGGTTGGGTCGGTGAGGGCTTAAGGATGTCTTTGTTGTTTTTCATTTTCTTTTTTAGTTAGGTTTATGTTTTGTTTGGAATTTTTTTTTTTCCTCCATTTTTTCACTGGCCTTCTTTTTCTCCCTCCAGCTTTGCAGCTTTTATTTCTCTTTTATTCAGTTCTTGGCTACACATTACAAATGACTCAAAGCCTGATGTACTTTGAGTAACAATATGACCTGTGCGAATAATATTATTCGATTCACATCTTGGAACGTTAACGGGGCTAACAAAGTTACCAAAATAAATAAGATAATTTCTCACCTTCAGGATCTGCGTGGGGACATAGTCTTTTTGCAGGAGACGCATCTCCGTAATGGGGAGACTTTACACATTAAAAGGGGCTGCTTTAGTCAAGTATATCATTCGAAGTTCGATGCAAGAGCTAGAGGCCCTGCGATTTTAATTCGTAATAACATTTCATCCGAGACAGAAAATGTTATAGCTGATCCCAATGGACGGTTTGTTATGGTGACAGGCAAACTCTGTAACACTCAGGTTGTCTTGGTGAGCATATATGCGCCCAATTGGGATGACGAGCAATTTATTTCTAGGCTTTTTACCTTGATTCCCAATATCGAGACTCATTACATAATTACTGGTGGAGACTTTAATTTTGTACAGGATGTTGATCTGGATTGATCTTCTACAAGGCCATATTCCCTAACTAACTCAGCTAAGTCATTAAAGGATATTACTGGGGAGCTGGGCCTGTTTGATCCTTGGAGGCATACATTCCCAGACAAAAAGTCGTTTTCTTTTTTCTCACAGGTGCACCATACATATTCTCGGATAGATTTTTTTCTTTTGGATAACAGGCTACTGTCTAATGTACATTTATGCGACTATCACAGTATTGTTATATCAGATCATGCTCCCACTTCTTTAGATATAAATTTTCCTTATCATAGTCCAACTTTCAAACAGTGGAGATTCAATTCACAATTGTTAGCTAATGAATCCTTTGCAAATTTTTTGAGATCAATCATTTTGTTATTTTTTGAAACTAATGACACACCTGAGGTATTGAGAGGAACTTTATGGGAAACCCTCAAAGCATATCTCAGGGGACATATAATATCTCACACATCCTATCTAAAGAAAAAGGAGAGATCACAACCGTTAGAACTGCTGCAGAAGATTAAGGAGTTTGATAACATTTATGCCAGCTCCCCAGACCCATCCCTTTACAAAACACGATTACAGCTCCAAACAGAGTTTGAACTTCTAACTACTAACAAAGCAGAATTACAGTTACTTAAGTCTAGACAACGTGTGTTTGAATCGGGAGATAAAGCTGGCAAGCTCTTGGCTCAGCAGGCTAGAGCCGCAGCAGCGTCTAGGTTTATCCCTCATATTAAATCCCCATCAGGTGCTGTCATCACAGATCCAACAATCATTAACAACACATTCGCAAAATTTTACTCTGACTTATATACTTCTGATTACTCCTAAATTTGCACAGATAATATTTTAGATAAAATACAGTTCCCTGGGATTGACAGCAAGCATGTGGGTGATCTGTGCAGGCCAATATCAACAAATGAGATTGAAGCGGCCATCAAAGTCTTGCAGAGTGGGAAATCACCGGGTCCGGACGGATTTACAGTAGAATTTTATAAGAAGTAAATAGTAAATTAAAGTTTTTTCACTTCAGAAGTTCATGTTCACTCGCATATGGCAATTTCTGCACAGTGGCCCGATTTATGGCCTATATGCACTGCACAGTGCTCTGAAGCACATCCCAGGACAGATACACGTACAAATTCAATTTCAAACCTTAGAAACTCAAAGAAGCGTGTTTTCTTGAAAGTGCATATACACGCAGTTTCAAGGCTCTATCTCGCTTCCTGCAGGAGTTAGCAACAAAGTGCGTGGAATTCTGTCATATAGTCACATTTCACCAATGTTTATTACTTTCCCACTGAGATACACACAGAATGAAAGTTTTCACATGCAGACTTTCAAAAAAAGCAAGTTTTTAAACAAGTGCATATCTTCACTTGAGAAGTTCACAATCACTCGCATATGGCAATTTATGCACAGTGGCCCTATTTATGCCCTATATGCACTGCACAGTGCTCTGAAGCACATCCCAAGGCAGATACACGCAAAGATTCAAGTTCCAACCTTAGAACCTCAAAGAAGCTTGTTTTCATGAAAGTGCATATACACGCAGTTTCAACGATCTATCTCGCTTCCTGAAGGAGTTAGCAACAAAGTGTGTTTAATATTGTCATATAGTCACATTTCACCAATGTTTATTACTTTCCCACTGAGATACACACAGAATGAAAAGTTTTCACATGCAGATTTTCAAAAAAAGCAAGTTTTTAAAAAAGTGCATATCTTCACTTCAGAAGTTCATATTCACTCGCATATGGCAATTTACGCACAGTGGCCCGATTTATGCCCTATATGCACTGCACAGTGCTCTGAAGCACATCCCAGGACAGATACACGCACAAATTCAATTTCAAACCTTAGAAACTCAAAGATTCGTGTTTTCATGAAAGTGCATATACACGCAGTTTCAAGGCTCTATCTCGATTCCTGAAGGAGTTAGCAACAAAGTGAGTGGAATTCTGTCATATAGTTACATTTCACCAATGTTTGTTACTTTCCCTCTGAGATACACACAGAATGAAAAGTTTTCACATGCAGACTTTAAAGAAAAGTAATTTTTTAGAAAAGTGCATATTATTCACTGGCATATGGCAATTTGTGCACAGTGGCCCTAATTATATCCAAAATGCATTGCACGGAGTGCTGAAGCACTTCCCAGACCAAATACACGCACAGAATCGAGTCCCAACCTTAACACCTCAAAGAAGCTTGTTTTCATGAAATTGCGTATACACGCAGTTTCAAGGCTATCTCGCTTCCTGAAGAAGTTAGCAACAAAGTTTGTGTAATTCGGTCATATAGTCACATTTCACCAATGTTTATTACTGTCCCACTGAGATACACACAGAATGAAAAGTTATCACATGCAGACTTTAAAAAAAGCAAGTTTTTTAAAAAGTGCATATCTTCACTTCAGACGTTCATATTCACTCGCATATGGCAATTTATGCACAGTGGCCCTATTTCTGTCCTATACGCATTGCACAGTGCACTGAAGCACTTCCCAGTCCAGATACACGCACAGATTCGAGTCCCAACCTTAACACCTCAAAGAAGCTTGTTTTCATGAAATTGCGTATACACGCAGTTTCAAGGCTGTGTCTCGCTTCCTGAAAAAGTTAGCAACAAAGTTTGTGTAATTCGGTCATATAGTCACATTTCAGCAATGTTTATTACTTTCTTACTAACTTTGGGGCAAAGTTCGGCGGTGTGTCCGATGCTGCTGCATACGACGCAAGCGAGTGCTCGGTGACCTCCGAAATGACGAATAAGCAGTTCGATATCCAGGCTGGACCAATCAACGCGAATATTAAAATGAGATAACTGCAGGGCCGCTTTTGCAGAAAAAGACTTGTGATATTCATAAAATAAAGCCCCTCCGTAACGCAGCTGCAGGTCGCAAATAATAGCGATATACGAGTCCAATTCCTGGCGTCGTTCGGGGTAGACTGAACAAATAATGTCTCGACAAATACTAAATACTACGACAAACTCGCCGATAGTAAGAGACCTCTGTAGACGTGGGTCTGCAGCCTTTAACAACACAGAAATGTCCCCGCAATCAAGTACACGTCTGTCGCATTCGGGTGAAGGCAACAGGAATGAGACGAGATTAACATCCTTACCTTGCAGAACTTGGGAACGAATATTAGGGGAGATGCAAGTTGCAGGGGAAACATAAGGCCTACCACTCGATGGAGCAGGGATAGCGGAAGCCAGGCTAAAACTGGGCGACACATTAGACGAAGCGAAACTGCATTCCGCTTCTGAGGCAACGGGCTGAGCCGAACGGGGAGCAGAAGCTTCCACAACACGGATTCTCTTTTCGAGGGATCCCACGGATTTTACAAGAGATTGGATGGATGATAGGAGAGGTTCGGAGACATCAGCGCTAGAGGATCCAAAATCGTGGCGCTGAACTTTTGCTGAGCGGCTGGGACCAGGAGAGGATGATTTTGCTGCTCTTTTCTTTCCCTTCCCGCGACGTGACACGGAAGGAGTACTGGCTTGGACGGGAATCAACGGAGAGTTAACATCTTCGTAATCCGACGGCATGACAACAGGAATGCCGCCGGTATTTGACAGATTATCGAGCAGCGCTAATAACTCTGAACGAGGAAGTTCGGGGTTAACCGGAATACCGAATTCTTCAAAGGCTGCGTGGAGTCGATCGTCGGAAAAACTTTGAAAATTAGAAGTAACTGCCACTGCTGCTAAGCGTTTACTTCTTCTTGGATTTTCGCTTTGAGAAGCGCGATCTAAGACTTCTCCTGACAGGTACGAGGAGTTCCTTGAGAGGAAGGAGCTGCGCCGGATTCAGACATGACGTAAACTAGCGTATGCGATGCGGAATCTGAAACAGCAAAACGGTACGTGTCACTGGCATTTATATAGAAGATAAATGGTTACGATTGGGTAAGACCGATTGCTTGCGTCCTAAGTCTCGTGATTGAACTTTCGTTTACACTCCCATTTGGTTCAACTAGTACACCAACTAACTTCAGATAATAGACTCATAGAACAAACCTAGATAGCATACTTTGAATTTAATTTTTTTTTGTCTTTTAAGCTTTTTCCATGGTTTATGTTGTTAATCAAACGGTTGTCTCTCTTTCTTTTAATTTCCCAAATCACACTTCTCTAAATTCTCAATTATACTGCACTGAGAGAAAACAATCAATTTTTTCCATGTGATGTAACTGTCATGAAAAACTCAACTACTCATAAATCTGTAATTTCTCATCAATATTCCTTTCATAGTCTTAGCAAGCATTCCCTGGTACTCGCATCCTCAGCCATACAATCACCTAGGTAATCTTTTATGACCCCATGTGTGGACCTCTGTTTTACGGGGTCAGGGAGTGGATTTGTAGAATCTGGAGACATTCCTGCGTATGGCTGATAAGATCGGACCAGAGCCTGGCCAAATAGCAATAAAACTTTTAGGGCCTTCCCCTAGGATGTTCCTTTAGCCTGCATGTGGAAGGTGTCGATGGTCTTATTGTTACTCTGTACAGGGGGGTAGTTGCAGGGCTCTGGCTGACACAATGCCCCTGTGGGAGTCATATTACTGTCTTTATTCTTAAGTTAAAGTCCAGTTATATTAATCTGTTTCAAATAATCTAAACCTCTGGGAATTTCATAATATGCTTATATGTTCAATATTCTGCTAAGAAATCACTTCTGGACTTAAAACCCAATTTACCTATATATTAATTCATCTTAAGACTTTTACATGACAACTGCATCATATTAGTACATATTCATATCATGTTTGGTCTTGTTATTCTCGGGGGAATCCAAGGAGTTGAATGGAGTATGTTTCATTCCCATTGAAATTATGGTTCATTCCCTTTTGGAAACTCCTGAGAATTTGGCCAGAATCCTCTTTGGTAATCATCACCGTGCATGAACTTTTGGGACACGGTGTAAATAAAAGAAAAAGCCCATCTTCTCAACCTAATCTCCGCTTCCTCCTGAGTGCTTCCATCTTGCTTAGACCGCTTGCATCACATCTACCTTTTAACAGTTTTCTAGGGGTTATACTGTAGGGGTAGGTTGGTTGGTACTAGGTGTTGTTTGGTTTTCTAGGGGTTGGTTGGTACTAGGAGTAGTAGCAGACAGAAAAGGAGATTAGCAATATTGGCTAGAGTAAGCAAAGTTGATGCATGAATGCCATGTGAGGTCATTACCATAACAAAGCTTTTCATTACCGTAACAGCTTTTCATTACCGTAACGCGCTCTTTGCACGTAGCGACGTGACGTCATATCCGTAATCCCGTAATACGGCTCTCATACTTCCGGTTTGTGACTGTTTGCTTCAGTGAAAGTGATAATGAGCTACAGCAAAGAGAAAGTTTTCTTCCAAAAACAACAAAAACAATATCACGAACATTGTTGTGTTCCAGAGTGTACTGCCTCTGCCAAGTACAACGGTACAATAAGTTTTCACGCCTTCCCGAGTGACGTAGAGCTGCGAAAGCGATGGGTGGTGAATGTTCGTCGGGAACAATACACCATAACAAGTCACACTAAGTGTGGAATCATTTTTATATTGATTCATTTAATTATTATTAATTGTTTATACTTGCTTGCTCTTACTTTTACTCTTGCTTAGTTGTTCTCAGGCCTCAGTGTGTACCCTTGCATGTTTCTGATTAGCCTAGGCCTGCATAACTGTAAGTTTCCATAAATCTGACCAGTGCGTCGTGGCACGTAGCTTATCTGGAGCCATGCGGACCTGATGGGCCCATAACAAGGGCAAGGGGTTCTTTCTCTCTCCCTTAGTTTATGTGTTTACGGAAGAAGGAGTGCAAGGGAGAGTCCCGGTATGCGAACAAGATGACCTGCAGATATGATAGGGAGGAATCACCTGTCTTCTCTGCGAGATGTACGCATACCTCAGGGGCAGCTTGACGTGGGTTGCGTGCGAGTGCAAGGGTCTTCCAGATTACATCATGATGTGTAAATCAGCACAGGGGGAGAAGAACGTCACAATGTTTTCCTACATAAGCCACAGAATCAGAAACTGTCCTTGTTTAAAAGGCCATCCTTTTAACCCCCTATGTAAATGGTATAGCCTGTTTCCTAAATTTCGTGTGCGTATATGTAAAGTAAGTGATATATGATGTTTTCAATTGAATGTTATGTATAGTATTCTTTGTTGTGCATTTATTGTTCGAAATTACGAGAGTAAGTTGATAATAGCGTAGCTCGTGGTTGCTGTTGCTAACTAGCTCTTGCCTGTATGGCGCCGTGAATGCGCCTTAATTATACATTTGATCTGTGCAAACCAGAGACCTTTTTTGAGATATTCGCTAAATTATGTATCGCGAGTATATAGCATCCAGTAATCATTCCCTTATTGATACCGAACTTTACAGAGTAGAACACAATATATGTTCATTAGTTCATGGGCATGAACTAGTTGGTTTCAAGCAACTAAAGACCTGTAAATGATGTAGTTAATGTTTTCCAGGGTTACTTCGCTGACAGAGTATGTTGATGAAGTATATTGGTGTTGCATTGATCTATTTCTATTTGTATAATAATTACCATCTGTTCTTGGCAAGCTTATGATAATACTGCTCAAACTGTAATGCGAGAGAGCCATCTTGTGGTCAATTTGTGTACTACAAGTATTTTCTTACTACATAGTTTCTTTGTATAGTAGCTAGTTGATGATAGTAAACTAATATTATCTTTGTTGCTTATTTGTTGTATAGGAAACCACACCTCTAGGCAACCTTGTACATTGGAGTACAAAATATCCACATTCTGAGCCGTGTGTGGTGGTGGCAATAATTAATAAAAGGACTGAATTCGCCAATCAGGACTTGTGATTCTGACAGATCACCTGTGGTGGGCTAGCCTTTTTCGGACCCGGCATACAAGTAGAATTTGGAGTAGCCGCAGTCAGTTATTCCTTCGTTTCGTGGTCCTTCGAGCCGGATTCGAGCTCACTACAGATTAGTATGTCCAAGTCAGCAGAAGAGGAATCCAGTGTGTGTGTCAGGAGGCAGTCACACCTCCCCTCGCACTTAAGAGAGTATGACCTTACTGGTTATACCAAAACGGATAGTTTGCCACTACCCACCGTGCAACATGATCCACCTCACTTACGGAGCAAGGAGGAAGAAGAGGGGGGGACGAACACTAAGCGCTCAGCATCGCCAATCAGCCAGGAGGCTGACCACTCTTCACAGTGGGTAGAAAAAGATCCATGGCTGCTCACAGGGGACTATACAAAGAGAGAGAATAGGAGATTGAAAGCCGAACAGGAGGCCTTGCTCACCTCTATGGAGGAGTTACGGTTAGAGAATGAGTCTCTTAGGCTGCAGAGCAGGCGGCAAGAGTTCAAACTTGAGCAGCTCAACCGCCAAAGTGGTTTTGAGACGGACCAGTTGCGGAGGCAGGTGGAGCATCTGGGAGCTATCGTAGAGAAACTCCAGAAATCCAGTTCTCTTCCCCCTATTAAATCATCTCACTTGGCCCAGCGTCAACAGCAGAGTGAATTGAGGGCAGGGAAGAGCGACAGGCTGCTCAATTTGAACGCGACTTCCCTAGGGGCAGGGACGCCATGCTCGTCGCTCGTCACCCCGCAGGCATGATGACATACCTGCAAGAGACTATTCAGGTGAATGCTACTCTGTGTCATCACAGCTATTCCAACATAGCCGCTCTGGGAGCAAGAGATGACCGCACTTCAGAGAGGCGTCCCTCACCAGAGTGTGACTATTAAGCCAGAGAGTTGTCGCTCCACATGGCGAGGTTATTCATCAGAAAGACGTGATGTCTCCCCCGTGCGCCGTCACTCCCAGCACCGAACGCCAAGCCCAGTAGGTGGGCAGGAGCGGACATACAGGGGACCCACGTCCACGATTCCAGATATGGTTCACCCGAACCCAAGAGAGTTTTCTCGCCTTCGCATTGCATTGGAGAATCTTCTTCCTCAAGATGCATCAGAGAGATTTAAATATCAAATTCTCGTTGATCACCTCAAATCAGAAGAAGCCCTGCTGATTGCGGATTCCTACAGCCACTCCAGGTACCCCTTCACCGATACAATGGCTGCGCTCAATCAGCAGTATGGACAGCCACACCAGTTGGCTTTACAGCGTATAGCAGAGCTGATGGATGGTCCCAGTGTTATGAGTGGTGACGGCAAAGCCTTCAAAATGTTTGCCTTGCGCGTCCGTTCCCTGGTGAGCATGTTGGAGCAACTGGGGCGGAAGGGCCAAGTTGAATTAGAGTGTGGCTCCCATGTATCCAGATTACTCAGTAAACTTCCACATGATTTGCGCTCCAGCTTTCGCAGATTCATTCACCCCCATAGAGTGCCCATTCCGACTCTTCTTGACTTAGCTGACTGGTTGGAGTACGAGATCCAGGTCCAAGAAGACAACTCTCGGTTTGAACGTAGGGCACGGAGGGAGTCTAAAGTGAAGGAGCAACGTAAGGGCAAACCCCCAGTTAAGCCCTCCTCCATCCTATTAAGCACTGAAACTACAGCTCACAGTGAGAAGGTTCCTGCTTTAGGTTCCACGCAGCCAGGCAAGAAATATTGTCCCTATTGTGACAACAACAAACATTCATTGAATAATTGCTCTAACTTCAAACTGCTCAGTCCAATTCAGAAACATACTTGGATCAAAACCAACAACCGTTGCTGGCGCTGTGCGAGCGGTCACCGATCAGCGGAATGCGATCTGAAAATGGGCTGTAAAACTTGTAATAGCCGACACCTGCTTGTTTTACATGACATAAATGAGAGGGCCCCAGACAACACAGAGAAGGGAGAAGTGAAACCGCAGCCAGCCAAGGTGGAGCCTACACAGACCCTCCTACTTCATGCAGCAGAGGAGGTCTTATACATTGGCAGGCCTCCAGAGGGGCGCAAAGTGCTGTTAAAGGTCTGCGAAGTAATCCTGAGGAATGGAGATAGAGTCATAGAGACATTTGCCATCTTAGATGATGGCTCTGAACGTACCATTCTTCTCCATCCTGCTGCTCAACAACTGGGCCTACAGGGCGAGTCTGAATACTTGCCCATAAGAACAGTTAGACAGGAGCCTCAAGTCCTTCACGGTGCTGTGGTCTCCTTCAGTATTTCCCCTGCAGCTGAACCTCAGAGAGTGTTCCCCATCAAGAGAGCTTTCACAGCCAAACTGCTGGGGTTAGCTGAGCACTCACACCCAGTGGAGGTTCTCCAACAGAAATACAGGCATCTTCGAGATCTGCCCCTACTGCCCATTAATGAGGCCCGCCCTGTCCTACTCATCGGATCAGACCATCCCCACTTAATCACACCAGTGGAACCAGTGCGTCTAGGGCCACCAGGGGGCCCAGTAGCCATTCGGACTCGCCTTGGCTGGACACTGCAGGGCCCAGTATATGGGTTACGGCAGTATCTTTCAGAGCAGTCGTGCCATTTCATAGCCACCCTTACCCCACCAGTCGACCTCTACAGCCAGGTAGAGAGACTTTAGCAAATGGACGTACTACCTTGGCATTGTGAAAAGGCCAGTACTCGTTCACGGCAAGACAAAGAGGCGATACAGCTTCTTGACGCCCAGACCGAAAGAGTAGTGGTGGAAGGAATTCATCGCTATGCCACGCCTCTCTTACGGGCACCAAATATGCCCCAGCTACAGGCCCCAAAGGAAGCTGTGATCCCTCAATTACGAAATATGGAGAAGAGGCTGGCCAAAGACCCTGGGCTGGCAGCAGCATATATAGTGGAGATGCAAAAAGCTGATCAAAGCAGGTTATGTGGTCAAGTTGGGCCGGGCACTGAAGACACTCCCACAAGCTGGTACATTCCACATCACATGGTCCAGCATAATGGGAAAAATCGTGTGGTCTTCAACTGTTCTTTCCAGTTCAGAGGTGAGAACCTAAACCATCGTCTGCTCCCTGGTCCAACACTGGGACCTTCCCTCCTTGCAGTGCTGCTGCGATTTAGAGAACATGCCATAGCCATCAGCAGTGACATTCGAGGCATGTTTCATCAGGTGAGACTGCTCCCCGATGACAGGTCACTCCTCCGTTTTCTGTGGAGGAGATGAATAGAGAAGAGTTGCCTAGTGTATACGAATGGAGAGTCCTCCCCTTTGGAACGACCTGCAGCCCTTGCTGTGCCACGTATGCCCTCCAAAGGCACATTCTGGATCACAGTCAGCATGGTGAAGCCATCAGGGAAGCGGTGCTGAAGGGCTTTTATGTAGACAACTGTCTACTCAGCTTGACTTCAGAAGAGGATGCCAGAGCCCTTGTTGACCAACTAAGAAATGTCCTAGCCGAGGGGGGCTTTGAGCTGAGGCAGTGGGCGAGTAACCGGCCAGCAGTCATCTCTCACCTCCCATCAGAGGCAAGGTCGGACAGTGCAGAGCTGTGGATTGCACAGGGCCAGCCCAACACCCTAGAATCTGTCCTTGGACTGTATTGGCATTGCCAATCAGACACTCTATCATATAAACACCGTCCTCTTGACCATTCAGAGGCCACCATGCGCACAATATACAGAGTCCTTGCTAGTCAGTATGACCCACTCGGGCTTCTGATACCCTACACCACTAGAGCCAAGGTCATAGTGCAACTTCTGTGGGACAAAAGGAGAGACTGGGATGACCCATCCCTGCCGGAACATCTGCTATAATCATGGCAGCAGTGGGAGAGTGAGCTCCCAGCTTTGAAGAGTGTAAGTCTACCCAGGTGTTGCACTAGCCCTGATTTGGATTCCCCGAGCAGCAGGAGGGAGATACATGTATTTTGTGATGCCTCAGAGCGTGCATATGGCTCAGTGGCATACCTCCGGACAGAGAGCACCAGGGGTATTGTGGAGGTTTCCTTCATCACAGCCCGTTCTCGTGTAGCCCCTAAGAAACAACAATCCATTCCTCGCTTGGAGCTGTTTGCTGCGCTGACGGGAGCACAGTTGGCCAGAGTCTTGCAGAAGGAGTTAACCCTTCCCATTCGCCACTTTACATTCTGGACGGACTCCACTACTGTGCTTAGTTGGTTACAATCAGACTCTCGCAGATTCAAGGTGTTTGTGGGCACGCGAGTTGCTGAGATACAGGACCTCACTGACAGAGAGTCATGGCGTTATGTGGACTCAGCACATAATTCCGCTGATGATATCACTCGTGGGAAGCCCCTCTCAGAGTTGACCACACAAAGCCGCTGGTGTCAAGGTCCGCCCTTCCTGCAAAGGAGTGCAGATCATTAGCCAGAGCCACCCCTCACTCAACCTATGCCTACTGATAGTGAGGAATTAAGGAAAGCAGCCTTTTGCGGTCTCACATCAGTGCCTACAGGTCCACCAGTACCTGATGTAAGTCAATTCAAAGCTTTTGGTGACCTAATTGAAGCCACTGCCAAGTCTCTACATGGGGTGGCAAACACCCCACTCACAGCAGATGAGTACAGAGATGCAGAGATCCTCCTCTTACAGCGAGTACAGCAGGAGTGTTTTCCAGCTGACCTTCAACAATTAAGGGAAGGCAAGCCACTGCCAAGCAGCAGTCGTCTCCTCACCCTGTCCCCAATGCTAGACAGCACGACACAGCTGATTCGCGTGGGCGGCCGATTGCGCTACAGCTCCTCTCTTGATGTAGAAACTATCCACCCCATTGCACTTGACCCCAAGCATAAAATCACTCGGCTCATTATTCAATCTTTAGACGAGCAGCTACACCATCCGGGTGCAGAGCGTGTGTTTGCAGAGATACGGCGAAAATATTGGATTCTGCGGGGCGAGAAGCAGTAAGATACCACCAACGACAGTGTCTTAACTGTAAGAAATGGCGTGGCAAGCCAGAGGTCCCAGAAATGGCCAACTTGCCTCCTGCCAGATTACGCTTACACAAACCTGTTTTCTACGCAACTGGAGTAGATTGTTTTGGCCCATTTCATATCAAAGTAGGCAGGAGAAATGAGAAGAGATGGGGGATAATATTCAAATGTATGACGACGAGAGCTGTACACCTTGACCTTCTATCTAATATAGATACTGACTCCTTTCTCTTGGCACTGCGGAGATTTGTGGCTCGCAGAGGCAAGCCTTTTGAGCTCCTTTCAGACCAAGGCACAAATTTCAGAGGAGGAGAAGCGTGAACTAAAAGAAGCCTTTGCCTCCCTCCAGCCAAAACTGCAAGCTCAGCTGGCTCCGCAACAGATAAGGTTCTCCTTAAATCCACCAAATGCCCCCCACTTTGGGGGCTGCTGGGAAAGAGAGGTCAGGTCTATCAAGCAAGCTCTCCAAGTCGCACTCGGAGCTCAGACCGTCACCGAAGAGGTCCTGAGGACTGTCCTTCTTGAAGTTGAGGAGATCCTCAACTCAAAGCCCTTAGGATATGTGTCCTCTGATGTTGCAGATCCTGACCCTGTCACACCAAACACCTTGCTTATGGGGCGGCATGATGCTTCCCTGCCGCAAGTAGTGTACCCACAGTCTGAGCTTCTCAGCAAAAGGAGATGGAGGCACAGTCAGTTGCTTGCAGACCAGTTTTGGAAGCACTTTCTCAGATTCTATCTTCCTAGCCTGCAAGCACGACAGAAGTGGCACTCAGACTCACCCAACATCCAAGTCGGCACCACAGTGATGGTTGTTGATCCCCAACTACCGCGTGCATTGTGGCCTGTGGGGCGTGTTAGCCAGACTTTTCCAGGAACTGATGGGAAAGTAAGGACTGTCCAGGTTAAAGTGGGGGACCGCTGCTACACCCGCCCTGTGGCCCATCTCGTCCGTCTTCCTGCCCTGCCTGACTAGATTGTGTTGGACTTGACGAGACAGTTTATGTGATATTAACCTTTTAGAGTTGTTCAGATTTCCAGCAGAAATCTGGGGGCGGCTGTTTAAAAGGCCATCCCTTTAACCCCCTATGTAAATGGTATAGCCTGTTTCCTAAATTTGGTGTGCGTATATGTAAAGTAAGTGATATATGATGTTTTCAATTGAATGTTATGTATAGTATTCATTGTTGTGCATTTATTGTTCGAAATTACGAGAGTAAGTTGATAATAAGCGTAGCTTCGCGGTTGCTGTTGCTAACTAGCTCTTGCCTGTATGGCGCCATGAATGCGCCTTAATTATACATTTGATCTGTGCAAACCAGAGACCTTTTTTGAGATATTCGCTAAATTATGTATCGCGAGTATATAGCATCCAGTAATCATTCCTTTATTGATACCGAACTTTACAGAGTAGAACGCAATATATGTTCATTAGTTCATGGGCATGAACTAGTTGGTTTCAAGCAACTAAAGACCTGTAAATGATGTAGTTAATGTTTTCCAGGGTTACTTCGCTGACAGAGTATGTTGATGAAGTATATTGGTGTTGCATTGATCTATTTCTATTTGTATAATAATTACCATCTGTTCTTGGCAAGCTTATGATAATACTGCTCAAACTGTAATGCGAGAGAGCCATCTTGTGGTCAATTTGTGTACTACAAGTATTTTCTTACTACATAGTTTCTTTGTATAGTAGCTAGTTGATGATAGTAAACTAATATTATCTTTGTTGTTTATTTGTTGTATAGGAAACCACACCTCTAGGCAACCTTGTACATTGGAGTACAAAATATCCACATTCTGAGCTGTGTGTGGTGGTGGCAATAATTAATAAAAGGACTGAATTCACCAATCAGGACTTGTGATTCTGACAGATCACCTGTGGTGGGCTAGCCTTTTTCGGACCCGGCATACAAGTAGAATTTGGAGTAGCCGCAGTCAGTTATTCCTTCGTTTCAGTCCTTATCCTTGTTTGACTGGACTTATTGTGTGCAAGGATCCTTCCTCTGCAGATGAAGTAAACTGACTTTGGCTTGGAAATTAACTCCTTTGTCTCTGTCTGAGTTCTTTTTGAGCAGGTAACACCAGAAATATAAAATCAAAATTCCTACAACACTAAGGTCTGTAATCGTCATTTTACTGTCAACCAGTTTATACCCCCAAAGACATTAGGGGCGAAGAGAAGATTACAGAAAGGAGCTTTGTCGGTTCTATTTAAGTGGAATCATTATTCCATCCCTCCACCAAGACCGAGTGTATGGGATCGAGTGAGTCGCCCTGAGCCGGACAACTCTAATCATGATGAACCTATGAATGAAGATGCAGAGCGCTCTGACTCAGAACCTGCTGGCCTGGCTATGGCACTAAACGAAAATACTAAATTAAAAGAAATCGAATTGTTAATGAGAGATATAGAAGAACTGAAGCTTCAGTCAACCTTTGGATTGAAGAGATTTGCAGCATCCGACGAGGATATCCGATTCTACACAAGGTAGGCCTAAGTTTGTTTATGAAGGGCCGGACCCATGTTATACAAAGAAACATACTCGTGATGTCATTATTCTTGTATGTCTTTCCTCATTTATAATGAATGAGTGAATGATAGATGCTAAGCAGAGGTCGCGTTACACTTTCTGGTAGTCCGTCATTGTGACGGACAGGGGCATAAAAGCTTCAGCACTGAGCTGAAGTGCCAAACACCCTCGTCTCCTCTCCTCCAAAGTGAGATGTTCTCGACTTATAAGTCCCACTGCACTATCAAGGGTTTGATAGGCATGGCACCTCATGGAGCAGTGACCTTCGTTTCATCCCTATATGAGGGTCAATAAGTGACAAGGAACGGTTCTGGAGATCGGGTTTGGCTGACCTGCTGACAGAGGAGATGGCCATCATGGTTGATAAAGGCTTCCTAATACATGATTGTGTTAAGTGCAAGGTGTATTGTCCACCTTTTCTGAGTAAACAGTCTCAGATGCCTGCAGTGTCCTCCGGACACAGAAGATAGCACAGCTGAAAGTATATGTGGAATACGTCATTAGAAGGGTGAAGGAGAATAAGCTCTTTGAGTCTGTGATATCTTTATCAATTGCTGGAAGTATTAACCAAATATTTACAGTGGCCTGTCTGCTTAGCAACTACCTAAACAAAGCCCTGGTCAGGGCATGGGTTAAGTAGTTTAGATATTAGGCGCTTTCGGCGTGTCTGCAAAGCAAGCTGGCTCTTGCGAGACTCCCAAAAAATTATCACGAATCTTGCTGAAGTTCCCCGCGATAAGCCCTCCGAACCCCGGGCTTATCGCGGGTTCAGCAAGATTCTCAGCAAAATTCTCGGGAATGTCGCGCAGCCGGCTTACTTGCAGACGCTTTCGACGCACCCATTGTTTGAGTGTTGTATGGAGTGTGTTTTTCCCCTTCTTCCTCATACAGGTCCCACCTCCGTGCACCTTGCCCTTGTCATGAAATAAAATGTATTATTATATGTACATACTGTTATGGCCCCAATTTGTTATGGCGTCAATTTGTTATGACGTCACGGGCAGCAAGGGATGACAGACAAAATTCTTCAACTTCAACAGATTTAATTAAACAAACACTTAGAACTAATTTACACTCTACTGACCAAGATTGAAATAAAAAAAAAAGATATTTACAGTCCCTTTGTAATGCAGATGGGCTGCTATGTTGCAATGTCCTGTGGTGAGCATGTTTAGCATTGTTAGCATAGTTAGCATACATTCTATTAACATTAGCTAAGTTAGCTGAGGAACTTGGTTAGCATGGTTAGCACTGTTAGCATAGTTAACAAACATTCTAATGACATTAGCTAAGTTAGCTGAGTAACGTGGTTAGCATGGATAGCATAGTTAGCATAGTTAACATAGTTAGCATACATGCTAATAACAGTTAAGTTAGCTGAGTAACGTGGTTAGCATGGTTGGCACTGTTAGAATAGTTAGAATTGTGAGCAAACCTGTTAATAACATTAGCTATGTTAGCTGAGTAACGTACTTAGCATGGTTAGCATTGTTAGTATAGTTAGCTTAGTTAGTATACATGGTTATAACATTAGCTAATTTAGCTGAGTAACGTAGTAAGCATGGTTAGCATTGTTAGCATAGTTTGCATACATGCTAATAACAGTAGCTAAGTTAGCTGAGTAACGTGGTTAGCATGGTTAGCATAGTTAGTATACATGATAATAACATTAGCTAATTTAGCTGAGTAATGTAGTTAGCATGGTTCGCATTGTTAGCACAGTTAGCATAGTTAGCATAACTGCTAACAACATTATTCAGTTAAATAACAAGGTTAGCACTACAGTTTGCATTATCATGCACTCGTAATTCCCTGGAATTACATTCTCTAGTTATTAGTGTGCATGAAAGTGCACACTATTGTTATTCCAGTTCTTCTTCTTATAATTATTATTATTATTATTCTTCTAACGCACTTAATGCAGCCTCAACCGTTTAACGTAGAAACTTCATTCAAAATGCGTTGCGTAGGTCTTACTTAGGACACCTGTGCAATGTATTTTTCATCTTTGTAACTTTTATACTTTTTAAACTATGAATAAAAAACTACTAATTTTTTTCCCCATACACTTAACATTGGGCTGATGATATCACAGTAGGGCCATTAAGCAAATGGAATCTTGTGCCAGATGTTCTGACCACCTGCAGCAACTGTCAGTTTCTCAGGCTTTCAGACTACAGTCTGGCTCTCTTAACACTACAGATCCTGTTCAACTGTTTCCTCTGCCTACAACTGTTTCAAAATAAAAGTCCTCACAACAAGAAGTCACTCTTAAATATTTGAGTAGTTTAAATAGTTAAATTATTTAACTGTTCAGCCATTCCAACTGTCAGTTGTCATCAACTATGACCCCTGCCAACTGTTTCACCTGTCCAAAACTGTTTCAAAATAAAAGTCCTCACTGAAATAATTCACTGTTAAATAATTTAACTATTTAAACTACTCAACTGTTCAACCGTTCAGCCATTCCAACTGCCCATTGTCATCAACTATGACTCCCGCCAACTGTTTCCTCTGTTCAAAACTGTTTCAAAATAAAAGTTCTCCCTGAAATAATACACTGTTAAATAATTTAACTATTTAAACTACTCAACTGTTCAACCGTTCAGCCATTCCAACTGCCCGTTCTCATCAACTTTGACTCCCGCCACCTGTTTCCTCCGTCCTTAACTGTTTCAAAATAAAAGTCCTCACTAAAATAAATCATAATTAAATAATATAACTATTTAAACTACTCAACTTTTCAACTGTTCAGCCATTCCAACTGTCAGTTGTCATCAACTTTGACTCCCGCCACCTGTTTCCTCCGTCCTTAACTGTTTCAAAATAAAAGTCCTCACTAAAATAAATCATAATTAAATAATATAACTATTTAAACTACTCAACTTTTCAACTGTTCAGCCATTCCAACTGTCAGTTGTCATCAACTTTGACTCCCGCCACCTGTTTCCTCCGTCCTTAACTGTTTCAAAATAAAAGTTCTCACTACAAGAAATCACAATTAAATATTTTAACTATTTAAACTACTCAACTCATCAACAGTACAGCCATTTCAACTGCCAGTTGTCATCAACTATGAGTCCTGCCAACTGTTTCCTCTCTCCAAAACTGTTTCAAAATAAAAGTCCTCACTGCAATATTTCACTATTAAACAATTTAACTATTTAAACTACTCAACTATTTAACTTTTCGGGCATTCCAACAGTGAGTTGTCACCAACTATGACTCCTGCCAACTGCGTCACCTGTCCACAACTGTTTCAAAATAAAAGTCCTCATTACAATAGATCACAATCAAATAATTTAACTATTTAACCTACTCAACTTTTCAACCGATCAGCCTGTCCAACTGCCCGTTGTAGTCAACGTTGACTCCCGCCAACTATTTCCTCTGTCCAAAACTGTTTCAAAATAAAAGTCCTCACTGAAATAATTCACTGTTAAATAATTTAACTACTTAAACTACTCAACTATTTAACTGTTCAGCCATTCCAACTGTCAGTTGTCATCAACTATGATGCCCGCCAAGTGTCTCCTCTGTCCAGAACTGTTTCAAAATAAAAGTCCTCATTACAATAGATATCAAATAATTTAACTATTTAAACTACTCAACCTTTCAAATGTTCAGCCATTCCAACTGCCCGTTGTCATCAATTTTGACTCCCGCCAACTGTTTCCTCCATCCTTAACTGTTTCAAAATAAAAGTCCTCATTGAAATAATTCACTGTTAAATAATCAAACTTTTTAAACTAAAAAACTATTTAACTGTTCAGCCATTCCAACTGTCTTCAACTGTGACTCCTGCCAACTTGTTTCCTCTGCCCACATTCCACCTTATGCAACTACAGTTTGCATTTTCATGCACTCGTAATTCCGTGGAATTACATTCTCTAGTTATTATTATTATTCTTCCATATTCTTCCGTAATCGCACGGTTCGCTACTCCTCCCACAGTTTTCACCCGATCCCCACACATTACACATGAAAACGTGCGGCTCCCTTGTGAGGAGTGTGCTATGACTTTTCTAAGCGATCCGACTTACGGATTTCCCACAATTCCCGAAAAACATGGACTTCTGAAACCTTGTTATAATGGAAGTCAATGAGTAAATCCTTCAAACTCACTCATCTTCACCCTCTCACCGTGAACTCATATATTCACGTAGAAACTCTGTTCCAGCTCCCAAACATTGACAAGCAACGCCCAAGCAACCATTAGGAACACCATAGCAACGGCCTAGCAACGCCCTAGCAACCACCCAGAACACCATGGCAACCACCTAGCAAAGCCCTAGCAACCACCCAGAACACCATAGCAACCGCCTAGCAACGCCCCAGCAATCACCCAGAACACCATAGCAACCGCCTAGCTACGCCCGAGCAACCACCCAGAACACCATAGCAACCGCCTAGCAATGCCCTAGCAACCACCCAGAACACTATAGCAACCACCTAGCAACGCCCTAGCAACCACCCAGAACACCATAGCAAGCGCCTAGCAACGCCCTAGCAACCACCCAGAACACCATGGCAACCACCTAGGAATGCCCTAGCAACCACCCAGAACACCATGGCAACCACCTAGCAAAGCCTTAGCAACCACCCAGAACACCATAGCAACCCACTAGCAACGCCCTAGCAACCACCCAGAACACCATAGCAACCGCCTAGCAACGCCCTAGCAACCACCCAGAACACCATAGTAACCGCCTAGCAATGCCCTAGCAACCACCCAGAACACTATAGCGACCACCTAGCAATGTCCTAGCAACCACCCAGAACACCATAGCAACCGCCTAGCAACGCCCTAGCAACCACCCAGAACACCATGGCAACTGCCTAGCAACGCCGTAGCAACCACCCAGAACACCATAGCAACCGCCTAGCAACGCCCTAGCAACCACCCAGAACACCATGGCAACTGCCTAGCAACGCCGTAGCAACCACCCAGAACACCATAGCATCCGCCCAGCAATGCCCTATAGAGCACGGAGAACACCATATCAACGGCTTAGCAGATCCCTGGCAAGCACCTCGAACACTGTACATGAAGAGCAGCAGGCACATTCAAAATTTCTACCGGAATTTTCTAGTTATTATTCCATATTTTTCCGTAATCGCACAGTTCGCTACTCCTCCCACAGTTTTCGTCCGATCCCCACACATTACACATGAAAACGTGCGGCTCCCTTGTGAGGAGTGTGCTATGACTTTTCTAAGCGATCCGACTTACGGATTTCCCACAATTCCCAAAAAACATGGATTTCTGAAACCTTATTATAATGGAAGTCAATGAGAAAACTCACTCATTTTCACCCTCTCACCGTGAACTCATATATTCACGTAGAAACTCAGTTCCAACTCCCAAACATTGACAAGTAACGCCCAAGCAACCATTAGGAACAGCATAGCAACCGCCTAGCAAGGACCTAGCAACCACCCAGAACACCATGGCAACCACCTAACAAAGCCCTAGCAACCACCCAGACAACCATAGCAACTGCCTAGCAACGCCCTAGCAACCACCCAGAACACCATAGTAACCGCCTAGCAACGCCCTAACAACAACCCAGAACACCATAGCAACCGCCTAGCAACGCCCTAGCAACCACCCAGAACACCATAGCAACCGCCTAGCAACGTACAAGCAACCACCCAGAACACCATAGCAACCACCTAGCAACGCCCCAGCAACCACCCAGAACACAATAGCAACCACCTAACAACGCCCTAGCAACCACCCAGAACACCATAGCAACCGCCTAGCAAGGCCCTAGCAACCACCCAGAACACCATAGCAACCGCCAAGCAACGCCCAAGCAACAACCCAGAACACCATAGCAACCGCCTAGCAACGCCATAGCAACCACCCAGAACATCATAGCGACCGCCTAGCAAGGCCCCTGCAACCACCCAAAACACCATGGCAACTGCCTAGCAACGCCCCAGCAACCACCCAGAACACCATAGCAACTGCCTAGCAACGCCCTAGCAACCACCCAGAACACCATAGCAACCGCCTAGCAACGCCCTAGCAACCACCCAGAACACAATAGCAACTGCCTAGCAAACGCCTAGCAACCACCCAGAACACCATAGCAACTGCCTAGCAACGCCCTAGCAACCACCCAGAACACCATAGCAACCGCCTAGCAACGCCCTAGCAACCACCCAGAACACAATAGCAACTGCCTAGCAACGCCCTAGCAACTACCCAGAACACCATAGCAACTGCCTAGCAACGCCCTAGCAACCACCCAGAACACCATAGCAACCACCTAGCAACGCCCTAGCAACCACCCAGAACACAATAGCAACTGCCTAGCAACGCCCTAGCAACCACCCAGAACACCATAGCAACTGCCTAGCAATGCCCTAGCAACCACCCAGAACACCATAGCAACTGCCTAGCAACGCCCTAGCAACCACCCAGAACACAATAGCAACTGCCTAGCAACGCCCTAGCAACCACCCAGAACATCATAGCGACTGCCTAGCAAGGCCCCTGCAACCACCCAGAACACAATAGCAACTGCCTTGCAACGGCCTAGCAACCACCCAGAACACCATGGCAACCACCTAGCAACGCCCTAGCAACCACCCAGAACACCATAGCAACCGCCTAGCAATGCCCTAGCAACCACTTGGAACTCCATAGTAACCACCCAGCAACGCCCTATAGAGCACCCAGAACACCATATAAACGGCTTACCAGATCCCTGGCAAGCACCTCAAACACTGTACTTGTAGAGCAGCAGGCACATTCAAAATTTCAATCGGAAGTTTCTAGTTATTATTTTTATTATTATTGCACTTAATGCGGCTTCAACCGTTTAACGTAGAAACTTCGTTCAAACTGCGTTGCGTAGGTCTTACTTAGGACACCTGTGGAATGTATTTTTCATCTTTGTAACTTTTATACTTTTTGAGTTATTAATAAAAAACTATTAATTTTTTCCCTCCATAGATTTAACATTGGGCTGATGATATCTCAACTATTTAACTGTTCAGCCATTCCAACTGTCAGTTCTCATCAACTTTGACTCCCGCCAACTGTATTCTCTGTCTACAACTGTTACAAAATGGAAGTCTGCTTTCTTTCTTTCTTCCATTCCCTTTTTCTTTCTTAATTTCTTTCCTTCCTTCCTTCCTAATTTATTTCTTTCCTTCTATCCTTCATTCCTTTATTTCTTTCGTTCTGTCCTTCCTAATTTCTTTCCTTCCTTTTTTCTTTCTTTCTTCCTTCCTTCCCTTCCTTTCATTCCTTCGTTCCTTCCTTCCATCCTTCTTTCCTTTCATCCTTTCCTTCCTTTTTTCCTTCCTTTCTTTCCTTACTACCTTCCACCCTTACTTCTTTCCTTTCTTCCTTCCATCTTTCCTTCCTTCTTTCCTAGCTTCCTTACTGCTTTCCATCCTTCCTTCCATCTTTCCTTCCTTCTTTCTTTACTTCTTTCCTTCCTTCCTTCTTTTCTTCCATCCTTCCTTCTTTTTTCCTTCTTTTTTTTCCTTCCTTTTCTTCTTTACTTCCTTCCATCCATCTTTCCTTCCTTCGTTCCTTCCTTCATTCCATTTTAATTTACTTCCTTTTTCTTTCCTTCCTTCTTCCCTTCCTTTCTTTTCCTTCTTTCCTTTCTTCCTTCTTTCTATCTTTCCTTCCTTCTTCCCTTCCTTCCTTCTTTCCTTCCTTTCTCCCATCTTTTCTTCTTTCCTTTCCTTCCATTTTTGCTTCTTTCCAGACTTCCTTCTTTATATCTTTCTTTCTCCTTTCCTTTCTTCCTTCCTTCCTTCTTTCTTTCCCTCGTTCTCTTTCCTTCCTGCTTTTTCTATTTCCATCCCATTCTTTAGCTCTTTCATTTTCCTTGATAGCGAGCTATGCACACATTGAGCTTAGCTACCAATATTTGCTAAGTTAGCTGAGTAAAGTAGTTAGCATGGTTAGCATCGTTAGCATAGCTAGCTTAAGTGCTAACAACATTAGCTAAGTAAGCTGGATAATGTGGTTAGCATGGTTAGCACTTTTAGCATAGTAAACACATGCTAATAATAATAGCTAAGTTAGCTGAGTAATATGGTTAGCATGGATAGCGCTGTTAGCATGGTTAGCATTGTTTGCATACATGCTAATAATATTAGCGAATTTAACTGAGTGACGTGGTTAGCATGGTTGGCATTGTTAGCATAGTTAGCGTCGTTAGCATTGTTAGCGAACATTCTAATAACATTAGCTAAGTTAGCTGAGTAACGTGGATAGCATGTTAGCATGGTTAGCATTGTTAGCATACATGCTAATATCATTAGCTAAGTTAGCTGAGTAACGTGGTTCGCACTGTTAGTGTAGTTAGCATTGTTAGCGTACATGCTAATCACATTAGCTAAGTCAGCTGAGTAACGTGGTTAGCATGGTTAGCATTGTTAGCATACATGCTAAAAACATTAGCTAAGTTAGCTGAGTAACGTGGTTAGCATGGTTAGCATTGTTAGCATTGTTAGCATGCATGCTAAAAACATTAGCTAAGTTAGCTGAGTAACTTGGTTAGCATGGTTAGCACTGTTAGCATAGTTAACATACATGCTAATAACATTAGCTAAGTTAGCTGAGTATCGTGGTTAGCATGGTTAGCATTGTTAGCATAGTTAGCATACATGCTAATAACATTAGCTATGTTAGCTGAGTAACGTGGTTAGCATTATTAGCATAGTTAGCATAGTTAGCATACATGCTAATAACATTAGCTAAGTTAGCTGAGTAACGTGGTTAGCATGGTTGGCACTGTTAGAATAGTTAGAATTGTTAGCATTCCTGCTAATAACATTAGGTAAGTTAGCTGAGTAACGTACTCAGCATGGTTAGCATTGTTAGCATAGTTAGTATACATGGTTATAACATTAGCTAATTTAGCTGAGTAATGTAGTTAGCATGGTTAGCATTGTTAGCATAGTTTGCATACATACTAATAACATTAGCCAAGTTAGCTGAGTAACGTGGTCAGCATGGTTAGCATAGTTAGCATAGTTACTATACATGATAACATTAGCTAATTTAAATGAGTAACGTAGTTAGCATGGCTAGCACTGTTAGCATAGTTAGCATAAGTGCTAACAACATTATTCAGTTAAATAACATGGTTAGCACTACAGTTTGCATTTTCATGCACTCGTAATTCCCGGGAATTACATTCTCTAGTTATTATTATTCTTCTAACGCACTTAATGCGGCCTCAACCGTTTAACATAGAAACTTCATTCAAACTGCGTTGCATAGGTCTTACTTAGGACACCCGTGCAATGTATTTTTCATCTTTGTAACTTTTATACTTTTTAAACTATGAATAAAAACTACTAATTTTTTTCCCCATAGACTTAACATTGGGCTGATGACATCACAGTAGGGCCATTAAGCAATTAGAATCTTGTGCCAGGTGTCCTGGCCACCTAAAGCAACTGTCAGTTTCACAGGCTTTAAGACTACAGTCTGGCTCTCTTAAGACTAGAGATGCTGTTCAACTGTTTCCTCTGCCTACAACTGTTTCAAAATAAAAGTACTCACAACAAGAGATCACTCTTAAATAATTTAACTATTTAAACTACTCAAATATTTAACTGTTCAACCATTCCAACTTTCAGTTGTCATCAACTATGACTCCTGCCAACTGTTTCACCTGTCCAAAACTGTTTCAAATAAAAGTCCTCACTGAAATAATTCACTGTTAAATATTTTAACTATTTAAACTTCTCAACTTTTAAACAGTTCAGCCATTCCAACTGCCCATTGTCATCAACTAGGACTCCTGGCAACTGTTTCCTCTGTCCAAAACTGTTTCAAAATAAAAGTCCTCACTGCAATAATTCACTATTAAATAATTTAACTATTTAAACTATTGAAATATTGAACTGTTTAGCCATTCCAACTGCCAGTTGTCATCAACAATGACTCCCGCCAACTGTTCACTCTGTCCAAAACTATTTCAAAATAAAAGTCCTCACTGAAATAATTCAGTTAAATAATTTAACTATTTAAACTACTCAACTATTTAACTGTTCGGGCATTCCAACAGTCAGTTGTCATCAACTATGACTCCTGCCAACTGTGTCACCTGTCCACAACTGTTTCAAAATAAAAGTCCTCATTACAATAGATCACAATTAAACAATTCAACTATTTAAACTACTCAACTTCTCAACCGTTCAGCCATTCCAACTGCCCGTTGTAATCAACTTTGACTCCCGCCAACTGTTTCCTCCGTCCTAAACTGTTTCAAAATAAAAGTCCTCACTACAATAAATCATAATTAAATAATATAACTATTTAAACTACTCAACTTTTCAACCATTCAGCCATTCCAACTGCCTTTTGTTATCAACTATGACTCCAGCCAACTGTTTCCTCTGACCAAAACTGTTTCAAAATAGAAGTCCTCACTACAATAAATCACAATTAAATAATTTAACTATTTAAACTACTTAATCATTCAAATGTTCAGCCATTCCAGCTTTCAGTTGTCATCAACTAAGACTCCTGCCAACTGTTTTCTCTGTCCAAATCTGTTTCAAAATAAAAGTCCTCACTGCAATAATTCACTAGTAAATAATTTAACTATTTAAACTACTCAACTATTGAACTGTTCAGCCATTCCAACTGTCAGTTGTCATCAACTTTGACTCTCGCCAACTGTTTCCTCTGTCCACAACTGTTTCAAAATAAAAGTCCTCACTGAAATAATTCACTGTCAAATAATATAACTTTTTAAACTACTCAACTATTTAACTGTTCATCCATTCCAACTGTCAGTTGTTATCAACTATGACTCCCGCCAACTGTTTCCTCTGTCCACAACTGTTTCAAAATAAAAGTCCTTACAACAATAAATCACAATTAAATAATTGAACTATTTAAACTACTCAACTTTTCCACTGTTCAGCCATTCCAGCAGCCCGTTCTCATCAACTATGACTCAAGCCAACTGTTTCCTCTGTCCACAACTGTTTCAAAATAAAAGTCCTCACGACAATAAATCACAATTAAGTATTTTAACTATTTAAACTACTCAACTATTCAACAGTTCGGCCATTTCAACTGCCAGTTATCATCAACTATAACTCCCGCCAACTGTTTCCTCTGTTCACAACTGTTTCAACATAAAAGTCCTCACGACAATAAATCACAATTAAATATTTTAACTATTTAATCTACTCAACTTTTCAACCGTTCAGCCATTCCACCTGCCAGTTGTCATCAACTATGACTCCCCTCAACTGTTTCTTCGAACTAAAACTGTTTCAAAATAAAAGTCCTCATTAAAATAATTCACTGTTAAATAATATAACTTTTTAAACTACTCAACTATTTAACTGTTCAGCCATTCCAACTGTCATCAACTATGACTCCCGCCAACTTGTTTCCTCTGCCTACATTCCACCTTAAGCAATTACAGTTTGCATTTTCATGCACTACTAATTCCCTGGAATTACATTCTCTAGTTATGATTATTATTATTCTTCTAACTCACTTAATGCGGCCTCAACCTTTTAACGTAGAAAATTCATTCAAACTGCGTTGCGTAGGTCTTACTTAGGACACCTGGGCAATGTATTTTTCATCTTTGTAACTTTAATACTTTTTAAACTATGAATAAAAAACTACTAATTTTTTTCCCCATAGATTAACATTGGGCTGATGACATCACAGTAGGGCCATTAAGCAAATGGAATCTTGTGCCAGATGTTCTGACCACCTGCAGCAACTGTCAGTTTCTCAGGCTTTCAGACTACAGTCTGGCTCTCTTAAGACTGCAGATCCTGTTCAACTGTTTCCTCTGCCTACAACTGTTTCAAAATAAAAGTCATCACAACAAGAAATCACTCTAAAATAATTAAACTATTTAAACTACTCAAATATTTAATTGTTCAGCCATTCCAACTGTCAGTTGTCATCAACTATGACTCCTGCCAACTGTTTCACCTGTCCAAAACTGTTTCAAAATAAAAGTCCTCACTGAAATAATTCACTGTTAAATAATTTAACTATTTGAACTACTCAACTGTTCAACCGTTCAGCCATTCCAACTGCCCATTGTCATCAACTATGACTCCCGCCAACTGTCTCCTCTGTCCAAAACTGTTTCAAAATAAAAGTTCTCCCTGAAATAATACACTGTTAAATAATTTAACTATTTAAACAACTCAACTATTTAACTATTCAGCCAATCCAACTACCAGTTGTCATCAACTATGACTCCTGACAACTGTTTCCTCTGTCCAAAGCTGTTTCAAAATAAAAGTCCTCACTGAAATAATTCACTGTTCAATAATTTTTCTGGACTACTCAACTATTTAACTGTTCAGCCAATCCAACTGTGAGTTGTCATCAACTATGACTCCCGCCAACTGTTGCAAAATAAAAGTACTCACTAAAATTAATCACAATTAAATAATTTAACTATTTAAACTACTCAACCATCCAACTGTTCAACCATTCCAACTGCCCATTGTCATCAACTACGACTCCCGCCAACTGTTTCCTCTGTCCAAAACTGTTTCAAAATAAAAGTCCTCTCTGCAATTATTCATTATTAAATAATTAACTATTTAAACTACTCAACTATTTAACCGTTCGGGCATTCCAATTGTCAGTTGTCATCAACTATGAGTCCTGCCGACTGTTTCACCTGTGTACAACTGTTTCAAAATAAAAGTCCTCATTACAACAGATCACAATTAAATAATTTAACTATTTAAACTACTCAACTTTTCAACCGTTCAGCCAATCCAACTGCCGGTTCTCATCAACTATGACTGCCGCCAACTGTTTCCTCTGTTCAAAACTGTTTCAAAATAAAATTCATCACTGAAATAATTCACTGTTAACTAATTTAACTATTTAAACAAGTCAAATATTTTACTGTTCAGACATTATAACTGTCAGTTGTCATCAACTTTGACTCCCGTCAACTGTTTCCTCGGTCCAAAACTTTTTCAAAATAAAAGTGTTCACTACAATAATTCACTGTTAAATAGACTCATTTAACTATTTAAACAACTCAACTATTTAATTGCTCAGCCATTCCAACTGTCAGTTGTCATCAACTATGACTCCCATCAACTGTTTCCTCGGAACCAAACTGTTTCAAAATAAAAGTACTCACTACAATAATTCACTGTTAAATAATTTAACTATTTAAACAACTCAACTATTTTACTGTTCAGCCATTCCAACTGTCAGTTGTCATCAACTATGACTCCTGCCAAATGTTTCCTCTGTCCACAACTGTTTCAAAATAAAAGTCTTCACTACAATAAATCACAATTAAATGTTTTAACTATTTAATCTACTCAACTTTTCAACTGTTCAGGCATTCCAACTGCCCGTTGTCATCAACTATGACTCCAGCCAACTGTTTCCTCTGTCCACAAATGTTTCAAAGTAAAAGTCCTCACTACAGTAAATCACAATTAAATATTTTAACTATTTAATCTACTCAACTTTTCAACTGTTCACCTATTCCAACTGCCCGTTGTCATCAACTATGACTCCCGTCAAATGTTTCCTCGGTCCAAAACTGTTTCAAAATAAAAGACCTCACTGAAATAATTCACTGTTAAATTATATAACTTTTTAAAATACTCAACTATTTAACTGTTCATCTATTCCAACTGTCAGTTGTCATCAACTATGACACCCGCCAACTGTTTCACCGGTCCAAAACTGTTTCAAAATAAAAGTCCTCACTGAAATAATTCACTGCTAAATAATTTAACTATTTAAACAACTCAACTTTTCAACCGTTCAGCCATTCCAGCAGCCCGTTGTCATCAACTATGACTACCGCCAACTGTTTCCTCTGTCCAAAACTGTTTCAAAATAAAAGTCCTCATTGAAATAATTCACTGTTAAATAATATACCTTTTTAAACTACTCAACTATTTAACTGTTCACCCAATCCAACTGTCATCAACTATGACTCCCGCCAACTTGTTTCCAGTGCCCACATTCCACCTGAAGCAACTACAGTTTGCATTTTCATGCACTCGTAATTCCCTGGAATTACATACTCTAGTTATTATTATTATTATTATTATTTATTATTATTATTATTCTAACGCATTTAATAGGGCCTCAACCGTTTAACGTAGAAATTTCATTCAAACTGCGTTGCGTAGGTCTTACTTAGGACACCTGTGCAATGTATTTTTCATCTTTGTAACTTTCATACTTTTTAAACTATGAAAAAAAAACTATTAATTTTTTTTCCCCATAGACTTAACATTGGGCTGATGACATCACAGTAGGGCCATTAAGCAATTAGAATCTTGTGCCAGGTGTCCTGGCCACCTGCAGCAACTGTCAGTTTCAGGCTGTAAGACTACAATCTGGCTCTCTTAAGACTAGAGATCCTGCACAACTGTTTCCTCTGCCTACGACTGTTTCAAAATAAAAGTCCTCACCACAATAATTCACTAATAAATAATTTAACCATTTAAACTACTCAAATATTTAACTGTTCAGCCATTCCAACTGTCAGTTGTCATCAACTATGACTCCTGCCAACTGTTTCCTCTGTCCAAAATTATTTCAAAACAAAAGTCCTCATTACAATAAATCAGAATTAAATAATTTAACTCTTTAAACTACTCAACTTTTCAACCGTTCAGCCATTTCAACTGCCCGTTGTCATCAACTATGACTCCCGCCAACTGTTTCCTCTGTCCAAAACTGTTTCAAAATAAAAGTCCTCATTGAAATAATTCACTGTTAAATAGTTGAGTAGTTTAAATAGTTAAATTATTTAACTGCGACTTCCGGTGATGGCGGACACGGAGTAGACGCTTCTACCTCGCTCTCCCATACTCTTTTAAATTTTACTCGCGTAAACCCCACTCTCTGTCCTTACAACTCACGGATTCATTGCTCTAAGACCTCAACACCATATTGACTCCTGAAATGGCGAGTAAGCACGCAAAACAGGGTAAAAGGGAAACTACGTCCTCCGCCGACACAACTTCCAGTGACGTTAGCATGGCCGCGCTGGCGAGCCTTCTGGAAGCCCATAGGGCTGATCTAGTAGCGGAATTCAAGACATCCTTTTCGGCGCTAGAGGCCAAAATAGATCTCGTTCAAGCTACTGTGTCCAGTCACGGCCAACAAATTACGTCTCTGGAAACTAACGCGGACTCGGTAGACGAACACTTGCTGAGCTTGGAGGCTAAGTGCACAGAGCTAACCGCTACTACTGGAAAGCTAAAAGTTAAAGCTGCGGACCTGCAGGCTCGCAGCCGCCGTAACAACATTCGCATCATAGGTCTCCCTGAGGCGATCGAAGGACCGCGACCAACTGATTTTTTCTCCAAGCTGTTGACTCAGCTGCTGGGCGAGGAAACACTACCGACACCACCTGTGCTGGACCGAGCTCACAGATCCCTGGCCCCGAGACCTAAACAAGGTGAGAAGCCGAGGGCTGTCATCATCCGCTTCCACGACTATCAAACTAAGGAAAAAGTTCTCCGAGAGGCCCGCAAGAAGAGATCCGAGCTGAAGTATCTGGATAAATCCGTGGCCGTTTTCGAGGACTTTATACCCGAGGTGGTGGAGCAGCGGGCTACATATCGAGAAGTTATGGCTCTACTCTACAAACGCGGACTGAAACCCACTCTTCGCTACCCGGCGAAGCTTTTTATTACAACGGTCAACGGGGAAAAGATGCGGCTTTCATCGGTAGATGAGGCTAAGGAATACCTGGCAAGCGGTAGCTCATAGCTTGGATTATGGACATAAGGTAACAATGCCTAACCGTGTCGCTAACTGTAAACAAACATAAACTCAGGCTGGAAGATGCTAAGATCCTAGTCAGCTCAATTTGTCACGGTTTGTCGTCCTGTGTTAACTTGGGGTTGATGTTTTGTTAACCAGTATAAGCAGCTAATATGTTTTTGTATTTCTGAATTTTGTTAGTTTCACCAGTCCTAATTAATACTAATTTTTCTTAATGTTAATCTTGTGCGGAAGCTGATAACAATAAGCATGCGAATAGGCAAAGGTAAACTCTTCTGATTTCTCCCCTGTCCAAGGTTGGGTAGTTGTTGTTTTACTTTTGTTTATCCAGTGGATGAGGAGGCTCACCCTTAAAGTTATCATCGCCTCCAGTGTCCAATGATGTATAAATATATATTTTGCATATGCTCATAACCAGGAGGAGAGGAATATGCTCTTCTGCACTACCTCTCAGCCCTCGATTATGCACCTAATACCTCTCACATGCTTGCCTTCTAATAATTCACCTGTAGTTCTTTTTTTTCTTCCTCTTTTCTTTTTTTTCCAATATCTCAGGTAGGCCTGTGGGTCTAGGATCGCTTTTTCTTTGTAAATTTAGTTGGACTTTGTCTGGCTGTAGACCTGCATACCCTTTGCTTTTCTGTTTTTGTACAATTTATTACACTAAGGGACTTTTCCAAGAATGGACGCTTTAAGTTGTTGTGGATAGTGGCCTGGAGTTCTCGGCTTAAGTTTGATAAAATGTTTAATTATGCTGCCAGTGTTGGGGCCTTTGCTCATTTACACTAAATTACTCTTTGGTATAGGAAGAGGCTGGGACCCCTTTTTTTTTTTTTTTTTCTCTCTCACTGTTATGGGAATGGGGTATCACAGAAGCACGAATGGTACTGTATCTAGGTAGATACTCAGAGTTTATATTCCTACGAGGATCGGGATTTTTGTGTGGGTGTGTGGGCGTGCGTGTGTGTGTGTGTGTGTGTGTGTATTTTGTCTTGTTCTGTTTTTAGTCTGTGTCCCCTTCCCTGCCCTCCCCCCCCTCCCCTCCAGGGCTCAGCAGACATTAGCATGACCAGATAATGTCAGTGAACAGTAGAAACATTCATCTCATCTCCTGGAACGTCAAGGGGATGAACAATACTGTTAAAGCCAATAAGGTAATTACACACCTACAGGAACTTAAAGGAGACATATGCTTTCTGCAAGAGACGCACCTGCGCAAGTCTGAGTTTTCTCGCATTAAGAAGCCATGGATGGGCCACCTATTTCATTCGAGGTTTTCAGAGAGAGCTAGGGGTGCAGCCATTGTAATACATAGGGACATTGCTTTTGAGCCTTCCACCGTTATTTCTGATCCCAATGGGCGTTATGTCATGGCATTAGGCAAGCTACAGAACTCCCCCGTGGTCCTAGCCTCAGTATACGCGCCAACCTGGGACGACGACAAATTCATATCAAATTTTTTCTCGAATATACCCAATTTTAGGGATCATCACATAATTATTGGAGGAGATTTCAACCAGGTGCAAGATATAGACCTTGATAGGTCCTCCAACAAGCAATCCACACAGTCTAAATTGGCCAGTGCCTTAAAATTTCATGCGAACCAGCTGGGTCTAGCCGACCCCTGGAGGACTATGTATCCTTCCAGAAAAACCGTCTCCTTCTTCTCTCATGTTCACCGGTCATACACGCGGATTGATTTTTTCCTTCTCGACAACAGATTACTACACGACATGCTGTCATGCGAATACCACAGTATAGTAATTTCTGACCACGCCCCCGTCTCTTTGCACATAAATTTTTCTCAGGGCAGACTACCCACCAAATTCTGGAGATTTAACTCTCATTTATTATCTGAACCAAAATGTAAGGATTTTGTGGCATCCCAGATTCAGTTCTTTTTCGAGATAAATGACACACCGGATATTAGCAGTGGTATACTCTGGGAATCCTTCAAAGCTTATTTACGTGGACAAATTATTTCTTTTATTTCCGGTTTTAGGAAATCAGAGCGCTCCAAATTGAAGGAAATATCAGATGAAATCCAGAGATTGCATGCCCAATACGCCGTGGACTCTTCCGAATCACAGTATAAAAAACGATTGCAACTCCAATCACAATATAATTTGTTGTCTTCTGGTCGGGTAGAGAAGCAATTACTACTTACAAAACAACGCTTTTTCGAGATGGGAGACAAAGCAGGCAAGCTTTTGGCGTACAGAGCTCAGGCTGAGGCTGCATCTAGACTCATACCGAGGATTAGGCTGGATTCGAACGAAGCAACATCTGATCCCATTGCTATTAACAACGCCTTTACTGACTATTACTCTAGATTGTATTCTTCCGAAACCTCCTCACTTGACTGGGAAGACCCGAACCCTCTTGACTTGCTCACGTACCCTCAAATTGATATATAGCGGTTGCAGCGGGTTTGGGTGCGCCAGTCACTCTGTCTGAGGTTAAAGAAGCGATAAAAGCTTTGCAGAGTAATAAGTCACCCGGGCCGGATGGATACACCACAGAGTTTTTTAAGACCTACTCCAAAGCTTTAGCCCCAATATTAGTCCGAGTTTTTAACGATGCCTGGGGGAAGGGTCTACTACCGCCCACCATGTCAGATGCTTCAATCACCCTATTACTAAAAAAGGATAAAGATCCGCTCTTGTGTAACAGCTATAGGCCGATATCTCTCCTGAACGTAGATCTCAAAATTCTAGCAAAAGTTTTGGCAGGCCGTCTCCAGTCAGTTATGCCAGTTCTGATCAATCCAGATCAGACTGGCTTCATCTCTGGGAGGCACTCATCATCCAATACCAGGAGGCAATTTCAACATTCTTTACTCCTCTCCCACTGACTCCCCTGAACTCGTTTTATCATTGGACGCTGAAAAAGCGTTTGATCGCGTGGAATGGGAATACCTATTTTATGTGCTCAATAAATTTGGCCTCAGTTTGGATAAAACTTCTATATGCATCCCCAGTAGCATCGGTAAATACTAACGGTATAAAGTCACGCTCGTTCCGTCTGCATCGGGGCACACGCCAAGGTTGCCCCCTTTCCCCCTTGTTATTTGCCCTGGCGGTTGAACCCCTGGCCATCTGGCTGCGTAGCGAGAATAGGTTTGAGGGCATCATCCGCCACGGCCAACTCCATAAGCTTTCCTTTTACGCAGATGACCTCTTGTTATATATCTCGAATCCTGCTTCTAGTGTTCCTATAATTTTGGATATATTTAAGAAGTTTGGAAAGTACTCCGGTTATAAGCTGAATCTGACAAAGAGTGAATACATCCCGGTTAACCCTGCCTCCGATTGTCTTCTCCAAGGTTCCTTTCCTTTTAGAAAGGTTACAGATGGTCTCAAATATCTCGGGGTTCAGGTGACAAAATCATTTACTGAACTGTTCTCCAAAAACTTCAACCCATTGCTCGACCGCTGTAAGTCAGATCTTACTAGGTGGTCCTCACTTCCGCTCTCATTAATCGGGCAGGTGAACCTGATAAAAATGTCATTATTACCACAATATCTTTACCTTTTTCAACATATACCTATTTGCATAACAAAGTCTTATTTTTCAAAACTTGACCAGCTGATAAGCTCCTTTCTTTGGGGTAATAAACGAGCACGAATCAGTCGAGCGGCCCTCCAACTTCCTAGGTCCCAGGGTGGATTGGCGCTCCCAAACTTCCGCTACTATTACTGGGCCTGCAATATTAACAAGCTCCTTTATTGGAACACGTGTAAAGCAATAGATGAACGACCGCGGTGGGCTCTGCTTGAAATCTCCTCCTCACGCCTTTCTCTCTGGTCGGTGGTGTGTTCTCCACTGCCAATAACAATTAAACAGGTTAGTCCCAATCCAATTGTAACAAATACACTAATGATCTGGAACCAATTCAGGAAAGTATTTGGCCTCCATACACAATCTTGTCAATCACCAATTTATCGCAACCACCTATTTCCCCCCTCATGTTCTGACCCAGCCTTCCGTATTTGGTTTGACAGAGGCTTGGTGACTATTGAAAACCTCTTCAGTGATGACATTTTTTCCTCTTTTACTGACTTGGTATCAAAATTCAGTTTGCCAAACGCTCACCTATTCCGTTTTTTTCAGATAAGACATTATGTGAAATCTTGCTTCCCCCATTTTCCCAATAGACCACCGGAATCGCTGTTAGACCAGTTCTTAATCGTTGATACTAAACGGAAAGGCCTTATAGGAACCATATGCAACTATATTCACAGTCTGTCTCCTAACCGTTTGAACTCCCTGAGGACCGCCTGGGGTCAGGATCTCGGGACTCCTTTACCTGATGAGCAATGGCAGAAGATATTAAATAGTGTCCACACACCTTCTATTTGTGCGAGACATAACCTCCTACAGTGCAAAATTTTGCACAGAGTGTACTTTACTAATGCCAAACTGGCCAGAATCTATCCTGATGGGAAGGATACTTGCAATAGATGCAGACAATCACCTGCTGACTTTGGCCACATGTTCTTGACATGCCCGCAACTGTCCGGATTCTGGACTGCTATCTTTGAAACAATTAGCAAGGTAGTGGGTCAAACCATAGCGCTTGAGCCCCTCACTGCCTTCTTTGGAATCACAACCTCACTCGGAATCCCTAAGTCCGCCCGGAATATCATTGCATTCACCACCCTACTCGCTCGAAGACTAATTGTTCTAAAATGGTCTCACGCTGCCCCACCTACTCATAATAAATGGATTCAAGAGGTATTGCGATGTGTTACTCTAGAAAAGATTAGGTTCTCCATGAAAGGTTCGTTAGACACCTTTCGCAAGATATGGCAACCCTTTTTAACGTACATTGACTCACTATCGTTGCAGTAAGTAACTGAGCCCCTCCCCATTCATTTGTTTACTTTTATTTATTATTTATTTTATTATTATTAGTATTATTATTTTTCATTATTATTTTTCTTTTTTTTTTTTCTTTTAATCTATATATGTATATATTTTCCTTTTCATCGGTGCTATATGACCATGTCCTTTATCAGTACTCTATTTGTGCCTGTCCGACTGTCTAAGGTGTGTGTTGGTATGAATGGACGAAGTGTGTGTGTGGTAACTCAGGGAGGGTGGGAATAGTATAGGGTGGATTTGAGAGATTTGAAATATCGTTTCATGACAGAACTGCTGTTTATTATGATTGTCAATAATATTGCCTGTTACTGTGTTTGGTTCTATGCAAAAACCAACAAAGAAAATTTGAATTAAATTATTTAACTGCGCAGCCATTCCAACTGTCAGTTGTCAACTATAACTCCTGCCAACTGTTTCCTCTGTCCAAAACTGTTTCAAAATAAAAGACCTCACTGCAATAATTCACTATTAAATAGTTTAACTATCTAAACTATTGAAATATTTAACTGTTCAGCCATTCCAACTGCCAGTTGTCATCAGCTACGACTCCCGCCAACTGTTTCCTCTGTCCAAAACTGTTTTTTTTTTTAATAAAAGTCCTCACTGCAATAATTCACTATTAAATAATTTAACTATTTAAACTACTGAACTATTTAACTGTTCGGGCATTCCAACTGTCAGTTGTCATCAACTATGAGTCCTGCCAACTGTTTCACCTGTGTACAACTGTTTCAAAATAAAAGTCCTCATTACAATAGATCACAATTAAATAATTTAACCATTTAAACTACTCAACTTTTCAACCGTTCAACCATTCCAACTGCCGGTTGTCATTAACTATGACTGCCGCCAACAGTTTCCTCTGTTCAAAACTGTTTCAAAATAAAAGTCATCACTGAAATAATTCAGTGTTAACTAATTTAACTATTTAAACAACTTAACTATTAAACTGTTAAGCCATTCCAACTGTCAGTTGTCATCAACTATGAGTCCTGCCAAGTGTTTCCTCTGTCCACAACTGTTTCAAAATAAAAGTCCTCACTGCAATAATTCACTATTAAATAATTTAACTATTTAAACTATTGAAATATTTAACTGTTCAGTCATTCCAACTGCCAGTTGTCATCAACTATGACTCCCGCCAACTGTTCACTCTGTCCAAAACTGTTTCGAAATAATTCACTGTTAAACAATTTAACTATTTAAACTACTCAACTATTTAACTGTTCCGGCATTCCAACAGTGAGTTGTCATCAACTATGACTCCTGCCAACTGTGTCACCTGTCCACAACTGTTTCAAAATAACAGTCCTCATTACAATAGATCACAATCAAATAATTTAACTTTTTAAACTACTCAACTTTTCAACCGTTCAGCCTTTCCAACTGCCCGATGTAGTCAACGATGACTCCCGCCAACTGTTTCCTCTGTCCACAACTGTTTCAAAATAAAAGTCCTCATTGAAATAATTCACTGTTAAATAGTCAAACTTTTAAACTAAAAACTATTTAACTGTTCAGCCATTCCAACTGTCATCAACTATGACTCCCGCCAACTTGTTTCCTCTGCCCACATCCCACCTTATGCAACTACAGTTTGCATTTTCATGCACTGGTAATTCCCTGGAATTACATTTTCTAGTTATTATTATTATTCATCTAACACACTTAATGCGGCCTCAACCGTTTAACGTAGAAACTTCATTCAAACTGCGTTGCGTAGGTCTTACTTATGACACCTGTGCAATGTATTTTTCATCTTTGTAACTTTTATACTTTTTAAACTATTAATTAAAAACTATTATTTTTTGTCCGCATAGACTTAACATTGGGCTGATGACATCACAGTAGGGCCATTAAGCAATTAGAATCTTGTGCCAGGTGTCCTGGCCACCTAAAGCAACTATCAGTTTCTCAGGCTTTAAGACTACAATCTGGCTCTCTTAAGACTACAGATCCTGTTCAACGGTTTCCTCTCCCAACAACTGTTTCAAAATAAAAGTCCTCACTCAAATAATTCACTGTTAAATAATTTAACTATTTAAACTACTCAAATATTAAACTGTTCAGCCATTCCAACTGTCAGTTGTCATCAACTATGACTCCTGCCAACTGTTTCATCTGTTCATAACTTTTTCAAAATAAAAGTCATCATTACAATAAATCACAATTAAATAAATTAACTATTTAAACTCCTCAACTTTTCAACCGTTCAACCAATCCAACTGCCCGTTGTCATCAACTTTGACTCCCGCCAACTGTTTCCTCCGTCCTTAACTGTTTCAAAATAAAAGTCCTCACTGCAATAATTCACTGTTAAATAAATTATGTAAACTACTCAACTATTGAACTGTTCAGCCAATCCAACGGTCAGTTGTCATCAACTATGACTCCCGCCAACTGATTCAAAATAAAAGTCCTCACTACAATTAATCACAATTAAATAATTTAACTATTTAAACTACTCAACCATCCAACTGTTCAACCATTCCAACTGCCCATTGTCATCAACTACGACTCCCGCCAACTGTTTCCTCTGTCCAAAACTGTTTTAAAATAAAAGTCCTCACTGCAATAATTCACTATTAAATAATTTAACTATTTAAACTACTCAACTATTAAACTGTTCTGGCATTCCAACTGTCAGTTGTCATCAACTATGAGTCCTGCCAACTGTTTCACCTGTATACAACTGTTTCAAAATAAAAGTCCTCATTACAATAGATCACAATCAAATAATTTAACTATTTAAACTACTCAACCATCCAACTGTTCAACCATTCCAACTGCCCATTGTCATCAACTACGACTCCCGCCAACTGTTTCCTCTGGCCAACACTGTTTTAAAATAAAAGACCTCACTGCAATAATTCACTATTAAATAATTTAACTGTTTAAACTACTCAACTGTTTAACTGTTCGGGCATTCCAACTGTCAGTTGTCATCAACTATGAGTCCTGCCAACTGTTTCACCTGTGTACAACTGTTTTAAAAAAAAAGTCCTCACTGCAATAATTCACTATTAAATAATTTAACTATTTAAACTACTCAACTATTTAACTGTTCGGGCATTCCAACAGTGAGTTGTCATCAACTATGACTCCTGCCAACTGTGTCACCTGTCCACAACTAATTTCAAAATAACAGTCCTCATTACAATAGATCACAATCAAATAATTTAACTTTTTAAACTACTCAACTTTTCAACCGTTCAGCCTTTCCAAATGCCCGATGTAGTCAACGATGACTCCCGCCAACTGTTTCCTCTGTCCACAACTGTTTCAAAATAAAAGTCCTCATTGAAATAATTCACTGTTAAATAGTCAAACTTTTTAAACTAAAAAACTATTTAACTGTTCAGCCATTCCAACTGTCATCAACTATGACTCCCGCCAACTTGTTTCCTCTGCCCACATCCCACCTTATGCAACTACAGTTTGCATTTTCATGCACTGGTAATTCCTTGGAATTACATTTTCTAGTTATTATTATTATTCTTCTAACACACTTAATGCGGCCTCAACCGTTTAACGTAGAAACTTCATTCAAACTGCGTTGCGTAGGTCTTACTTATGACACCTGTGCAATGTATTTTTCATCTTTGTAACTTTTATACTTTTTAAACTATTAATTAAAAACTATTATTTTTTGTCCCCATAGACTTAACATTGGGCTGATGACATCACAGTAGGGCCATTAAGCAATTAGAATCTTGTGCCAGGTGTCCTGGCCACCTAAAGCAACTATCAGTTTCTCAGGCTTTAAGACTACAATCTGGCTCTCTTAAGACTACAGATCCTGTTCAACGGCTTCCTCTCCCAACAACTGTTTCAAAATAAAAGTCCTCACTCAAATAATTCACTGTTAAATAATTTAACTATTTAAACTACTCAAATATTAAACTGTTCAGCCATTCCAACTGTCAGTTGTCATCAACTATGACTCCTGCCAACTGTTTCACCTGTTCATAACTTTTTCAAAATAAAAGTCCTCATTACAATAAAAAACAATTAAATGAATTAACTATTTAAACTCCTCAACTTTTCAACCGTTCAACCATTCCAACTGCCCGTTGTCATCAACTTTGACTCCAGCCAACTGTTTCTTCCGTCCTTAACTGTTTCAAAATAAAAGTCCTCACTGCAATAATTCACTGTTAAATAAATTATGTAAACTACTCAACTATTGAACTGTTCAGCCAATCCAACGGTCAGTTGTCATCAACTATGACTCCCGCCAACTGATTCAAAATAAAAGTCCTCACTACAATTAATCACAATTAAATAATTTAACTATTTAAACTACTCAACCATCCAACTGTTCAACCATTCCAACTGCCCGTTGTCATCAACTACGCCTCCCGCCAACTGTTTCCTCTGTCCAAAACTGTTTTAAAATAAAAGTCCTCACTGCAATAATTCACTATTAAATAATTTAACTATTTAAACTACTCAACTATTAAACTGTTCTGGCATTCCAAATGTCAGTTGTCATCAACTATGAGTCCTGCCAACTGTTTCACCAATATACAACTGTTTCAAAATAAAAGTCCTCATTACAATAGATCACAATCAAATAATTTAACAATTTAAACTACTCAACCATCCAACTGTTCAACCATTCCAACTGCCCATTGTCATCAACTACGACTCCCGCCAACTGTTTCCTCTGGCCAACACTGTTTTAAAATAAAAGTCCTCACTGCAATAATTCACTATTAAATAATTTAACTGTTTAAACTTCTCAACTGTTTAACTGTTCGGGCATTCCAACTGTCAGTTGTCATCAACTATGAGTCCTGCCAACTGTTTCACCTGTGTACAACTGATTTAAAATAAAAGTCCTCACTGCAATAATTCACTATTAAATAATTTAACTATTTAAACTACTGAACTATTTAACTGTTCAGCCATTCCAACTGTCAGTTGACATCAAGTATGACTCCTGCCAACTGTTTCCACTGTCCACCACTATTTCAAAATAAAAGTCCTCATTACAATAAATCACACTTAATAAAATAAAATTTAACTATTTAAACTACTCAACTATTTAACTGTTTAGCCATTCCAACTGTCAGTTGTCATCAACTATGACTCCCGCCAAGTGTTTCCTTTGTCCACAACTGTTTCAAAATGAAAGTCTTCATTACAATGAATAACAATTAAATAATTTAACTTTTTGAAGTACTCAACTTTTGAACCGTTCAGCCATTCCAGCAGCCCGTTGTCATCAACTATGACTCCCGCCAAATGTTTCCTCTGTCCAAAACTGTTTCAAAATAAAAGTCCACAGAGAAATAATTCACTGTTAAATGATGTAACTATTGAAACAACTCAATTATTTAATTGTTCAGCCATTCCAACTGTCAGTTGTCATCAAGTATGACTCCTGCCAACTGTTTCCACTGTCCACCACTGTTTCAAAATAAAAGTCCTCATTACAATAAATCACAATTAATAAAATAAAATTTAACTATTTAAACTACTCAACTTTTCAACCGTTCAGCCATTCCAACTGCCCGTTGTAATCAAATATGACTCCCGCCAACTGTTTCCCCTGTCCAAAACTGTTTCAAAATAAAAGACCTCAAAGAAATAATTCACTGTTAAATAATTTTACTATTTAACCTACTCAACTATTGAACTGTTCAGCCATTCCAACTGTGAGTTGTCATCAACTATGACTCCTGCCAACTGTTTCCACTGTCCACAACTGTTTCAAAATAAAAGTCCTCACTGCAATAATTCACTATTAAATAATTTAACTATTTAAACTATTGAAATATTTAACTGTTCAGTCATTCCAACTGCCAGTTGTCATCAACTATGACTCCCGCCAACTGTTCACTCTGTCCAAAACTATTTCAAAATAAAAGTCCTCACTGAAATAATTAACTGTTAAACAATTTAACTATTTAAACTACTCAACTATTTAACTGTTCGGGCATTGAAACAGTGAGTTGTCATCAACTATGACTCCTGCCAACTGTGTCACCTGTCCACAACTTTTTCAAAATAAAAGTCCTCATTACAATAAATCACAATTAAATAAATTAACTATTTAAACTCCTCAACATTTCAACCGTTCAACCATTCCAACTGCCCATTGTCATCAACTTTGACTCCCGCCAACTGTTTCCTCCATCATAAACTGATCAAAATAAAAGTCTTCATTACAATAAATCACAATTAAATTTTACTATTTAAACTACTCAACTTTTCAACCGTTCAGCCATTCCAACTGCCCGTTGTCATCAACTTTGACTCTCGCCAACTGTTTCCTCCGTCCTTAACTGTTTCAAAATAAAAGTCCTCACTGCAATAATTCACTGTTAAATAAATTATGTAAACTACTCAACTATTGAACTGTTCAGCCAATCCAACTGTCAGTTGTCATCAACTATGATTCCCGCCAACTGATTCAAAATAAAAGTCCTCACTACAATTAATCACAATTGAATAATTTAACTATTTAAACTACTCAACCATCCAACTGTTCAACCATTCCAACTGCCCATTGTCATCAACTACGACTCCCGCCAACTGTTTCCTCTGTCCAAAACTGTTTTAAAATAAAAGTCCTCACTGCAATAATTCACTATTAAATAATTTAACTTTTTAAACTACTCAACTATTTAACTGTTCTGGCATTCCAACTGTCAGTTGTCATCAACTATGAATCCTGCCAACTGTTTCACCTGTGTACAACTGTTTCAAAATAAATGTCCTCATTACAATAGATCACAATCAAATAATTTAACTATTTAAACTACTCAACCATCCAACTGTTCAACCATTCCATCTACCCATTGTCATCAACTACGACTCCCGCCAACTGTTTCCTCTGGCCAACACTGTTTTAAAATAAAATCCTCACTGCAATAATTCACTATTAAATAATTCAACTGTTTAAACTACTCAACTATTTAACTGTTCAGCCGTTCCAACTGTCAGTTGTCATCAACTATGAGTCCTGCCAACTGTTTCACCTGTGTACAACTGTTTTAAAATAAAAGTCCTCACAGCAATAATTCACTAATAAATAATTTAACTGTTTAAACTACTCAACTATTTAACTGTTCAGCCATTCCAACTGTCAGTTGTCATCAAGTATGAATCCTGCCAACTGTTTCCACTGTCCACCACTGTTTCAAAATAAAAGTCCTCATTACAATAAATCACACTTAATAAAATAAAATTTAACTATTTAAACTACTCAACTTTTCAACCGTTCAGCCATTCCAACTGCCCGTTGTAATCAACGATGACTCCCGCCAACTGTTTCCTCTGTCAAAAACTGTTTCAAAATAAAAGTCCACACTGAAATAATTCACTGTTAAATAATTTAACTATTTAAACTACTCAACTATTTAACTGTTTAGCCATTCCAACCGTCAGCTGTCATCAACTATGACTCCCGCCAACTGTTTCCTTTGTCCAGAACTGTTTCAAAATAAAAGTCTTCATTACAATGAATAACAATTAAATAATTTAACTTTTTAAAGTACTCAACTTTTGAACCGTTCAGCCATTCCAGCAGCCCGTTGTCATCAACTATGACTCCCGCCAACTGTTTCCTCTGTCCAAAACTGTTTCAAAATAAAAGTCCTCACAGAAATAATTCACTGTTAAATAATGTAACTATTGAAACAACTCAATTATTTAACTGTTCAGCCATTCCAACTGTCAGTTGTCATCAAGTATGACTCCTGCCAACTGTTTCCACTGTCCACCACTGTTTCAAAATAAAAGTCCTCATTACAATAAATCACAATTAATAAAATAAAATTTAACTATTTAAACTACTCAACTTTTCAACCATTCAGCCATTCCAACTGCCCGCTGTAATCAACTATGACTCCCGCCAACTGTTTCCTCTGACCAAAACTGTTTCAAAATAAAAGTCCTCATTACAATAAATCACAAATAAATGAAATTTAACTATAGAAACTACTCAACTTTTCAACCATTCAGCCATTCCAACTGCCCGTTGTAATCAAATATGACTCCGCCAACTGTTTCCTCTGTCCACAACTGTTTCAAAATAAAAGTCCACACTACAAATAATCATAATTAAATAATATAACTATTTAAACTACTCGACTTTTCAACTGTTCAGCCATTCCAACTGCCCGTTGTCATCAACTATGACTGCAGCCAACTGTTTCCTCTGTCCAAAACTGTTTCAAAATAAAAGTCCTTAAACAATAAATCATAATTAAATAATATTACTATTTAAACTACTCAACTTTTCAACTGTTCAGCCATTCCAACTGCCTGTTGTCATCAACTATGACTCCAGCCCACTGTTTCCTCTGTCCAAAACTGTTTCAAAATAAAAGTCCACACTACAATAAATCATAATTAAATAATATAACTATTTAAACTACTCGACTTTTCAACTGTTCAGCCATTCCAACTGCCCGTTTTCATCAACTATGACTCCCGTCAACTGTTTCCTCGGTCCAAATCTGTTTCAAAATAAAAGTCCTCATTGAAATAATTCACTGATGAATAATATAACTTTTTAAACTACAAAACTATTTAACTGTTCAGCCATTCCAACTGTCATCAACTATGACTCCCGCCAACTTGTTCCCTCTGCCCACATTCCACCTTAAGCAACTAACAGTTTGCATTTTCATGCACTCGTAATTCCCTGGAATTACATTCTCTAGTTAGTGTGCATGAAAATGCACACTATTGTGATTCCAGTTCTTCATGCACACTATTGTTATTCCAGTTCTTCTTCTTATTATTAGTTTGCATGTGAAGCATGCAAACTATTGTTATTTCTCAGGATCTTTCAACTTATTTTTATTTTTTTTATTTTTATTCTCTTTCTTCCCATTCTGTTAACACTAACTCCTCCAACAGTTTTCATACTACCCATACAACCTGCATACCAAATTATTCTACTATATGTCCAGTTCGTTGCTATTCAAAATCATATCGACATTAATTATAGTTTATGAATTATTAGCAATTAAAAATGAAAAAATTCCCATTGACAATGAATGGAGCCCATTCATTTTCAATGGGAGCGAGACTTTCTTGCACAACCACACTCTCTCACTTTTCCCATTGGCTAAACAGCATCGACCGTTCTCTCTCTCTCTTTCCTATTGGCTAAACAGCATCGGGACAAAATTGAAACGCCGCCATCTTGTTTTGCTTCCGATGCGAGCGAAAATATACTGAATAATACAAAGTAAATAGCTATCAAACCACAAATTTAATCGTAACATCACAACAGACAAATATCATACAATTATTTAACATAATTATCTTATGCAAACTAGCATATTGTTTTATTAAAATGCATTGCGATTATGGTTCGCATGGCTCCGTGTCACAACACGGAGTTCCACGTAGCTAGCTAGCATGCTAGCTATATACTTGTAACGAAATAATTACATACAGCACAAACGTTCACAAAAATTCTTCGTTTTGTTCATTTCGCTAAAATAATACAAAGATAACCTAAGTAGACATAGAAAACAATATAATACACGACAATCCAGGCTCCTCAGGCATCAAGCAAATAGGCCTACGATCCGCAGCGGTCTCCATTTTAATACGAAGACCGACGAACAATGCGCTGGTCCCCGAGGCATATCTTAGTTTATCCCGGGCAGCTAGCTAGCTAGCTCGCCACGTAATATTAGTCAAATTCATTCATACTGCACAAATGACCATTAAAATGCTTAGCTATGTCCAGCTAGGTAAAACAAAATGCAAGACGGAGCTAACTAGACACAGAAGACGATATAACACGTTATACCATCTTTAAAAAAATCGGTGATTCCAGCAAGCGCAGATGACTGTCAAGCGGACCGCATCAGCTATAATATACATGCAAAATCCGCATCAACGCGAACGCTTTGTCCGCTAACTATAAACGGGCAGTATGCAGCGAAAATATGCTGAATAATACAACGTAAATAGCAATCAAAGCAAAAATTTAATCGTAACATCACAACAGACAAATGTCATACAATGATGAAACACAATTATAAATGCAAACTAGCATACTGTTTTATGAAAATGCATTGCGATTATGGTTCGCAGGGCTCCGTGTCACAACATGGAGTTCCATGTAGCTAGCCAGCATGCCAGCTACATACTTATAACGAACTTACATACAGCACAAACGTTCAAAAATTTTTCTTTATGTTCATTTCGCAAAAATAATACAAAGATAACCTAAGCAGACAAAGAAACCAATATAATACAGGACAATCCAGGCTCCACAGGCAGCAAACAAATAGGCCTACGAGCCGCGGCGGTCTCCATGTTAATACGAAGACCGACGAACAATGTGCTTGTCCCGTACGCATGGTTTAGTTTTTCCGGGAAGCAAGCTAGCTAGCTACGTAATATTAGTAAAAATCATACACACTGCACAAATGACCACAAAAACGCTTAGATGTGTCCAGTTAGGTATAATAATGCAATAAACAGCAAAACACACAGACACAACAATACTCGATTTTATTTGAAATAATCCGTCACAGTATTGATAGCCTAAATCGCAGGCTAGCTAGCTAGCGAGATAACTAGCTTCCTGGTGCTAGCGATCTATTTACGTTTACGTGGAATAATATGCATTTAAAATGGGCTTTTATCGGCCAAGATGTAATATTCTGCTACAAAACAAATTGGCCGGTAAAAGCCCCTTTAAAACGCATAATATTTCACGTAAACATTCAGCACCCAGAGCCGTCTGACAGCGTAGCGTTACAGGGACTCGAGAACCGATGGATGATCTGCTCATTCTAAAATTAGATGACATGAATACTTGCTTCCGAAGGTCATGAAATCGATGTAAGACAGTATTATGCCTTCGAACTAAGGGTTCTGCTATGCTGTTTTCTCCTCAGTAAATGTCCACATGTCATTTTATGTCGATCAAAAAATATTATAGATTTGCATTATCACTTGTCCATTTAGCCACTTTAAACACAACCGCCAGGTTTGCCGGTGCTCACCCGACTGCCAACTTCCCTCGGTACACGTGGTAGATGTAAACATTCCGCAGCAAACAGTAGCTGACAGTTTGATGAAAACATATCCGCCAAAGACTGTATAATGTTGCGAGCTGAAGGGGGTGCGATTTTTCTAAGAAATCTGTCCTAAACGACAGATGCAATCTGCTTTCATCAAGGAAGACAATGAGAAGCGATTGCAGGTGAGTTTAGTGTGTTACGCTGGTGCGTTCACTTTTCATGGCGCAAAGCAAGGGATGGATTGAAGCGTGTCAGAAATAACGTTAATGTTTTAACAATCATTAACTTGTCCTTCGTTAACACACACAGGATCAACGTAAAACAATCAGGCGTGGGAAAATGTGAGCAAAAGTAAACAGCATGTCCGAATGTTTAAGAAGTGCTGTGCCTTCACCAGTTTTCCTGCTGAATAATTTTTTCGTGTGCCGCGCGGAATTTAACATTTCATACAATTTAGTGTTTTGTTGGCCTTTAGCTCATTTTCACGCGGTAATTCTTCACAAACGCTCGGAAAAACACTGTTGCTAATGAAAACAATGTGAGAGCCCGTCGGTGAGAGTAACGCATTATTTACTTTAGCACAGAATCTGTGCTGACACGAAAACTGAACAGTCAACCATGCTTGATTATTTTTATTTGATGATGACAATACCAGTAATATTCATAATATCATTATCGTCACAGAAACTTTAAAAAACACTTTGCATTCCTGGGGGAGGGTTCTGTATTATATTGATATCATAACACTATTAATTAATATTAATATAACTATTATATTATCATAATCAAAAAATGATTATAATAGTAATAGCACCAATGATAATTAAAACAAAATCAAACATTTATAATACATACATACATAATCAAATTGTTCAAGTTTTGTGATTCATCATATCCACATGCTGTTCAAAGCAGTGAGATCTGGTCTTCCATTATTCATCTTAGTCAGTAGGGCGTGGTCGGCCTCCCAGCAAGAAGGTTGTGGGTTTGAATCCGCCCGTGGCGTTTCTGGGTGGAGTTTACATGTTCACCCCGTGCCCCGTGGGTTTCTCGAGGTGTTCTGGTTTCCTCCCACAGTCCAAATGCATGCATATCAGGCTAATTGGAGACTCTAATATGCCCAAAGGTATGAGTGAGCATATGGTGTATACCCTGCGATGGACTGGCTACCTGTCCAGGGTATATTTCAGCCTCTCGCCCAAAAGATATGCTGGGATAGGAATACGGAGAAGAAAATGAATCTCTCATAGTATAAAAAAATTCAAACCCAATTAAAATACTGAGACAAAATTACGATACAAAAACAAATAATAAGATAAAACAAAGTAGACTTGAAAAAAACAAACACTATGAATATACAAAATGATTTTTGCAATACAACCTACAAGTATATTATGCACTGGTGTGTATAATTATACATCTTTATGCAAGTGCATCATAAATATTATCAATTCAAATTGTTCAAGTTTTATTATTAAGAGATTAATATGCATCTCTATCACTTCACAAAATTCAAACCCAATGAAAATAATGAGAAACAAGATAGTAAAAATTTCATCATCATAGAGTAAAAATAACAATATAAGACAAAGTAGGCTCAAGTAAATGAACATTCTGTATTTACAGGATATTATAAAGGCAATTGCAATGAGCAAAAAGATGAAGGAAGCAGCTCAGTAATTCGTACTGAGAGAGCAGTGCACGTCTTATTGGTCTTACAGAGAGTATGGGGGTAGAAGCTGTGGCTTTGGTAATTGGTCTTGGCTGCAATGTTCACATAGCCTGGCTTCCGACTGACAGCTTCACAAGAAGAGGCCATGGTTTGGGTGACTGGGGTCCTCACCTCATATTGTGTAAGTCCATCAGGTTAGGCAATACAGCACCAAAAACTCGCTAGGCTGACTGCACCACCCTTTGAACCCTGTGCCTCTCAATTACTACGGCTGCTTTTACAAGGTGGTGATGCTGCCAGTCCAGAAATTACTGTTACCAATAAAAAATTATAATAATAGTAATAAATAGAAAGTAATAACACATAATAACACATCTTTTAGCAATGTCCATTCTACTATATTGATAAAAGCAAAAGAATGATCATACATGTTGGACCTGTATCGTCCAGCACATCAAGTTGGACTTTGATGAACAATAGTTGTATTACAATCATATGCTGTGAATAATAACATGTCGATAATGATGATAGTGCATCAATAGCCATGTAAAACCAGTATATAGATAATAAACAAATATATACCTGAACCATTACTGACAACAATGAAGATCATCATCATCCAAATAACTTTTATTATGCTACATACCAATGATGTAGCTTGACAACTAAATTAACCCTTACCATACATATGCCCTGGTCACTTCGACCATGCAATGGACGGTCATCATAGTTTATCATACTTGCCTATCAGTAAAGAAGACACTTTGCACCTTATCATACAGCAGAGTGCAGGACAATGCAAAAATAAACATCATATTATCCAGTGAATTGTGCTATCACATGCAAACTCAGAGTTTCTTTATAAACTCTCATTCTAGTTTTTATTTTTATTTTTATTCTCTTTCTTCCCATTCTGTTAACACTAACTCCTCCAACAGTTTTCATACTACCCATACAACCTCCATACCAAATTATTCTACTATATGTGCAGATCGTTGCTATTCAAAATCATATCGATATTAATTATAGTTTATGAATTATTAGCAATTAAAAATGAAAAAATTCCCATTGACAATGAATGGAGCCCATTCATTTTCAATGGGAGCGAGACTTTCTTGCACAACCACACTCTCTCACTTTTCCAATTGGCTAAACAGCATCGACCATTCTCTCTCTCTCTTTTCCTATTGGCTAAACAGCATCGGGACAAAATTGAAACGCCGCCATCTTGTTTTTCTTCCGATGCGAGCGAAAATATACTGAATAATACAAAGTAAATAGCTATCAAACCACAAATTTAATCGTAACATCACAACAGACAAATGTCATACAATTATGAAACATAATTATCTTATGCAAACTAGCATATTGTTTTATGAAAATGCATTGCGATTATGGTTCGCATGGCTCCGTGTCACAACACGGAGTTCCACGTAGCTAGCTAGCATGCTAGCTACATACTTGTAACGAAATAATTACATACAGCACAAACGTTCACAAAAATTCTTCGTTATGTTCATTTCGCTAAAATAATACAAAGATAACCTAAGCAGACATGGAAAACAATATAATACACGACAATCCAGGCTCCTCAGGCATCAAGCACATAGGCCTACGAGCCGCAGCGGTCTCCATTTTAATACGAAGACCGACGAACAATGCGCTGGTCCCCGAGGCATGTCTTAGTTTATCCCGGGCAGCTAGCTAGCTAGCTCGCCACGTAATATTAGTCAAATTCATTCATACTGTACAAATTACCATAAAAATGCTTCGCTATGCCCAGCTAGGTAACACAAAATGCAAGACGGAGCTAACTAGACACAGAAGACGAGATAACACGTTATACCATCTTTAAAAAAGTCGGTGATTCCAGCAAGCGCAGATGACTGTCAAGCGGACCGCATCAGCTATAATATACATGCAAAATCCGCGTCAACGCGAACGCTTTGTCCGCTAACTATAAACGGGCAGTATGCAGCAAAAATGTGCTGAATAATACAACGTAAATAGCAATCAAACCACAAATTTAATCGTAACATCACAACAGACAAATGTCATACAATTATGAAACATAATTATCTTATGCAAACTAGCATATTGTTTTATGAAAATGCATTGCGATTATGGTTCGCAGGGCTCCGTGTCACAACATGGAGTTCCATGTAGCTAGCCAGCATGCTAGCTACATACTTATAACGAACTTACATACAGCACAAACGTTCAAAAATATTTCTTTATGTTCATTTTGCAAAAATAATATAAAGATAACCTAAGCAGACAAAGAAAACAATATAATACTGGACAATCCAGGCTCCACAGGCAGCAAACAAATAGGCCTACGAGCCGCAGCGGTCTCCATGTTAATAGGAAGACCGACGAACAATGTGCTTGTCCCGTAGGCATGGTTTAGTTTTTTTCCGGGAAGCAAGCTAGCTAGCTACGTAATATTAGTAAAAATCATACACACCGCACAAATGACCACAAAAACGCTTAAATGTGTCCAGTTAGGTATAATAATGCAATAAACAGCAAAACACACAGACACAACAATACTCGATTTTATTTGAAATAATCCGTCACAGTATTGATAGCCTAAATCGCAGGCTAGCTAGCTAGCGAGATAACTAGCTTCCTGGTGCTAGCGATCTATTTACGTTTACGTGGAATAATATGCATTTAAAATGGGCTTTTATCGGCCAAGATGTAATATTCTGCTACAAAACAAATTGGCCGGTAAAAGCCCCTTTTAAACGCATAATATTTCACGTAAACATTCAGCACCCAGAGCCGTCTGACAGCGTAGCGTTACAGGGACTCGAGAACCGATGGATGATCTGCTCATTCTAAAATTAGATGACATGAATACTTGCTTCCGAAGGTCATGAAATCGATGTAAGACAGTTCGAACTAAGGGTTCTGCTATGATGTTTTCTCCTCAGTAAATGTCCACATATCATTTTATGTCGATCAAAAAATATTATAGATTTGCGTTATCACTTGTCCATTTAGCCACTTTAAACACAACCGCCTGGTTTGCCGGTGCTCACCCGAAGGCTGGATGGGCGGTTGGCAACAGCTGGACTGTGAATGAGCAGGAGATGGCAGAGGGAAGTGACGGATCAGGAAGTGAGATGGGAGGAATTGAAGTGGCTGGCGGGAAAGATGATAGTTGGAGTGTGATGGGTCCAAAAAACAGGAGAAAACGGAAAAAACAGAGACAGCAAGATGATAGCGTTAATACAGAAGGGACTGATAGTGAGGAATGTATGACTCCGGCAGCAAGACAGAGTGAGGAATACAAAGTTAGCGTCAAACTTTCTCAGGACGGAGCGTCGTTCGGTGAGTGGAACCCAATTCGGCTGACGAGGATGATATCCAAGATGGTGGGTGACGTAAATAATGCTAAAGTGCTACGGAATGGAACGTTGCTGATCTTCTGTAGGGATAGTGCACAACAAGGAAAATTATTAAAGCTGAACAAGATCGACGGTAAACAAATGCAGTGCTCAATACCCACGTACAGAAAGTCGAATAGGGGAGTCATTTCAGGGATACCTACAGTTGTGTCAACGGACCAGATTAAAGATAATGTGGTGGGTGCAAAGGTGTTGGGAGTCAAAAGGTTGAAAGTGACTAGAAATGGAGAGAAATGCGACAGCCTGTCCGTCTTAATCGAGTTTGATGAGCCTAGATTGCCAAGTAAAGTATATTTAGGATATCTGAGCTATGAGGTGAGGCCATATATTCCTCCACCACTGCGATGTTTTAAATGTCAAAAGTATGGCCATGTAGCGGCAGTCTGCAAAGGCAAACAAAGGTGCGGTAGATGTGCAGGTGAGCACGAGTATGGCAAATGTGCAGAAGGGGCTAAGATAAAGTGTTGCAACTGTGGAGGAGAGCATACTTCAGCTTATCGAGGGTGCGAAGTGAGTAAAAGAGCGGTCGAGGTGCAGAGAGTTAAAGTTTCCCAGGGGATTTCTTATTCAGAGGCAGTGAGGAAAGTAAAGAATGTGCAGACGGAGGCCTCTAAACCAATGGGAGTAACATCAGAGAATAACAGCAGGACATGTGGAGGATGTGCTAAATTGGGTGTAAAGGAGGATACGCTGATTGTGAGCAGGACTGAAGTTGTGTTGTTTATGGTTGATGTGATTAATTGTTCGGCACAGACCGACAAGAGGACTGAGAGGATTAAGATTATTGTGAGAGCGGCTGAGAAATTTCTTGGGTTGAAGGGGCTTAGTTGGGAAATGGTGGAAGAAATGTTAGCTGGAGAAACATCCAACTCTCAGATAGGGACTGGTGGTGCCTCATGGTCTTAATTATTTTACAATGGAATGCAAGGAGTCTTATCGCTAATGGACAAGAATTTAAAGAGTTTGTATCAGAGTTGTCAGACAAGCCTCATATAATATGTATTCAGGAAACATGGTTAAAGCCACAATGGGATTTTGTCATATATGGCTACACTGCAATAAGAAATGATAGGGAAACTGGGAAAGGTGGTGGAGTGGCAACGTTTGTGAGAAATGGGTTGAGTTATAATTTAGTCAAAATTGGGAAAGAACAGGAATCTATTGTAATCAATGTATGGACTGAAAAGAGCAGCATTGTGATAGTCAATTACTATAACCCGTGTAATAGACTGAGTACTGATATACTGAAGGAAGCAAGTGGGCCATTACAGGGGAGAGTAGTATGGTGTGGGGACTTTAATGCTCACAGCACGTTGTGGGGAAGCAATAATACAGATGTAAATGGGTCTGTAGTGGAGGAGTTCATTGATGAAACGGGCTTAGTGTGTATTAATGATGGGAGAGGTACAAGGTATAATAGTTCACGGAATACAGAAAGTGTAATTGACCTGACGCTCATGTCCGCTATGATTGCAGGTGTTAGTGTGTGGGAAGTCTTGAACCGGTCAACAGTCGGAAGCGATCATTATCCGATAATAATTAAGGTTGGGATAGAGATACAGCAAGAGTGGGGAGCAAGTACATCGAGATGGAAGTTGGATGAAGCAGACTGGGATGCATTCCAAATAGCAAGTGAGGCCAGGTGTGTTAAACTCATGGAAGAAAATGTGACAAATGTAGAGGAAATGAACGGAAAACTGATTGCAGTGTTGGTACAGACAGCAGAAGAAAATATTCCAAAAAGTAAGGGAATGAAACGAAGGAAGAGTGTGCCATGGTGGGATGATAACTGTAGTAAAGCAATTAAAATGAGAAATAGAACATTTAGACAGTTGAAAGCTCACCACACACTAGACACATTGGTTCAATACAAAAGAGCACAAGCAGTAGTACGGAAAACAATAAGATCAGCAAAACGGACATACTGGAGGCAATACTGCAATAAAATTGGAAGAGAAACGCGAAAGGCGGAAGTGTGGGGAATGATTCGAAGAATGAATGGCATAAGGAGAAACTTTGAAATACCCGTGTTGCATAGCAATAACGTGACAGCAATAGATGGTGTGGAAAAGGCAGAGCTCCTAGCGAAAACGTTTGTGAAGATTCACAGCTCAGAAAATTTATCTGCAAAAGCTAAGCAGTGTAGAGTCAATAACCTTGCACAAAATGTAGGACTTACAGACTGGAGAGTGTCATCAGGGGAGGACATGGACTTGCCGTTTACACTATTTGAACTGAGGAGAGCAATTTTAAGGGCGCGACAAACGTCACCAGGAAGAGATCGAATATGTTACAGTATGTTAGCTCATATGACAGACGGTGCGCTAGAAGCAGTATTAAGATTGTTCAATAAGATATGGGACACCGGCAAAATCCCGTCAGCATGGAAGAAATCCGTTATAATACCAATAATAAAACCGGGTAAAGAAGCATCAAACCCCTCTAGTTATAGGCCCATCGCACTGACATCACAGTTAGGGAAAACTATGGAACGGATGGTGACGGAGAGGCTGACACACTTTCTAGAGAGTAAAAACCTTTTATCAGATTATCAAAGTGGATTTCGTAAAGGAAGAGGGACAATGGATAATGTCTTGTGTCTGGAGTCCGATATAAGGAAAGCTCAGACCAACAGTGAAATGGTGGTTGCGGTATTTTTTGACATCGAGAAAGCATAAGATATGTTGTGGAAAGAGGGACTACTTATCAAACTCAATAAATTAGGGGTGAGTGGAAAATTGTACAACTGGGTGCTAGACTTCATGTTTGGGAGAACAATAGAAGTTAAAGTGGGTACAGAATATTCTACAGTATATCACATGGAGAATGGAACACCGCAAGGGAGTGTCTGTAGTCCAATCCTGTTTAATATCATGATCAATGATATATTTGAGCAAGTTGAACGGGGTGTAGGGAAATCGTTATATGCGGATGACGGGGCCTTATGGGTAAGGGGGCGGAATCTCCAATATATACAGAAGAAACTGCAGGCGGCAATTGAGAAGGTGGAACAGTGGGCAGATGAGTGGGGTTTTAAGTTTTCTGTTGCGAAGACACAAGTGATATGTTTTTCCAGACGTCACAAAGTGATTTCCCTGAAACTGTATGACCAAGTAATTGAGCAGGTCAGTGTGGTGAGATTCCTTGGAATGTGGTTGGATGAAAAGCTGACTTGGGGGCAGCACATTGATAAAGTAAGGGATAAGTGTAAAAGGATTAACAATCTTTTAAGATGCCTGTCAGGAAGAGACTGGGGAGCAACCAGAGCGTCATTGTTAAATATATATCAGGCCATGATGAGAGCGACGCTTGACTATGGATGTATGGGGTATTTAGCGGCAGCAGCGAGTCATCTTAAAAAAGCTAGATGTACAGCAGGCACAGGGACTGAGGATATGCAGTGGAGCATTTAAATCTTCTCCAGTAGCTGCCATACAAGTCGATATGGGGAACTGCCATTATCGATCAGAAGATTGAAACTTCTGCTTGCTTATTGGGTCAACCTTCAGGGACATTATGATGCACACCCTGCTAAAGCCGTCCTGGAAGACTGTTGGGAACATAATGAAGGCAATTGTATGAGTTTTGGATGGATAGGGAATATAAAAGCAGCACAAGCGGGTTTAGATAATATCCAATTCAGTCCAACAGTCCCATATTCACATACTCCCCCCTGGTTATTTGTAAAGCCTTCAGTAAACTTTGAAATACAGCAACAATTAAAGAAAAGGAGTAAGCAGGTATCGGCTGAGTGGGTAGCTCAGAGTTACCTAGAACAACACTTCCCGGATAAAATACTAGTTTTTACTGATGGGTCAAAAGACCCTGATACTGGACGTACAGGAGCTGCAGTTTTCATTCCACACTACAAAGTACGATCAAGAAAAGAACCACAGACCATTTATCAGTGTATACAGTTGAGCTTTCAGCTATTATATTGGCGTTGGAGTGGGTGAAGAAAACAACCATGGTAATATACTAATCGCATCAGACAGCTGGGCAGCACTCACTAGTATCAAAACATTGGAATCGTGTAGACTAGATCTCACTCTAGAAATACATAATCTACTCTACAGAATGTATAGGAGGGGCTGATGGTCTGCTTTATATGGGTTCCTGCCCATGTTGGATTAGAGGGAAATGAAGATGTGGATATTCTAGCCAAGCAGGCATTAAAATTGTGCACTGTAGATATTGGAATTCCTTTGAGTAGGGCAGAGGGGAAATCAATAATTAAGAAGCGGTGGAAAAAGTATGGCAAGAATACTGGGACATCAAGACACGGGAAGACACCTCTATAACATTCAGAAACAGGTTGGGTTGGGAAGAAGGATGGGCAGAAGCCGGAGGGAAGAGGCAGTCATCACACGTCTTAGGATAGGGCACACTGGGTTGAACGACACACTTTATAGAATAGGTAAACACCCCGATGGGAAATGTGGTCACTGTGGGATGACAGAATCTGCCCAACATGTACTGTTGGAATGTAGGGCATATGAGGAGGAAAGGAGGGCACTGAGAACAGCAGCAGAGAGAGCAAACTTTAATTTGAACATGGGGAACCTACTTGGGGCAGGGTCAGTGGTGATCAGTCCTCTGTTAGCATTTCTGAAGAATACAAGGCTAATGGAGGATTTAGGCTTTTTTTTTTTTTTTTTTGCCTGTTTATCTACTGTCTCACACTCCAGTCCAGTCGGTGGCGGTAATGCACCTTTAAATCGGTTGTCAACCGCCAGAAAACCCCATTGAAGAAGAAGAAGAAGAAGAAGCCGGTGCTCACCCGACTGCCAACTTCCCTCGGTACACGTGGTAGATGTAAACTTTCCGCAGCAAACAGTAGCTGACAGTTTGATGAAAACATATCCGCCAAAGATTGTATAATGTTGCGAGCTAAAGGGGGTGCGATTTTTTTTAGAAATCGGTCTTAAACGACAGATGCAATCTGCTTTCATCAAGGAAGACAATGAGAAGCGATCGCAGGTGAGTTTAGTGTGTTACGCTGGTGCGTTCACTTTTCATGGCGCAAAGCAAGGGATGGATTGAAGCGCAGTCAGAAATGACGTAAATGTTTTAACAATCATTAACTTGTCCTTCGTGAACACACACAGGATCAACGTAAAACAATCAGGCGTGGGAAAATGTGAGCAAAAGTAAACAGCATGTCCGAATGTTTAAGAAATGCTGTGCCTTCACCAGTTTTCCTGCTGAATCATTTTTTCGTGTGCCGTGCGGAATTTAACATTTCATACAATTTAGTGTTTTGTTGGCCTTTAGCTCATTTTCACCCGGTAATTCTTCACAAACGCTCGGAAAAACACTGTTGCTAATGAAAACAACGTGAGAGCCCGTCGGCGAGAGTAACGCATTATTTACTTTAGCACAAAATCTGTGCTGACACGAAAACTGAACAGTCAACCATGCTTGATTATTTTTATTTGATGATGACAATACCAGTAATATTCATAATATCATTAGTGTCACAGAAACTATAAAAGACACTTCCTGGGGAGGGTTCTGTATTATACTGATATCATAACACTATTAATTAATATTAATATAACTATTATATTATCATAATCAAAAATGATAATAATAATGGCACCAATGATAATTAAAACAAAAATCAAACATTTATAATACATACATAATCAAATTGTTCCAAGTTTTGTGATTCATTATATCCACATGCCGTTCAAAGCAGTGAGATTTGGTCCTCCATTATTCATCTTAGTCAGTTGGGTGGGACGGTGGTCGGCCTCCCAGCAAGAAGGTTGTGGGTTTGAATCCGCCCGTGGCGTTTCTGGGTGGAGTTTACATGTTCACCCCGTGCCCCCGTGGGTTTTCTCGAGGTGCTCTGGTTTCCTCCCACAGTCCAAATACATGCATATCAGGCTAATTGGAGACTCTAATATGCCCAAAGGTATGAGTGAGCGTATGGTGTATACCCTGGCATGGACTGGCTACCTGTCCAGGGTATATTTCTGCCTCTCGCCCAAAAGATATGCTGGGATAGGAATATGGAGAAGAAAATGAATCTCTCATAGTATAAAAAATTCAAACCCAATTAAAATACTTAGACAAAATTACGATTAAAAAAACAAATAATAAGATAAGACAAAGTAGACTTTAAAAAAACAAACACTATGAATATACAAAATGATTTTTGCAATACAACCTACAAGTATATTATGCACTGGTGTGTATAATTATACATCTTTATGAAAGTGCATCATGAATATTATCAAGATGCACTGGTGTGTATAATTATACACCTTTATGAAAGTGCATCATAAATATTATCAATTCAAATTGTTTAAGTTTTATTATTAAGGAGATTAATATGCATCTCTATCACTTCACAAAATTCAAACCCAATGAAAATAATGAGAAAAAAGATAATAAAAATGTTATCATCATACAGTAAAAATAACAATATAACACAAAGTAGGCTCAAATAAACGAACATTCTGTATTTACAAGATATTATCAAGGCAATTGCAATGAGCAAAAAGATGAAGGAAGCAGCTCAGTAATTCGTACTGAGAGAGCAGTGCACGTCTTATTGGTCTTACAGAGAGTATGGGGGTAGAAGCTGTGGCTTTGGTAATTGGTCTTGGCTGCAATGTTCACATAGCCTGGCTTCCGACTGGACAGCTTCGTCAAGAAGAGGCCATGGTTTGGGTGACTGGGGTCCTCACCTCATATTGTGTAAGTCCATCAGGTTAGGCAATACAGCACCAAAAACTCGCTGGGCTGACTGCACCACCCTTTGAACCCTGTGCCTCTCAATTACTACGGCTGCTTTACAAGGTGGTGATGCTGCCAGTCCAGAAATTACTGTTACCAATAAAAAATTATAAAAATAGTAATAATTAAAAAGTAATAATAAATCTTTTAGCAATGTCCATTCTACTATATTGATAAAAGCAAAAGAATGGTCATAAATGTCGGACCTGTATCGTCCAGCACATCAAGTTGGACTTTGATGAACAATAGTTGTATTACAATCATATGCTGTGAATACTAACATGTCGATAATGATGATAGTGCATCAATAGCGATGTAAAACCAGTATATAGATAATAAAAAATATATACCTGAACCATTACTGACAACAATAAAGATCATCATCATCCAAATAACTTTTATTATGCTACATACCAATGATGTAGCTTGACAACTAAATTAACCCTTACCATACATATGCCCTGGTCACATTAACCCTTACCATACATATGCCCTGGTCACTTTGACCATGCAATGGACGGTCATCATAGTTCATCATACTTGCCTATCAGTAAAGATGACACTTTGCACCTTATCATACAGCAGAGTGCAGGACAATGCAAAAATAAACATCACATTATACAGTGAATTGTGCTATCACATGCAAACTCAGAGTTTCTTTATAAACTCTCATTAGTTTGCATGTGAAGCATGCAAACTATTGTTATTTCTCAGGATCTTTCAACTTATTTTTATTAGTTTGCATGTGAAGCATGCAAACTATTGTTATTTCTCAGGATCTTTCAACTTATTTTTATTTTTATTTTTATTCTCTTTCTTCCCATTCTGTTAACACTAACTCCTCCAACAGTTTTCATACTACCCATACAACCTGCATACCAAATGATTCTACTATATGTGCAGATCGTTGCTATTCAAAATCATATCGATATTAATTATAGTTTATGAATTATTAGCAATTAAAAATGAAAAAATTCCCATTGACAATGAATGGAGCCCATTCATTTTCAATGGGAGCGAGACTTTCTTGCACAACCACACTCTCTCACTTTTCCAATTGGCTAAACAGCATCGACCGTTCTCTCTCTCTTTTCCTATTGGCTAAACAGCATCGGGACAAAATTGAAACGCCGCCATCTTGTTTTGCTTCCGATCGCGAGCGAAAAATATACTGAATAATACAAAGTAAATAGCTATCAAACCACAAATTTAATCGTAACATCACAACAGACAAATGTCATACAATTATGAAACATAATTATCTTATGCAAACTAGCATATTGTTTTATGAAAATGCATTGCGATTATGGTTCGCATGGCTCCGTGTCACAACACGGAGTTCCACGTAGCTAGCTAGCATGCTAGCTACATACTTGTAACGAAATAATTACATACAGTAGAAAACAAAAAAGTCTTCGTTATGTTCATTTCGCTAAAATAATACAAAGATAACCTAGGCAGACATAGAAAACAATATAATACAGGACAATCCAGGCTCCTCAGGCATCAAGCAAATAGGCCTACGAGCATGGCGGTCTCCATTTTAATACTGAAGAACGACGAACAATGCGCTGGTCCCGGAGGCATGTCTTAGTTTATCCCGGCAGCTAGCTAGCTAGCTCGCCACGTAATATTAGTCAAATTCATTCATACTGCACAAATGACCATAAAATGCTTAGCTATGTCCAGCTAGGTAACACAAAATGCAATACGGAGCTAACTAGACGCAGAAGACGATATAACACGTTATACCATCTTTAAAAAAATCGGTGATTCCAGCAAGCGCGGATGACTGTCAAGCGGACCGCATCAGCTGCAATATACATGCAAAATCCGCATCAACGCGAACGCTTTGTCTGCTAACTATAAACGGGCAGTATGCAGCGAAAATATGCTGAATAATACAACGTAAATAGCAATCAAAGCAAAAATTTAATCGTAACATCACAACAGACAAATGTCATACAATGATGAAACACAATAAATGCAAACTAGCATACTGTTTCATGAAAATGCATTGCGATTATGGTTCGCAGGGCTCCGTGTCACAACATGGAGTTCCATGTAGCTAGCCAGCATGCTAGCTACATACTTATAACGAAATTACATACAGCACAAACGTTCAAAAAATTTTCTTTATGTTAATTTCGCAAAAATAATACAAAGATAACCTAAGCAGACAAAGAAAACAATATAATACAGGACAATCCAGGCTCCACAGGCAGCAAACAAATAGGTCTACGAGCCGCAGCGGTCTCCATGTCAATAGGAAGACCGACGAACAATGTGCTTGTCCCGTAGGCATGGTTTAGTTTTTTTTCCGGGGAAGCTAGCTAGCCACGTAATATTAGTAAAATTCATACATACTGCACAAATGACCACAAAAACGCTTAGCTATGTCCAGTTAGGTATAATAATGCAATAAACAGCAAAACACACAGACACAACAATACTCGATTTTATTTGAAATAATCCGTCACAGTATTGATAGCCTAAATCGCAGGCTAGCTAGCTAGCGAGATAACTAGCTTCCTGGTGCTAACGATCTATTTACGTTTACGTGGAATAATATGCATTTAAAACGGGCTTTTATCGGCCAAGATGTAATATTCTGCTACAAAACAAATTGGCCGATAAAAGCCCTCTTTAAACGCATAATATTTCACGTAAACATTCAGCACCCAGAGCCGTCTGACAGCGTGGCGTTACAGGGACTTCGAGAACGATGGATGATCTGCTCATTCTAAAATTAGGTGACATGAATACTTGCTTCCGAAGGTCATGAAATCGATGTCAGACAGTATTATGCCTTCGAACTAAGGGTTCTGCTATGATGTTTTCTCCCCAGTAAATGTCCACATATCATTTAAAAAAAAAAAAAAAATATGATAGATTTGCGTTATCACTTGTCCATTTAGCCACTTTAAAGACAATCGCCTGGTTTGCGGTGCTCACCCGACTGCCAGCTTCCCTCGGTACACGTGGTAGATGTAAACATTCCGCAGCAAACAGTAGCTGACAGTTTGATGAAAACATATCAGCCAAAGATTGTATAATGTTGCGAGCTAAAGGGGGTGCGATTTTTTAAAGAAATCGGTCCTAAACGACAGATGCAATCTGCTTTCATCAAGGAAGACAATGAGAAGCGATTGCAGGTGAGTTTAGTGTGTTACGCTGGTGCGTTCACTTTTCATGGCGCAAAGCAAGGGATGGATTGAAGCGAAGTCAGAAATAACGTTAATGTTTTAACAATCATTAACTTGTCCTTCGTTAACACACACAGGATCAACGTAAAACAATCAGGCGTGGGAAAATTTGAGCAAAAGTAAACAGCATGTCCGAATGTTTAAGAAGTGCTGTGCCTTCACCAGTTTTCCTGCTGAATAATTTTTTCGTGTGCCGTCGCGGAATTTAACATTTCATACAATTTAGTGTTTTTGTTGGCCTTTAGCTCATTTTCACGCGGTAATTCTTCACAAACGCTCGGAAAAACACTGTTGCTAATGAAAACAACGTGAGAGCCCGTCGGTGAGAGTAACGCATTATTTACTTTAGCACAGAATCTGTGCTGACACGAAAAACTGAACAGTCAACCATGCTTGATTATTTTTATTTGATGATGACAATACCAGTAATATTCATAATATCATTATCGTCACAGAAACTTTAAAAGACACTTTGCATTCCTGGGGAGGGTTCTGTATTATATTGATATCATAACACTATTAATTAATATTAATATAACTATTATCATAATCAAAAATGATGATAATAATAATAATAGCACCAATGATAATTAAAACAAAAATCAAACCTTTATAATACATACATACATAATCAAATTGTTCAAGTTTTGTGATTCATCATATCCACATGCCGTTCAAAGCAGTGAGATCTGGTCTTCCATTATTCATCTTAGTCAGTAGGGCGGCACGGTGGTCGGCCTCCCAGCAAGAAGGTTGTGGGTTTGAATCCGCCCGTGGCGTTTCTGGGTGGAGTTTACATGTTCACCCCGTGCCCCCGTGGGTTTTCTCGAGGTGTTCTGGTTTCCTCCCACAGTCCAAATACATGCATATCAGGCTAATTGGAGACTCTAATATGCCCAAAGGTATGAGTGAGCATATTGTGTTATACCCTGCGATGGACTGGCTACCTGTCCAGGGTATATTTCTGCCTCTCGCCCAAAAGATATGCTGGGATAGGAATACGGAGAAGAAAATGTTTAAAAAAAAAATTCAAACCCAATTAAAATACTTAGACAAAATTACGATAAAAAAAAAAACAAATAATAAGATAAGACAAAGTAGACTTTAAAAAAACAAACACTACGAATGTACAAAATGATTTTTGCAATACAACCTACAAGTATATTATGCACTGGTGTGTATAATTATACATCTTTATGAAAGTGCATCATAAATATTATCAATTCAAATTGTTCAAGTTTTATTATTAAGGAGATTAATATGCATCTCTATCACTTCACAAAATTCAAACCCAATGAAAATAATGAGAAAAAAAGATAATAAAAATGTCATCATCATAGAGTAAAAATAACAATATCAGACAAAGTAGGCTCAAATGAATGAACATTCTGTATTTACAAGATATTATAAAGGCAATTGCAATGAGCAAAAAGATGAAGGAAGCAGCTCAGTAATTCGTACTGAGAGAGCAGTGCACGTCTTATTGGTCTTACAGAGAGTATGGGGGGTAGAAGCTGTGGCTTTGGTAATTGGTCTTGGCTGCAATGTTCACATAGCCTGGCTTCCGACTGGACAGCTTCGTCAAGAAGAGGCCATGGTTTGGGTGACTGGGGTCCTCACCTCATATTGTGTAAGTCCATCAGGTTAGGCAATACAGCACCAAAAACTCGCTAGGCTGACTGCACCACCCTTTGAACCCTGTGCCTCTCAATTACTACGGCTGCTTTACAAGGTGGTGATGCTGCCAGTCCAGAAATTACTGTTACCAATAAAAAAATTATAATAATAGTAATAAATAGAAAGTAATAACACATAATAACACATCTTTTAGCAATGTCCATTCTACTATATTGATAAAAGCAAAAGAATGATCATACATGTTGGACCTGTATCGTCCAGCACATCAAGTTGGACTTTGATGAACAATAGTTGTATTACAATCATATGCTGTGAATAATAACATGTCGATAATGATGATAGTGCATCAATAGCCATGTAAAACCAGTATATAGATAATAAACAAATATATACCTGAACCATTACTGACAACAATGAAGATCATCATCATCCAAATAACTTTTATTATGCTACATACCAATGATGTAGCTTGACAACTAAATTAACCCTTACCATACATATGCCCTGGTCACTTCGACCATGCAATGGACGGTCATCATAGTTTATCATACTTGCCTATCAGTAAAGAAGACACTTTGCACCTTATCATACAGCAGAGTGCAGGACAATGCAAAAATAAACATCACATTATACAGTGAATTGTGCTATCACATGCAAACTCAGAGTTTCTTTATAAACTCTCATTCTAGTTTTTTTTTATTCTCTTTCTTCCCATTCTGTTAACACTAACTCCTCCAACAGTTTTCATACTACCCATACAACCTGCATACCAAATTATTCTACTATATGTGCAGATCGTTGCTATTCAAAATCATATCGATATTAATTATAGTTTATGAATTATTAGCAATTAAAAATGAAAAAATTCCCATTGACAATGAATGGAGCCCATTCATTTTCAATGGGAGCGAGACTTTCTTGCACAACCACACTCTCTCACTTTTCCAATTGGCTAAACAGCATCGACCGTTCTCTCTCTCTCTTTCCTATTGGCTAAACAGCATCGGGACAAAATTGAAACGCCGCCATCTTGTTTTGCTTCCGATGCGAGCGAAAATATACTGAATAATACAAAGTAAATAGCTATCAAACCACAAATTTAATCGTAACATCACAACAGACAAATATCATACAATTATTAAACATAATTATCTTATGCAAACTAGCATATTGTTTTATGAAAATGCATTGCGATTATGGTTCGCATGGCTCCGTGTCACAACACGGAGTTCCACGTAGCTAGCTAGCATGCTAGCTACATACTTGTAACGAAATAATTACATACAGCACAAACGTTCACAAAAAATCTTCGTTTTTGTTCATTTCGCTAAAATAATACAAAGATAACCTAAGCAGACATAGAAAACAATATAATACACGACAATCCAGGCTCCTCAGGCATCAAGCAAATAGGTCTAAGAGCCGCAGCGGTCTCCATTTTAATACGAAGACCGACGAACAATGCGCTGGTCCCCGAGGCATGTCTTAGTTTATCCCGGGCAGCTAGCTAGCTAGCTCGCCACGTAATATTAGTCAAATTCATTCATACTGCACAAATGACCATAAAAATGCTTAGCTATGTCCAGCTAGGTAAAACAAAATGCAAGACGGAGCTAACTAGACACAGAAGACGATATAACACGTTATACCATCTTTAAAAAATCGGTGATTCTAGCAAGCGCAGATGACTGTCAAGCGGACCGCATCAGCTATAATATACATGCAAAATCCGCATCAACGCGAACGCTTTGTCCGCTAACTATAAACGGGCAGTATGCAGCGAAAATATGCTGAATAATACAACGTAAATAGCAATCAAAGCAAAAATTTAATCGTAACATCACAACAGACAAATGTCATACAATGATGAAACACAATTATAAATGCAAACTAGCATACTGTTTTATGAAAATGCATTGCGATTATGGTTCGCAGGGCTCCGTCTCACAACATGGAGTTCCATGTAGCTAGCCAGCATGCTAGCTACATACTTCTAACGAACTTACATACAGCACAAACGTTCAAAAATTTTTCTTTGTGTTCATTTCGCAAAAATAATACAAAGATAACCTAAGCAGACAAAGAAAACAATATAATACAGGACAATCCAGGCTCCACAGGCAGCAAACAAATAGGCCTACGAGCATAGCGGTCTCCATGTTAATAGGAAGACCGACGAACAATGTGCTTGTCCCGTACGCATGGTTTAGTTTTTCCGGGAAGCAAGCTAGCTAGCAACGTAATATTAGTAAAAATCATACACACTGCACAAATGACCACAAAAACGCTTAGATGTGTCCAGTTAGGTATAATAATGCAATAAACAGCAAAACACACAGACACAACAATACTCGATTTTATTTGAAATAATCCGTCACAGTATTGATAGCCTAAATCGCAGGCCAGCTAGCTAGCGAGATAACTAGCTTCCTGGTGCTAGCGATCTATTTACGTTCGTGTGGAATAATATGCATTTAAAATGGGCTTTTATCGGCCAAGATGTAATATTCTGCTACAAAACAAATTGGCGGTAAAAGCCCCTTTTTAAACGCATAATATTTCACGTAAACATTCAGCACCCAGAGCCGTCTGACAGCGTAGCGTTACAGGGACTCGAGAACCGATGGATGATCTGCTCATTCTAAAATTAGATGACATGAATACTTGCTTCCGAAGGTCATGAAATCGATGTAAGACAGTTCGAACTAAGGGTTCTGCTATGATGTTTTCTCCTCAGTAAATGTCCACATATCATTTTATGTCGATCAAAAAATATTATAGATTTGCGTTATCACTTGTCCATTTAGCCACTTTAAACACAACCGCCTGGTTTGCCGGTGCTCACCCGACTGCCAACTTCCCTCGGTACACGTGGTAGATGTAAACTTTCCGCAGCAAACAGTAGCTGACAGTTTGATGAAAACATATCCGCCAAAGATTGTATAATGTTGCGAGCTAAAGGGGGTGCGATTTTTTAAAGAAATCAGTCCTAAACGACAGATGCAATCTGCTTTCATCAAGGAAGACAATGAGAAGCGATCGCAGGTGAGTTTAGTGTGTTACGCTGGTGCGTTCACTTTTCATGGCGCAAAGCAAGGGATGGATTGAAGCGAAGTCAGAAATGACGTAAATGTTTTAACAATCATTAACTTGTCCTTCGTTAACACACACAGGATCAACGTAAAACAATCAGGCGTGGGAAAATGTGAGCAAAAGTAAACAGCATGTCCGAATGTTTAAGAAATGCTGTGCCTTCACCAGTTTTCCTGCTGAATCATTTTTTCGTGTGCCGTGCGGAATTTAACATTTCATACAATTTAGTGTTTTTGTTGGCCTTTAGCTCATTTTCACGCGGTAATTCTTCACAAACGCTGGGAAAAACACTGTTGCTAATGAAAACAACGTGAGAGCCCGTCGGCGAGAGTAACTTATTATTTATTTTAGCACAAAATCTGTGCTGACACCAAAACTGAACAGTCAACCATGCTTGATTATTTTTATTTGATGATGACAATACCAGTAATATTCATAATATCATTAGCGTCACAGAAACTATAAAAGACACTTTGCATTCCTGGGGAGGGTTCTGTATTATATTGATATCATAACACTATTAATTAATATTAATATAACTATTATATTATCATAATCAAAAATGATAGTAATAATAGCACCAATGATAATTAAAACAAAAATCAAACATTTATAATACATACATAATCAAATTGTTCCAAGTTTTGTGATCCATTATATCCACATGCCGTTCAAAGCAGTGAGATTTGATCCTCCATTATTCATCTTAGTCAGTTGGGTGGGACGGTGGTCGGCCTCCCAGCAAGAAGGTTGTGGGTTTGAATCCGCCCGTGGCGTTTCTGAGTGGAGTTTACATGTTCACCCCGTGCCCCCGTGGGTTTTCTCGAGGTGCTCTGGTTTCCTCCCACAGTCCAAATACATGCATATCAGGCTAATTGGAGACTCTAATATGCCCAAAGGTATGAGTGAGCGTATGGTGTATACCCTGGGATGGACTGGCTACCTGTCCAGGGTATATTTCTGCCTCTCGCCCAAAAGATATGCTGGGATAGGAATACGGAGAAGAAAATCAATCTCTCATAGTATAAAAAATTCAAACCCAATTAAAATACTTAGACAAAATTACGATTAAAAAAACAAATAATGAGATAAGACAAAGTAGACTTTAAAAAAACAAACACTATGAATATACAAAATGATTTTTTGCAATACAACCTACAAGTATATTATGCACTGGTGTGTATAATTATACATCTTTATGAAAGTGCATCATGAATATTATCAATATGCACTGGTGTGTATAATTATACACCTTTATGAAAGTGCATCATAAATATTATCAATTCAAATTGTTCAAGTTTTATTATTAAGGAGATTAATATGCATCTCTATCACTTCACAAAATTTAAACCCAATGAAAATAATGAGAAAAAAGATAACAAAAATGTTATCATCATACAGTAAAAATAACAATATAACACAAAGTAGGCTCAAATAAACGAACATTCTGTATTTACAAGATATTATCAAGGCAATTGCAATGAGCAAAAAGATGAAGGAAGCAGCTCAGTAATTCGTACTGAGAGAGCAGTGCACGTCTTATTGGTCTTACAGAGAGTATGGGGGTAGAAGCTGTGGCTTTGGTAATTGGTCTTGGCTGCAATGTTCACATAGCCTGGCTTCCGACTGGACAGCTTCGTCAAGAAGAGGCCATGGTTTGGGTGACTGGGGTCCTCACCTCATATTGTGTAAGTCCATCAGGTTAGGCAATACAGCACCAAAAACTCGCTGGGCTGACTGCACCACCCTTTGAACCCTGTGCCTCTCAATTACTACGGCTGCTTTACAAGGTGGTGATGCTGCCAGTCCAGAAATTACTGTTACCAATAAAAAAATTATAATAATAGTAGTGAATAGAAAGTAATAATACATCTTTTAGCAATGTCCATTCTACTATATTGATAAAAGCAAAAGAATGATCATAAATGTCGGACCTGTATCGTCCAGCACATCAAGTTGGACTTTGATGAACAATAGTTGTATTACAATCATATGCTGTGAATAATAACACGTCGATAATGATGATAGTGCATCAATAGCGATGTAAAACCAGTATATAGATAATAAACAGATATATACCTGAACCATTACTGACAACAATAAAGATCATCATCATCCAAATAACTTTTATTATGCTACATACCAATGATGTACCTTGACAACTAAATTAACCCTTACCATACATATGCCCTGGTCACATTAACCCTTACCATACATATGCCCTGGTCACTTTGACCATGCAATGGACGGTCATCATAGTTCATCATACTTGCCTATCAGTAAAGAAGACACTTTGCACCTTATCATACAGCAGAGTGCAGGACAATGCAAAAATAAACATCACATTATACAGTGAATTGTGCCATCACATGCAAACTCAGAGTTTCTTAATAAACTCTCATTCTAGTTTTTATTTTTATTCTCTTTCTTCCCATTCTGTTAACACTAACTCCTCCAACAGTTTTCATACTACCCATACAACCTGCATACCAAATTATTCTACTATATGTGCAGATCGTTGCTATTCAAAATCATATCGATATTAATTATAGTTTATGAATTATTAGCAATTAAAAATGAAAAAATTCCCATTGACAATGAATGGAGCCCATTCATTTTCAATGGGAGCGAGACTTTCTAGCACAACCACACTCTCTCACTTTTCCAATTGGCTAAACAGCATCGACCGTTCTCTCTCTCTCTTTTCCTATTGGCTAAACAGCATCGGGACAAAATTGAAACGCCGCCATCTTGTTTTGCTTCCGATGCGAGCGAAAATATACTGAATAATACAAAGTAAATAGCTATCAAACCACAAATTTAATCGTAACATCACAACAGACAAATGTCATACAATTATGAAACATAATTATCTTATGCAAACTAGCATATTGTTTTATGAAAATGCATTGCGATTATGGTTCGCATGGCTCCGTGTCACAACACGGAGTTCCACGTAGCTAGCTAGCATGCTAGCTACATACTTGTAACGAAATAATTACAGTAGAAACGTTCACAAAAATTCTTCGTTATGTTCATTTCGCTAAAATAATACAAAGATAACCTAAGCAGACATAGAAAACAATATAATACACGACAATCCAGGCTCCTCAGGCATCAAGCAAATAGGCCTACGAGCCGCAGCTGTCTCCATTTTAATACGAAGACCGGCGAACAATGCGCTGGTCCCCGAGGCATGTCTTAGTTTATCCCGGGCAGCTAGCTAGCTAGCTCGCCACGTAATATTAGTCAAATTCATTCATACTGCACAAATGACCATAAAAATGCTTAGCTATGTCCAGCTAGGTAACACAACATGCAATACGGAGCTAACTAGACACAGAAGACGATATAACACGTTATACCATCTCTAAAAAAATCGGTGATTCCAGCAAGCGCGGATGACTGTCAAGCGGACCGCATCAGCTACAATATACATGCAAAATCCGCATCAACGCGAACGCTTTGTCCGCTAACTATAAACGGGCAGTATGCAGCGAAAATATGCTGAATAATACAACGTAAATAGCAATCAAAGCAAAAATTTAATCGTAACATCACAACAGACAAATGTCATACAATGATGAAACACAATAAATGCAAACTAGCATACTGTTTCATGAAAATGCATTGCGATTATGGTTCGCAGGGCTCCGTGTCACAACATGGAGTTCCATGTAGCTAGCCAGCATGCTAGCTACATACTTATAACGAAATTACATACAGCACAAACGTTCAAAAATTTTTCTTTATGTTCATTTCGCAAAAATAATACAAAGATAACCTAAGCAGACAAAGAAAACAATATAATACAGGACAATCCAGGCTCCACAGGCAGCAAACAAATAGGTCTACGAGCCGCAGCGGCCTCCATGTAAATAGGAAGACCGACGAACAATGTGCTTGTCCCGTAGGCATGGTTTAGTTTTTTCCGGAAAGCTAGCTAGCCACGTAATATTAGTAAAATTCATACATACTGCACAAATGACCACAAAAACGCTTAGCTATGTCCAGTTAGGTATAATAATGCAATAAACAGCAAAACACACAGACACAACATTACTCGATTTTATTTGAAATAATCCGTCACAGTATTGATAGCCTAAATCGCAGGCTAGCTAGCTAGCGAGATAACTAGCTTCCTGGTGCTAGCGATCTATTTACGTTTACGCGGAATAAAACGGGCTTTTATCGGCCAAGATGTAATATTCTGCTACAAAACAAATTGGCCGGTAAAAGCCCTTTTTAAACGCATAATATTTCACGTAAACATTCAGCACCCAGAGCCGTCTGACAGCGTAGCGTTGCAGGACTCGAGAACCGATGGATGATCTGCTCATTCTAAAATTAGGTGACATGAATACTTGCTTCCGAAGGTCATGAAATCGATGTCAGACAGTATTATGCCTTCGAACTAAGGGTTCTGCTATGATGTTTTCTCCCCAGTAAATGTCCACATATCATTTTATGTCGATCAAAAAATATTATAGATTTGCGTTATCACTTGTCCATTTAGCCACTTTAAAGACAATCGCCTGGTTTGCCGGTGCTCACCCGACTGCCAACTTCCCTCGGTACACGTGGTAGGTGTAAACATTCCGCAGCAAACAGTAACTGACAGTTTGATGAAAACATATCCGCCAAAGATTGTATAATGTTGCGAGCTAAAGGGGGTGCGATTTTTCTAAGAAATCGGTCCTAAACGACAGATGCAATCTGCTTTCATCAAGGAAGACAATGAGAAGCGATTGCAGGTGAGTTTAGTGTGTTACGCTGGTGCGTTCACTTTTCATGGCGCAAAGCAAGGGATGGATTGAAGCGAAGTCAGAAATAACGTTAATGTTTTAACAATCATTAACTTGTCCTTCGTTAACACACACAGGATCAACGTAAAACAATCAGGCGTGGGAAAATGTGAGCAAAAGTAAACAGCATGTCCGAATGTTTAAGAAGTGCTGTGCCTTCACCAGTTTTTCTGCTGAATAATTTTTTTGTGTGCCGTGCGGAATTTAACATTTCATACAATTTAGTGTTTTGTTGGCCTTTAGCTCATTTTCACGCGGTAATTCTTCACAAACGCTCGGAAAAACACTGTTGCTAATGAAAACAACGTGAGAGCCCGTCGGTGAGAGTAACGCATTATTTACTTTAGCACAGAATCTGTGCTGACACGAAAACTGAACAGTCAACCATGCTTGATTATTTTTATTTGATGATGACAATACCAGTAATATTCATAATATCATTATCGTCACAGAAACTTTAAAAAACACTTTGCATTCCTGGGGAGGGTTCTGTATTATATTGATATCATAACACGATTAATTAATATTAATATAACTATTATATTATCATAATCAAAAATGATTATAATAATAATAGCACCAATGATAATTAAAACAAAAATCAAACATTTATAATACATACATACATAATCAAATTGTTCAAGTTTTGTGATTCATCATATCCACATGCTGTTCAAAGCAGTGAGATCTGGTCTTCCATTATTCATCTTAGTCAGTAGGGCGGTGGTCGGCCTCCCAGCAAGAAGGTTGTGGGTTTGAATCCGCCCGTGGCGTTTCTGGGTGGAGTTTACATGTTCACCCCGTGCCCCCGTGGGTTTTCTCGAGGTGCTCTGGTTTCCTCCCACAGTCCAAATACATGCATATCAGGCTAATTGGAGACTCTAATATGCCCAAAGGTATGAGTGAGCATATGGTGTATACCCTGCGATGGACTGGCTACCTGTCCAGGGTATATTTCTGCCTCTCGCCCAAAAGATATGCTGGGATAGGAATACGGAGAAGAAAATGAATCTCTCATAGTATAAAAAATTCAAACCCAATTAAAATACTGAGACAAAATTAAGATACAAAAACAAATAATAAGATAAAACAAAGTAGACTTGAAAAAAACAAACACTATGAATATACAAAATGATTTTTGCAATACAACCTACAAGTATATTATGCACTGGTGTGTATAATTATACATCTTTATGCAAGTGCATCATAAATATTATCAATTCAAATTGTTCAAGTTTTATTATTAAGGAGATTAATATGCATCTCTATCACTTCACAAAATTCAAACCCAATGAAAATAATGAGAAACAAGATAGTAAAAATTTCATCATCATAGGGTAAAAATAACAATATAAGACAAAGTAGGCTCAAATAAATGAACATTCTGTATTTACAGGATATTACAAAACCCAAAACCAGTGAAGTTGGCACGTTGTGTAAATCGTAAATAAAAACAGAATACAATGATTTGCAAATCCTTTTCAACCTATATTCAATTGAATACACTGCAAAGACAAGTTACTTAATGTTCGAACAGGTAAACTTTGTAATTTTTTGCAAATATTAGCTCATTTGGAATTTGATGCCTGCAACATGTTTCAAAAAAGCTGGCACAAGTGGCAAAAAAGACTGAGAGAGTTGAGGAATGCTCATCAAACACTTATTTGGAACATCCCACAGGTGAACGGGCTAATTGGGAACAGGTGGGTGCCATGATTGGGTTATAAAAAAAAGCTTCCTGAAATGCTCAGTCATTCACAAACAAGGATGGGGCGAGGGTCACCACTTAGTGAACAAATGCGTGAGCTGATTGTCGAACAGTTTAAAAACAACATTCCTCAACGAGCTATTGCAAGAAATTTGAATATTTCATCATCTACGGTCCGTAATATCGTCAAAAGGTCCAGAGAATCTGGAGAAATCACTGCACGTAGCGACAAGGCCGAAAACCAACATTGAATGCCCGTGACCTTGATCCCTCAGGCGGTACTGCATCAAAAACCGACATCAGTGTGTAAAGGACATCACCACATGGGCTCAGGAACACTTCAGAAAACCACTGTCAGTAACTACAGTTCGTCGCTACATCTGCAAGTGCAAGTTAAAACTCTACAATGCAAAGCGAAAAGCCATTTATCAACAGCACCCAGAAACGCCGGGGTCGGCTTTTGCTGGGCCCAAGCTCATCTAAGATGGACTGATGCAAAGTGGAAAAGTGTTCTGTGGTCTGACGAGTCCACATTTCAAATTGTTTTTGGAAACTGTGGAATACGTGGTCCTCCTGTTGTAAAGAGGAAAAGAACCATCTGGACTGTTATAGGCGCAAAGTTCAAAAGCCAGCATCTGTGATGGTATGGGGTGTATTAGTGCCCAAGGCATGGGCAACTTAAACATATGTGAAGGCACCATTAATGCTGAAAGGTACATACAGGTTTTGGAGCAACATATGTTGCCATCCAAGCAACGTTTTTTCATGGACGCCCTGCTTATTTCAGCAAGACAATGCCAAGCCACATTCTGCACGTTTACAACAGCATGGCTCCGTAGTAAAAGAGTGCGGGTACTAGACTGGCCTGCCTGTAGTCCAGACCTGTCTCCCATTGAAAAATGTGTGGCGCATTATGAAGCGTAAAATACGACAAGTCCACGGAGACCCCGGACTGTTGAACAACTTAAGGTGTACATCAAGCAAGAATGGGAAAGAGTTCCACCTGAAAAGCTTCAAAATTGGTCTTCTCAGTTCCCAAACGTTTACTGAGTGTCTTTAAAAAGGAAAGGTGATGTAACACAGTGGTAAAAAGGCCCTGTGCCAACTTTTTTTTTGCAATGTGTTGCTGCCTTTAAATTCTAAGTTGATGATTATTTGCAAAAAAAAAAAAAAAGTTTCTCAGTTTGAACATTAAACATCTTGTCTTTGCAGTGTATTCAATTGAATATAAGTTGAAAAGGATTTGCAAATCATTGTATTCTGTTTTTATCTACGATTTACATAACGTGCCAACTTCACTGGTTTTGGGTTTTGTATAAAGGCAATTGCAATGAGCAAAAAGATGAAGGAAGCAGCTCAGTAATTCGTACTGAGAGAGCAGTGCACGTCTTATTGGTCTTACAGAGAGTATGGGGGTAGAAGCTGTGGCTTTGGTAATTGGTCTTGGCTGCAATGTTCACATAGCCTGGCTTCCGACTGGACAGCTTCGTCAAGAAGAGGCCATGGTTTGGGTGACTGGGGTCCTCACCTCATATTGTGTAAGTCCGTCAGATTAGGCAATACAGCACCAAAAACTCGCTAGGCTGACTGCACCACCCTTTGAACCCTGTGCCTCTCAATTACTACGGCTGCTTTACAAGGTGGTGTTGCTGCCAGTCCAGAAATTACTGTTACCAATAAAAAAATTATGATAATAGTAATAATTAGAAAGTAATAATACATCTTTTAGCAATGTCCATTCTACTATATTGATAACAGCAAAAGAATGATCATAAATGTCGGACCTGTATCGTCCAGCACATCAAGTTGGACTTTTATGAACAATAGTTGTATTACAATCATATGCTGTGAATAATAACATGTCGATAATGATAGTGCATCAATAGCCATGTAAAACCAGTATATAGATAATAAACAAATATATACCTGAACCATTACTGACAACAATAAAGATCATCATCATCCAAATAACTTTTATTATGCTACATACCAATGATGTAGCTTGACAACTACATTAACCCTTACCATACATATGCCCTGGTCACTTCGACCATGCAATGGACGGTCATTATAGTTTATCATACTTGCCTATCAGTAAAGAAGACACTTTGCGCCTTATCATACAGCAGAGTGCAGGACAATGCAAAAATAAACATCACATTGTACAGTGAATTGTGCTATCACATGCAAACTCAGAGTTTCTTTATAAACTCTCATTCTAGTTATTATTATTATTCTTCTAATGCACTTAATGCGGCCTCAACCGTTTAACGTAGAAACTTCATTCAAACTGCCTTGCGTAGGTCTGACTTAGGACACCTGTGCAATGTACTTTTCATCTTTGTAACTTTTATACTTTTTAAACTATGAATAAAAAACTATTAACTGTTTTCCCCATAGACTTAACATTGGGTTGATGACATCACAGTAGGGCCATTAAGCAAATGGAATCTTGTGCCAGATGTTCTGACCACCTGCAGCAACTGTCAGTTTCTCAGGCTTTCAGACTACAGTCTGGCTCTCTTAAGACTACAGATCCTGTTCAACTGTTTCCTCTGCCTACAACTGTTTCAAAATAAAAGTCCTCACAACAAGAAATCACTCTTAAATAATTTAACTATTTAAACTACTCAAATATTTAACTGTTCAGCCATTCCAACTGTCAGTTGTCATCAACTATGACTCCTGTCAACGGTTTCACCTGTCCAAAACTGTTTCAAAATAAAAGTCCTCACTGAAATAATTCACTGTTAAATAATTTAACTATTTAAACTACTCAACTGTTCAAACGTTCAGCCATTCCAACTGCCCATTGTCATCAACTACGACTCCCGCAAACTGTTTCCTCTGTCCAAAACTGTTTCAAAATAAAAGTCCTCACTGCAATAATTCACTATTAAATAATTTAACTATTTCAACTACTCAACTATTTAACTGTTCGGGCATTCCAACTGTCAGTTGTCATCAACTATGAGTCCTGCCAACTGTTTCACCTGTGTACAACACCATTTTTATTCCAGTTCTTCTTCTTATTAGTGTGCATGAAAATGCACACTATTGTTATTCCAGTTCTTCTTATTATTAGTGTGCACGAAAATGCACACTATTGTTATTCCAGTTCTTCTTATTATTATTATTATTATTATTCTTCTAACGCACTTAATGCGGCTTCAACCGTTTAACGTAGAAACTTCGTTCAAACTGCGTTGCGTAGGTCTTACTTAGGATACCTGTGCAATGTATTTTTCATCTTTGTAACTTTTATACTTTTTGAGTTATTAATAAAAAACTATTAATTTTTTTCCCCCCATAGACTTAACATTGGGCTGATGACATCACAACTATTTAACTGTTCAGCCATTCCAACTGTCAGTTCTCATCAACTTTGACTCCCGCCAACTATATTCTCTGTCTACAACTGTTACAAAATGGAAGTCCTCTTTCTTTCCTCCTTCCTACTATTTTTCCTTCCTTCCTTGATTCCTTCTTTTTTGCCTTCCTTCCTTCTTTCCTTCCTTCCTTTTCTGCTTATTTCCTGACTTCCTTCTTTCTTTCTTTCTCCTTTCCTTTCTTCCTTCCATCCTTCTTTTCTTCCCTCGTTCTATTTTTCCTTCCTTCTTTTTCTCTTTCCTTCCCATTCATTCCCTCTTTCATTTTCCTTGATAGCGAGCTATGCACACTTTGAGCTTAGCTACCAACATTTGCTAAGTTAGCTGAGTAACGTGGTTAGCATGGTTAGCACTTTTAGCATAGTTAACACACATGCTAATAATATTAGCTAAGTTAGCTGAGTAACGTGGTTAGCATTGTTAGCATAGTTAGCATTGTTAGCATAAATGCTAACAACATTATTCAGTTAAATAACATGGTTAGCACTACAGTTTGCATTTTCATGCATTCTCTAGTTATTATTATTATTCTTCTAACGCACTTAATGCGGCCTCAACCGTTTAACATAGAAACTTCATTCAAACTGCCCTGCGTAGGTCTTACTTAGGACACCTGTGCAATGTATTTTTCATCTTTGTAACTTTTATACTTTTTAAACTATGAATAAAAAACTATTAACTTTTTTCCCCATAGACTTAACATTGGGCTGATGACATCACAGTAGGGCCATTAAGCAAATGGAATCTTGTGCCAGATGTTCTGACCACCTGCAGCAACTGTCAGTTTCTCAGGCTTTCAGACTACAGTCTGGCTCTCTTAAGACTACAGATCCTGTTCAACTGTTTCCTCTGCCTACAACTGTTTCAAAATAAAAGTCCTCACAACAAGAAATCACTCTTAAATAATTTAACTATTTAAACTACTTAAATATTTAACTGTTCAGCCATTCCGACTGTCAGTTGTCATCAACTATGACTCCTGCCAACTGTTTCACCTGTCCAAAACTGTTTCAAAATAAAAGTCCTCACTGAAATAATTCACAATTAAATATTTTAACTATTTAAACTACTCAACTTTTCAACCGTTCAGCCATTCCAGCAGCCCGTTGTCATCAACTATGACTACCGCCAACTGTTTCCTCTGTCCAAAACTGTTTCAAAATAAAAGTCCTCATTGAAATAATTCACTGTTAAATAATCAAACTTTTTAAACTAAAAAACTATTTAACTGTTCAGCCATTCCAACTGTCTTCAACTATGACTCCCGCCAACTTGTTTCCTCTGCCCACATTCCACCTTATGCAACTTCAGTTTGCATTTTCATGCACTCGTAATTCCCTGGAATTACATGCTCTAGTCATTATTATTATTATTACTATTATTATTATTATTATTCTAACACACTTAATGCGGCTTCAACCGTTTAACGTAGAAACTTCGTTCAAACTGCGTTGCGTAGGTCTTACTTAGGACACCTGTGCGATGTATTTTTCGTCTTTGTACCTTTTATACTTTTTGAGTTATTAATAAAAAACTTTTAATTTTTTTCCCCCCATAGACTTAACATTGGGCTGATGACATCACAACTATTTAACTGTTCAGCCATTCGAACTGTCAGTTCTCATCAACTTTGACTCCCGCGAACTGTATTCTCTGTCTACAACTGTTACAAAATGAAGTCCTCTTTCTTTCTTTCTTTCTTTCTTCCATTCCCTTTTTCTTTCTTAATTTCTTTCCTTCCTTCCTTCCTTTCTTCCTTCCCTATTTATTTCCTTACTTCTTTCCTTCATTCCTTTATTTCTTTGTCCTTCTTACTTTCTTTCCTTCCTTCCTTTTTTCTTTCTTCCTTCCTTCCCTTCCTTTCTTTCCTTCCTTCCTTCCATCCTTCTTTCCTTCCGTCCTTTTTTCTTTCCTTTCATCCTTTTCTTCCTTCTTTCCTTCCTTTCGTTCCTTACTACCTTCCATCCTTGCTTCTTTCCTTTCTTCCTTCCATCTTTCCTTCCTTCTTTCCTTCCCTCTTTCCGACCTTCCTTACTGCTTTCCATCCTTCCTTCCATCTTTCCTTCTTTCCATCCTTCTTTTTTTACACATTTCCTTCCCTCCTTCTTTTCTTCTATCCTACCTTCTTTTTTCCTTCTTCCCTTTTTTCCTTCCTTTTTTTCTTCCTTCCATCCATCTTCCCTACCTTCGTTCCATCCTTCTTTCCTTCCTTATTCTTACTTCTTGCCTTCCGTCCTCCCTTCCATCTCCTTCCTTCTTTCTTTCCTTCATTCCTTTTTAATTTCCTTCCTTTTTTCTTTCCTTCCTTCTTCCCTTCTTTTCTTTTCCTTCTTTCCTTATTTCCTTCTTTCTATCTTTCCTTTCTTCTTCTTCCCTTCCTTCCTTCCTTTCTCCCACCTTTTCTTCCTTCCTTACTTGTTTCCTTTCTTATTTCCCTCCTCCTTCCTACTATTTTTCCTTCCTTCCTTCATTCCTTCTTTTTTGCCTCCCTTCCTTCCTTTTTCCTTCCTTTTTTGCTTCTTTCCTGACTTCCTTCTTTCTATCATTCTTTCTCCTTTCCTTCCTTCCTTCTTTCCTTCCCTCGTTCTATCTTTCCTTCCTTCTTTTTCTCTTTCCTTCCCATTCTTTCCCTCTTTCATTTTCCTTGATAGCGAGCTTTGCACACTTTGAGCTTAGCTACCTACATTTGCTAAGTTAGCTGAGTAACGTGGTTAGAATAGTTAGCATTGTTAGCTAATGTTGTTAGCACACTATTTAAACTACTCAACTTTTCAACCGTTCAGCCATTCCATTTGCCCATTGTCATCAACTATGACTCCAGCCAACTGTTTCCTCTGTCCACAACTGTTTCAAAATAAAAGTCCTCACTACAATAAATCATAATTAAATAATATAACTAATTAAACTACTCAACTTTTCAACCGTTCAGCCATTCCAACTGCCTGTTGTCATCAACTATTACTGCCGCAAACTGTTTCCTTTGTCCACAACTGTTTCAAAATCAAGGTTCTCACTACAAAAAAAATCACAATTAAGTTTTTTAACTATTTAAACTACTCAACTATTCAATAGTTCAGCCATTTCAACTGCCAGTTATCATCAACTATGAGTCCTGCCAACTGTTTCACCTGTCCACAACTGTTTCAAAATAAAAGTCCTCATCACAATAAATCACAATTAAATAAATTAACAATTTAAACTACTCAACCGTTCAGCCATTCCAACTGTCAGTTGTCATCAACTATGACTCCCGCCAACTGTTTCCTCTGTCCACAACTGTTTCAAAATAAAAGTCCTCACTACAAAAAAAAATCACAATTAAGTTTTTTAACTATTTAAACTACTCAACTATTTAACTGTTCATCCATTCCAACTGTCAGTTGTCATCAACTATGACTCCCGCCAACTGTTTCCTCTGTCCACAACTGTTTCAAAATAAAAATCCTCACTACGATAAATCACAATGAAATAATTTAACTATTTAAACTACTCAACTTTTCAACCGTTCAGCCATTCCAACTGCCTGTTGTCATCAACTATTACTGCCGCAAACTGTTTCCTTTGTCCACAACTGTTTCAAAATCAAGGTTCTCACTACAAAAAAAATCACAATTAAGTTTTTTAACTATTTAAACTACTCAACTATTCAATAGTTCAGCCATTTCAACTGCCAGTTATCATCAACTATGAGTCCTGCCAACTGTTTCACCTGTCCACAACTGTTTCAAAATAAAAGTCCTCATCACAATAAATCACAATTAAATAAATTAACAATTTAAACTACTCAACCGTTCAGCCATTCCAACTGTCAGTTGTCATCAACTATGACTCCCGCCAACTGTTTCCTCTGTCCACAACTGTTTCAAAATAAAAGTCCTCACTACAAAAAAATCACAATTAAGTTTTTTAACTATTTAAACTACTCAACTATTTAACTGTTCATCCATTCCAACTGTCAGTTGTCATCAACTATGACTCCCGCCAACTGTTTCCTCTGTCCACAACTGTTTCAAAATAAAAATCCTCACTACGATAAATCACAATGAAATAATTTAACTATTTAAACTACTCAACTTTTCAACCATTCAGCCATTCCAACTGCCCGTTGTAATCAACTATGACTCCCACCAACTGTTTCCTCTGTCCAAAACTGTTTCAAAATAAAAGTCCTCACAGAAATAATTCACTGTTAAATAATTTAACTATTTAACCTACTCAACTATTTAAATGTCCAGCCATTCCAACTGTGAGTTGTCATCAACTATGACTCCCGCCATCTGTTTCCACTGTCCAAAACTGTTTCAAAATAAAAGTCCTCACTGAAATAATTCACTGTTAAATAATGTAACTATTTACACAACTCAATTATTTAACTGTTCAGCCGTTCCAACTGTCAGTTGTAATCAACTATGAATCCTGCCAACTGTGTCCACTGTCCACAACTGTTTCAAAATAAAAGTCCTCACTGAAATAATTCACTGTTAAATAATGTAACTATTTAAACAACTCAATTATTTAACTGTTCAGCCATTCCAACTGTGAGTTGTCATCAACTATGTCTCCTGCCAACTGTTTCCACTGTCCACAACTGTTTCAAAATAAACGTCCTTATCACAATATATCACAATTAAATAAAATGTAACTATTTAAACTACTCAACTTTTCAACCATTCAGCCATTCCAAATGCCCGTTGCAATCAACTATGACTCCCGCCAAGTGTTTCCTCTGTCCACAACTGTTTCAAAATAAAAGTGCACACTACAATTAATCACAATTAAATAATTTAACTATTTAAATTACTCAACCATCCAACTGTTCAAGCAGTCCAACTAGCAACCGCCTAGTAATGCCCTAGCAACCACCCAGAACACCATAGCAACTGCCAAGAATGCCCTAGCAACCACCCGGAACCCTATGTCAACCCTCTAGCAATGCCCTAGCAACAACCCAGAACACCAAAGCAACCGCCTAGCAACACCCTAGCAACCACCCAGAACACCATAGCAATGGCCTAGCAATGCCCTAGCAACCACCCAGAACACCATAGCAACCGCCTAGCAATGCCCGAGCAACCACACGGAACACCATAGAAACCGCCTAGCAACACCCTAGCAACCACCCAAAACAGCATAGCAACCGCCTAGCAATGCCTTAGCAACAACCCGGAACACCATAGCAACCACCAAGCAAAGCCTTAGCAACCACCCAGAACACCATAGCAACCACATAGCAACGCCATAGCAACCGCCTAACAACGGCCTAGAAACCAACAGGAACGCCACAGCAACTGCCTAGCAACACTTTAGCAACCTCCAAACACTCCATAGCAACCGCCAAGCAATGCCCTAGTAACCACCCGTAACACCAAAGAAACTGCCTTGCAACGCCCTAGCAACCACCCAGAACACTATAGCAACTGCCTAGCAATGCCCTAGCAACCACCCAGAACACCATGGCAACCGCCTAGCAACGTCCTAGCAACCACCCAGAACACCATAGCAACTACCTAGCAATGTCCTAGCAACCACCCAGAACACCATAGCAACCACCTAGCAAAGCCCTAGCAACCACCCAGAACACCATAGCAACCACCTAGCAAAGCCCTAGCAACCACCCAGAACACCATAGCAACCGCCTAACAACGCCCTAGCAACCACCCAGAACACCATAGCAACTGCCTAGCAACCACCCAGAACACCATGGCAACTGCCTTACAACGCCCTAGCAACCACCCAAAACACCATAGCAACTGCCCAGCAATGCCCTAGCAACCACCTGGAACTCCACAGCAACCACCCAGCAATGCCCTATAGAGCACCCAGAACACCATATAAACGGCTTACCAGGTCCCTAGCAAGCACCTCGAACACTGTACGTGTAGAGCAGCAGGCACATTCAAAATTTCAACTGGAATTTTCTAGTTATGTGCCTGCAGCAATGCAGACACATATTACAATCCTGCATACTTCTTTATTATTATTATGTGCCTGCAGCAATGCAGACACATATTATAATCCTGCATACTTCTTTATTATTATTATTGTTATTATTATTCTTCCATATTCTTCCGTAATCGCATGGTTCGCTACTCCTCCCACAGTTTTCACCCGATCCCCACACATTACACATGATTATGTGCGGCTCCGTTGTGAGGAGTGTGCTATGACTTTTCTAAGCGATCCGACGTACGGATTTCCAACAATTCCCGAAAAACATGGACTTCTGAAACCTCGTTATAATAGAAGTCAATGAGAAAACTCAGTCATCTTCACCCTCTCACCGTGAACTCATATATTCATGTAGAAACTCTGTTCCAACTCCCAAACATTGACAAGCAACGCCCAAGCAACCATTAAGAACAGCATAGCAACCGCCTAGCAACGACCTAGCAACCACCCAGAACACCATAGCAACCACCCAGAACACCCTAGCAACCACCCAGAACACCATAGCAACCGCCTAGAAACGCCCTTGAAACCACCCAGAGCACCATGGCAACCGCCTAGCAAAGCCCTAGCAACCACCCAGAACACCATAGCAACCACCTAGCAACGCCCTAGCAACCACCCAGAACACCATAGCAACCGCCTAGCAACGCCCTAGCAACCACCCAAAACACCATAGCAACCGCCTAGCAATGCCCTAGCAACCACCCAGAACACCATAGCAACCGCCTAGCAACGTCCTAGCAACCACCCAGAACACCATAGCAACTGCATATTAACGCCCTAGCAACCACCCAGAAATCCATAGCAACTGCCTAGCAACGCCCTAGCAACCACACAGAACACCATAGCAACCGCCTAGCAACGCTCTAGCAACCACCCAGAACACCATAGCAACCACTTAGCAACGCCCTGGCAACCACCCAGAACACAATAGCAACTGCCTAGCAAAGCCCTAGCAACCACCCAGAACACCATAGCAACCGCCTAGCAACGCCGTAGCAACCACCCAGAACACCATAGCAACCGCCTAGCAACGTCCTAGCAACCACCCAGAACACCATAGCAACTGCATATCCACGCCCTAGCAACCACCCAGAAATCCATAGCAACTGCCTAGCAACGCCCTAGCAACCACACAGAACACCATAGCAACCTCCTAGCAACGCTCTAGCAACCACCCAGAACACCATAGCAACCACTTGGCAACGCCCTGGCAACCACCCAGAACACAATAGCAACTGCCTAGCAAAGCCCTAGCAACCACCCAGAACACCATAGCAACCGCCTAGCAATGCCCTAGCAACCACCCAGAACACCATAGCAACCGCCTAGCAACGCCCTAGCAACCACCCAAAACACCATAGCAACCGCCTAGCAATGCCCTAGCAACCACCCAGAACACCATAGCAACCGCCTAGCAACACCCTAGCAACCACCCAGAACACCATAGCAACCGCCAAGCAACGCCCTAGCAACCACCCAGAACACCATAGCAACTGCATATCAACGCCCAAGCATCCACCCAGAAATCCATAGCAACTGCCTAGCAATGCCCTAGCAACCACACAGAACACCATAGCAACCGCCTAGCAACGCTCTAGCAACCACCGAGAACACCATAGCAACCACCCAGAACACAATAGCAACTGCCTAGCAACGCCCTAGCAACCACCCAGAACACCATAGCAACTGCCTACCAACGCCCTAGCAACCACCCAGAACACAATAGCAACCGCCTAGCAACGCCCTAGCAACCACCCAGAACACCATAGCAACTGCCTAGCAACACCCTAGCAACCACCCAGAACACCATAGCAACTGCCTAGCAACGCCCTAGCAACCACCCAGAACACCATAGCAACCGCCTAGCAACGCCCTAGCAACCACCCAGAACACCAGAGCAACCGCCTAGCAAGGCCCTAGCAACCACCCAGAACACCATAGCAACCACGTAGCAATGCCCTAGCAACCACCTGGAACTCCATAGCAACTGCACAGCAACTCCCTATAGAGCACCCACAACACCATAGCAACCGCCCAGCAATGCCCTATAGAGCACCCAGAACACCATATCAACGGCTTACCAGTTCCCTGGCAAGCACCTCGAACACTGTACGTGTAGAGCAGCAGGCACATTCAAAATTTCTAGCGGAATTTTCTAGTTATTATTATTATTCCATATTCTTCCGTAATCGCATGGTTCGCTACTCCTCCCACAGTTTTCACCCATTCCCCACATATTACACATGAAAACGTGCGGCTCCCTTGTGAGGAGTGTGCTATGACTTTTCTAAGCGGTCCGACTTACGGATTTCCCACAATTCCCAAAAAACATGGACTTCTGAAACCTCGTTATAAAGGAAGTCAATGAGAAAACTCACTCATCTTCACCCTCTCACCCTGAACTTATATATTCACGTAGAAACTCTGTTCCAACTCCCAAACATTGACAAGCAACGCCCAAGCAACCGTTAGGAACACCATAGCAACCACCCAGAACGCCCTAGCAACCACCCAGAACACCATAGCAACCGCCTAGAAACGCCCTAGCAACCACCCAAAACACCAGAGCAAACGCCTTGCAAAGCCCTAGCAACCACCCAGAACACCATAGCAATTGCCTAGCAACGCCCTAGCAACCACCCAAAACACCATAGCAACTGCCTTGCAACACCCTAGCAACCACCCAGAACACCATAGCAACCGCCTAGCAATGCCCTAACAACCACCCAGAACACCATAGCAACCGCCTGGCAACGCCCTAGCAACCACCCAGAACACCATAGCAACTGCCTAGCAAAGCCCTAGTAACCACCCAGAACACCATAGCAACCGCCTAGCAACGCCCTAGCAACCACCCAGAACACCTTAGGAACCGCTTAGCAAAGCCCTAGCAACCACCCAGAACAACATGGCAAACCGCCTAGTAAAACCCTATCAACCACCCAGAACACCATATCAACCACTTACCAGAACCCTGGCAAGCACCTCGAACACTGTGCGTGTAGAGCAGCAGGCACATTCAAAATTTCTACCGGAATTTGCTAGTTATTATTCTTCCATATTCTTCCGTCATCGCACGGTTCGCTACTCCTCCCACAGTTTTCACCCGATCTCCACACATTACACATGAAAATGTGCGGCTCCCTTGTGAGGAGTGTGCTATGACTTTTCTAAGCGATCCAACTTACGGATTTCCCACAATTCCAGAAAAACATGGACTTCTGAAACCTCGTTATAATGGAAGTCAATGAGAAAACTCACTCATCTTCACCCTCTCACCGTAAACTCATATATTCATGTAGAAACTCTGTTCCAACTCCCAAACATTGACAAGCAACGCCCAAGCAACCATTAGGAACAGCATAGCAACCGCCTAGCAACACCCAGGCAACCACCCAGAACACCATAGTAACCACCCAGAACGCCCTAGCAACCACCCAGAACACCATAGCAACCGCCTAGCAACGCCCTAGCAACCACCCAGAACACCATGGCAACTGCCTAGCAAAGCCCTAGCAACCACCCAGAACACCATAGTAACCGCCTAGCAACGCTCTAGCAACCACCCAGAACACCATAGCAACTGCCTAGCAACGCCCTAGCAACCACCCAGAACACCATAGCAACCGCCTAGCAACGCCCTAGCAACCACCCAGAGCACCATAGCAACCGCCTAGCAACGCCCTAGCAACCACCCAGAACACCATAGCAACCGCCTAGCAACGCCCTAGCAACCACCCCGAACACCATAGCAACTACCTAGCAACGTCCTAGCAACCACCCAGAACACCATAGCAACCACCCAGCAAAGCCCTAGCAACCACCCAGAACATCATAGCAACCGCCTAGCAACGCCCTAGCAACCACCCAGAACACCATAGCAACCGCCTAGCAACGCCCTTAAGAGCACTCAGAACACCATATCAACGGCTTTCCAGATCCCTGGCAAGCACCTCAAACACTGTACGTGTAGAGCAGCAGGCACATTCAAAATTTTTACCGAAATTTTCTAGTTATTATTATTCTTCCATATTCTTCCGTCATCTCACGGTTCGCTACTCCTCCCACAGTTTTCACCTGATCTCCACACATTACACATGAAAACGTGCAGCTCCCTTGTGAGGAGTGTGCTATGACTTTCCTAAGCGATCCGACTTACGGATTTCCCACAATTCCCAAAAAACATGGACTTCTGAAACCTCGTTATAATGGAAGTCAATGAGAAAACTCACTCATCTTCACCCTCTCACCATGAACTCATATATTCACATAGAAACTCAATTCCAACTCCCAAACACTGACAAGCAACGCCCAAGCAACCAGGGGAACAGCATAGCAACCACCTAGCAACGACCTAGCAACCACCCAGAACACCATAACAACCACCCAGAACGCGCTAGCAACCACCCAGAACACCATAGCAACCACCTTGCAACGCCCTAGCAACTGCCCAGAACACCATAGCAACGGCCTAGCAACGCCCTAGCAACCACCCAGAACACCATAGCAACCGCCTAGCAACGCCCTAGCAACCACCCAGAACACCATAGCAACCGCCTGGCAACGCCCTAGCAACCACCCAAAACACCATAGCAACCGCCCAGCAATGCCCTATAGAGCACCCAGAACACCATATCAATGACTTACCAGATCCCTGGCAAGCACCTCGAACACTGTACGTGTAGAGCAGCTGGCACATTCAAAATTTCTACCGGAATTTTCTAGTTATTATTATTCTTCCATATTCTTCCGTAATTGCACGGTTCGCTACTCCTCCCGCAGTTTTCACCTGATCCCCACACATTACACATGAAAACCTGCGGCTCCCTTGTGAGGAGTGTGCTATGACTTTTCTAAGCAATCCGACTTACGGATTTCCCACAATTCCCGAAAAACAAGGATTCTGAAACCTTGTTATAATGGAAGTCAATGAGAAAATCCTTCAAACTCACTCATCTTCACCCTCTCACCTTGAACTCATATATTCACATAGAACCTCTGTTCCAACTCCCAAACATTGACAAGCAACGCCCAAGCAACCATTAGGAACAGCATATCAACTGCCCAGAACACCATTGCAACCACCCGGAACGCCCTAGCAACCACCCAGAACACCATAGCAACCGCCTAGAAACGCTCTAGCAACCACCTAGAACACCATGGCAACCAGCTAGCAAAGCCCTAGCAACCGCCCAGAACACCATAGCAACCGCCTAGCAACGCCCTAGCAACCACCCAGAACACCATAGCAACCGCCAAGCAACGCTCTAGCAACCACCCAGAACACCATAGCAACTGCCTAGCAACACCCTAGCAACCACCCAGAACACCATAGCAACCGCCTAGCAACGCCCTAGCAACCACCCAGAACACCATAGCAACCGCCTAGCAATGTCCTAGCTACCACCCAGAACACCATAGCAACTACCTAGCAATGTCCTAGCAACCACCCAGAACACCATAGCAACCACCTAGCAAAGCCCTAGCAACCACATAGAACACCATAGCAACCTCCTAGCAACACCCTAGCAACCACCCAGAACACCATAGCAACTGCCTAGCAATGCCCTAGCAACCACCCAGAACACCCTGGCAACCACCTAGCAACGCCCTTGCAACCACCCAGAACACCATAGCAACCGCCTTGCAATGCCCTAGCAACCACCAGGAACTCCATAGCAACCGCCCAGCAATGCCCTATTGAGCACCCTGAACACCATATCAACGGCTTACCAGATCCCTGGCAAGCACCTCGAACACTGTACGTGTAGAGCAGCAGGCACATTCAAAATTTCTACCGGAATTTTCTAGTTGTATCAGCTGCTGTTTGCAAAAGGGCATACTATGTACTATGGAACCTGGGTGGTGTGAGTATGTGCTTGTTATTGAGTCATTTAATCAAACAAAATTTTCTTGCACACTTAGATCTAAATAGTAGACATATGTCCCAAAAACATAATAAACAATAAACAAATGCTTCAAGCAAAGACTGATTCATAATGTGACCAAGAACAGTGTAATGCTCATTGTGAAAATCTATGCTGTTCATCTTGAAGTTGCTGTGGGACAGGGCCTTTAGTCTACAAGCATATTTTCTCATGACACCCCCAAGGCTCCATTTCATAAGCCCTATTCTGACGGGATTGGTTTAACGTGGGGACTTGGGGTAAAGTAACTTTACCAGTGGATGTCGGATACTATGAATGGCCTATTCTCACGGGACAAGAAATCTCCATAGTTCTGTCAGAAGTAGGAGTAACTCGCTATACGGTATGCCGTCACTCCCCTGTCGACATGTGCGTCCTACATCAGCTGAAAGATAATAATAGCTAATAATAATAATAATAATAATAATAATAATGGTTAGCCTAGAACGTTTTCCGATAAGCAAGATCGTTTATAACGATTATGTATTAACATATAGGCCTACCTAAATCAACCAAAAGTCTCGCTCCTATGAAGAGTGCCTTCGATCTTTTTTTTTAAAGTCTTCGACGTCTTCTGTCGCCGAAAAAGGAATGCGTCGGACTTTTGTTAACCGCGAAACCGAGTGCTTCTTCAAGCGCATCCATCTTCATAAAAGGGCGGAAAAATACTTTTAAACTGGATATGACGGAATATTTACATACGCGGTTTCAACATTTACCGAGGGTCGCGTTCGCACGGGATTAATATTACCTAAGATACTGTCTCAGGAGCGTTTTACAGAAGGTAAAAGTGGCCGTAAATTTTATCGAGAATGTCCGTAATGATAACTGACTTGGCGCGTTCGGACGGGGCTAAAATCCCTGGTAATAATTGCATTACCCCATGTCATCACGTCAAACTAATCCCGTCCGAATAGGGCTATAGACAGTAAGCACTATCAAAGGCAGTATGCCATTTTGGGAAAAAAGTGCATGTAAACATGTGAGATAGGCTACACAAGTACCCACGCGCAAGTAAAGTGTGACTCAAGTTTGAGTACTGAACACCTTAAACTTGAATGTTTCAGAACAGTTGAACTCCAACTCTGAGAGACAACCAAAAGTCCTACTTTAGCCGTACGCGGTTTGTCATGCTTCCTCATGGACCTGAAGCAATTGGCCCGGACCGCTACTTCTCCTGTCACACTGGCCCTCATTTATCAAACTTGCGTAGGATCTGGTGTAGATTCTGGTGTAAATATCAGCGTTCGCCAGGTGTCACGTCTGATTTACCAAAAGTGCCTACGTCGCAGATTTCGGTGTAGAACTGGCGTGGCGTTGATAAATCTGGCGGCTGAAACCATCGTAATTTACATGACACGCCCCTATAAATTTATGCTCCGGGAGGCACAGTCCTGCCCACTTTACGACATGGACTCTCGAAAGACGGCAAAGAAGAAAACTTCACTGAGGAGGAAATATCGCCGGCCTGCTGATAAAACCTCTTATCTACAATTTGGTAAGAAACAAAAAATCGTATGTCCACGATAATAACATAAACTTGGAAAAATACAAAATTTTATTGATTGGATACATTCTTGGAAGAAAAATAGTCATCCTACCCGAACACAGCTCACCTGCATTCTTACATGCAAAATGAAACTTTTTTTTTTTTTTTTTTTGCTCCTGTAAAGTATATCATTTTGAAGATACGAGGTTTTATCAGCAGGCCGACGATGTAAATTATCACGTCCGGTCCGAGATGGAGAAAAACAAAATAATTTTATTTGGAAGTCTTACTGTGGCATAAAGGGAGCCCAGAAGGCTGCAGTTTGGAAAACTATTGCTGCTGCGGTAGACACCGTTGGGGTGGAAAACCGGAGTGCAGCAGAGGTTTGATTTAATTCATTAATAAATCGAAGTGACTATTCGCACTTAAAAGTGCGTCCAAGCACAAAAATTGACCGAAATTCTTGTTAAACGACTTTATTAGTGTGGCCAAGATGCCCATTTCTCCATTGCCCACACTTATTTTAAATGTGTCCAACGCCAATTTTTTTTTTTTTTTTTTTTTGGCTGAACTTATTTTAAGCGGTACTTTCTAAGCGGCACTGGAATGGTCATCAACTGGAGCACTTATAAACTTCATGTTATATAGCCTACATAATTGGCTATCCAAATGCTTTACATGTAGGTTAAAAAAGTGGTCCGATTTTAAGCTCGCCACCAAAAAACGGGTTGCTGCGCTCAGGCGCAGCAGCGCACGGACCAGTGGAGGCCAACCAGACTCGAACCTCCAGCTGTCTCCGTTCGAGGAGCCCCCTCCATCGTGGGAATACGAGGTGGCCGGGGCACGGATGAGTCCCCGCCGCCTCGATCGGAGCTGCATGAGGGTAATTGTTAAAATAGAGTCTGCATATCGCTTAATCAAATGGATTGTAATTGTCGGCCGTCTGGCCTGACAAGCAGGTTGTCTCAAAATATAAGTTTAATTAATTTCTCAACACAGGTGTCTTATTTATTTGTTTATTTATTTATTCAATGTAGCCTATTCATTCGTTCATTGATTCATTCATTTATTTAGTCTATTTATCTATTTAGCCTATTTATGATTTTACTAATAAGCGTAACAACCGCATGACGTCCGCATCGCTACATATGGTCTATTACTCATTTTGACAGCTGCACTCGTTCCTGCATGTTGTTCGCTGGTGTCAAATCTGCATACACCTGGTCAGACCTGGCGGGAGATTTTTGCGGACCGTTCGCTCACGTTCAGATTGATAAACGCCGATCCTTGCGGGAGTTTTGGCGTACACCCATTTTTTTGGTGTACGCACGTTTGATAAATGAGGGCCAGTGTCTTTATTTGACACTTAAACACGGGTTAAAGCAACATGTATTCAAAGAAGTATAAACATTCATTTAAGAATTCTCTGCTTGAATGCCTGGAGATATTCAAACATGCATCAGTTATGTACTGTACTGTAAAAAGTAGTCTCAATATTTAACTAGCCTAGCACTAGTTTCTAGCTAACCCAACCACAAAGATACAAGAATAGGAGACTCATCTTCATATTCGTTCATGTATGAAGAAGCGTACATCCTGAAACCCTTCTCCAGTTTGCTCTTCGGAGCTTTAGCGGCGGCTTTACATATGCGATGCACGTCGTTTATGGTCATTTTTGGTAGCTCCGTCAGGCAACGGGTGTAGAACAGCGCCATCGTTAAAAAGCCGGAAGTGGGGGAGCCGCATTACATGAAAGCGGAAGTTGACGTGCAAAGAGCCTACACTTGCTGTATATGTAAATATTTGGATGGGAATGAGTGATAACTTCAAATTTTATTTTTGCACAGGAAGTATTTGTCTAGTCTTTTCAGATTACTGAATTGGCTTTTTTATTTATTTGTAAAATTTACACTACAGGAAAAATTTCGTATAAAACGTAAAGTTATTATATCAATAAACATTTTTCTGAATGTTTACACTATGTGGCTATTCTGAAATATAAACAGAACATACATGAAAAAATAAAAGGTCTACCTTTCATACATATTCAGTTATCATCAATTGAAAATGTGTGACGGTAATGAACTTATCTGGTCAATGACTCAATTTTCATTCTGAAAATGTATTAAAAAACATGTATTGATCTCTCAGTTTAATTGAGCCAGTAAATTGAGACCCTGCTTTCTACTAATGAGAGAAAAAACTAGCAAAATTGACCTAAAATTGTTTTTGCAAAAGTCAGGACAGTTTCGTGAGAATCACCCTACTGTGTGTTCCCTGAAGCGGAGGAGAACCCCGAGCAGAGATGGTCCCAGTATTGGACCAGTCAGCAGCTGGCTGTTCAGAGACTGTCCCTCATATTGGTATGAGCAGTTTAAGACAAGCCTAGCCTTGCTATTGTGATGGACCAAGTGATGAGGTACACACTACGACTCACTGGATAAATTCACCATCTCAGGGGAAAGCTGTTTGACATAGCCTGCTTGCTCGAGTTTCTGCACTTCTTGACGGTAGCTCTCTGCTTCCTTCGCATCCTTTGCTATCCTATGCTCTGTACTCTGTAGCAGAGGGAGTAGCGCAGTCTTGGGGGGTTTCAGGATGGGACTATCCCTGCAGTGGAGGAGAGGTGTTGCATATCTTTCCATGCCATCCACATCTATCTTAGTAGTGCGCTGCTCCAGTAGTTCAAGGGCCTGCTGATCCTCCTTAGACCGTATAGCAGATTTTGTATTGACATATGGCAGTATGTCGATCTTCCAAAACCTTTCCACATTCTGGAGAAGGTCAAGGGATGGAGACATGGTGAAAAGGCACTGTTGATCCTCAGGAGGAAGATGAGGCAGGGGGGCAGGACCTTGAAGGGCCCATCCCAGTCGTGTGCAGACTGCTAGCAGACCTCCAGGAGGGTCAAATCTCATGGGTTGCGTTGGGACTAGCAGATGGGCGAAATCGGTGCCGATGAGCACCAGCAGACGTATTCTATCCACTGGTAAGAGCGGTAGTCCCAGCAGGTGTGGGTACCTTTGCATGAATGTTTTAAATGGGTAACTGTGTTCAGATAGGCCCAGTTCCTCGACTGTGAACGCATGATGGATTTTGTACCCTGATTCGGGATCCTGCACAGGTGATATTTCAAAGGAGACAGAGGCCCCTTGCAGGTGGACCTCATCATGATGCACTGTTCGCAATGGGAGTATCTCTGGCTCTTGGACCAGATGAAGGTGTTGGACCGCTGATGGCAGGATAATGGTCGGCTCAGACCCATCATCTAATACAGCAAAGGCTTCTATGGAGAACTCGGCATTGTGTAAATGGACTTTCACTATTTTTAACATCACTCTCGGGGAACGGTTTGGGCGGTCAATATAAATGGTGTCTGGAGTGGCACTAACCATCAATACCCTTTTCGGCATCTGTTCACAGACTTCATGGAGAACAGTAAGGTGTTGTTGTTTGCAGAGTTTACAGGGCTTCTTCAAAGTGCTGGCTTCAGGTGCATGATTCCTGCCACAGTGCCAGCAGCCTTTGTCTCTGATCCACTCCGCTATTTGAGTTGTGGACAGAGTCTTGATTCCAGGGCATAAACTGAGGTAATGGTCCTTAGTCTTGCAGTACGGGCAGTATGGTTTTATTTTAGACTTAGTACAAGTGGCTGTGGCATTACTTTCGGTAGCTGGTGCAGGCGCTTCATTGGCTACGCTATCTGTGTTGCGGTACACAGCAGAGGGAGGTTGTGGCGCCCTCTGATCTCTCTTAGCCTGCTTTGTCTGATCCTGGAACATGACAACTGCTCTACTGGAGATGCACTTGGCTTGTGATTTCACCTGCAGCCATGCAGAGAAGTCAGGGAGTGTGAATGTCTTGTCAGTTCCAGTTCTCAGTATACCGCGACTTAGGCTGTACTCCACGAACGCATCACGATAGCTGGGGGTAGTTTAGCCAGCAGCCCATCAACGTGAGAGCTGCATCGCAGCTCATAGCCATTCTCGCCCTCTAAAGACCGGAGCATCCCTACTAAGGCATGTACTGACAAGGCAAAGTTGTCAAAGGCTTCAGGGTCCCCTATTTTGATTCGTGGTGAGTTCAAAATAGCACCAAGCTCACTCTGGACAAGTTGGCGAGGTTGACAGTATTTGTCCTGGAGAGCCTGAAGTGCTGAAGTATATGGCCTGGGATCATACATATATGCTTGGGCTAATTTGTAAGCACTAGGTAATTGTAAATGCTCCAAATGTATTTGGTACTTAAACTGCTCTGTCAGATGTGTATGACCACTGAGCAGACTGTCTAGGGCCTTTTTGAGAAGGGCAAAGTCAGACTCCTTCCCACTGGTAAAATAAGGTAAAGTAGGCTTTGGGATCCTGAATGAAGTAGCAATTAGCAGCTCCATCAAGTTATTGCCAGGCATCGTTCTGGTGTTGGGTTGTGGCATCATAATCCCTGGCATTTCAGATGGTTGGACGGGACCTTGACTTGGAAGCCTGATGGTATATTGATGCCTCGGCTGTTGGTTAGGGTAAGGTGACGTGTAGCAGGGTAACACATCTTGCCTAGATGGAGGTGCTTGCTGAAGTAGTGCCTGGCTGTGAGCATTTGGTTGCATACCAAATGTAGCGTTATGGCTATCCTGCATCTGGGGTGGAGCAGAAAGAAGGTAAGTGGTAGTATGAGGGTTCACTACTGTCTGAGAAACATAATGGAAGCCCGCAATGGGGGGACCCGAGTGACGCAGGATAGGCTGTGCTTGGGACCCAGATGATGTTATGGGAATAGAGCCCATGGAAGCAGTCCATACCTGGGTTGATGAATAGGGGGCAGTCATCTTGGTAGCATCAGCCACAATGTTGAGAGGTGGCTGCGTGATGTTGGCGGAGCTTGTGATGTTAGGTTGCATTACCTGAGGCGTGGAGTGGTGAAAGAATCCCTCCGCTCCCTCAGTGATGTGCTGCGCTGTTGATTCGGGAGGGGTGCGTGCACCGCTATGGCGGATCTGGAGGCCTAGCTCATACTCACAAGTACTGCCCGGTCTTGATGAGGTTGTTTCCTCCTTTTGATCCTGCAGAAAGGTTGTAATAAGGGGAGCTCTCTCCAGCTCAGTTTCTTCCTCTTTCAGATGCCGTTGCATCAATAGCTGCTTCATAAGTGCTGCTCTCGCTTCATGCGCTATGCCAGCCTCCTCATCCAGCTGACGTCTCTGTCATTCCTGTTCCCTAAAAAGGTCTTCCTTTTTCTCTAAGGCTTCCCTTGCTCTTGCGTCTAGATGCTGATACTGCTCCTCCACCTGGGTTTTCCTCCTCAATCTGCCATTTCATCTCTTCCAGTTCCAGGCATTTTACACTCTCCTCCAACATTGCTGCTTGAAGGTTAATTAATCCATCGATGTTGGAATGGCTGGATAGGGACCAGTCACTGACCTGGGTCCTAGGTTTACTGTGTTGTGAGGCTGAAGGACATGACCTCAGGGAGGATGGGTGTCTATGGGTGGACAAGCGGTGCCTGGTCACATCAGCTACTGCTACTGAACTTTGAGGGGCTTGGGTAGCTATTTTAGTTGATATCCAACTTCATAATCATAAAAATAGGCTGGGGGATGTCTCTCCTGCTGGGGTCTTGGATGCACTGACATGTCGGTGATGTCACGGTGCTCTGAATCCAACTTGTCCTCAAGGTGATTATCCATCTGGCTCGAAGGACCATGTGATAGTGTGGCGACTCTGGAATATGTCTGGCTTGATAGCCACCTTAAGGGGAGGAGAAACCTTCTGGAAAAAAATTGTCATTTTTGGATAGAAATCATTCATACTTGGTGTATTGACAGTATATGACCTGAAATACACAGAATGTGAATTTGACCTAATTTGCATAAGTAGGTCATGTGATTCAAGATGGCCGCCACCCTGATTTCACCATTATTTCTTTGCCTTATATCTCAGGACTGAAGCAAGATATTTGAATCAGGTTTTTTTTTATTTGATTTAGTTATGTTTACACCTTCTTCTGAACTAGAATAAAGCATTTACACATAATACTAGAGATTTAGTGGGGTAAAAGAGGATTTTGCCATTTTTTCGCCCCCTCGATATGAAATATAAATCACCAGAACTCACAGACCCAAACTGCTAAACCAAAACTTTTAGTTCAGTAGACTTCCTAATATGTACACAGACCTCTGTCAAAATTTAATGAGAAAAGCTCCACAAATAAGTGAGATATAGTGCCTTAAATGATAGCAATCGGGGCAAAAATCAGGTTTTGAGAAAATCCAGGTTAAAGTCAAAGTACACCTACAAATCATTGTAACAGTCAACTTAGAACATTAAAATGCCCCTGAAGCATTAACTTCTCCCTCCTGCTCCCTCTGATTGTCCTGTTCTTGAGCAGATTGAAGTGATTTGCTCTTTCTTTTGGCTTTTTTCGAGTCTAGGTTGGCCTTCTCTGCCCCCCTAACGCTCGACGCATCAACCTGCTCTTAATTATGAATGATTAAACTTTTAATTAAGACCAAAATTAAAATTTTGATAAAAATTGTGAAAAACCATTTTTTTGGATTTCTCCTCCCCTTAAGAACAGGGGGCTCCGGTCAGAGAGCACGGGCACAGAGAGTTCATCCAAAGGAAATTTAATGATTTTGTTGAACATACAGCTGGTAGAAGGCAGTAGGAGTTTGTAAGTGGGTGTGGTTCTAGAGCAAATAAAGAAATTAAACAGCAAAATTAATCTTGAGGTCTGTTACAATGCATACAAATAAATAACATGCTATTAATAAACGTGAGTAATTAGCAGATATACCGGATTAATGAAACCAAAATATTATGGTCTTATCTGCCGCACAATGACTAAAACATATTAAACCTCTGTTACAGGCCGAAATGAACCATTATTAAGGCAATATTGCCACCTGGTGGCAAAATAAATCACTGCATTTTGTAATGCGGCTACATAGAAATCCACCGCGAGTGAAATAAAAACATGCAATCAGAACCAAACGGCGATAATTGCTCAACATATGACACCTAAGTGCAAGATTACAAACTCGGAAAAGTATATTAACAGTATTTGTTATCTATCAACTAAAGTTTAACTTACATTAATGCATGAACGCACACAACTCGTTTCTACTGCACATCCATGGCCACAGCAATGCACTATAGACCAGTTCGGTTTAAGGCCGGAAGTTCGCGCGCGCATGCCCAATCTAGCTGATGTGGGGCAAAAGGAAATATAGTGGCTATTTGTTGCGTAGAGGGGTGCATAAACCGCTATCATAAAGACGGGGACATAAGGTTTTTTTCGTGTACCCCGTGGCAAGAGACAACGACAGGCGTGGATTCGAGCTATAAATCGGAAGAACCTTGTCCCGAATGATCACACTAGAGTCTGCAGTACTCATTTTGTCTGGGCTGGCCCGACTTCGTTGACCCAAATGATGTTGGCTTCGCTCTGTGTTTCCCTACAAACGAAAGGATCTCACACATCAGTGTTGCCAACTTGGCGACTTTCCAAATCATCTTGGCGATTTATTTGTCAAAAGCGATTAGCGACAAATCTAGCTACTTTTTCTAGTGTTATTGGAGACTTTTCTGGTGTTTTGGAGACTGACGTGAAAGCACGTTTCGTTCTGTAGTTACTGTCCTCAACGAGCAGCGGGTGCTGCCGTGAGCCCCTCCCCCGTCCGAAAGCACTTACTCTTTAAATTATCGAATTTAAAGAGTACTGGAAGATGCGCGACTGAGTCCCCAATATGAATGAAAAGAACTGCCCCCCGCTCAACAAAATACACGCCGTCTCCCCCCCGGTCAGGGTGTTTAGCGACTTCTAGCAACTTTCAGAACAGCCCATAGCTACTTTCCTTACTGAGGAGTTGGCAACACTGCTCACACTGACGCAAGCTAAAAGGAAAGAGCGATCTGATTGGAGAAATATAGTTAAGGTACTGGTTGATATAAGTTATTAAAGTTGGCCCACTAATCGTCAAATAATTGTTTCATCTTTTGTTGTTTCAAGGTGTTATTGTTTTGCAGTGACCAGTTTTTGTATCCACATTTTGAACTAAGGGACTGGCTTTGTTCGATCCTATAGGCTATATACGACTTAAAGTAGATGTTGAACTCTGCGCAAAAAAATATCAAGCCAAAGGGGGAATGTTAGTGCCATACGACGTTTTCAGTCTAGGTAAGCTCTGAGGAGCTCACATTACATAACTTAGCCCCTCAGAGCTAAGTGTAGGTGTGGTTTTCATTTCGCTGCTTGCAATAATAATTTGGTTTCCTTGTGATTTCGATTTCATAATTACTTGCTATATATAGCCAACAAAGTGGCATTTGCTTGCCAGTTAGTTTTGCGGACATGAAATAATGTCATTAACACCACTATGATTGGGTCCCAAGCCTTAAGTCAGCTAATGGCTACAGTGTTCTTGCGACGAATTTGCATTGTTCAAAACAACCGGCAAGCACACATGATCCTAATCGCCTCTTAACATGGATAAGTGCGCAGGTACACATGTAAAATACAAGGCCATATCATTACTGTTTGACTGAACGCTACACATTCGATTTCGGATTTTCATTTGTGCTAAAAACAACAACGTCAAGGACTTGCCTTGACAGTATCTCGCCGATAGTCTCTCAAGTCTCTGTTGCACTGAAGAAGTCAATGCTTTCAGTTTGTAGGAGAGAACTAATATAGCTTAGTCTAGCTATATCATCAAGGGGAAAATAATTTCGGATACAGCCGGCTTTCCGGCTTTTGATTTGCCAGAACGATTTTAAAAGGGGGCGCCAATATGTTTTAATGGAGTTTTATCAGTGAGAAAGGGGGTTTAGAATGTAACATTAATATTCCCACCGAACATTTTTCGGTCTAAAAGACGTCTAATAGACATCTAAATGGTCCTTAGACGTCTGGGCTAAAATCGGTCCACCACTGGTCTAAAAATTAAAGTTTTTTAGCCGTCTAAGCTTAGACTAGCCGTCTAATAGACGACTACATCTACACGCCTCGTCTAATCTTAGACGTTTAAATAACTGCAAATATACGTCTATTTATAGACGTCTAAAGTTAGACGTTTGCCAGACGTTTATTTTTATACCAAATGTATACGCCTCGTTTAATCTTAGACGTTTAAACAACTGCTAATGAACATCTATTTATAGACGTCTAAATTTAGACGTTTGCCAGACGTTTACTTTTATACCAAATTTAAACCCCATTACAGAATCTAGACATAGTATGGACGTCTATTAAACGTATTATCATAAGGATATTCTAATAAATCCAGCCATTAGAATCTAAATTATTCACAAAAACCTATATTAAAGGAAATTAAAGTTGTGAAAATTGAATGTTAAATCAGGTTCTCTAAAAAAAGGGACCAAATTTAACCTGCGATCCTTAACTTGATGTAGTTCCAGGATGTTATGACAATTTATTTACATTATGCGTTTTTTTGGATCTTTTAAATAGGTTTCAGTAACACTAATGTCATGCTTATTTTATCACTGGATATAAATACATCTCTTGATGTTAACATTAACCAAACTATCCTACTGCAATCTAAATCAATACATTTTTCAAACATATTCCAACCATCACAAACATATGAATGTGCAAACAATATATATATTTTTAATTTCTTAACACATTCTTAACACAACAACCTCATGCTATGCATATAAACCAGTTTGATTCATTCTCTCCCATATGCTACACTACAGTTTATTGACTTATATTTTATATTATATGTTATTCTATTGCTTATTGCATGTTATTTTACTCTTGTACTGCCCCTGTAATGCTGCAACACTTGAATTTCCCCTCTGGGGATCAATAAAGGTCTATCTTATCTCTTATCTTATATCCCTGAGCGAACTTGCCAAATTAGTCACTACTTCCAAATCAACAACTTCTCTTTTAGATCCCATCCCAACTAAGTTAGTGAAGGAACTCCTGCCCACTCTTGGCGGTCCAATTCTGCACATAATCAATTCTTTCCTGATCTCGGGTTTGGTTCCGACCTCATTTAAGATGGCTGAAATTAAGCCTCTACTCAAAAAACCAAATTTAGATCCCACAGTCTTGGCTAATTATAGGCCGATCTCAAACCTTCCATTTTTTTCTAAGATCCTTGAGAAATGTGTTTCCAAACAGCTTACTTTCTTCTTGCAAATAAATAAGGTACATGGGAGGTTTCAGTCTGGCTTTAGAAAACATCATAGCACTGAAACAGCCCTCACTGTAGTAATGAATGATCTACTTCTCTCCATGGACTGTGGCCGAATCTCTGTCCTTGTCCTACTTGATCTAAGTGCTGCCTTCGATACGATTGACCACCATATTCTTCTTTACAGGCTAGAAAATCTGGTTGGTATTTCTGGACTCGCCCTATCATGGTTTAAGTCTTATCTTTCCGACAGATGTCAGTTTGTTACGGTAAATAGCAATTCATCCGAGTATTCCAAGGTAAACTTTGGAATACCTCAAGGATCTGTTCTGGGCCCTTTGCTGTTTTCTTTATACATGCTTCCCCTTGGAAGCATCATAAGTAAATATGATGTGAAGTACCACTGTTATGCAGACGGCACACAGCTTTATATATCTTTTAAACCAGGTGTAATTGATCCACTAACTAGATTAGAGATGTGTCTTAAAGCTGTTAAGGCATGGATGACACAGAATTTTCTCTCATTAAATCCAGATAAGACTGAAATATTGGTAATTGGTCCCAAAACGCTCAGAGACACATTCCTCAATTTTTCTCTCAACGTTGATGGACTCCCGGCTTCTGCCAAAGCTGTCGTCAAAAACCTTGGTGTCACCCTTGATTCAGAACTCTCTCTCCACTGTCATATTAACAACATTATAAAAGTGGCTTTCTTCCATCTTAGAAACATATCAAAACTGAGAAAAATGTTGTCTCTTCAGGATGCCGAAAAAATGGTTCATGCATTTGTGTCCTCTCGGCTGGGTTACTGTAACGTTTTACTGTCAGGCTGCTCTAGTTCTACCCTAAATCACCTTCAAATAGTGCAGAATGCTGCTGCTAGGGTTCTGACCAGGACGAAGAAATATGACCACATTAGCCCAGTACACAAAAATCTTCACTGGCTGCCTGTCAAATTTAGAATTGAATATAAAATTCTACTGCTTACCTACAAAGCCTTAAATGATTTGGCCCCAGAATATCTTAGTGCACTTCTCATTCCTTACTCCCCTCCAAGATTACTTCGTTTGCAAGGTGCTGGATATTTGAAAATTCCAAATATATCCGGAGTTACATTTGGAGGCAGAGCATTCTCTTACAAAGCCCCAATCTTGTGGAACAATCTCCCAACAAACATTCGGGCCTCAGACACACTGTCTGTATTCAAGAGTCGGCTGAAAACATACCTCTTTACTCAAGCCTATACTTAACACATTATGAGCATTTATATTACCTGTTTTTAGGGAGACTGCCTAGTCTCTGGGTATGCTCACTTCTTGTGATAAGGTTTTGGTTGTTAATATTGTATAAATCCATGTGGAACCGGTGGCACTGAGATTGCACTTACATGGCACCGGTGGGGCTTGCTACGGCCTTAGTCACTGAGTAGGTGCACATGGTGTTTGTGGTGTCTAATTGAAAATCTACGCAGCCTTAGTCAGATGGAATTTCAGGGCCTCTGTGCTGCAATAAGTGGACGAAGGATACGAGGTTTTGGTCGTCAAAATTGCTTAAATCCATGTGGAACCGGTGGCACTGAGATTGCACTTACACGGCACCGGTGGGGCTTGCTACGGCCATAGTCACCGGGTAGGTCCACATGGTGTTTGTGGTGTCTAATTGAAAATCTACGCAGCCTTAGTCGGATGGAATTTCAGGGCCTCTGTGCTGCAACAAGTGGACGAAGGATACAAGGTTTTGGTCGTCAAAATTGCTTAAATCCATGTGGAACCGGTGGCACTGAGACTGCACTTACACGGCACCGGTGGGGCTTGCCACGGCCTTAGTCACCGGGTAGGTCCACATGGTGTTTGTGGTGTCTAATTGAAAAACTACGCAGCCTTAGTCGGATGAAGTTCAGGGCCTCTGTGCTGTAATAAGTGGATGAAGGAGAGTTGACTGCTCTATACTGGTTACCCCTGAGTTGTAGTATTTTAGCGTAACTTGATACCCGACACAGGACAACATTTTGTGTAGTATGTATTAGTTTATCCAGTACCTAACCCTCTTTTGTTTTTGTGTTTTCTCTGAGGAACGCCATCCCCCGGAACTCAGTCCTTGGACCACCTAAGCCCTGTCACTACCTAATGGTCATCGACTGCTGTCTTCCTGCTGTCCTGATCCCCTCATCCCGCCTCTCCACTTCCTGGAGCTACAGATGTCACTGCTTGGACACCTTATTGTTTAAAGAACTTTGGATTTTAATTTACTATCATCAATTAATTAGCCAGCCAGCAGAGGATGGGCTTCCCCACAATAGCCAGGTTCCTCCTGAGATTTCTTCTCACTGAGAGTTTTTTCTCACCACAGTGCGAGGCTTTTTTTTTCTCCCTACAGGGAGTTTTTTTTTTTGCCTGCTATTTGGGGATTAGGGATTTGTCTGGGCTCTGCCCTTTTTCTCTCTGTAAAGCGTCTTTGTGACAGCCTGCCTGTGAAAAGCGCTATGCAAATAAAATTGAATTGAATTGAATTTTTAAACCTACATTGCAATGAAATAAAAGCACAGACTCAAATATACAATATTACCAAAATAAAAGAAACTTTTGGTTATTTTTTTAAACATTGTGGTGAAAAACTAGCACAAAGTCTAATATACAAAATTACAAAAATAAAATAAAAATCTAGTTATTTGTATGTAAAACATTACAAATTTAAAAAAAATATCCAGAAACTCTACCTGCCTGGGATGCATCAACCTAAACCAAAACGCAAAAAAAAAAAAAAAAATTACACCAATGGTGTCCTGGGCCTCTTATAGCCCCCTCCACCACTTCAAGCTGGGGCCTGTTTAAAATGTACGGCCATTGCTGAGCTGATCATGTCATCCGTAGCCTCTTTGAACGTTTTCCGAAAAGCTTCTGCAAACAAAGCAATAGAATAGCAATAGAATAAATGAAGAAAAATTGCAAGTGTGGTTGCCTATTGTTATACGTGATGTCACAGAGATATTATCCAATAAGAAATGGTACATGGTTTCAAAGGACTTGACTCAATGGACATTGGGCACCACCCATTTGAGACTTTGGGATTACTCTGTAAAGAATAATGAATAAATAAAGTCTGACTATAACTGTAGTATGGTTCCCTTTAATGAAACTACACCAATTAAGTTTCATAATTGTCAGTATTACAGAGATTACCTGGCACAGTCCAGACAAATTGTTGTTTGTTAATGTATGTCATGTCAGTCACACATTTCTAACATGAAGAAGCAATCGCCAAAGAACTAGCAGACAGTTTTTCTATTTACCAGTGATAGCAGAGTAGAAGGGAGTCCTCTTGAAGGCCCTCTTTCCATGTGGCCCACCACCTTGCATATTGAATTTTCGCATTACGTCATTTGTGAAGAGTCTGCAAGAGATAAAAAATGAAGACAATTGTCATCAGTAAACTTAGATAACTTGTATTACATTACCACATTGTAACCACCCACTGTTTTGTTGTCTGTTCTACAGTATAGATATTAAACTTCTATGTGTAATCATGCCTGTCCATGGTCTTATTGGTGCACGTCTTCACATCCTTCCCCCCGACATGAGACAGCTTTGCAATCTGTATGATATTACAAATTATCAACAATGTCAAAAGCGTGGAATTACTTAAGGAAGTGCTTTTCAATGTTGAATTCAGGGACTCTGTTCCTATAGGTAGGGCAAAAGTGACCCTTACAAGTCTGTAACTCTGATAGTATATAAATGAAACCAAATAGACCCTACCAGTTCCATGTGGTTCCATTTGTAAGCTGTCAGAGTAAAGGAAGTTTAAAAGTTGAGAAACACTGACTTAACTAATCAACACAATGGTCATGCTTTTTTAATACTAAATCCAAAATGAAAATCTATGAGTAAGTTTTATTTAAATGTAATGTAATGCAGTCTTGAGTCTGCCCTTAAAAGCATCAACAGACTCTGCGGCCCTGAGGCCCTCCGGCAGGCTGTTCCACAGGCGTGGGCTGTAATAATAAAAAGCGGCTTCGCCAAAGGTTTTAGTTCTAACAGTGGGAACAGATAAAAGACCAGTACCGGAGGACCTCAGGGTCCGCGAGGGCCGATACGGCAGAAGCAGCTTAGACAGATAAGAAGGCCCAAGGCCGTTAAGACACTTAAAAACTAGTAAAAGAACCTTAAAATCATTGCACGTTTAAACGAAAAATTAACAATTTGCAAACGGTTAGCGACGCGACACAAATAACCTTAATTTTTGTGTCAGAAGCACTTTTCTTCCAAATCATTAAAAAAAGAAAACAACTAACGCCATGTAGCATTTGATGGCAACTTAATTCTGCTAGCTTGCAAACAGATTGATAACGATTAAATGAACAAACATTGCTGGACAAAACAACATTTCAATAACATACCCTTGAGCACTCACCTATAAGCAGCCCTTCTTGGTGTCTTTGATGAGTTCTAGTCGACGCTTGCTTCGAAAAAAAAAAAAACTATTTCTCAGAGTGAGTGTTCCGAACGACTCTGCTCGCCATCGACTACTTCCTTTAGAACGACCGGAAACCAAGGCAATTTTCAGCGTGTTGCTGCCTCCTAGTGGGGAGGGATCATAGAGTTATAAAGGGGGGATCCGCTGACAGTACATATCTCGTCCATGTTTATTTAGATTTAGGCTACTGTCCCCGATCGCCATTAGTGCGAACTGCCATTTTATTTTACTCTTCACAAATAATTTTTTATTTCAAAGGAATTATTTGCATTACTGCCTTTATTTAGCTATAGGTTAATAGTGATATCTAATTATTTCTAAACATGGTTGGCATAATCTTATGCCTAAAAAATAAAAATAACTTAATAGTTTAAACCTGGTCTAAATCTAGACGTTGATTAAACGTCTAATTCAAGGCTAAATCTAAACTTTACTGTATATTGATCAATGGCCATTCAAATTATTTAAGTCCAATATTTGGACACCAGTTGTGCAACTTACAGTTATTTTTTGTCAATATTCATTATTTAATGTATTTAATTCAATCGTCTAGATTTGGTCTAAAAATAGACGTTGATATGAGGTCTTGATTTAGACATCTAAATCGAGTCTAAATCTAAACTACACTGTACATTGATCAATGACTGTTAAAAATGTTTTAATCCAACATTTGGTCATCATTTATACAACTTACAGTTGTTTTTTTTATTTGGTATTTAATGATTAATGGATTAAATTCTATCGTCTAGATTCGGGCTAAAATTTAGACCGATTATAGACAGGCGAATTTCGGTCCAAACTTAGACGTGACGTCTAATAGACATCTAAGGCTCAGTGGGTTTAATATCGCGAATGCATATGCTGCGCCTGCCCTAGCAACCCAGTGTGTCATCAGTGACATGACAGCCGCCGTTAACGACTTGCAACTGACACGAATAGTAGCACTTGAAACTAAACTCTAAATTTCCTTAACTGGGCGTATGCTTGACGTGTTTTCATATCCTAATGTTTCTCTGGGTACCCAAACATCAATCAATATTTGGAGTAGGTTGAATACAGAATTCTTAATCTCGCCATCCAGACACAAAATGTACACTGCACACCCTAGAATGTTCCCGAACGAAAAATATTCCTGTTTATAGTCTGAAACCACGCTGTAAACTGCCTTTTACCATGGGGAAAGCGAAAGAACTTATAATTCCCCACCTTTTAAATAGGATTTGTGCATCTTCTGCCCCACATAGTCTGCAAAGAGCATGCGCACTCCAAATCTCGCTTTTTCACGTCCTTAAACCGAAAGGGTCTATGGAAGAAACTTGAGACAAGGAAGGTGACGTCATCAACTACGGAAAGTATTCTAGGACAAATTAAAAACTCAAAGCGGTAATTGGAGGCTGATTACAATGACATTAAACCAGAAAAACAGTAGACTTTCCTTCAAACAGCCTGTTTAAGGTCATGCCACAGCGTCTCAATCGGATTTAAGTCCGGACTTCAACTAGGCCATGACAAAGCCTTCATTTTGTTTTTTAAGCTATTTAGAGATGGACTTCATTATCCTTCTGCATAACCCAAGTGCGCTTGAGCTTGAGGTCACAAACTGATGGCCAGACATTCTCCTTCAGGACTTTCTGGTAGAGAGCAGAATTCATGGTTCCATCAATTACGGCTAGTCATCTAGGTCCTGAAGCAGCAAAGCAGCCCCACCATCACACCACCACCACCCATAGTGTTAGCCAGCCACCCGTCTCGCCATCTTTGAGACAGGCAATGTTTACCTGAGACGCTAAGACGGGTAAGTCTGATTTGAGACGGGTCCGGCTGTTTCCAGTATTATATTGCCTATATGTGAGGCGGGCAAGCATTTGTATAGGTTACAATGGTTGTCCCGAAAATCTGCGGAGTCAATTTGACTTTAATTCTTTCGTGAACTGAAGTGCTGTAGGCCGGGCGCGAAATTGGGCTCAAGTATAAACTCATTAACATATGACCAATCCGCGCACGTCTGTCTTATTATCTTTGCGACACGGAAAGTCACGTAGATTGTGTGAGCAACTGGGCATTGTCCACTTGTACAAGAGTTGAATAAAGTTGTTTTAGAGGTAGGTCAGAAATTGTATTGATTACCTGGATGTCCAAGAGAATTTTGTTCACTGTAGTGTGATCTAAAACACTCTGCGTTGTGCAGATTTTTTTGATTAAATGCCTCTATCAAAGCCCCTTCAAGTAGTTTTTATTTGTATTGGTGTGTGTCTTTGCGATATTGAATTGTATACCAGAAATCAGACATTTGCATAAACGCAGCCTGAAAGAAATACATTTTGTTATGTATGAGTATTTTATGTAAAGTACTGTATTTCATTTGTAAATGGAGATTTGTTACATACTATTTGTGCTGCCTTACTGGTCAGCTATTTGTTTATTTTGTTTATCATGTAGCACCCTCTGCTGGTATGTCTGTAGAAAAACATGATCTGATGCAATACCGTTTATTTGTGATGAAATAGACTAGTGCATTCTAGAAGTTTCTGACTTCTTCTTGCCTGGAGGGGGCCGGATCACCCAGGACTCCTGTAGATCTTTCCAGAATGTTCCTAGTCTATATAAATGCTGTAATTTTGTTCAGTTGAGGAGAGTTTTTGTTCTGGCATCAGAGTTACATAGTGGCATTAGAGTGTTATTATAAGATTATTATTTATAGACTTTTTTTTTTACCTAATCAGTGAAGAATAAATAAATAAAGTTGTCATTGCTGGTTTTCTTTGTTGTGATTTTCAAGTCATAACAAATTAGAGGTTCCACCAAGATATTCCATTCATTGGATCAACCATTGGATTCACCAAAGATTAAAGCTGAAATATCATTTTAAATCTTGTGACAATTTGAAAAACCAGCAATCATGACTTTTGATGTTGAAAATTTTCTGGAAACTCCAACCCAGGAATCAATTGTGCTGGCAAAGAAGAAGGACTTGCTGCAAATAGCCTCAACCCTTGGATTATCCGATATGAAATCATCAATGAAGAAACAAGAAATATTCAACGTTTTGGTGCAACATTTCATCGATGAAGATATCTTTGAGGAAGAAGCAGCAGAATTAATCAAGGATGTGGAAGTGTCTGCAACAGAGATGCAAAGACTTGAGTTGCAGCTACGCCTGAAACAACTAGAACTGGAAGAAAGAAGGTTGGAGAAAGAGAAAGAACTAGAAGAAAGAAGGTTGGAGATGGTAGAAAGAAGGTTGGAGAAAGAGAAATAACTAGAAGAAAGAAGGTTGGAGAAAGAAAAACAACTAGAACTAGAAGAAAAAAGGATGCAGTATGAACTGGAAAGGAAGAAAATAGAAACAGGTACTGTAACAAAATCTTTTGGACTTTCTGATCATTTTGATGTGGTTAACCACATCAGACTTGTTCCTGCCTTCCTAGAGAATGATGTAGACCAATACTTTACCCATTTTGAGAAAATTGCTGAAAATTTGAAATGGCCAAAAGAGCATTGGACAATGATGTTACAAAGTGTTCTTACTGGTAAAGCTAGGAAAATCTATAACCAGTTATCTGTCCAACAGTGTTCTGATTATGATTTTGTCAAATTTGCCATTCTGAAGGGTTGTGAATTGCTCCCTGAGGCTTACAGGCAAAAATTTAGGAATTCTCGCAAGGAAGTCAGTCAAATGCATGTTGAATTTGGCAGGTTGAAGGAACAGTTGTTTGATCAGTGGTGTAATTCCATGAAAGTTGAGAGAGATTTTGAAAGGTGTATCCAGCCTGATATCAAGACTTTCCTTGAGGAGAAACAAGCCAATACTTTGCAAGATGTTTCCACCCTGGCTGATAGTTATGCATTGACTCATAAGTCTTCTTTTGTCCAAAAATCCACTTTTTCTAAATTTCAAAGCAAGTCTCAGTCCAAGACTTCTTCTAATCACACTTCTGATGATTCCAAGGCCACTTCTGAGAGGAACCTCCCAGAGAAGCAATCCTCTGATTCTTTACCTTCTGTGTCTTGCCAATACTGCAAAAAGCAAGGTCACCTTATTTCTGAGTGTTATGCTCTCAAGAAAAAACAACAACGAGAAGAAACCAAGCCAACTGCTTTCACTAGGAAAGAATCTCTTGTATCAAAGGTCAGTTCTCCTGATCTTCTACTTTCTGTGTCTGATTCTGTTATGGAGGGTTTTGAGCCATTCATCATCGATTGTTTTGTCTCACTTTCATATGATTTTTCCTCATCTGCTCCTGTTCGAATTCTAAGGGATACTGGGTCTTCCCAATCTCTTATTCTTGCAGATATTCTGGCCTTTTCGGACAAAACGTCTACTCAGGCCTTATTCAAGGAGTAGAATGAGGTTTTACAAGTGTACCTCTCCATAATGTTCATCTCAAATTAGACTTGGTCTCTGGGCCTATTACTGTTGGCGTTGGGTCTTCTCTTCCTTTTCAAAGGTATATATTTGCTTCTCGGTAATGATCTTGCTGGGGATAAGGTTGTGTCCTACACTGTTGAAACTGACACTCCTTGGATTGATCAAGAATCTGACTATAGAGGAGGAAATTCCAGACCTCTATCCTTCATGTCCAGTTACTCGTTCTATGGCCAAAAAGTCTATTCAAGATGATGCTGACCTGGACTTCAACCTGGCTGACACCTTCATTGGGCAGTCTTTTCATAAGGAACCTTCCAGTCCTGAGATGTCTGGGAAATCTTCAGACTTGTCCTTGTCAGGTCATTCTAATGACATTCTGTCTTGGAAACAACTTATTCAGGAGCAACAACAAGCTCGTGATCTAGTGTATCTTCTACCACAGGTTGCAAGTGAACAGGAGGCTACTCAAGTTCCTGTCTGTTTTTACTACAACAATGGTGTGGTTATGAGAAAGTGGCGTCCACCTGATGTTCCTGCAGATGAAGAGTGGATGATTACCCATCAAATTGTTCTTCCAAAGTCATATCGTCAAGAAACTCTGGCCCATGACAATCCTATGTCAGGTCATTTGGGTATCAAGAAGACCCTTCAACGTGTCAGGAATCATTTCTTCTGGGCTTCCATGAGGTCCGATGTACAGGAGTACTGCCAATCCTGTCATACTTGTCAAATGGTTGGGAAGCCGAACCAGAATATCCCAAAGGCTCGACTTAAGCCCATTCCTGCTTTTGAAGAACCTGTCATTGACTGTGTTGAACCATTGCCGAAGACTAGATCTGGTTGTGAGTACCTACTGACTATCATGTGTGCTTCCACCCGGTTTCCTGAGGCAATTCCACTTCGTAATATCAAGGCGAAGACTATCATCAAGGCTCTTACCAAGTTTTTCTGCTTTGTTGGTCTTCCTAAGTCTATTCAGTCTGATCAAGGGTCAAATTTCATGTCTGGCATATTTCAACAAGTTATGCATCAGCTTAGTATTCAACAATACAGGTCATCAGCTTACCATCCTGAGAGTCAAGGTGCTTTGGAGAGGTTCCATCAAACCCTGAAGAACATGATAAGGACCTACTGCCTTGACACACAGAAAGATTGGGATGAAGGTGTCCATCTTCTTCTGTTTGCTGCCCGTGAAGCTGTTCAGGGGTCTCTTGGGTTCAGTAATTTTGAGCTTGTTTTTGGGCATACAGTCCGTGGACCTCTGAAGCTTCTGAAGGAAAAGTTGTTAGCCGAAGACGATGTCCCAATGAACTTGCTTCAGTATGTCTCTGACTTCCGTAATCATCTCGCTAAGGCTTGTGGCTTTGCTAAGTCTAATCTCAAAGAAGCTCAGGGCAAAATGAAAGCCAGATATGACCTTCATTCCCAAGATAGAAGTTTTAAAACTGGTGACAAAGTCCTTGCACTTTTGCCAGTTCCTGGAAACCCTCTAAGAGCCCGATATTTCAGCCCTTACACTGTCCTCAAAAAGTTTAGTGATCTAAATTACGTAATTTTAACTCCTGGAAGGAGGAAACAAAAAAAGTGTCACATCAACATGCTGAAAGATTGCATTGACAGAGACACTCAGCAAAAGCCAGTCAATGTGGTAAATATGATTGAACTGGAAAATTCTGAAGAAGATTGTGACTGCCCCTTGGAAGATGAACCTGGTCCAGCCAAACTTGAAAATTCAGATATTCTTCAAAATATTTCAACAACAACAGCTAAAGCAGCTCATATTTGAATATAGTCACATATTCCCTGACATTCCATTGAGGACTGATATGGTTTACCATGATGTCATCCTACAAGATAATGCCAAGCCTGTAAAACACCATCCTTACAGAATGAATCCAGAGAAGCAGAAATACCTTAAACAAGAAGTCAAATACCTGCTTGAAAATGACTTTGTTGAACCAAGTAACAGTGGTTGGAGTTCTCCATGCATCCTAGTTCCGAAACCCAATGGAACATATAGAATGGTGACAGACTACAGGAAAGCGAATACTCTTTCGAAAACGGACTCATTTCCTATTCCCAAGATTGATGACTGCATTGACAAAGTTGGACAGTCAAAGTATGTCACCAAATTTGATCTCAAGGGCTTCTGGCAGATCCCTCTAACAGACAGAGCAAAGGAGATCTCTGCCTTTGTCACACCAGATCGATTATACCAATACAAGGTGATGCCCTTTGGAATTAAAAATTTTCCAGCCACCTTCCAATGTCTGAGAATTCTAGGGATGGCTGGCTACTACAGAAAATTCTGTAAAAATTTCTCCATTTCTGAACCTTTGACAAATTTACTGAAGAAAAATGCAAAATTTGTTTGGGTTGAGAAATGTCAAAATTCATTTGACCAACTGCAAGCTATCCTCAAAAATGCACCAGTTCTCTTATCTCCTAATTTCAAAAAGGAGTTCAAGTTGGCTGTTGATGCCAGTGATATTGGTGCAGGCGCAGTTTTACTGCAAGCAGACACTGATGGAGTAGATCATCCTGTTTGTTACTTTTCCAAAAAGTTTGATAAACATCAGAAAAACTATTCAACAATTGAAAAAGAATGTTTGGCACTTGTTTTGGCTTTACAACATTTTGAAGTCTATTTGACTTGTTCAGCTACTTCCATCAAGGTCTTCAGTGATCACAATCCCCTCACATTTTTGCTTAAGATCAAAAACAAGAATCAAAGATTACTGAGATGGAGTTTACTTTTGTAAGAGTATGATTTAGATATTTCTCACATCAGGGGAAAAGATAATGTTATTCCAGATGCACTTTCTCGCACGTAATTTTACTTTTCTATTTGATTGTGAAAATTGCACTGGTTGTTATGTATATGATTGTTATAATGATCAATGATACTTTATGTGTAAAGTTTCAAGATTATACTGATTATAAAACGTGTTTATTTTTAACAAAAGAAAGCTTTTAGCAAACCTTTCTTTTCTTAAAGAGGGGAGGTGTTATGTATGAGTGTTTTATGTAAAGTACTGTATATCATTTGTAAATGGAGATTTGTTACATACTATCTGTGCTGCCTTACTGGTCAGCTATTTGTTTACTTTGTTCATCATGTAGCACCCTCTGGTGATATGTCTGTAGAAAAACATGATCTGATGCAATACCACTTGTTTGTGATGAAATGAGCCCCTAAGAACCATACCGGGCCATCCCGCACTTTTGGCGAAATTGAGTTGAGGTAGTCAGCATGTGCAGAAAACTGAGATCTACATTTCCTAAATGAGCCAACCCAATCTACCCACATGGATTGCTCATATAAGCAAACGTCCTCTCTGCCACTGTAAATATGCAATGCGCTGCCTTAGCCATAGTGGACCATCCCACAACTTTTCCATAATTCAATGTAAACATGGCGGCTAGGTATCGCACTGATGAGGAATTGCTTGCTATGATTGATGATGATGGTGAAGTGGAAGATAATGGAGACCCAGAGTTTGACCCAAATGAATCAGAAGATGATGGTTCCTCTTCAGAAGGAGGTAGGTTTCACTTTAAATGAAACAGAAGGGCATCCAAAACCTGCATAAGAAGTGCACTACGTAACTGTACATATCTTGAGTTTTTAACAGAAGCAGTGTTTCTAGTTCCCAGATACTCTAAATGACGCAGGAAGCTGGCAACTTTGAGTCCCATTTTCTCAAAAGTTCCCCAACATGGGTTGGCCCAGTATGGCTCTTAGGGGCTCAAATAGACTAGTGCTCTCTAGAAGTTTCTGGCTTCTTCTTGCCTGGAGGGGGCCGGATCACCCAGGACTCCTGTAGATCTTTCCAGAATGTTCCTAGTCTATATTAATGCTGTGATTTTGTTCAGTTGTGGAGAGTTTTTGTTTTGGCATCAGAGTTACATAGTGGCATTAGAGTGTTGTTATAAGATTGCACAGTGGATTATTTATAGACATTTTTTTACCTAATCAGTGAAGAATAAATTTGTTTAAGTTGTTATTGCTGGTTTTCTTTGTTGTGATTTTCAAGTCATAACAATTTACATATATCATGGTAATTGTGTCTCCGTTTATTTATTTTAGATTCATGTCGCCGGCTTTCCGCTCTCGGAAGTTCCACAGTCACCAGATTTCATCCCTAACTGATCCACTTGTTGTGGCGCAAGACCCAGATCATTTCCTTCTTGGCTCTCTCTTGAAATCCGAGGCCACTTGGAATCACAAAACTTGCACTTGGAAGCCTTTTTGATCTATGGGCTGTATCGCACAAATCTGCGTTTCGTAGCTCGCCTTGCAATTTCAGAACACCAGAAACATGATTAAAATAACTTGAAGGGAATCCCACCTACTTGATCAAGAGATAACCAGTTAAGGCAGAACTGTTAGCTTCTAAACGTAGTTCATATCAGCTGCAGTGGATGGAACATCATCTCGCTTTAAGATTGTCATTTCAAATGAATTATCAATAGGAATATTCACTTAATTGTAGCACTTATATGAAACGTGTCCCCATTAGAATTGTATTTTATTTGCACTCAAAACCAGAGTGGGGGAAAAAATTGCAGGCCAGACTATATTCTCAACTGAGAGATGGCCCCGGATACTGCTTCACGCTGAGCTGGAGACTCATGGACAGACTGGACATGCTGGGAGCCCCAGTTGAGAGAAATCCCATTGCTTCGTTCAGTTATGTAGAAGGACAGCACTACTACCAACACTGTTGTTTGCTAGCTGAGATCTCTATAAATACTGAAGAATAACCAGATTTTTTTTATTGATGTGCATTCTAATACTCATTTAGTTACTTTAGAAAAATGTTTGACGCTGTAACACTGAGAAATGTCCAAAAAAAAAAAAATGGATGGAGCGCCGAACTCGATCTGCTTGCACGATCTTATCACTGATTGAATAGGCTACTGATGTCGGGGAAATGGACAGTCTTTCCCCTAGAGCCCATTCTTGGAAAATATCTGTTGGAGAATCTCTGTTCTAAACAAGCTAAATGTGTGCAGGACTAGGAAAAGGGGTCAGTTGGGTCATTTTATGAAAATTGAGATTTTCTGACAAAATCCAAAAGTGATCACAAAGTGATCCAAGTTTTTCATTTTGAGAAAAAATTGGGTGAATTTGTGCACAGCGAAGTGTTGTAAATTGACAGTACAGTACTGCTGGGATATCACTATCACTGGGATATCACTGAGATACCCCGTTAATCTCGGAATGGAAAAAAATCCCATGTGACCCCTTTTCCTAGTCCTGCACACAAATAAACGTGCGGCATTACCGGTTGTAATGAATGAAAGTACGGTCTTCAGGCATGTATTGAGTCTAAGGCAGTGGTCTTCTACATCGTTCCTGGGGACCCACTGTGTATGCTGGTGTTTGTTCCAACCACAATTGTAATCGCAGGATTTTAACGAGCTGTTAATGTCTCAGTTGGGTGTTTTTCATGTTTAGAGTTGTTAATCACTCTCTTTAGCCAAATGTTACATAGAAACTTCCATACGTGCTATGAAGAACAAGTAGGCATGGTCAACAACATCCCTTGCCAAAATGTCTTCTTTAAAGATACTATGAACAGAGGCTCCCAAAAATGCCACAAGGGCAATAACTGTGGGAAAATAATCGTGTGCTTCTTATTTTCGAACTCCATCAGGGTCTTTATGGTCTTAAGCTACACGCCAAATTTGGTTATCCTATCTCAAATAGTTTCTGAGAAAAGCTGTCCCCTTTAAAGATAGCGTGGACAGAGTCCCAAAATACGGATCAAGGGCAATAACTGTGGAGAAAATAATCGCGCGCATCTCATTTTCAAATTCCATCAAGGCCTTTATGGTCTGAAGGTACACACCAAATTTGGTTGTCCTATCTCTAATAGTTTCTGAGAAAAGCTGTCCCCTTTATCTCGGAGGGACAGACGCACGGATGCACGCACGGACGGAGCTCAAACCTATATCCCCCTCACACTTCGCAGCAGGGGATAATAAAATACCCTAGAAGATGGTGTGTTTTTTTCTATACTGCAAAAAATGTCAAGTAATATAATATTTCAAACAGATCAAATTACACACTGAGGAAATCAGTAAACGTCAATTTTGGCTGCTGGATACAACTGTTTCAAGTTCTTTCAAAAAACTTCAGGTCAAATTAATTAAATTAACATAACTCAAAACTGGTTTGACTCTTTATCATTTGCTTGTCAAATAAATTTGTTGTGACGTGAAAATTAGTTTTCACCAATTAGGAGCCAACTATATCTTTAATTTGATTGATTACATGGTTTTCTCTCATTTTATGCTGTTATTCCCAATACATCGCAATGTGGGTATGGTTTTTTTTATTCTTGATGGCAAACATAGATATTTCTGTTAACTTGTGAGTTAAGAGGGCAAATAACTGCTCTCAACATTAAATGCACGTAAGACAACACAGCTTGTTAAAATCCTGCGATTACAGCTGTGACTGGAACAAAAACCAGCATACACAGTGGGTCCCCAGGAACGACATTGAAGACCACAGGTCAAAGGCATTCGGCATTTGAGATGTCCTTCGGCTGTTCCCAGTATTCTTTGGGATAGCTCAAATCAAGGCTGTCCGCAATTAGCGCATGCGTATTGTCTGAGATCACTTTCAGTTTTCCCTGCGACATAGACATAGTACTGCACTGAATTAATTTAGGTTTGAGGTTTCACTAATACCATGATTTTCTTTTATATGCAGAGACCAAATGCACTAATGCACTCATGTTTAGATGCAAGTACAGCTGTATATTTAACCCTCTGTTAACCAAGTACCTTTCCAACTGTGTGAAAATCATTTCCCTAGGCAAATATGTTGATTATGGGCCAATATTTGGAAAAATAGAAAAAAAAAATAATTCGACCCTTTGGCCCACCTTTCCAAAATGTAGCAGATCTGCTACATTGGGTAATAATGCGAATGGAAAAATTAAAGTGACGGACCATTCAAGTTATTCTCAAATGTTTATTTGGCAATAAGAAACAAAACCAGCAGGGTGTCCAGGCTGTTAACCCTTTCACTTTATGTAGCAGATATGCTACGGTGGTTAATAGAGGGTTAAGATGAGTTTCTTGTATAATTAAATGTGGTCTTTAGAATTGATGTGGTGTCTTTGACTCTTTCGTCTGTGTCAATGGCACAAAATACCCATCAGTTATTTCTTTTGTTTGCAACAAGCTGGTTTGATGGGATGAACCGCTTCTGTAGGTGGTTTCATCTTGGCCAGGTTGGCCTGGTCGCAGGGGTGAGACACCCTGAGATTCCATTCTGGCTAACACTATGCCACCACCTTATTTTACTCATGGTGTGATGTTCTTTTTATGAAATGCTGTGTTAGTTTTACGCCAGATGTAACGGGATGCAGACCTTCCAAAAAGTTCAACTTTTGTCTCATCAGTCCACAGAATATTTTCCCAAAAGTCTTGGGGATAATGGAGATGTTTTTTGGCAAATGTGAGATGAGCCTTTGTGTGCTTTTTGGTCGGCAGTGGTTTTCGCCTTGAAACTCTCCCATGGATGCCATTTTTGCCCAGTCTCTTTCTTATTGTTGAATCATGAACACTGACTTTAACTGAGACAAGTGAGGCCTACAGTTCCTTAGATGTTGTTCTAGGTTCTTTTGTGACCTCCTGGATGGATCTTCGATGCGCTCTTGGAGTAAATTTGTTAAGCTCGCCACTCCTGAGAAGGTTCAGCACTGTTCCTAGTTTTCTCCATTTGTGGATAATGGCTCTCACAGTAGTTTGCTTTAGTCCCACAGCCTTAGAAATGGCTTTGTAACTCTTTCCAGACTGATAGATCTCAATGACTTTGTTTCTCATCTGTTCTTGAATTTCTTTAGATTGTGGCAAGACGTGTTGCTTTTTGAGATCTTTTAGCCTACTTCACTTTGTCAGACAGGTTCTATTTAAGTGATTTCTTGATTCAACAGGTCTTGCAGTAATTAGCCCTGGGTGTTGCTCGTAAAATTGAACTCAAAAAATGTGGTTAATCACAGTTAATTCATGATTTAACAAAGGGGGGAAATTACTTTTTTACACAGGGCCAGGTAGGTTTGGATAGCATTTTTCCCTTAATAAATGAAATCATTTAAAACCTGCATTTTGTATTTACTTGGGTTATTTTTGTCTAATTAAAAATTTGGTTGTTAATCTGAAACATTTAAGTGTAACATATGCAAAAAAAAAAATCAGGAAGGGGGCAAATACTTTTTCACAGGAATGTGTGTGTGTGTGTGTATTCACACACTGGTATTGGATGTGTACTTTGTATCGGCCAAAACTCAAAGCCCAAGCATCAGAATTGGTATCGAGAAGGAAAAAAAAAGGTATTGGAACATCTAATTAAATTGCCTATCAATCTCTCTGAACCAGACTAAAAAAAAGATAATCTGAGACAATGGAGATTGAAGGAGATCATGACAGTCATGAGGCTAAAATATATATATGTGGAAAGTGTTAATTACTTTATCCAACAAATTCTGCATTGATAGGTCCTGTGAGGTATCGTTCAGGAACCAGTCGCGATAACCAGAAGTAGCAAAAAATGTGATTTTATTAGCGAGGGGGTAAACCCCCGCAGGACCGAAGGCAAAAGTACAAAGTCCACAATCCAAAATCACAATCCTAGGGGCAGAATCCAGAGTCGAAAAAACCAGGGCAGCAATACAGAAATCGTGGTCAGACAAAAAGGGTTCAATACACAGGAGCAGATATAAAAGCCAAATCAGAGCCAAAAAGAGGTAGTCGGGCAGTCCAGTCAGAAAGATAACACAATGAGTACAAGGCGAGAAACAAAAGCAGCACAGGTAAACACGGGAAACGTTCTGACGGGGAACTGCAGTGAGAAGACAGCTTAAATACACTCAAGGGAAGTCACATGCTATGATTAGGATCAGGTGATGAGGATCAGACTAATTACGTGGGAGGAAACACAAGGGAGAACCTAACCACATGAAATTGGCAAAAGCCAAAACGCGGACAGGGATCACGAGACAACCTATGACAAAACATAGAACTCCCTAACCAGAGCTGTAACGTGCACAGATAATGAGAAGCAGGACAGAGTGGAGCAGGTGCGGAGGATCCGCTGAATTGCAGCAAAGACTAAGTGAAGGCAAGAGGCGGAGACTAGAACAGGGCGAGTGCTGAGAGCTTGTTAATCAATTAGTAAGTGCAGCTATACAATCCCTAGTGCTCGTTAGTAAGTTAGTATTATATACAATGTTAGTCTGGGTTAGTAACTTTAACAAAAACAAACTGTTAGTATTGGTTAGTAAAATAGAAAAGAGAGGCGAAGGAAGCAAACGAGATTGGAAGGAATGTTTGAAACCCAGAAACCATGAAATCACCTAAGCATGTGACACGCAGGACTGGGGAGAAGCTGTAACTTAACAAGAGACCAGACAGGGGAGACAAAGTGCAATGAAGGGCATGGCAAAACATGGACCGGACTATAACAGAAAAGTGGATTGGGAATGGCAAAAACAAAAACATGGCAAAATACAAAAATTAAACAGAACATGGCAAACCTAACAGAACTGATCATAAACATAACAGGGAAGACAGAAACATAATAAACATGGCAGAATCAAGGCAGACATGGCAGAACCAGAACAGACAAAGCAGAATCATGACAGGTCCCATTTCAAAATTTGACATGAACTAGACTCAGTATGCAAAGCCTGCATCCGAATAAACTTAACCTGAAATTCATTTTTTCCAAAATTATTGTTCACATACACTCAGAGTAAAATCTAGCAGCAGTGTAACAATTTCACCTGGAATACCACAGATGTTTGGCTGGAACAGCTCCGTGGCCAGTTGGTGCTTTTGTGGTCGGTCAGGCGTACAGCCTTCTGCCCACACAATGCAGGATGTAACCGCACAGCTACTGTGATGTGTAATAGAACACACGTCTTTTGTGCTTCCATTGAGAGCTATGAATGGATGTAGTGTGGGAAACGGAGGAAAACTCACTCTCAGAGCCCAACGGGGATAAAAGCTGCTGAGACCACAAAATTACACCCATTGAGCTCAGAATACAGTGACAGAAACAACAAATAATATTTAACTAATATTTTGTGTTTTTAATACGCTTTTTATGTGGCAGCACTAATTGATTTGGAGGCAACCTTCCCTAAAATTCTGCCACTTACAAGAATAGCAGACAGTTGGGTTTAGAGAGTAAAGAGGTAACAATCTTGGCTCAGTTCATTGGGGTAATAGTAATTTTAGCATCCTGAGATATTAATTCAGCATTACATATTTTATGAGCCCAGTCACAGCAATCACCCACACTACTATTTCATATAAATGAAAACAATAAACAAAGCCATAAAACGGCATAGATATTATTCAGTAATAGACATTGAATAACTGCCAGAATCTAAATATCACAACAAACCTTAAATTGAGGTCAATTAACAGAACGCTGGTGGGTGAGAATATGCAACCTTACATTATTATAGAGCACTGACTGTATGAAAGGGTCCCTTAAAACTCTAATGAAACTGTGTCAGTTTGTTCTCTCCTTTAGGACTTGTGCAGAGGAACAGTTACAGATGGAGTAAATTCTTTCAAAATGTTTGTGTTTATCCCTCTCTTTGAGGAATATTTCTCTAACAGCCCTGACCCCAGGGGGTTGTTGGACACATGAAAGGGAATTAGCATCTAAGTGGGCACACTTCTATTGTTCAGTGAGACTTTTCTCTCTGGAAAGAGTGTGGGAAAGCTCTGGAGGGCAGAGTCACACTTCCAGCATCATTTACAACCTCAATCCCTGCAGCAGCTGATGTTCGGCAGCACACAGAGGATGAAGGGAAAAATACTGTGTAATGAGGGCAAATCAGGTGTATTTCACTCTATATTAATACACAGGCTATTTAATATGAGTACTTTATTTTTTATGTTCCAACAAATGGAATAAAATTGTGAAAAAGTGCCAATCAAGGAAAACAGAACATCACCCATCGTAGCAACCTGATGATTCATATGTTAATGGAGGGCAAATATATATAAAAATAACAAACCGTTAGTATGGGTTAGTAAAATAGAAAAGCAAGGCGAAGGAAGCAAACGAGATTAGAAGGAATGTTTGAAACCCAGAAACCATGAAATCACCTAAACATGTGACACGCAGGACTTGGGGAGAAGCTGTAGCTTAAAAGACCAGACAGGGGAGACAAAGTGCAATGAAGGGCATGGGCAAAGACATGGACCGGACTATAACAGAAATGTGGATCTGGCATGGCAAAAACAAAAACATGGCAAAGAACTAAAACTAGGCAGAACATGGCAAAACAGAACAGGCATGGCAGAAACATAACGGGGCATGGCAAAAAACAGAACAGACATGGCAGAAACATGACAGACATGGCAGAATCATAACAGAAAAAGCCAAAAGAAAGAGCAAATCACTTCAATCTGCTCAAGAACAGGACAATCAGAGGGAGCAGGAGGGAGAAGTTTATGCTTCAGGGGCATTTTAATGTTCTAAGTTGACTGTTACAATGATTTGTAGGTGTACTTTGACTTTAACCTGGATTTTCTCAAAACCTGATTTTTTCCCCAATTGCTATCATTTAAGGCACTATATCTCACTTATTTGTGGAGCTTTTCTCATGAAAGTTTTACAGAAGTCTGTGTACATATCAGGACTAAAAGTTTTGGTTTAGCACTTTGGGTCTGTGAGTTATGGTGATTTATATTTCATATCGATGGGGCGAAAAATGGCAAAATCCTCTTTTACCCCACTAAATCTCAAGGATTATGTGTAAATGCTTTATTCTAGTTCAGAAGAAGGTGTAAACATAACTAAATCTAATAAAAAAAAAACCTGATTCAAATATCTTGCTTCAGTCCTGAGATATAAGGCAAAGAAATAATGGTGAAATCAGGGTGGCGGCCATCTTGAATCACATGACCTACTTATGCAAATTAGGTCAAATTCACATTCTGTGTATTTCAGGTCATATACTGTCAATACACCAAGTATGAATGATTTCTATCGAAAAATGACAATTTTTTTCCAAAAGGTTTCTCCTCCCCTTAAACATGCTGAACAGTTGCGAGTTCATACATTTCTCTGTGCCACACGTGCATTTTATAATGACAAGCGGATCTCTGTCATTAACCCCAACATCAGACAGCAGATCTGTTCGCTTTACAGGGTCAGCACTTTCCCAGATTCACAGTGCTCTGTGAGTCAGTCTCCATCACCCTCCCCTCCACCTGTTCCCCTGAGACCTGCTCATTTTCCCCCTGCAGTAAGCACTTCATTCAGCATGTGGCAGCTCTGCATTCCTCATTGTGCTCCCCAGCTCTGCCATTGGCTGCACACTGTGAGAAACTCCAAAAAGACCCAGACCCACGCATTCATATGGAGATTACACTCCATAAATAGGAGAGAGGGGTCCAGCACATCTCAGACTGCCTCCACACACAGATACAACCATGGCACCTACAGTCACTGCAGCTGTCAGCTATTCCAAGGAGCACCTGACTCTGGCTAACAAGGTAAATACAGCACTTTATACATCATCAAATTTACTTTAATTGCTTCATTTGTGCTGCAATAAGCATGAACATCCTAAGCAAGAGAGAGATTGTTAACATTATTCCTGTTTCCCTCTTGTAGCTGAGAAAGCCAGTGGTGGAGAAGATGCGCAGAGATCGAATTAACAGCAGCATTGAGCAGCTCAAGTCTCTCCTGGGCCCAGAGTTCCTCAGCCAGAATTCCAGCTCCAAGCAAGAGAAAGCCGACATCCTGGAGATGACAGTTTGCTTCCTGAGACGGCAGCCCCAGCAGCAGTCAGCTAACAGCTCCTCAGCTGTAAGTCAGGGCTACTCCAGGTGTGTGCAAGAGGCTGTCGGCTTCCTGTCTCGGTATGAAGTGAAGACACCGTCCCAGAGAAGACTGCTGAGCCATTTCCAGAACCTGCAGCCCTCCTCTGACAAGGACGAGATTCAGATTGCACTGCCTCAGCCGAGCTCTCTAGCGCATGACACCAGCAGCAAAGAGGAGACTCCAGCCAGCAGCGCCCTCTGGAGGCCCTGGTAGAGAACTGCAGACAGTGTCCAATACTGTCAGAGTCAAAGGGCTTAGCCTGTCTGTTGAAGACAGATGTGGACAGTGATTCTTAGGATGTAGGAAGAGATTTTCCTCTTCTACATTTGTGGGATTTATAAAAAGTTCTGCTTTCATTGGTAGACAGCACAAAGAGACTTCATGATATTGACCAATAATTGGTGAATGCTAAATATCTTTACCATTTCTTGTTAAATGGGAAACGTTAGCTTTATGGAAAATTTCCACGTTTCAGAAGTTATCTAGTAATGATGAAACAATATATTATCCTATATTGAGACACTACACGCAAATGAGGTCAACTTTTAACCCAAATTGGGCGTTATCTCATAGTTTTGATGTTGATTGTATCCAGCGAGAAATCCTTCCATGAAGACAATTATTTTGGAGATAACTGTTATTAATTAGTGTTATACCTTGTGAAAAAAGAACTTCTGTGAAGAGAAATTGTGATGTTATTGCATCAGAAATGCTTCATGTAAAACAATTACTCCACATTAGGAGTAATAGTATTGGCATAAATTCCTGTTGATGAAGTTTAATGTCATATGGTTTCAGAATATAAAATTGTGCTGGAAAAATGAAAACTCCTTACTGAGTAAGAATTGTTAAAGTTTTGGAACTTTAAAACTCTGTTGTCTTTTGCAAAGATGCTTCTCAAATATACAGCTGTGCTGTGAGCCATCTTGTGTCATGAAGAGGTCTTCAAGATGGCACTGATGTGTTTCACTCAAGGAGTGCTTTTTATGAATGAATGAATGAATGAATAAATTAAGTGTAAATGTATCGATCGGCTCTTTGCATCATTCATTGTTTCATGAAGGGAACACTACAAGAATGCAAAAATCAATCAGCATAAAAGATTATAAATACATTAATAGGTTGAACATCAGCATGATGATATTGGTCCACGACCTATAATAACGTTTGCTGCGACATCATGTCCTTTTTTTTTTTTCATTGAAATTGCCTTTGCTACATGACCTAGAAAGTGCATCTGATCATGATGTCCAGCTTTGTGCCTGCAACAAGTCACGTGGTCGAGGAATGATATTCTAAAGTCAATATTATGGAGCTGCAACTTGCCTCATTATGTCTGTGCATTTAAATTTTCAGGCACATGAGTAGGTATGTCTGTTGATAGACCGAAAAATAGTACAAAATCACTTTCAAATAAATTCCCAGATAAAAAGGTCATTTTACCAAAACGATGGCATCTTCAAGATAACTTCTGAGTGCAAATCATTTCCCAACAATTCAACACACCGTAATCACTGTGATTTCACTCAGTGCCAATTTACTTTTCTCTCACATTTATTAAATGGGCTCAGCCTGAGTCAAACCAGGCTAACCACTCTTAGTACAGGGATGTATTCATTCCAAAGGTGTCCAAAAGTAAGCTGAAAAAGCAGAATCCTCAGTGGATGACCAAAAGTATTCGTAGGATTTTGAGGGAAAAGAGGAATCTTTATAAGATGTACATAAAGGATTACAATGAGAACACTAAGGCTGAATACTGTAAAATACGGGCTGTGGTCAAAAAAGAGCTGAGGAATGCTAGAAGACTGTATGAAAGAAAAAAATTGCAGAGGGGGCAAAAAACTAACCCTAAGCGCTTTTTTCAGTACTGTAGCAGAAAAAGGAAAGTCAAAGAGCAGGTTAAGTGCATAAAGAATAAAAATGGATCGCTGCTATATGATAACAAGGATATTGCGGATGCCTTAAACAGTTACTTTGTTGAGAATTTTACCTCAGAGTGGGTCTTTATTCGACCAGAGGGCATGTTAAATGCTCAAGATTATTTAGCGGAAATTGAGGTTAGGGATAACGAAGAATTAGATAAGTTGCATAAACTAAAGGCAGATAAGGCAGCGGGTCCTGATGGCTTATATCCTAGAGTGCTCAGGGAAGTTGGTGAGATCATCTTTAAGCCGCTATCCGCCATCTTCAGACGGTCTTTAGAAACTGGAGAAATACCAAATGATTGGAAGCAGGGCAATATAATACCAATATATAAGAAAGTGGACCGTACTGAGCCAGGAAATTACAGGCCAGTCAGTTTAACTTGCATTGTGTGCAAAATATTGGAATCTATCATAAAAGATGAGCTGGACTTATTTCTTGAACGTAACAGTTTCTTGAGGGATAGCCAACATGGTTTCCGTAAGGGAAGGTCATGCCTGACAAACCTTCTGGAATTTTTTGAAGAGGCCACCAAGACTTATGACCAGAGCAGGGTTTATGACATCATATACTTGGATTTTCAGAAAGCATTTGATACAGTACCGCATAAGAGACTAATTTTTAAAATGAGCTCCATTGGAGTTACAGGAGGTATTCTGGAGTGGATTCAAAACTGGTTACAGGACAGAACACAAAGAGTGGTGGTCAATGGTATCTCATCTGAGCTAGGTATGGTGGGGAGTGGCGTCCCCCAGGGATCGATGTTGGGACCCCTGCTGTTCCTCATCTACATTAATGACCTTGATTGGAATATTGAGAGCGGATTAGTTAAATTTGCAGATGATACTAAATTGGGGGGTTTGGCAAATAGTTTAGAGTCCACTAAAGTGATTCAGGATGATTTGGATAGAATCCAGAATTGGGCAGAAATGTGGCAAATGAAATTTAATGTAGCGAAATGTAAAGTTGTACATGTAGGTAATAAAAACATTAGACGGGATTACCTCATGGGAGGTTTAAAACTGGAATGTGCTCCACATGAGAAAGATCTGGGAGTGATTGTTGACCAAACCCTCACAGGCTCTAGCCATTGTGCCGAAAGCAGTTAAAAAGCCAATCGGATGCTGGGATACATTGCCAAAAGTATTGAGTACAAATCTAAGCAGGTGATGCTTCTTTTGTACAACACATTTGTCAGACCACATCTGGAGTATTGTGTACAGTTCTGTGGACCATACTTTAAGAAAGATATAGAGGCTCTAGAGGAAGTTCAGAGAGGAGCCACTAAGCTAATTCCAGGTATTAAACATGAAAGCTATGAGAAGAGGCTGAAGATCCTTAATCTCTTTAGTCTTAGGAAAAGGAGACTAAGGGGTGATTTGATTGAGGTCTTTAAATATGTTAAAGGGATTAACAAAGTGAATTATGTAGGATTCCTTCGACCAAGTGTTGTTAGTAGAACTCGGGGTGACAAATGGAAGTTGACCAAAGGTAAATTTAGCACTGATATTCGGAAATATTTCTTCACCCAAAGAATAATTTCCATGTGGAATAGCTTGCCTGACCATATTGTTGAGGCAGAGACCTTGGGGGTTTTCAAGAGCAGGCTTGACTTAAAGCTAGATAACACTGAGTCATTGAGTATCTGAAGGGATACATTCACAATAGTATAAAGAAACTGGCGAGCGTAGTTGGGCTGAACGGCTTGTTCTCGCCATTCATGTTATGTTGTTATGTTATGTTATGTTATGTGCGACACGACAGGTACTGGGACGAGGACACTCCTGAATACCTCAGAGACACTAACCCCTGGGGACATGGCTACAGAGGATCATGGGTCTACTAAGCCTATTGTGAATGAGAAACATTCCCTTATTATGTCTTGAGAAACTTTTAACTGTAAAGGCTTTCACACGTTGACTGCCAACTACGAGATAACTCGTAATGGCGGGTCAGGCCCAGCGCCAGACTTGAAAATTCGGGGGAAATTATCCATCCCTTTATTGACAACAATTGGTCCTGGCTAATTCTAGATGGTTTTCCTTTATAAGCACGTTTTCTAATTCAAGAATAATCAAGTGGCAATTGAAGACACAGCTTCTCTCCCCCATGCGATCTAACAGCAAATAATGGGCTACATTCAGTGCAGAAAAATAATTTAATTATAATTAGGTCAATGCACTGGCACTCAGCAATGGTAATTTTTTTTCCAGCGAGAGCGGAATTTCAGAACTCTTCGCGAATGAAGGTAATTCTGGTGACAAGTATACGTGGTTTCCTCCATTTTCATTTTCCAGTCTAACAGCTGGCTATTTTTTACAGCAAGTTGCGTGACCGTGCTGCAAAAACAGGTGTAGGTACTTGCCGTAATTACCTTCATTCGCAAAATGAGTTCTGAAATGCCGCTCTTGCTGGAAAAAAAAAAAAATAACGTTGCTGAGTGCCTGTGCATAGACCTAATTATAATTAAATTATTTTTCTGCACTGAATGTAGCCCATTATTTGCTGTTAGATCGCATGGGGGAGAGAGGCCGTGTCTTCAATTGCCACTTGATTATTCTTGAATTAGAAAACGTGCTTATAAAGGAAAACCATCTAGAATTAGCCAGGACCAATTGTTGTCAATAAAGGGATGGATAATTTCCCCCGAATTTTCAAGTCTGGCGCTCGCCCTGACCCGCCATTAGTTGGCAGTCAACGTGTTATGCAAAGTGCAAATTATATTTGTGAAAGGCTTGAAAAGTGTGATATTTTGTGTTTAAATGAAACTTGGCTCTGGCCACACGAGCTGGGGAGAGTGGGGACAATTCTTAATAGCAGTGTTCGTAAATTAGATGGGAAATGTGTTGCTTCTTCCAAATCTGGGATGTCCAATACAGATGAATTATCTTACAGTGAGCGCCCTTTTGGTGGTGTTTCTAATGTCTGTAAGAATAAACCTGGTATTTTCTATCATGATTTGGATATCAATAGTGACCGCATTGTGGCAGTTGGGTTAAAAGGTGGTTTTGGTAATCTTATTAATGATAATAATAATAATACATTTTATTTAAGGGCGCCTTTCAAGAAACTCAAGGTCACCTTACAACACATAATTAAAACATACATTAAAATAGCAGCAATAAAATCAAAAAACAGCTAAAAAACATTACAAAAATATACAAAAAGTATGGGACTATATAATCAGAGGGAGTATGCATCACGAAAGAGATGAGTTTTAAGAGAAGATTTAAACAGGGAAGTGAGTTGGTGTTATGGAGGTCAGGAGGACTGAGTTCCAGAGCTGGGGAGCAGAGCAGCTGAATGCTCTGCTCCCCATGGTGACGAGACGGACGGAAGGAACAGTGAGATGGATGGAGGAGGAGGATCGGAGTGAGCGGGCTGGTGTAGCAAGGTGAATTAGGTCGGACAAATAAGGAGGGGCAAGGTTGTGAATGACTTTGAATGTCAGGAGCAGTATTTTGTAGTGTATGCGGTGTGTGATGGGAAGCCAGTGGAGCTGCTGCAATACAGGTGTGATGTGGTGAGTGAATGGGGTCCTTGTGATGATGCGTGCTGCAGCATTTTGAACTAGCTGTAATTTACGGAGAGATTTGTGGGGAAGGCCAAATAAAAGGGAATTGCAGTAGTCAAGTCGTGAAGTGACGAGACTGTGAACCAGGATAGCAGCAGTGTCAGGCGAGAGAGAGGGGCGAAGGCGGTTGATGTTGCGGAGGTGGAAGTAAGCTGAGCGGGTTATGTTATTGATGTGAGATGTGAAGGAGAGTGTGCTGTCAAGGATGACACCCAGACTCTTAACCTGGGGGGAGGGAAAGATGGAAGAGTTATCAATAGATACTGTGAAACTGGGGGATTTGGTTAGGGTGGATTTGGTGCCAACGAGCAGCATCTCTGTTTTATCACTGTTTAATTTTAGGAAGTTTGACGTGAACCAGGACTTGATGTCAAGCAAACAGTCTGTGAGGGAGGAAGGTGGGAGGGTAGAGTTGGGTTTGGTGGAGATGTAAAGCTGGGTGTCATCCGCGTAACAATGGAAGTGGATATTGTGTTTATGAAATATGCGCCAAGGGGAAGTAAGTAAATAATGAACAGGAGGGCCCCAGGACAGAGCCCTGAGGCACACCTGTGGTAACTGGGGGATGTGAAGTGAATGATTTGATTTGGATGAATTGAGTCGGCCGGAGAGGTAAGATTTGAACCAGTTAAGGGGTGTGTGTGTGTGATGCAATGGAGAGCAATCTGTCCAGGAGAACAGTGTGTGAGATGGTGTCAAATGCTGCAAGGAGTAGATCATTAGTAATTTTGATTAAAGCAGTTTCGGTGCTAAGGAAAAGGGCGAAAACCAGACTGGAATTGTTCAAAAAGATTATTGCTGGATAGATGGTTATGTAGCTGAGAGGCAACTGTTTTTTCAAGTATTTTTGCAAGAAATGGGAGGTTGGAAATGGGACGCAGGTTATTGAGGTTTGTGGGATCAGCTCCGGGTTTCTTAACTATAGGGGTGACAGCAGCTGTTTTGAGGGAGGATGGAACAATTCCAGTAGTGAGTGAAGAATGAATTATGTTAGTTACGAGAGGAGCTATGGAGGAAACAACACCTTTAATGAAAACTGTTGGAAAGGGGTCTAACTGACAGGTAGATGAGTTGGATTTTTAATGAGTTCAGAGATTTCAGTGGGAGATGGTAGAGTAAAGAGAGAGAATGGCTGTGGAGGGAAGCAGAGGAAATGGGGAGGATAGATTGTGAAAAGAACTGGGGATAAGTTGCTGATGAATATTTGTGACTTCCGTCAGTAAAAAAGGTTATGAGCGATTACAGAAGGCGGTGGAATGCATATGTGGTGGAAGTAGATCAGGAGGTTGTGTAAGTTTTTAAGAAGGAAAACAGGGTCCGAGAGTTGCCATTTTGTGAGCTGATTAAGCCAGAGTAGTAAGAGGATTTTGCTTGAGCAATACAGTTTTTGTAAAGAAGAATGTGAGTATGATACATGTCATTGTGTACAGTGAGACCGGTCTTTTTAAAAAGCCGCCCAGTTGGCGGCCTTTTGCTTTAAGCTGTCTGAGAGCGGGGTGAACCAAGGTGAAGAGGGGCAAATGTGACAGATCTAGTTTTTAGTGGAGCAAGATTATTAAAAAGAGAATGAAGGCTGGTGTTGTAGTGGGAAACAAGTTCATCTGGGGTGGAAAAACTGTCAGCAGTGGGCAGACAGTCAATAGTAGCGGAAAGTGTATCCAAGTTAATGTTCTTTATATTTCGGAATATCATGGTGCACGGAAGGTTAGTTTTGGAAAGTAGTAGGTTAATATTAAAAGACAGTAACGTGATCAGAAAATGGGATATGATCAGCTTTACAGTCAAAAGGAGAGATACCAGTGCAACAGACCAAGTCTAATGTATGTCCTTTAGAGTGAGTTGGAAAGTTAATGAATTGCAGAAACCCAAAGCTGTCTAAACAGGATGTAAAATCTTTGGTGACTGGATTACTGATATTGTCTAAGTGTATATTGAAATCACCCAGAAGCATTACATTTGAAGATAGTGAGGAGAGATGAGTCAGGAATGCAGAAAACTCAGCAACAAAGTCTTTGTTAGTCTTGGGTGGACGATACACTATAGCCACAATTGTAGGGACAGATCCGGATAACTGGGAGACCATGGACTCAAAGGTATTGAAGGCTGGAGTGGATACAGGCGAGACTCTCCAACTCTCAGCGGTAGAGCATAGCGAGACCTCCTCCCGGCCAGAGTCACGTGGTTTACACATGTAAACAAACCCAGGAGGGCATGAATCGCTCAGGAAACAAAGTCATTTGGCTGTTTCCATGTTTCATTTAAACACAAAAAGTCAAACTTACGATCGGGTAAGGAGATCTTGACGAGATGTCCCTTGCTCGTAAGCGAGCGGATGTTCAAAAGCCCAAAGTTGATGGTGTTGCCGTGATTGCAAGCAGCGCTTGCCATTTAGCAGGGCTAGCTAGCACACTGTGGTTAGCAATCCGGCCGGTGTTTCGAGGAGCACGTCGAGACGTGGACCAAATTGACTTTATGGGTTTGGAGCTGTCCAAGTGGAAATTCCGACGGGACCCTCGGTGGTTGTATCTGCGGCGGGTTACAGCAGCGATGTCCGTGTAGAGATGAAGCAGTGCCGGGGGAGGCTCCGTTAGGTAGAAGCGGAGCTGAAAGAGCTCAGCAGACGAGTACTGGATTAACCCCGACACCGGCCGAAGGATAAGCAATTGGAGAGACCAGGTAAGCACAGTCCAGAGAAAAAATCTCACAGCCGTCATTGTGAGAAACGGTACCGGTGTAGCGTTGTGTAAAATCCAAGATCAGCACAAAGGCAGCATTGACAGATCTGTTCGCCAGCCCACAGCGGTACCAGTTGTAATGATATGATGATCCAAGATAAAAAGTTAAATACCAATAAACAATATAAAATTCACCAGCGAGCAGCGGCAGCCAAACGCGCCAGCGTTCACTCAACCGGAAAAGCCAAATGAATTTTCAAGTCTGGCGCTGGCCCCGACCCGCCATTAGTTGGCAGTCAACGTGTTAAGCAAAGCGCAAATTATATTTGTGAAAGGCTTGAAAAGTGTGATATTTTGTGTTTAAATGAAACTTGGCTCTGGCCACACGAGCTGGGGAGAGTGGGGACAATTCTAATAGCAGTGTTCAGAATTATATGGGAAATGTGTTTGCTTCTTCCAAATCTGGGATGTCCAATACAGATGAATTATCTTACAGTGAGCGCCCTTTTGGTGGTGTTTCTAATGTCTGTAAGAATAAACCTGGTATTTTCTATCATGATTTGGATATCAATAGTGACCGCATTGTGGCAGTTGGGTTAAAAGGTGGTTTTGGTAATCTTATTCAGGTATTGATTTCTGTGTATATGCCCTAGTTTGACAAAAGTTACAAGCAAACTTCTGTTTTTGTTGAGACCTTTGATGGTCTTCAGCGTCTGGTCGATGAGCGGTGATTTTAATGTGCAGTTGCTGAAATCTCGCTCTATTGAGCCTAACTGGCTTAAACAACAGTGGTTTTCCCATCACTCTGTTTTACATGATTTTTTATCTGTAAATGATTTTTTAGTGACTGATTTTCTCTTCCTGCAGAGAGTTAATTATACTTATTTCAGTAGGGGCAGAAATGTCCAGAGTTGAATTGATCATGTATTGGTCTCAAAACAGCACTATAATCTGGTTAAGCAGTGTGCAATTATACCACTGGAATGTGGCAACATTAGTGACCATCTCCCCAATACGCACTAAATTTATAGCACAACTATACCCCGGCAATCCAGCTTCTAAGTTGAATACCCAGTTATTGCGTCCTAAATGGAATAAGGCTTCGAATTTAGAGAAATAATGTAATTTGGTAAATCAGAAGTTACTCACTTTGCCACTTGACCAGAGTTTCAGGAAGTAGGGAGGAGGCTATTATTGGCATTAACTCCCTGAATGAAAAGTTTATGGAAATTTTACGTGCTGTTTCTGAATCCGGTTGCTTACCCAAGGTGTCACATAAACCTAAAGCATATTGATGCCCCCAGCTCAGGGAGCTGAGGAAGAAGAGATTATTTTGGTGGCGTATTTGGGTGGAGAATGGCAGGTTTAGATCCGGCGCGGTTTATAACTCCTGGAAAAATGTGAAGAAGCTTTTTCGGCGTACTACAAGGCTCTGTGTCCATAATGTGGCGAACCGGTCTTTGAATGAGCTCGATCTTTTTTATTCCCAGGGTAACTCGGTTGCATTCTGGAAAGCACTGAGGAGAGGAAAGCAGATTAACTCTTGCCTTGGTCCACATGAATTTGCAAGCCACCTCAGCAAAGTTATGTCTGATGATTCTAACCTCAATGCTGAGCAACAATGCATATCAGATTTTGTTGATAAAATATTTGACAGCAATAAAGGTATTCAAGGTGATGTTGCTTTCTCTTCGCTGCAAATATTTACTGTTGTTAAGGGGTTAAAGCGAAATTCCTCTCCTGGATGTGATGGAATTTCAGCTGAACAACTGGTGTATCATGCCAACTCTTCTGTACTTTGTAATTTTCTTAGTGCGCTGTTTAGTAATGTGGTGAATTGACATGTTTTGCCAAGAAGCTTTCTTATGGGCATTATTATTCCTATTCTTAAGAAGCCTACTCTTAATCTAAATGACGTGTCAAATTTTCTGCCGATTACTTTAAGCTCAGTTTTATCAAAAGTCTTGGAGCACCCGTTATCACCGGGTGATGCGGTTCATCCCTGTCAGTTTGGTTTCCGTGAAAAGAGGGGGACCGTCATTGCTTGCTCTTTCTTTACATGATACCTTTAAATATTTCATTATGAAGGGTTTACCTGTTTATGTGTGTAGTTTAGATGCTGGAAAGTGCTTCGATACCATCTGGCACCGAGGCTTGTTGTATAAATTGTGGGCCAAAATTCCTGTTGAGCACTAGTTGCTGCTATACTATTGGTACAAGAACCTCAGAGCATTTGTACACTTTCAAGGTTGTGCGAATGATGAGTTTATAATTGATAGAGGCATTAGACAGGGTGGGGTTTTATCTCCTTTGCTTTTTTTAATTATATTTTTTATTTTATTAACGATTTACTGAGTCTAATTGCTGCGTGAGGTGATGGTTTGCAGATTTCTGATAAGATTTTTAATTGTTGTGGTTATGCTGATGATATAACAGTTTTTGCTTCTTCTGCTCTTAGTTTGCTAAGCCTTATTAATATTTGTGTATGATATTCAAAAGACTGGAGATTTGTATATGGTATTAAGAAGACGGCATGTATGGTTATTGGTAGGCAGAGCAGCAACTGTACTTTTTGTTGGCAGCTGGATCAGTGTTCTCCACGACGACTTTTAACATGTAACCGCGACAGGTTTGAAATTTTGCGCGACATGTTTAAAATCATGAGCGACAGGTTACAAAATAATGATTTTAAATAGATCATCAACACTGACTGGCTCGCAAATTTACACAATAAAAACATACTAAAACTGTTATAACATACAAAAATACTTACGGCTAAGTTTCAGTCACGTTAGGTAAGGCAGAAATGACGAAAGCTCAAAAGAAATCGAGAAAACAAATGGCTTGATGTGCGTGCTTATCTCGGGGCTCCAGTTTACGTTAGCGGACATGTGGCCGACAAGATAGCCAGACACATCGGGCACTGGAATGCTACCGTGCCGGTACTCCAAGCCGCATCAAGGTTCTTGAAGAGAAAAGGGACGACCCGTTATAGCGTCGCATTCGTGGTGAGTCATTCTGAGTGCTAGCCCAGTTAATTAGCTAGCTTGACCTACACACGTGTACGATGTACATGTACTTTTTAAATTATATCGATCTGACTGTTCGTCAGATTTGACCCATAGAGCACCGTGATCCAGAGATTTACGAGTCCAATTCGTGCGCGCATACAGTCGGCCTTACGCTGGATTTATGGTCGACTCCACGCAAAGGGCACACCGTCGCCTCGACGCCGTTGTGAACCTTTCGAAGTTCTGCGTTGAGGTCGTTTGCGTTGTGTTGTACTGCGAAGCAATTCACCGCAAAACTGCTAGGTGGCATCAGGTTTCTGAAGGACCTGTCGTGAAATCACGTGAGAGTGGACCAATCAGTGCCCTTGCTGTCTGCGTCGCTTTGACGTGCAGTTAGAAAATTTTCGAGGAGCACGGCAGCCGACGTAGAGGCATTGCGGTGGGGGTTCACGTCGCTGCAGAGGCTCTGCGTCGCGATGGTGTCGGTTCGACGCAGAACCGTAAATCCAGCTTAACTCCCATATCGTATTCGTATAGTGTGCGGTCACTGTGGTGAATGGTGGCCTTTATTGATTCAGTAATTGTTCTGAAGTTCAACTTGATCATCAAATCATGGGAAAAAACAGAAGCAGCTCACTTTAACCACCATTTTCAAGCCAAATGACCAGCAATGACCGGATCCTCCTGAACGTCCTGGCACATCTGGAACTGCCGACACCGAGTCTAAGTTGAAGAGGCAAAGGGTGGATTTTTCAAAATCCTGGCTCAGTCGATATGCCTGGCTAGAATACAAGGAGGGAGCTGGTAAGTTTTTTTTTCTTCTTCCAATTATCATAATTCATAAAAAGATGAATATCATTGTGCCTATTGAGCTGATAAAGGCCAATTCATACTCTAAGAAAACACCACCTCGCCCTGTGAAAAAAGTAAGATGAGACAGATAATCAAATTTGGTATTATTTAGAAAGTTAGGAATAAACTAGTCTAAGTGAGAGAGAGAGAGAGAGAGAGAGAGAGAGAGAGAGAGGTGGAATTGTCTGAAAAGCAGGCACTAATGGCTTTGCAACTTCATATCCAGGCTGATATTTAAAATCTACTTATCCAAACTTGACCAAATATTAGTTGAATATTTTCAAGTAATCAATACACATCAAATCTTTCACATTAATTTGAACAAGATCGGACCACGAGAATTAAGCGTTAGCTGGCCAACCTTCAAACGAAAAAATAATTAATGTAGCCTATCCCAACACTTACACACGTTAGGGGTTTCAGCCCAGTTGACCAAAGGTCTGCGAGACCGAAAGTGTCAACTTTAAACAAAAATAAAGTTACAAGATATGGCATTTATCATTTCCATTTTCAAATTCGAATGGATATGAGGTAATATTTCAGGACTTTGCCACATACATTACCTCGCCCCATCAATGTTTTAAGTGAGATTCTTAGAACTTAGAAGAAAGGAGATCTCAACCAGTGCCTGTTCTCAAAAGTCAACAATCAACACTTATCTTAGCCATTCAAGTTATTTTGTTTGTAATTTTTTATAACCTTCAATATGTATATTTGTTTTGATTTTGATTCTTGATGATTCAAAAATTCTACTAGGAAGAAGGAACTACTGGGAAATCTATTCTATCTCTGATCATTTATTGAAAAATCTATTTTAGTTATTGTCAAGGTGTGAATCACTCATTTACATAAAATTTGATCACTCAGAAAGAAAGCAATTCATTGCATAACATTTTAATGAGGAAAAATACATGAATTTGCAAAATTATGTCCTCAAATCTTGATTCTTAATCCAACAGATTATGTTTAAAAATAGGTCTAGATTGCACCAGAGAGCATCTAGAAACCTTAGAAACCCCAGCCGCAAGGACTTCGCGTTTCACGCTCGTGATCTGTCAACTTTTCATGAGCTTACATGTTTAAATTTTCAATTGTGGAAAACCCTGAGCTGGATGGTAACCCTATCAATAATGTCAAGAGTGTGATGATTCTTGGTAATGTTTTTAATACTAATTTGAACTGTATAGATCATGTTGACAGTAGAATTTCAGCATGTAGACGCTCTGTTTTTGCCCTTGCTTCAAGCGACTTGCGTTATCCTGGTCTTACTACCCAAACAAAGACGTATCTTTATAAGTCTTCATGCCAATCAACTCTTTCTTATGGACTTGAATGCCAGTCCCTTAGTTCCACCTCCTTAGCAAAGTTAGAGAGTGCCCAAGGGACCTTGGTGAAAAGTTTTAACGGCATTGAGAAGCGTTCTCATCACACAAAGTTACTCCAAGCTCTGAATATTCAGCCAGTGAAAGAGCTGGTAAGTCGTAGATGTCATTCCCTTTTTTCTAGTATATTTAAAACGGATTCTCCTGCTAGGGATCTCTATTTCATCTTGATGGCAAAGGCAATGACAGAAGGAATTTCCTCTATTGATGGTAGTCTTACACCATGTTATCCTGAGTGGTGTCAATCCTTTTGATTTGATTGTGGGATGGGGGGCTCCTGGTGTGGCGATTCCACGCCGTGCGGTAGTTGGTGTTGTTGACAGTCTGCGCTGTCTGCTTCACGGTGGGGGGGCTCTACCGCATCCGGGGTTCTCGCCCCCATACAATTGCAGGCTTGTTGATGAAATTTTAATGGTTTCTTTTTCTCTCTGCTGTAAATGCTTATTTTGTGCAAATGTTTATTATATTCTTGTAAATACTCTCTCCACGACGTGGGGTTTTTAATGATAAATAAATGTAGAGTTGTTCCTATTCTATTTTTCCCATTCTGATACCAGTATCGAAAATGCCGCAATACTGACGAAAATGCCAGTTCCGGTATCGGTGAGTTTATACAGCGATCCGATGCCATGTGACACTACCTTCTAAGAAACGGAACCCGGTTAGCATGTCAGCCCCGCTTAACGTAACACTCTGGAAACCAATTCTTCTTCGCCGCTCTCACCTGGAATACCAGAGACGTTTGGGTGGAATGCCTCCCTGGCCAGTTAGTGCTTTTGTGGTCGGTCAGGCATACAGCCTTCTGCCCACACAATGCAGGATGTAACCGCACAGCCACTGTGATGTTTAATTGTACACAAGTCTTTTGCGCTTCTGTTGAGAGCAGTGAATGGATGTAATGTGGGAAACGGAGGAAAACTCACTCTCAGAGCCAAACTGGGACAAAAGCTGCTGAGAACACAGACTTACATCTAGTGAGCACAGATTAGTGTGAGAAACATCAAATAGTATTTAACTACCAAAATATTTTATTTGGAAACACTGATTGATTTGAAGGCAACCTTATCTAAAATTATGTCACTTATGAGAATAGCACACTGTTGGGTTTAGTGAGTAAAGAGCTAACAATCTTAGCTCCGTTCATTGGGGTAATAGTAATTTCAGCATCGTGAGATATTAATTCAGTATTACATAATTTATGAGCCCAGTCATAGCAATCACCCTTACTACTCTTTCATATTAATGAACACAATAAACAATGCCATCGAACCGCATCAGTAGCAAGCTGATGAATCATATGTTAATGTAGGACAGCCTTAACAATACAAAACCAATTTTAATTTTTACTTGTTTCATCCAATATCCTAAAAATTCAATGGTGAATAAATGCCTATATGAAAATGTGATAAAATCGCTAGATGACAACGCATTAAAAGTCCCTGATCCCGTCACCAGATGCACAGCCAATTAGCCATTACACTGTAGAACCGTGAAACGTGACATGTTTATAATCTAAACACCAGTGTGTAAAAGATAAATGCCTGGTGATTATTTTTGTAAATAGGTGTTCTCATTCAAAACGCTGATGTTTATTTGATGTTGCGATTGAGGTTTTTCCAATTTGTTGAATACATTTTAAAACTGAATCTAAACACTGTGACAAGTGTTACATAAAAGTGTTAAGCATATGTAAAACCTTTGGTTTTACAGTGTACCAGCCATTTCAAAATCTGTCCTTTGTGACATAACAAAGGGACAGATCATCCAGAAACATGAAAAATTATAAACTGGTTGACTGAAGTTAAGGAGTTTTTCTAAGCTCCCTGTGGTCCATTCCCCAAGTGATGTCACAAACAAACCAGTTTTTGAAATTACTTGAAGTGGCCACTTGGCTGCATGTCGTAAAGCCGAAAGGAAATGGAAAAAGGATCACCTCAATGTCTCCTTTGAAATTTTCAAATCTGCATTAGTTTCCTTCCAGGCAGCAGCAAAAAAAGCCAGGGCAATGCACCTCTCAGATTTGATCAGCAAACACTCAAATAGACCCAACATTTTATTTAGCACCATTAACTCTGTTATCAACCCTTCTAACTCCCCAGTTGCTGATGTATCTACTGATACCTGCGAGAAATTCCTCAGGTTTTTTACGAATAAAATTGAGAACATCAGATCATTGTTTACCCCCTCCTCATCTCCCATTCTACCTGATTATTCAGGTGCACCAGCTATTTTTAACCAATTTCAGCCCATTTCTCCCACTGAATTGCGGGAATTAGTATTGCATATGAAACCTACTACATCCCCCCATGATGCCATTCCCTCCTCTATCATAAAGGATGTTTTTGATGCAGTTGGCCCCTCTATTCAAGTAATTCTAAACTCATGCCTCTCATCTGGCATGTTTGCGGCTGGTCCAAAATGCAGCTGCGCGTCTTTTAACTGGCACCAGGAGGCGTGAGCACATCACCCCCATTCTAGCTTCCTTGCACTGGCTCCCAGTTTTTTTTAGAATCCAGTTCAAGGTTTTATTATTTGTTTTTAAGGCACTTAATGGGCTGGCCCCAGCCTACATCACTGACCTTGTACAGCCCCATTTGGCCCAAAGGTCCCTTAGATCCTCTAGCAAAGGGCTTCTGCATGTGCCACGCTCACGGCTCAAGCAGAGAGGTGATAGAGCCTTTGCCGTCGCTGCTCCATGTTTGTGGAACCAGCTCCCCCTGGACATTAGATCTGCCCCCTCCATTTCTGCTTTCAAATCCAGGCTAAAAACCCACCTTTACGCCCTGGCCTTCCTCGCTCCCTAACCATTTACCTTCTGTTCATGTCTGTGTGGTGTGCCCTGATATTGAAGGCTCCCCTTTTTTGTTTTTTGTTTTTGTTTTTGACATTTTTATGTAATTGTATTATTGCATTGTATTATATTTTGTTATTTGTCCTCTCATTTAATGACATTGTACAGCACTTTGGTCAGTGTATGCTGTGTGTAAATGTGCTCTATAAATTAAACTTACTTACATCTGGTGACATGATAGGGAGCCTCAACACTGACGAGTGTCTTAATTTCTTATTTACATCATCAGTGATCATTACATTTCTATCTGAAACACAATATCATTAAACTCAGCTAGTAGACCTCTTAAACATGCTGAAAGGTTGAGAATTCATACATTTCTCTGTGCCACACATACATTTTATAATGACAAGCGGATCTCTGTCTCGGTCATCAACCCCAACATCAGACAGATCTGTTCTCTTTACAGGGTCAGCACTTTCCCTGATTCTCACACTGCTCTGTGAGTCAGTCTCCATCACTCTCCCCTCCACCTGTTCCCCTGAGACCTGCTCATTGTCCCCCTGCAGTAAGCACTTCAGTCAGCATGTGGCAGCTCTGCATTCCTCATTGTGCTCCCCAGCTCTGCCATTGGCTGCACACTGTGAGAAACTCCAAAAAGACCCAGACCCACGCATTCATATGGAGATTACACACTATAAATAGGAGAGAGGGGTCCAGCACATCTCAGTCTGCCTCCACACATAGATACAACCATGGCACCTACAGTCACTGCAGCTATCAGCCATTCCAAGGAGCACCTGACTCTGGCTAACAAGGTAAATACAGGACTTTATACTTCATAAAAATTACTTGAATTTCTTCATTTTTGCTTCAATTAGCATGAACGTCTTAATCAAGAGAAAGATTGTTAACATTATTCCTGTTTCCCTCTTGCAGCTGAGAAAGCCAATGGTGGAGAAGATGCGCAGAGATCGATCAACAGCAGCACTGAGCAGCTCAAGTCTCTCCTGGGCCCAGAGTTCCTCAGCCAGAATTCCAGCTCCAAGCAGGAGAAAGCTGACATCCTGGAGCTGACAGTTTGTTTCCTGAGACGACAGCAGCAGCAGCAGTCAGCTAACAGCTCCTCAGCTTTAAGTCAGGGCTACTCCAGGTGTGTGCAAGAGGCTGTCAGCTTCCTGTCCCGCTATGAAGTGAAGACACCATCCCAGAGAAGACTGCTGAGCCATTTCCAGAACCTGCAGCCCTCTTCTGACAAGGGCAAGATTCAGATTGCACTGCCTCAGCCGAGCTCTCCACCACATGACACCAGCAGCAAAGAGGAGACTCCAACCTGCAACATCCTCTGGAGGCCCTGGTAGAGAACTGCAGACAGTGTCCAATACTGTCAGAGTTAAAGGACTGAGCCTGTCTGTTGAAGACAGATGTGGACAGTGATTCTCAGGATGTAGGGAGTGATCTTCCTCCTCTACATTTGTAGGGTTTTTAAAAAGTTTTGCTTTCATTGGGAGACAGCACAAAGAGATTTGTAGTTGGCCAATAATTGGTGAAGGCTAAATATTACAGAAGTTATTTAAAAATGACTAAGGAATATTTTAACTCATATTGAGACATTATATGCAAATAAGGTACACGCTTAACCCCAATTGGGCATCACCTCATAGTTTTGATGTTGGTTGTATCCTGCGAGAAATCCTTCCATGGAGACAATTTTTGGAGAGAACTGCTATGAATTAATATTATAGCATGTGAGAAAGGAACTTCTGTGAAGACAAAATGCAATGTTATAGCATCAGAATTGCTTCATGTAAAACATTTATTCCACATCTGGAGTAAGAGTACTAGCATTAATGCCCGCTAAAATTCCTGTTTAGGAAGTTTTGTGTCATATTGTTTCAGAATATTGACCTGTGCTTGGAAAATGAATACTCATTACTGAGTACAACTTGTTTAAGTATTGGAACTTTAAACCTCTGTTGTCTTTTACAAAGATGCTTATTAAATGTACAGCTGTGCTGTTAGCTGTCATGTGTCATGAAGAGGTCCTCAAGATGGCACTGATGTGTTTCACTCAATGAGTGCTTTTTATGAATGAATAAATTCACTGAAAATTTATCTATTGGCTCTTTACCTTAATCATTATTTCACAGCGGAAACACCACAAGAATCCAGAAATCAATCAGCATGAAAGATTATCAGTGCACACATTAATAGGCTGAACATCAATGCCATGATATTGGTCCATGACATATTTATGTTTGCAGCTACGTAATGTAATAATTGTTTTTCACTTTAATTGCCTTTGCTTCATAACTTAGAGAGAGCATCTGATCATGATATCTTTGTGCCTGCATCAAGTCGAGTGGCCAAGGAATGATATTCTGAAGACAATATTATGTAACTGCAACTTGTAATTATTATGTTGGTGTATTATCTAAATTTCAGACACATGGGTAGGTACGTATGTTGATAGACCGAAACATAAATAGTCATACAAAATTGGTTTTAAATAAATTCCCAGGTAAAAAGGTCATTTTACACAAACGATGGTGCCTTTAAGATAACTTCTGGGTGCTAAACATTTCACAATAATTAATTCCACTGCAATTACTTTGATTTCACTCAGTACTGATTTACTTTTCTCCGTCACAAAATTACTGAACGGCATATTAATCACCTTGAACCAGATTTTAAAAATTATAATCCGAGACAATGGAAATGTAAGGAGAGCATGACAGTTACGAGGTTAAAACATAACACGTGCAAAGTGTTTTACACTTACTCTACAAAATAAGGGATTTATAGGTCCCATTTAAAAATTTGACATAAACTACAGGTTCAGTATAGGAAGTTTGGATCCGATTAAATTTAATCTGAAGTTCATTGTTTCAAAAAGTACCATTCACCAATACTCACAGTAAAATCCAGCAGCCGGTTATCCATCTCACCCGGTGCTCGGCTGGAAAGGCTTCGTGGCCTGTTGGTGCTTCTGTGTTCAGGCATAAAGCCTTCTGCCCACACAATGCAGGATGTAACTGCACAGCTACTGTGATGTGTAATAGGACACACGTCATTTGTGCCTCTATTGAGTGCAGTGAATGAACAGTGTGGGAAACAGAGAAAAACTCACTCTCAGAGCCCAACAGGGATAAACGCTCCTGAGACCACCGACTTACACCCCGTGAGCACAGATTACTAAGAAAAAAACATCACGCAATAACATATTTTACTAATACTTCATGTATTTAAAAATCAGTCATTGCTTGTTTCGTAGTAGTAATTGTACTGGAGGGAACCTTATCTAAGATTCTGCTACTTATAAAAATCACAAACTGTTGGGTTCAGGGAATCATGAGCCAACAGTCTTGGCTCGTCACTCTGGGTAATACTTCTAACAATTTCAACATCCTGAGATATTTATTAACCCTTAGAACACTAAATGCAGCTATTGTTGCTCAATGATGTAAGATATCAAAATCAAAGCTTTTGAAAACCTATCAAGTGGCGACTTGTTCAAAAGAGCTCCCACGGAACTCTTAAATAAGTCCCCACATGATAGGTTTTCAACAGCACAAGATAATTAAATTTATAATTTTTGAAAATTTATTTCAGTGCTCTGAAGGTTAATTCAGCATTACATAAATTAAGAGCACAGTCAAAGGATTCACCCACAAAACTATTTAACATAAGTGAACGTGATAAACAATGCTATCAAACTGAATAGAGATCATTAAATTACAGAAAATTCATTAACTCTCTAGGAATCTAAATGGCAAAACATAGCGGGAAGAACAATTAACAGAACACTGGAGGTTGAGAATATGTGATCTTAACCTCATTATCCAGCAGCACTGACTGTATAAAATAGTCCTTAAGGACTCTAATGAAACCGTTTCAGTTTATTTTCTCCTTTAGGACTTGTGCAGAGGAACAGTTACAGTTACATTCTTTCTGAATGTTTGTGTTCATCCCTCTCTTTTAAAGGAATATTTCTCCAACTGCCCTAACCCCAGGGGGTTGTTGGACACATGAAAGGGAATTAGCATCTAAGTGGGCACACTTCCATTGTTCAGTGAGACTTTCTTAATGGACAGAGTGTGGGAAAGCTCAGGAGAGCAGAGTCACACTTCCAGCATCATTTACAGGCTCAATCCCTGCAGCAGCTGATGTTTGGCAGCACACAGAGGATGAAGGGAAAGCAGCTTTGTAATATGGGCAAATAAGGGTTAAATCTCATTTTCTGCAGCACTGTGTTTGAAATTCGTTATATGGGTCAATGACAAATAAGCCTTTTAAAAATATTTTTTAAATAAATCTTTAAAAATGTACAGAATACATTTATTTGAAATTGGAGGAGTGTGTTTAAACAAGTCTTAATGGTTGCATAACATTTACAGGGTTTTAGTACAGTTTTAGACTGTATTTGCAATTTCACCAGCCAAAAAATGTCAGGTGGGGCAACCAAAACTTTCTTGAAAAAAAAAAAAAAAACATACTTCCCTCTTTTTTTTCTAAGTGATTTTTTTTAGTAAGTATACCTGAGAGTGTCTACTTTGCCTAAACCATTACTATTTTGTAATTGAGCTGGATATTAAAAGTAACTTATGGATTCTTTATTGTAGGGGCGGGTATTTTGGTTTTCTAAACAATTTAAGAACAATAAAACTATTAAACTTTGTTTATTTGAAAGGGTTTCAACATAAAATTATGCCCCCATATTAATATTATGTTAATTTCTTATTTTAAATTACATATTTAAACATTTCACATAGTGCTAACTTGCTCGGACGGTTGCGCCACCTGACATTTTGAGGGTTTGAGATGGCAAAACATAAAATATATATATCATTTTTATGGTAAACTGGAAATATGTTCAAATTAAACAGGTTTTATAGAATAAAATGATGCTTATTATGAATCATTTAAAATTATTTTAAACCAAAGTAGTGCACTCGGTCAATGTCACGTCATTGACCCATATGTATGTGTATGCTTTATATTAGCTCAGAGATTTCAGAATTTATTCGAATGTTTCAAAATGAAATGGCTAAATATAATTTAAAAAAAAAAACACACCAATCACAAGATCTTCACATAACTAAATTAAATACATGTTTATACATGAAGTTGTACATTCAGGTGATGTGGACCTGAGGCAGGATCATCCAATCAGTTTTTCCCACCAAATGGCCTCTGTTATTATGTCCTCTCTGTACTGCAGCACAGAGCCAATCAGCACCACTAATGGCCTTTTCATACTGGACTGTCTTTGTGCTGCACTGAGCACAGCACACAGGACTCTGAACAGCTCTCTCTCACTCTATCACACACTAACGAGCAGCCTTAAGACTTATGACATCAGCACTGCAGCAGTCAGAGTGTTAAACCACCTGTCCCGCAATGAAATGAAGACACCATCCCAGAGAAGACTGCTGAGCCATTTCCAGAACCTGCAGCACTTCTCTGACAAGAGCGAGATTCAGTTTGCACTGCCTCAGTCCGCCTCTCCACCAGCAGCAAAGAGAAGACTCCAGCCAGCAGCGCCCTCTGGAGTCCCTGGTAAAGTCCTGCAGACAGTGTCCAATATTGTCAGACCCGCAGAACTGAGTATGTCTGTTGAAGACAGATGTGGACAGTGATACTCAGGCCGTAGGAAGTGATCTTCCTCTTCTACATTTGTAGGATGTTTAAAAAGTTTTGCTTTCATTAGGAGAAAGCACAAAGAGACTTCATGATATAAGCCAATAACTGGTGAAAGTAAGATAGCATTACTATTTCTTGTCAATTAAGAAATGGAAAATTAATGGAAAATTTGGAAAATTTCCATGTTTCTAAAGTCATTTTATGATGACTAAGGAATATTTTGTCTCATTTTGAGACATGATATGTGAATTAAGTGAACCTTTAACCCAAACTGGGCATGATCTTATAGTTTTGATATTGGCTATATCCAGCGTTGCATATGAATAAGGAACTTCTGTGAAGACAAAATGTGATGTTATAGCAACAGAATCCTTCATGTAAAACTATTACTCCACATTTGGAGTAAGATTACTGGCATGAGTTCCTGCTAAAATTCCTGTTTAGGAAGTTTTGTGTCATATTGTTTCAGGATAAAAGTCTGTGCTCTTAAAATGAATACTCCTTGCTGAGTAAGAATGGTTAAAGTTTTGGAATTTCAAACTGTCTTGTCTTGTACACAGATGCTAATAAAACACACAGCTGTGCTGTGAGCTGTCTTGTGTCATGAAGAGGTGGTCAAGTTGACACGCACTGATGTGTTTCACTCTAGGAGTGCTGTCTATGAATAAATAAATCAAGGGAAAATGATTCTATTAGTTCTTTGCATCATTCATTGCTTCACAAAGGCAAGGCTGCAGGAATGCAGATATCAATCAGTATGACATATGATCAACACATTATGCGCACCTGCATAATCATTCACACAAGCCGAGCAATTTGGCCTCAGTCAAATTGAAGACCTGTGTGCAAGAAGTACCTAAGTCACAAAATAATACTTTTGAGATTTTGGGGGTCAAAGTTTTCAAAACACATTGCAGATCATGACAATAGAAATGCACCAATACACAAGACTTGAGCGCTTCTTTGCAGAAATCTTTGGTATCAGATGATGCTCTGGCCATTGTGGCTTTTAATGCTGGTGTCAGCTCATTTTTTGCAAAATGGGACTTAAGTACTTCTTGCACACAGGTCTTCAATTATAATGCAATTTCTGTAACCACATTATTATTTCATTTACATCCTCACATCACTAGTTTTATTTCCTAAATTTTGATATTTGATGTTTTAGAAACACTTTGAGTGTTTTCAAATGATCACAAACACCAGATTCACATCATACAAGTCATGCCTCAAAAATAAAGAAAAACACAAAGGACCAAAAACTAAAAGTAAAAATAAGCAACCAAATAAAATAATCTAGCATTTCATTCTGAAATTCCCCTCCACGGGCAAACAAGAACACAATATCCACAAAAACCCAATACAATTTACAGTGTGTCCATTTGACGTGAGCTATTGGTACATAAACTCCAGTATCCCCCCCAGCACTTTACAGTCAAAACTAAATCACATTTTTCCTCATCAGGGCAATTATATTGGCCTTTCTGTATCTATGCACAATAATTTCACTCTTTCGCGCCCACATATGGAAATTTCCATATTAAGCCACTTGACTCCATAGCCCAAATATGTTTTTTTCCTTGCTTTTCGGTTGCTGTGGAGCAGGGGACCTCAATCTTACCCAGAAAGGGCCAGTGTGGGTACAGTTTCCATCCAACTAGTTGCATACCTGATTCTACTAATCATGGTCTTTAGCGAAGACTGAGTAATGGTAGATAATAAATGTACATTACATATCCTTGACTAATTATACTGTAATCGCTTCACTTTGGGGCCATTTCTCTAAGATTTGAAATAAAACTGTCGGGGCACTTAATAGTGGCATAAAATTCAAACTGATGACGTATCTCTGAATGTTTGCTCTCGATATGTAAAATCTGGTATATTTTGCTGGAAATAAATGCATCAATCTTGTGCTGAAATGTATATGCAACATTTAATCAACCATTTCATATCATGAAATGCTATGTTTAACTCAGAATTTAACAACAACTCTGAGCATATCTGAATTGGATATACATGAGTAGTCTTTACCTTGGGTACAGCAGTTATGTTTTGTTATGGAGAAGCTAGGTGTCAAAGGGATAGCTATGAAACTAACTTATCTAAAGGCAAGATTTGATGCAGTAGCATAAGCAATGACAAATGAAGAAAGCACCTCATCTGGACCTTGAATAATAGCATAAACAATCTGTTAAGATTCCTGCTAGTTTTTTGTTCGCTGTTTTTTATCTTTTTCTCTAAAGAATGAATAGTCTCATTACTGAATGGTGACGTTTTCAACCAACAAAGTAATATTGAAGAGTCTTCTGGCTTTCAAAGTTGTAGCAAGTTTTCTCATGTCTTGAAGAGATCTTACAATTGGCCAAAATATGCTTGTTTACCCTAAAAGCTATTTCTGTAATGGATATTGTGAGGACAACAGCCCTCCCAAACCGTAACATTATGAATAAAAACCATGCATACTCTCGTAAGCCCTGCACAGTATTCTTACGGAAAAGTCCAACTGACCTCACACAAGTCCTCCATCATCATGCGCATGTGGAAACTACACAAACGCTTCCACTTCAGGAGCCACAATAAGATCAGAGAAGCGGTCGGGCTATCGAGCAAGATCTTTAATCCCACATCGCTCCAGGGGGGATTGGCTCATGCTTAGCTGACTCAATAGCACACTTTGGATAAAAGTAGCAACTAAATTAATGCTATACAGATGTAAGGCCATCCTGATGTCATGAAAGAGTTCTACTTTCACTGAAAAGTAGTTGCCATTCAGTCTGTGCAGATTTGGACAGTAACAACTTTAAAGGGATATAATAGAAACATCGATTGCTCAATGGATGCACATGATCAAAATTGACAGTCTGCAATTGAGTTTTACAGCAGTTACATTAAAGGGGACCTATTATGCTGATCCATCTTTTAATACATATAAGTAATGTCATAATATTGGATGTCCATACTCAACCTCTGTAAAGTTTCTAAACATAAGATACAGGGGTTTTGCCGTAATCCAAGAAAGTGATTTCATGAACATGATTTCCTCTCTGAACAGCTCGTTCCAAGATCTTCACGAGATCTGGGCAAAACCTGACGTCAGGTTGTGCCGTCCAGTTAATACAGACCTAGCCAGAGCCAATCACTGCGCTGGACCTGCCCACACCGGAAACTATTCTAACAGGCACAAACAACCGCGGATCATACTATGCCTTAGTAGCGTCTACACCTCCAGAAATACAAAAGAAGAACCGCAGATCATTTGAGGTGCATTTTGTCAGTATTTCTCCCAAAGCTGCTCGTCCGTTTATTTTTGGACGCGAAGAAAAGCACCTATTTCTCTTCCAAACGACGATGCCACCAGAAATCAGTGGGTAGCTTTTTTGTTTGCTGGCAGCAAACAGCCACAGCCAAAGGGGACGTTAGCTGTTTGTGCTCAGCATTTCACCAACGACAGCTTTGTCAATAAAGGATAATTCGACACTGGATAAGCGTTTCAGCTGCTTCTCGAACCTGGAGCAGTTGCATCGATCAAGCGCTCAGAGCCACAAGCTGTAAGTAACGATATAACATCAAATAATGTAAGTGAAGCTAACGTATTATGGGTGGCCAGCAGGACTGCTAACGATAGTTAGCACTAACAACTGGCCTCAAACGCAGGCTTTGTAAAATATCTGAAGATAAAGCCTGGGTCGGTCGCGACTGTCCGTGACTCACAGACGCAGAAGCTTTACTGCGAAAGTCTACCTAACGTGATAGCCAGTTGAATGTGGCTGTAGCACAGCGGCTAACGTAGCCAAGTTACTGTTGCTAATGTTTGTGTCCTAAAAATGCAAAAGTAATATCAGGAGACATTCAACAGAAGGTGCGTGAACATAAACCTCATTTGAAGCTAACTTTTTATACTTGTTTGTAATTTGGATGCTTGGTACAACTGTTCATGGTAACGGAACTTGCTGTCTGTAAGACTTGTATTGCAGGGTAACATTTGTCTGTTGTTGTTATGACTGCTCGGTTACCAGCTACTGCATGTTCGTTCGCCTGCTGTGCTACTTAAAAATGCTCCTGGTTCACTTATATGCAGTAATTCTGATCGGTATGCTTGTGCTAATTCGGTAAGCATCAATGTGGCAATTTCATCATAACGTTGCCTGACTGTAGCCACTATAGTTGAAGCTTGACGTGGCGTAATTTCATCCCCCTTTAGAAATTGTTCTGGCTAATAAAATGCTGATAATGGCGGAGATTGAAGACGAAATTCTTTCCTCTAGAAGTTATCGATTCGCTAGCTCCACATAAGCAACTGTTCACGCTAACGGAACTTACGGACTTTAAAACCTGTATTATGTTCATAACATAACCGGAGCTCTCTCTAGCTGTTGCGTACTATCCATAACGCGCCCATTTTCCGCGAGCAAACGCTGGTCACTCCGGCGCAATAAGTAAACCATTACCACGGACAATTTCCAAAAAGACCGTTTAGCCTGGAGCTTTCGCCCCCCATCATATACCAGCGCATAAGCTGTTCGTTACTCCACGCTAACGACACACCACAGTTATGCACACGGAGCAGCAGGTCCTTATAGTACAGACCTAAGCAGTCCATAAGCTGTTGGTTCACTTTTTGCTGCTCCTCACTGTCCATGTTTCCCCCTAAACTCAGACCCACCGGATTTCTACGGTCTCCGGTCTACACTTGGGTATGTCGACCCATTCTACAAATGTGTCTGTATGGGGTGGATTCTAGCTTTCCCTCAATCCTAGCTATAGAGTAGAGACACCGGTGTACTCACCATAGAAGCCGTAGGTAGATAGCAAATACGAGCTTGAGCTGCCAGACTTTCGCACTGCGTCCTCCACTTTCGCCGCTGTGTTTATTTGAACAAGTTCATTTCATTAGATCTATATACATGTACAGCGTTTGATTGCGGAATTTCTCCGCTGATTCCTTGGCTCAGATGGCAGACGCGTCTCATGTTTCACACCAGGGAGGCAGACCCGGAAAACTGTGTTCTGCCAAGTCCCGCCCAGCTCCGCCCTCCACAGAGCTGGCCAATCAGAAGAAAGTGGGCACACCGGGAGGGGGGGCCATAGCAGAAGAGCCACCCAAACGAGGCGTTTCAGGCAGAGACTACAATGGACTACAAATTAGTTTTTTTGAGGATGGTAGTATGAGCTAAATAAGGACCCTTTTTTGGACTTTGAACGATCAGGAGTACTCTAGGGGAGTCCAAGATCAAAATATAAACTTGGAAATGTAGCATAATAGGTCCCCTTTAATTTGAAGTGAACGGAGTGTGGTAAGAATAATATGATAAGAATTATTGCCCTCTAAAATTGATGTCTTTGAAAAGTGAATGAAATTACATATGGCTGACCAGCCTTGCGTGAAGACAAGATTATGGCCACAAGCACAAAAAATTTAACTTTGTTAACTACATAGTAATTTAATCCAAACCTTCTATTTAAAGACAATGAAAAAAAAATATTTTACTCTATTATTATTAGGCCCGAGCCTGGCCGAAGCCGGCAAGGAACTATTAAAACCGCATGGTTCCATTATTATTAGGCCCAAGCCTGGCCGAAGCCGGCGAGGGGCTATTAAAACCGCATGGTTCCGTTATAATTAGGCCCGAGCCTGGCCGAAGCCGGCGAGGGCCTATTAAAAACGCATGGTTCCGTTATTAGGCCCGAGCCTGGTCGAAGCCGGCGAGGGACCATTAAAAACGCATGGTTCCGTTATTAGGCCCGAGCCTGGCCGAAGCCGGCGAGGGCCTATTAAAACCGCATGGATCCGTTATTATTATTATTATTATTTTTATTATTATTATTATCCATTCCCCGCTTTGAACGCAAATTTGACCCCTTGAACATTAACAAAAAGTCAATTTTATTGAACCTAAAATTCAAGCCTGGCGAAAATTTTTTTATTTGAAGTCCCCAAGAAAAAATATTGAAAAATGACTTGGCCACGCCCTGTCAAAAATCAAGATACATTACGCTAATAGAGACATAGCCCATGTTGGGACAAGTGAAAAATTACTTTATGGCCCCACCCTAAACCCAACAGGAAGTCGGCCATATTGGGCGGAAGCGTGGACATATAAAATCACACCCCTCATACTTCCAACATCTCCTCCTAGGGTCTTCATCCAATTTGCACCAAATTTGGTGAAAATCACCTTCACACATTTGTGGTCAAAAGTTACTATTTACATTTTTGATAAAATGTTGGGCGTGGCTGTGATGGGCTTACAATGAAGCGGCCATTTTCAGAAGTATAAAAGTTTGTATATCTCACGCATACAGTGTCGGATTGAGTTGGACCCAATGTATCACTTGTGTAGAATGACAACCCGAACACACAAATATGGAAAATGGTTCTCCAGCGCCCCCCTTTATTTTTGGAATGGGAGGAAAAAATTTATTTTGACACAGTCAAAAAAAATTGGGCAATTGGAAATTGTGTATTGAAAGACAAGATATGCTGTCCTGTCATTGATGAGTGGCCCCACCGGTCACAAGGGATGTGATCGGACGAGAGGGCGAGGGCCATAACACCGCTTGCGGCTTTAATTATTATTATTATTAGGCCCGAGCCTGGCTGAAGCCAGCGAGGGGCTATTAAAACCGCATGGTTCCGTTATTATTAGGCCCGAGCCTGGCCGAAGCCGGCGAGGGACTATTAAAACCGCATGGTTCCGTTATTATTATTATTTTTTATTATTATTATTACTATTATTATTATCCTTTCCCCGCTTTGAACGCAAATTTGACCCCTTGAACATTAACGAGAAGTCAATTTTATTCGACCAAAAATTCAAGCCTGGCGAAAAAATTTTTTATTTGAAGTCCCCAAAAATAAAATATGGAAAAATGACCTGGCCACGCCCTGTCAAAAATTAAAATACATTACGCTAATGGGAGCCCACCCCAAACTTTTTTCCACGTAGAAAAATGAAACTTGGTAGAGACATAGCCCATGTTGGGACAAGTTAAAAATTACATTACGGCCCCACCCTAAACCCAGCAGGAAGTCGGCCATATTGGGTGGAAGCGTGGACATATAAAATCACACCCCTCATACTTTCAACATCTCCTCCTAGGGTTTTCATCCAATTTCCACCAAACTTGGTGAAAATCACCTACACACATTTGTGGTCAAAAGTTACTATTTACATTTTTGATAAAATGTTGGGCGTGGCTGTGATGAGCTTCCAACAAAGCGGCCATTTTCAGAAGTATAAAAGTATGTATATCTCACGCATACAGTGTCGGATTGAGTTGGACCCAATGTAACATCTGTGCGGAATGAAAATCTGAACACAATGATATGTAACTCGTATAGCTGTATGGCAAAATGGCTCTTTGACGCCCCCTACATTTTTTGAATGGGAGAAAAAAAATTTTTTTTGAAATAGTTTAAAGAAATTTGGTACACACATCTATCATGTCAAACTGAACCAAAAAGCAAATGAGGACACACCCCTATTTTTAATCGTGTTCCCATGGAAACAGCAAAAATGCACATTTGAAATGAATGGGTTTTAGGCTTTGACCCCTTGAAAATTTACAAAAAGTCAATTTTATTCAACTGAAAATTCAAGCCGGTGAAAAATATTTTTATTTGAAGTCCCCAAGAAAAAATTGAAAAATGACTTGGCCACGCCCTGTCAAAAATCGAAATACATTACGCTAATGGGAGCCCACCCCAAACTTTTTTCCACGTTGAAAAATGAAACTTGGTAGAGACATAGCCCATGTTGGGACAAGTGAAAAATTACATTATGGGCCCACCCTAAACCCAACAGGAAGTCGGCCATATTGGGCATAAGTGTGGACATATAAAATCACACCCCTCATACTTTCAACATCTCCTCCTAGGGTTTTCATCCAATTTGCACCACACTTGGTGAAAATCACCTTCACACATTTGTGGTCAAAAGTCACTAATTACATTTTTGATAAAATGTTGGGCGTGGCTGTGATTAGCTTACAACGAGGCAGCCATTTTCAGAAGTATAAAAGTGGGTCTCTCTCACACATAGACTGTTGGATTGAGTTGAACCCAATGTAACATCTGTGCGGAATGACAACCTGAACACAATGAAATGTAACTCGTATAGCTGTATGGCAAAATGTATGCGGATTGGAGGGCAAGGGCCATAACACCACTTGCGGTTTTAATTATTATTATTATTATTATTATTATTATTATTAAGTCAAGAATTTTCACTTTGGCTTAAAATTACACATCAATGCGCCGGCAACGAACTCCTGACTTACCAGAATTACCAAAAACACCTTCTGTCCTTCCACGCAGTATTAATGCAGATCAAGCGAGTTTGTAACACTTCACGACTTTGACAATTACGCTGTCACATTTCACACCCGTATTAAGGATAACCACCTTCAAGGAAGTGGCAGATGTAAGTAGGCTTTAAACCCAGGAATATTTGTTTTACCAACCATAGGGCACGTGGACATTCACTGTTAAGTAGGTGCTGTAAATGCGCTCGTGGCTGCACTTACCTATTAAATTTACTAAACCGCGCATACACGCTATAGCTAAATCACATAGCTCATCACCCACTCTTGGCTAATTTTCATCAATGCGAAAAGGCTGCCACAAAATAAATTATAACCATCCACTCAAATAGCATTTCAATCAGAAAGTCGACAATTTAGTGAACAACTCGACGGTGAAAGAATTTCCATTTGACCTCGAAAAAACATTCTCGACATCGAGCAGGAAATACAATGAGCACATAGAACTGAAATTTTAATTTGCATTAGGCTACGACATGGGCTAAGGCACTGGCCGGAGTTGGTTCATTTAGGCAGACTATTAAATCTGCAGTTCCTAATTAATGTTTGCTGAATGGTATCTTATGCTTCCATACCAATCTGGAGAAAATTCCTAAACAATAAAAGGACTGCTTGATAATCACACCTTGTTCATCTCAGCGCGTGGAGGGCATGCTCTCCGGACTTTCTCACGCTAGCACAGACGCCGGTGACAACAGAGATAACATCAATTACCGATTCAGGGACAGACCTGTGGTGCAACCGTGGTGGTTTGTTAATTGAAGGGAAGAAAGGAGTGCAGTTTGAGCGCGAAGTGGCGGGCCAACATCCCCCAACACGCCCCCACCCCTTCAAACGCCGACCTGCTGCCGGGCGGTGTGATCAAACGCGTACCCCCTGCGCTGCGGCGTAATGGTGTACAATCCATTCGGGCACGCTTCTTTTTTTCCCTGTTCAGCGACTGTGGGAAAGCCTGCAGCCACTCGCACTCACGCACGTGACAGTAAACTGCTCCTCGTTTGCAGTTACACCGGCCCCCTCATAATCCCGTAATAGAGTCAAGAGAGCGCTTGCGCGCGTGTATGTGGGCCAAGACGCTAATGCTTCACATGGAATGAACGCTGTTTATATATCTACATCCTGAGACCCCCTTCCCGCGACTTGCACAAAGTGGCCAGCATTGCTACGAATGGAAACGTCTCAATTAGCGCGTAGTAAAACTTTCGGCAGCACTTTCATTTTCAGTTGGTATTTTCGAAAAGTTTGGCCTACTCAGAGGAGGAAAACAAATCATGGCAAATCATATCTTAAAACAGCATGACTGTGAGGCTTCTTGGGTCAATTTAACACTTTTAACAGAAGTGTGGCCTATTTGCTACACCCTGCTTTCATTACAATGGAATCTTAAGCAATGTTTAAATAGGCTGTCTTGCTAAATATGTCCAAAAAAGACTTTAAAAAAATGTATGCTGTTTCTCCAAAATAGCACACTTCTTTGTTTATCTTTAGATGCAAATTTAATTGTAGCAATACCTTTTTATCCCCCCGGCATATAAGGCAGGGGAATATACTAATCAGTATATCTGTGCGTCTGTTCGTTCGTCTGTCCATCTGTAATAATTTTGTTTCCGGAGCAGAACTTGAATACCGTTTTATTTAACAAAACTTGCTATGCGAATTCATCAGGTCCTAGACTGGTGCCTTTTGATATTTTGGGATTTTTGAGATTTTTACTTTTTCCATGATTACTTGAATTAAGAGATTAAGGGGGCGGGGGGCTATGTCATCTTCTGATGACTCATGTTTTATTTGATTTTGCGAAATCCAATATAATACTTGTGCTTTGCAGCTGAAGCACGTTATCAAAAAAAATACTAAGCATTATGTAATAGAAGATACAAGTACATCTTCAAAGACTGTTGTATGGGGAGGTCAGGTGACAGGTCTATTGAGAGGGGAACGCGTGAGTCGGCCCCACCGCTGGGGTTCCCACACTAGCCTCCCATTCACTGCTCAATGTTCTCAAAACAGCACAATAGAAGTGTGCCGGCAGAGGGGGGCTGGATAATTGCATTTAATGGACGTTCCCACCGGAACATCTGAGGCTCATCTATGTAGATGTGTGTGATTTGTGTAGGTGTGTGTGTTCGTGTGTGCATGCATTTACACTGAATATTGACAGGGATTTTGATGTCTGTGAAAAGGCAAACAAATTTACCTGTGTGCACGCATTGACACGTACATACCCGCCTGCAAAAAGACACAAGCACAAAAATGTACACACACAGGCATTCATATTACTCCAATTGTAATTAATAATATTTTTGCTCATAGTAAGTTATTCTAGCTGATGTGTCAAATTTATTTAATATAGCACAGACACACAGACACACACACACTCTCTCTCTCATATACACGCGCACACACACACACACACACACACACAAACACACGTTTCTGATTCTGCAGTTAAAAATGTTCCAATGTTTAACAATAGAAGTCTAGCCAGAAGATAAAATCGATGAAATTTTATGTGGGAGCACACACACACATACACTACCAGTCAAAAGTTTTAGGACACCCCAATTTTTCCAGTTTTTTATTGAAAATTATGCAGTTCCAGTCCAACGAATAGCTTGAAATGGTACAAAGGTAAGTGGTGAACTGTCAGAAGTTTTAAACAAAAGGTAAGGTTACTCAGGTTTTTTGTACGCCGTCGAGTAGGTGAAAGGATGGTTCCTCAGTGTGTGACATCAACTGTCAAACATGGAGGAGGAAGCATGATGGTTTGGGGCTGTTTTGCTGGATCCAGGGTCAGCAACTTATAGAATGAAAGGCACCCTGAACCAAAACGGCTACCACAGCATTCTGCAGCGCCATGCAGTACCCTCTGGCATGTGACTAGTTGGTCAGGGGTTCATCCTACAGAACATTAATGACCCAAAACATAAGTCCAAGCTCTGTCAGAACCACCTTAGGAAAAAAGAACAAAATGGTAAGCTTGAAAACATGGAGTGGCCAGCACAGTCTCCAGACTTAAACCCCATCGAGATGGTTTGGGATGAACTGGACAGAAGAGTGAAAGCAAAGCAACCTACAAGTGCCACACATTTATGGGAACTTCTGCAACAGAGTTGGGAAGAACTTTCTGAGGAATATTTGATTTCCATTGTAGAAAGAATGCCACGAGTTGTTCAGCCAAAGGTGCCAAAGGTGGCTACTTTGAGTCATTAGTTTAAAATACATTTTGGTTTATAAACTGATTACATGATTTCTGTTTTAACTTCGATTGTTAATTTGTTCCATCATGTCTATGCTTTCATTCCAGAGTAAAATGAGACATTAAACAGCATAATTTTCTATTAAAAAATTGAAAAAAATTGGGGTGTCCTAAAACTTTTAACTGGTAGTTTACACACATTTCTATTATCTTATCTATATGACTATAGTGCACCCCTAGCCCCATGTGAAATGGTCACTGTCTCACCCCCTCCCAGTCTGCAGAAGCCCTGTCTGATTGAGGCTGGGATGTTCCCAGGTAATAAAAGTCTATGGCGGGCTTGTGCTGTTTATGACGCAGTGTAGCTGATAGGTGGTGGAACTGTCCCCCTCCGGAGCAGCATGCAGCCAGTTAACCATGAAATTATTGATGTTTCTGCCTTTGTCTGGGGGGACGCGCCCACTGGCCTGTGAGTGTGGGAAACCTAATCCAGCTCAGGGCCCATGGCTTTGTAATGCAAATCACCAGCTATAAATGGGACGAAGAACTCTGACTGTCAGACCATTTTCCACTAACCTCTGCAGAGATTCCAGGCTCTTCACTCAAACCAGAATGGCACCTTGCTCCTACAGTGCTGACTACAGCAGCCTCAAGACGTCTGAAAAGGAAAGACACAAAGTGAGTATTAAAATCAATGTGTGTTATTTTATAAAATCTGGAGTCAGGTTTGAAAGTTTTTTTGTGGCTGTGTGCATTCAGAGCCGTCAACTAACCAGATTTATTAACTGTCCATTAACAGCTGAGAAAGCCAGTGGTGGAGAAGATGCGCAGGGATCGCATCAACAACAGTATCGAGCAGCTTAAATCTCTCCTGGAGACAGAGTTCCACAAGAGCGACCCCAACACCAAGTTGGAGAAGGCCGACGTCCTGGAGATGACCGTCAGCTTCCTGAAGCAGCAGCTCCAGGTCGGGGCGACGGCCGGTCAGAAGGGCTTCAACCTCGGGTACACTCAGTGCTGGAGAGAGGCCCTGCAGTACCTGTCCTTCTGCTCTAAGGGAGCTGCTCACCTCCGGCAGCCGTGCTCTCCCCGCCATCCTCAGCCCACGGCCCACAAGCTGTGCCCACAGTCTCCAGGCAGCTCCAAGCAGAGCCCAGCCACTGCAGCCCAGAGCCCCGGAGCTCCCCTGCCCCTCTGGAGGCCCTGGTAGAGACACTGTACTGACTCTCTCCTGGAACCTTGAGGGCAGTTTGTAATACCCTCAGCCAGTAGGAAATATGACTTTCCATTATTTTTATATGTTTCAAGTTCTCTTCATATTGAAGAAAGCTGAAGTGAATCTAACTGATTTCATTATATGCCTGACAACTGTATTCAGTTTATTGACATGTTTGTAAATTTTAAATCCTTTTTAGGTTATTGTGGAATTAATATATCTATTTTTAATCCTGGTTATTTTGATTTTTTCAGAAAGTTCACATGGAAGAGTTGTTCTCTTCCTGTGCCTTGACTCCGATGGAGTTGATGACTATGTCCGTTTAATAAATAGAGAGATTTTAATGATGAAATTATGTTCATGGCAGTTTTTCTTTTCTTTGATGAGAATTTTTTTTTGTGTTTTGACAGATTCTCTTGAATTTATTTTGAAGTAAACACGTTTTACCTTTGTTAAAGGAAATAATTTGTAAATATGCATGCTTTAACCATGTTTTCTGAGTTCTAAACATATTGTCGTTTAATAAGATTTGTATGAATCTATATCTATTGCATTGTCATTGTTGCATAATAAAGGAAATTAAATATACATTTGATTCTGCTGTTTTTTTTTTCTCATCAAATTTCATATGGTGAATGCATAACAATATCTATTAAATCTTTTTAAAATATTTGATACTCAAGAGAAAATTGTTTATTACATGCCATGGGGTACTATGTATGGTTTTTAGTCAGACTAATATGTGTTTAACCCTGAATGTGTGTGTCAGAGGTTCCCATATACCTCAGGTCTTAAAAGAGTATTACTATGTAACACAGATTTAGTTACTCATTGAAAAAATATTGGCTGTACACTTCACAGAACATGGTATGACACTTATAAACTGCAAAACCTGTAACTTACTTTTTTCAAGAAAAAGGGTTAGACTAACAATGACTTTAAACAATTTTGAAATCAGTCAGCAGAATTTTGGAGAATAAAATATTAGTCTGAGGAATAGGTGGGATTTGAGGATGAATTAGAGAATAAACTACTTGGAATGAATAAGTGGAAGTGTTTGCATTCCTTGGGTTGCTAAATAACATTCAAGGGATAATATTATATCTATTTTCCATACCAGTCCTTTCAGACTCCCTGGCAGAACATTGTTTCTTATCTGACATGAAAACTTCCTGGGCGGCTAACACCTGCAAAAGTGATAATGTCCTGTTAAAACAGGGGTGGAGAATCTCATCAAGAAGGTGCCAGCTGGGTACAGGCTTTCATTCCATCTAACAATGACACACTTCATTCCACAAATCAAACATGAGACTTTTGTTAAGGATCTTGATAAGTGCAATCAGTGCGTGTTACTAGTGTTATTAGAATTAGAGAGGGCCTGCACCAACTCTGGCCCTTTCTATATAAAGTTCCCCTCCCCTGCACTGAAGAAATAAACCAAAATCGTTAAACTAATCTGCAACATTTAAAGTAATAATCCTACTAACATAAGTTACCCATACATGTAATGCTGGCAACACTTCGCTCAGCCAGGATTTCTAAAAGGGCCAAGTACTGTAGTGGGTGGCCAAATAGCATGTGAGTTAGTGCAAAAAGGGCTAAATGAATTCAGTTTGCAAGAGGAGCGGTGTCAAACATTATGAGATCAATATTTGACGTTTTATCCCTGTTAAGCTTGAACAATGAAATAATAGTCAGAAAATTTTACATTTTTGAAATTGAGGTATTGTTGGACCTTTAAACAAAATGCAAAAAAAAAAAAAAAAAAAAAATAATTTGTATATATGAAATTTATTTTGTATCATATTTGATATTTTGATACAGTGAGGTCAAAATTCAAAAACTGGTCTCACTGCAACCAAATGGCTACTCTGGGGACTATAGCAACATCATTAAACATGAGTAAAATTGGGCTCATTGAATTAATAAGAGTCTCATTTTTCCAGTCATACACAATTGATGAAATTCCAAGACTGTTTAGGGACCTCAGTCTGCAGAAATATTCAAATACAATAGGTGAAAATAGCACTTTGATACTTCATGCAAAAAACTGCTTGCTTTTTGCACAAAACTGCATGGGATTATCATAAAAACTGCATGTCTGTAATTGGGAGAATTATAGGTATAGGTAACCCATTTTCATTTAGGTGTGAGGATTCGTTCTGGAACCAGTTGCGAGAACACAGGATTGCAGTAAAAAGGGGCTTTATTGAACGGGGGGGGTAACCCCCGCAGGGCAGAAGGCAAAGGTACAGAGTCCACAAGACAAAAAATCACAATCCAGGAGGGCGAAATCCAAATCGTAACCAGGGCACCAATCACAAAACTCAAAGTCGGGCAAAAAAGGGTTCAAAAAACAGATACAGGCAAAAGTACAAAAGAGCAGATCCAAAAAATCGTAGGTCAGGCGGTCCAGTCAGAAGATAAACACAGAGAGTACAAAGGCGAAATGAAAGCAGCACAGGTAAACTTGGGAAAACGTTCTGACGGGGAACTGCAGTGAGAAGACAGCTTAAATACATTCAAGGGAAGTCACATGCTATGATTAGGATCGGGTGAAGGGGATCAGACTAATTACAAAGGAGGGAACATGAGGGAGAACCTAATCACATGAAATTGGCAAAAAGCCAAAACGCGGACAGGGAACACGAGACAACCTATGACAAAACATACAGCTCCGGTTAGGGAGTTCTAATGTGCACAGATAATGAGAGGTAGGATAGAGGGAGCAGGTGCGGAGGATCCGCTGAATTGCAGGAGAGACAAAGTGAAGGCAAGAGGCGGAGACTAGAACAGGGCGAGTGCTGAGAGCTAGTTAATCAATTAGTAAGTGCAGCTATACAATCCCTAGTGCTCGTTAGTAAGTTAGTATTATATATAATGTTAGTTTGGGTTAGTAACTTTAACAAAAACAACAAACTGTTAGTATTGGTTAGTAATATAGAAAAGAGAGGCGAAGGAAGCAAACGAGATTGGAAGGAATGTTTGAAACCCAGAAACCATGGAATCACCTAAGCATGTGACACGCAGGACTGGGGAGAAGCTGTAACTTAACAAGAGACCAGACAGGGGAGACAAAGTGCAATGCTGGGCATGAATAAAACATGGACCGGACTCTAACAGAAAAGTGGAAGGGGATGGCAAAAACGAAAACATGGCAAAATGCAAAAACTAAACAGAACATGGCAAAACCTAACAGAACTGATCATAAACATAACAGGGAATGGCAGAAACATAATAAGCATGGCAGAAACAAGACAGAACAGAGCAGAATCATAACATTAGGTATCTCAAGGTCAGAGGTCAAAAGACCCCAGTGAAAATGGCCATGACAGTTTCTCCTTCATCAAAATTTAGCCTAAATTTGGAGCATTACTAGGCCCCTTACCAACAAGCTAGCATGGTATGGATGATAGTGTTGTATGCCATAGGTCTTCTCATTTTTCTGGATACCACTACCTTTGCTCTAACTTGAAAATTAACCCCATAAATACAGTCATGTCGGCAGAGATCCCCCGCAATCCTGTGGATCTCTTAGGTATAAATAGCTGTAGTATCACATTTGAGAAATACATTTTCATCTTGGTTTTACTACTAAATAAGCAACAAAATGTTGTGTATTTAAAAGTTGCATCAATCTAGTAAATATTAATATTGAAGCATTAATAACAATATAACAGTTACTCTTACCAAAACTTTATCAAAAAAACCCTGAAGGTTGGTGAATGGGGGCAACCATCTTTGATGGGTGGGGGGTGGCATAGTGGCACAATAGGTGGCACTAGGTTGTGGCTTCGAATCCAGGGGCTTTTCTGCTTGGAATTTACATTTTTTCTCTGTGTTTGCGTGTGTATCCTCCGGGAACCCAGTTTTTCCCGAAGTACAAAGACACCCATGTCAGGCTAATTGAAGACTAAATTGCCAATAGGTTTGAGTGATGTGTGTACCCTGCGATGGATTGGCAAGTAGTCCAGAATCCAGATTTAGCTGGGAGAGGGTCCAACTCCCCCGTGACCCTAATGAGGAAGAAGCAGTTTAGATGATGGATGGACGGTCAATATGGCCTAATAGCCATGATGTTCATCGTCCATTTCAGAGTATTGCAATTCAAATCCAATTTACCATGAGTATTTTCATGGCTCGAATTACAGGGGGAGCTAAGGGAAGCTTGGCTCCCCCGAAAAGGCCACAAGCTCTCCCGCCAAGCTTCCTTTGAGACGTTTAGGGGTAGCTCTAAAAATGGTCCACTTTTATGTGAAAGATTATATTTTTTCTCCATATAAAGGTTCCAAAAATATAAAAGTAGAATTAATATGTCAATGCTGTGTGCTTATTCGCTCCTTACATTTCATTTTAGAACATCTGTCCAGGGATGGGCACGAGTTACGTATGTTTTCCCAGATTGATTGTTCGCATGAATTCCTGAGAATGAATCGATTCCTTATGGAGGGAAAACTATTTTCAGAACGCATCTTAAAGACAAAAACTGTGTTCAGTGATATATCAGATGCATTGCCAAATGCCTCTTTTCAATCTAAACAGGCACAGTTACCATTTGATATATACTACTCAAAATTTGATAGGGATCATAGGAATTTTTTTGTGAAATGACATGCAAATTTGGTAACTGCCACTGATGAACAATATATTGGATAAATGACATGCAGTCAGACACAAAACACATTTGCACGTGCATTTCATGACATTAAATGAGCATGCAGCCTCACATTTTGGCTTTGACTAACACTGCACCATTTCAACTCAGACGTGTGTGTTGCTTGTTGGTGAAAATTTGGAAGTTCCCAAATTTTTTGCATTACATTTAGCAATAACAATGTCTCCTCAACGTCTTAGACGTCGATTGACTTCAGAGCAATTGGGAAGATGCATCGAATGCTTGACTCTGGCTTCTCCTGGCGTCACGTTACTAATGCATAACGTCCAGCCAAAGCGTTGAACAGACCGTGGAACCGCATCAAACGTTTGGTACAGCAGCACACCGTCATGGGGGTGGTCGTCAGAGATCGACTACACAACGACAAGACCACTTTCTCACACTTCAGGCACGACGTCATCCTTTCTGGACAGCCACCACCCTACGAAAATGACCTTCATAACGCCTCGGGGTCAGGGTATCCACTCAGACGATACGGAATCGTCTTCATACTGCCGGCCTCAACTCAAGAAGGCCATGTGTTCGAATCCCACTGACCGTGCGTCATAGGCGTGACCGTTTAGATTGGGCTCACGATCATGTCACATGGACACACAACGATTGGGCTCCAGTTCTCTTTACTGATGAGTCCCGATATTGCTTGAACTTTACTGACAGGAAGCAATGGGTGTGGCGAAGACAACGTGAGCGATTTAATGATGCCTACATCAACGAACACGACCGTTATGGTGGCGGATCAATTATGGTCTGGGGAGGAATAAGCAGGAACGGCAGAACGGACCTGCATGTCATGGGGAGAGGGACGATGACAGGGGTACGGTACAGGGATGAGATCCTCAATGTGTACGTAAGACCATACGCTGGTGGTGTTGGCCCTGATTTCATCTTGATGGATGATAACGCCCGTCCCCATCGTGCTAGGGTGGTGAATCAATTCCTAGAGCAGGAGACAATTGTCCGCATGGACTGGCCCGCGCGTTCGCCGGACCTAAACCCTATCGAGCATATGTGGAACATGCTGCAGGTCGCCATTTCCGGTCGTAGGGCACAACCCACAACTCTAGAAGAGCTCGGAAACGCCCTTGTTGAAGAATGGAACAACGTTCCAATTGCAAGCATCCGGGTTCTGATTGACAGTATGACCCGACGTTGTCAAGCCGTCATTCAAGCTAGGGGAGGCCATACCCGTTATTGACATTAACTGTGGTAATGAAACATCAAACGAACACTGTCTGTTTTCACTTTACATGTCAGAGGTGAAACCATGAAGTGTTAAGTGAAAGCCAAAGTGTGAGGCTGCACGCTCATTTAATGTCATTAAATGCACTTGCAAATGTGTTTTGTGTCTGACTGCATGTCATTTATCCAATATATTGTTCATCAGTGGCAGTTACCAAATTTGTATGTCATTTCACAAAAAAATTCCTATGATCCCTATCAAATTTTGAGTAGTATATAATTTATTTATTCACAATAAACAAAACTTTGTAACAAAAATGCATTACATAATAAGCAAGCTCACGCTTCTGAGTGCGCAGGTCAGGAGAGTTCCGTGCCAAGAGGTCAAGGTACACTGTTAAAAGAAAAGGTTTCAACACACTGGTTTGTGTCCTGAGGCACCAGATCTGGAGGCTGGTGAGTGAAGTCTGGTGTTTGGAGGGTGTTTGCTTTGAAACCCAATGTTGGTGTTTCAGCACACTCAAAATGAATTTTAAACACAAAAAGCAGGTTTTCTTCCAACTCAGGAAGTTTACTGCTGTTCCTGTCGAAGTGCAACATACCATAAACTCTAAATCAATTACAAGAATCTTCAGGGTATAATACTCAAAATGATTTTTGCATTAAATTTTGTTGTTGTTACGCAGTTATTAGAAATTTCAAATGAAATGTGTGAAATGTATTTCTATTGTTTAGGCTTCCATGTCCCGGGCAATCTCTTCGCTGACTTGTAGGCCTACACGTTCTCCGAGGAACACATCTCCTGTGGCTCACCGAGGGAAATGGGAAATCTATCATTTTCGCGGTGAACTGTGTCCAACGCAGGATCGCCGTTCATTCGCTATCGTTCACATTTATGTCAGTCGACATTAAAAAAATATAGATATGCAGAAAACCTATACAGAATTGTTTTTTTTTTTTTTTTAATTACAACTCACATACATGCAGGATCACATGACTACAGTGTAATTGTTAGAAATGGTTCATAATGTGCCTCTGTTTCATTTACGATAAAAATTATTTTAGCAGTGGAATAACATTTAAACATTGGTTTGAGTCATGATTTAATTAATAATAGATTAGCGTTATGATTATCCTGTCGCAGAAAATTGCAGGCTCCATGTTGTCAGTCAATTCTGGCAATTAAAAAGCACAAAAGGTTTGACACAGCGCGACCAACTCCCTTAAGAAAAAAAAATACGGACTCGAGTTAACACGACCAACCGCAACAAAGACAATATGCACAAATTCTTCAAGCTAGCCATCTTATTTACACTCAAAATGACAACATAGGCTAATTTCCACAGAACAGCTCACCATGAAATGACTTATCCAGTATACTAAATGCTGTTTCCATACTAATGCCAACAATTGTTAACGCAGGGCACAGCACAGTGGTTAAAGCACTGGGTTCAACATTAAAGACAGTCATGTTCGCACCCACACAAGAACGCAGTTGATGTGTGTGCGGTACCAGGCCTTTCCCAGAGGACATTCGTACCTTGAGTATTTCGGTCTAAAAATACGTACATCCGTATCTGATCGTTGTAAAGTACGGACAGCAGTCTCAGAGCAACTTTATTAGACTTAGGCACTGAAAGTACTTAGTAACATTTAAGGTTGGGAAAAGAATTGGGGTCAGGGCATAGACTGTGTAAAAAGATCGACGAAGCAACCACGATGTCACCCACCGGTTTCAAAGTACCATTTAGGAAGCCTCGATTTTGGCACGTTGAACTGCGCCATTTTGTCATTTTGAAACCGGATGTGATTCCTATTGAACGAGAGCGTAAACTGAAGATCCAGGGAGCAGCGAGGGGTGGATCTAAGGGTGGATCTGACCTTATCTTACAAGGACCAGAGGATGGCCACGCCGCAAAAGCATACCTGGCTTTAACCTTTGTTCTAGTCTATTTGGGACCATAATTCACAAAATTGAACATCATGATATATTGAAGGAGACTTGAAACTTGCGATAGATACCATAAAATAATTTTACATTTCTGTGTTGATCTTGAGGTATGCTTTGGGTCATTGTCTTGCTGGAAAGTCCACGTATGGCAAAGTCCCAGCCCTCTGGCAGAGGCAACCAGATTGTCAGCCAAAATATCCTGATACTTCGTGGAGTTCATTATGTCATTAATCTTCACCAGTGCCCCTGGACCTCTTGAATTAAAACACCTCAAAACATGACTGACCCAGCATCATATTTCACCGTGGGTATGAGGTGCTTCTCCTTGTATGCACCACTATTTTCACGCCAAACATGCTGATGCTGTATCTGACAGAAACGTCTAATTTTGGTCTCATCTAACCAAAGCACCTTGTTCCAGTCATAATTTAAATGACGTCTGGCGAACTCCGAGCACTTGCTTCTGTGTCTTCTGGTCAGAAAAGGCTTTCTTCTGGCAACCCTTCCAAAGAGCTGGTGGTTGTGGAGGTGGCACCTGATGGTGCTTTTTGAAACCTGGTGACCCCAAGATGCCACCAAGGGCTGCGATCCCTTCACAGTGATTCTTTGGGATTTTGTTACTTCTCTCACCATCTTCCGTAGTAGCCTGGGGGGCAAATTGCTGTTGTGTCCACTATGTTTCAGGTTTTTAACAGTTCCACATCTTTGGAACTGTATGATAATTGCCCTGACAGTGCTCAATGGCATATTCAATTGTTTGTGAATGTTCTTATAACCATTACTAGATTTATTAAGGTTTATGACCAACTGACAGTTGTTTTGTTTTCTTCAAGGTGTTGGATGACAATGGGACATTGCATCTGTGTTACGTCATTTTTATACCCGAGCAAAACAAGATGTGATGTAATGGCTCAATATAGTTCCTTAAAACATAAGAAGCGTACACCTAATAGTGCGAGGTGCAGATTTTGAGGATATCATGAATTAAAAAGAATGAAATGGTCGCGCACATGCAGTTTAATTTTACCAACATTTCACCAGACAAGCTGGCTTCATCAGGGTTTCTGGCCAAGGCGAACAATGCGCAAAAGGTTTAATTAAAGGTTGTGGTCATCCAGGTGTTCTCAATTAGTTGTTAATCAGCCATAGTCACACCCATCAACCAGTGTAGTTCAAACAGATACCAATTTCCACATCCTATAGTAGAAGACAACAAAAAAGCCTAATTTACATATTAACACTGTCATGATCTGTGTTTCTGTATGTTCTGGTTTTATGTTTCATTAGCTCCCGCCGCCCAAGCGGCGCGGGAGTTATGGTATCGGGCTTCGTCCGAGCGTGCGTCCGTCAACAAAAAATTCCACATTTTGCTTTGGCGGGAGCTTCTGGGACTGCCAGTGCCCTATATTTCCACTTAGTTTATTAGTTTATTGATTCTGTTAAATTTTGTATTATCTGCCACATCAATGCCATTTACCAGTTCTGTGCACATTGTTCCTCCTTTAATGTCTTGCATTTCTGTTTGTTTACTGCCTGTGCATGCCCCTGTCTGCAAGCTGTCACTTTTCTGTGATTTTGGAAGTTTTCCGGTGTTTCACGAGTTCCTTCACGTCTCGTTTGCTTCCTTCAACACTAATTACTAATTAAGTACTAATACCCCTGACACTCTATGTGTTTGTTTAGTTTATCTATATACTAATCCTGTAAATAACTATCATGCTAACTTGCACTATTTGGGTACTATTATTATTGCACAAACTACTAACTTTACTGATTGGATCTCTCCTCTTTCCACACTAATCTGTAACTCTGCCCGCTTAGCTCTACCAGTCCTTTGCCTTAGTTGCAAAGTATCTGCAGAAACTCTCTATTAGTAACCCATCTTTCCCCACTTAGGCACTCCCTGAATGGAGCTGTTATTGTTTAAAAGGATGTCTCGTGAAACTATGCTTCTTCTTCTTCTTTTAGTTTTATGGCGGGCGGTACCATTTTCTTTCATTGGAGCATGCCGCCACCAACTGTACTGAATTTCCTGCTGTTTTTTTAACTGTGCTTTACTTAAAAAAAAAAAAAAAAACCACACTTAATCCTCCCATATCCTTCTCTGCATGGGCGTAGGAACCGGGGGGAACGTGTCCCCTCCAATATTGGAGACATGCGCATTTGTCCCACCCAAAAATTATACCGCGGAGGAGAAAAATATTTGATTTTGAAATTTTTAACCTAAGTGCTTTTATTTTGAAAGCGCAACACAGCGTCATGTCACTGGCCCCCACCCCCTCCCTCGCAGGCTCTGAGAGTGTTTGGGAGGCGGTAGACAGCAGCAGTCGACAGCAGGCGGTACTCCCGTTTTCAAAGGTGCATAGTAACGAAGTGTATGTACTTCGTGACAGTACTTAAGTAGTTTTTTCGAGGATTTGTACATTACTTAAGATTTTTTTTAAACCGGGACTTTTACTTTTACTCTACTGCATTTAAAAGATAAAAAGTATACTTTCACTTCGTTACTTTGACACTGGCAACTTATTACTCGTTTCAAATTAAAATATTAATTGAATTCATCATTTACGGTTTATCTGGATTTGGCGTGTTCGAGAAAAACAACGGTGTTTCTTTGTGCAGATGTGTCCACCAGTGGACGTGGAGCTGCCAATTTATGCACGCAGTTACAATATTCTATCACTAGATGTCAGACCAGGATCGGTCGTGGAAGTTTTGTGCGCATTGCAGGCTATTTGCAGAATGAATGCTGACCGGGTTATCCGTCGCATCTTGTTGTCAAAAGTGGTAGCTCAAGTAGGCGAGCAATTAAACGTTGGGATACACAAGTATCTATCTTATATCTGCATGTTGCGTGTATATTTCCTTCTACTTTGCTACATCAAGCATTTTACAACACAGCTAACAGCTGTACTCAGCATCACGAATATGAGTAAAGCCTCGGTCACAACCGGCCGTACTTCCACTCCACGGCGTATCTACCGCCAAAAACGCCAAGGAATTCACGGGCCACGCAGGTTCTTCTTGCGAAATTTTGAGCCTGCAGACTGCCCGTAAGCACGTACGATGGATTTTGATCATGCACAAAAAACTCCACGATTTCCAGAGAAAGGCCAAGGATGCAAGTTTCACTTGCACAAGGAGCGCGCAGGTCAGACGTGCGTTTTTTTTTACTGGTCGTGGAAATAAAACCATTTGTCCAAGACGCAAGTCGACCGCAAGTTTCCGCGGTGTGAAATAAGACGGGCGCTTTACACAACGCATTTAAATAAATAGAACTTCCGAGCACGGCTGGGGTATAGGAAGAAGTGCGCAGCTGTTGCAAGATTGCGGCACGTCCTCCTAGTTACCTCTACGAAGCACCCACGTGCCAAATCGCAAGAGTGTTGTTGCGAACTTCTTACGTCACCTTCAAGGGCAGCTTGGCACGATTACTCCCGCCTTAGTTGACTGCTACTTTTTTTTAACCTCCACGTCCTCTACGACTCTCACCTACGGCAAAAAACGCAGAGAAAGCACGATTAAAAAATCCATGCGTCCGGTTGTGACAGAGGCTTTAGCTGGCGAGCTACGGCATTCGCGAATGTTCTTTGACATGAGCTTAAAAACTTGATTTTAAAAACTTGCTAGCGTTTACTCTTGGAGTAGTTGTTAGGTTTTGAACAAGATAATGTTTAGCCATATCTGTACTTTAATTTCAGTGGGACTCCCCAGTATAATAAAGGCTAAATTAAATAATTCTTTTGTGTATTTGTATCGTTTTGTCTGTCACAAACAAGAGATGTTGCAGTACCACCAGTGACACCGGATCGGAGCAGGGTTTGTTTTCAGCCAGAATACACTACATGGAGGGCAGAGAGCCCCCACTCGCCCCGTAACAAGTTACAAGTTAGCCCCATTCGTGCCTCCGAGGGCTTGTTTTAACGTTCTTACATTTACTGGCCCAGCGGAGTCACATGTCGTGCCATTGACAAAACCTGCAAAAATGGAAATCGCCAGACACCACTTGTCTTCAGCGCTGCTAGCGTCAAAACTTCTTTTGTTTTACCTTGTGTCTGGTATCGGCGTAACAATGACATATTAAAGATTCGTTCGGCACCAACCATTCATCGTAACTCCCTCCCGTTCCGAAAAATAAGTCTGGAAAAGGCAAAACTTCACCCCTGAAATATAACTCCCTGCCCAGAATGGTTCACGGCACAGCCATGAAATTGTGACACGCGCGCTGATTGGCTGGCGCTTGCCAGGTCTCTCAAGCGTCAGCCAATCAGCGCGCGTGTCACAATTTCGAATGGGGCTAACTTGTAACTTGTGGGGGCTCTCTGCCCTCTACGTAGTGTATTCTGGCTGAAAACAAACCCTGCTCCGATCCGGTGTCACTGGTGGTACTGCAACATCTCTTGTTTGTGACAGACAAAACGATACAAATACACAAAAGAATATTTTTGTTTCAGGAACATTCTAGGGTGTGCAGCATACATTTTGTGTCTAGATGGCGAGATTAAGAATTCTATACTCAACCTAAGCCAATATCGATTGACGTTTGGGTACCTAGAGAAACTTTAGGATATGTAAACACGCCAAGCGTAAGTCCAGTTAAGGAAATTTAGAGTTTAGTTTCAAGTGCTGCTATTCGTGTCAGTAGCATATCGCTAATGGCGGCTGTCCTGTCACTGATGACACACCGGGTTGCTAGGGCAGGCGCAGCATATGCATTAACAATATTAAATATTAATGTTAAATTCTAAATCCCCTTCTCACTGATAAAAAAAACCCCTAAAAAATATTGGCGCCCCCCTTTTAAAATTGTTCTGGCAAATAAAAAGCCGGAGAAAGTGGAGGTTGGATCCAAAATTCTTTTCTCCCTGACAATACAGCTAGACTAAGCTCCATTAGTTTTCTCATACAAACTGAAAGCATTGACTTCCTCAGCGCAATGGAGACTTGAGAGACCATATCGGCGAGATATTGTCAAGGTAAGTCCTTGACGTTATTTTCGGCACAGATGAAAATCCAAATCAAATGTATAGCATTCAGTCAAACAGTAATGATATGGCCATGTGTTTTACATGTGTACCTGCGAACTTATCCATGTTGATAGGAGATTAGGATCGTGCGTGCTTGCTGGCTGTTTTGAGCAATTCGTCGTGGGACCCAATCATAGTTGTGTTAATGACATTTCACGTCCAAAAAACTACCTGGCAAACAAATTCAACTTTGTTGGCTATATGTAGCAAGTAATTTTGAAATCGAAATCACAAGGAAACCAAATTATTATTGCAGGCAGTGAAATTAAAACCACACCTACACTTAGCTCTGTGGGGCTAAGTTCTATAATGTAAGCCCCTCAGAGCTGACCGAGACAGTAAACGTCGTATGGCACTAGCATTCCCTTTTGGCTTGATATTTGTTTGCGTAGAGTTTAACATCTACTTAACATCGTATATAGCCTATAGGAACGAACAAAGCCAGTCCCTTATCAAAATGTGGATACAAAAACTGGACATTGCAACAACAATAACACCTTGAAACAACAACAGATGAAATAATTCTTAGTCAATTACTGGGCCAACTTAAAATCAACCAGTACCTTAACTATATTTCTCCGATGAGACCGCTCTTTCCTTTTTCGCTTACATCAATGTGAGATCCTTTCGTTTGTAGGGAAACACAGAGCGAAGTCAACATTATTTGGGTCAACGAAGTCGGGCCATCCGCTGACAAAATGAGTACTGCAGACTCTAGTGTGATCTTTCGGGACAAAGTTTTTCTGATTTACAGCTGGAATCCACACCTGTCGTTGTCTCTTGTCATGGGGAACACTAAAAAACCTTACGCCCCCGTCTTTATGATACCGGTTTGAGCACCCCATCACGCAACAAGTAGCCACTATATTTCCTTTTGCCCCACATCAGCTCTGTAGCGCATGCAAGTAGTGATGGTCCGTTTGAAGCTGAGGCTCCGGCGCATGCGTCTAAAAAAACAACACAGTGCTTCAGAAGCACTGTGTCGAGGCTTGATTCGTTTGGCCGGAGTCACGTGATCAATGACGTCCGAAGCTTTGTTCGCCATGTCACTGCTTCGGTAGTAATTCAAATGGTTTATAAGGCAGTGAAACATTGGCGGGATTTGTGAGGTGTTTTGGTGGTGATTTTGTGCAATAGACAGCGAACCAGTGAACGACATATTGAGAGACATGGAGCCAGCGAGGAAGAGAGGACGTTCTGCCGTGTGGGAATACTTTATCGACTTGCACTGCAGTTTCTGTGCACTTCAGCCTCCTCTGTTCCATTGTGACGATTTTCTCCAAATTATCTCCAAGAAAAGAAACAGACTTAGCCCTCGCACCGTGGAACAAATCCTCTTCCTAAACAAAAACCAAATAATATAACCTTATATGCGTTATGTGTTTTTATGCGTTTATAAGCATTTTCACTGCTCAGTTCATAAGCACTTTCAATGCCCAGTTCATAAGCACTTCTACCCCTAGGTCAAAAAATTCATTAGAAATATGCAATACATAGAAGTTACAATATGATATCTATGTACCAGTTCACTAGTTAATTAATTACATAAGCACGTGGAGGCTGAGACCTCACAGCACAAGCATACTCCGAAGCTATTATAAGATTGTGTTGTACTTTATTTTTTTTTAATCTATGACGTTTACAAACATCAAAAAGTCATAAGCAAAGAGAGACCACACCATGGCACATATTTAAACAAGGAATGTTCATTCATCAAAATTATTAATTAATCAAATAAACATAACATTATTTTTTCATCCAAAAAAATAAAAAATAAAAAAAAACAACATGTTCAAAGCACCACAACGATAACCCATTATCAGACGGAGTTGTCAAATGATATTAAAAGGAAGCTGTCAACTCAACTGTCTAGAGTGGGCAACCATGATGAAGCAGGTAATTTCAAATTGTAGATTCAAGCTGCTCTTCATACTTTTGGCCACCAGATGCCACCTAAGAGGAGTGTGTTGAAAAGCTTCGAGTAATGAACCCTTTTTCGATTCAAGCTTCAATGCTTCAGAAAGCTTCATTTGGCCATCGCTACATGCAAGCGCGGACTTCCGGCCTTAAACCAAACTCGTCTATTGAATGACTTCTGTAAGTAGATATTACACTACATACTGCCGCCTGGTTTACCGGAGGGGAATTTTTTTTTTAAATAAAAAAATATGCCTACCGCCTACCGCCGTCACATTACCAGCCTTTTTTAAAGGGTAAAATAAAAAGGGGGAAATTATTCGAATGGGAAGATAGCGGGAGAGAGTAAAATACGGGAGAATCCCGTGAAAACTGGTGGGTTGACAGTCCTTTTTACTTGTCTCAAGGCACTCGAACGCAGCTTTTTAGTCAAATTCACACCAAAAATTTACATTTTAAAAACGCAGGCTTCCGTCTCTCACGTTTATGTCTGCAATTGCAGGATTAAATTAATTGCGCCGTAACAGAGTTACTGCAGCCGCAATACACCTACGCTGTACTACTACCAAACATCATAATACAGAGGAAGTTCAGCATTACAAGACCCAAAACTCTTCACGCGTTATGTTTTTTTTAACAAAACTTTTTATGAAAAATTGACACTTTCAGCTAAAGTATTTTATGAGTACATTAGATCACAGCTTTTGCCTCCACCTAATGTTTAAAAAAAAAAAAAAAACCACAGCACACACCCACACTGTTAAAAGAAAAAGTTTCAACACACTGGTTTTGTGTCCTGAGGCACCAGATCTGGAGGCTGGTGAGTGAAGTCTGGTGTTTGGAGGGTGTCTGCTTTGAAACCAAATGTTGGTGTTTCGGCACACTCAAAATGAATTTTAAACACAGAAAACAGGGTTTCTTGAGTGAGGTCTGGTGTTTGGAGGGTGTTTGCTTTGAAACTCAATGTTGGTGTTTCGGCACACGCAAAATGAATTTTAAACACAAAAAACAGGTTTTCTTCCAACTCAGGAAGTTTACTACTGTTCCTGTCGAAGTGCAACATACCATAAACTCTAAATCAATTAAAAGAATCTCCTGGGTATAATAATCAAAATATAGCCTATGACCAGAAATGATTTTTGCTTTACATTTTGTTGTTGTTGTTACGCAGTTAATAGAAATTTCAAACGGAATGTGCGAAATGTATTTCTATTGTTTATGCTTCCATGTCCCGGGCAATCTCATCGCTGACTTGTAGGCCCACACACTCACCGAAGAACACATCTCCTGTGCCTCACCAAGGGAATGGGAAGTCTATCATTTTCGCGTTGAACAGTGTCCAACGCAGGATCGCCGCTCATTCACTATCGTCCACATTTATGTCAGTCTACATAAAAAAATACAGATATGCAGGAAACCTATACAGAATTTTTTTTATATAATGACAACTCACATACATGCAGGATCACATGACTACAGTGTAATTGCTAGAAATGGTTCATAATTATGAATGAATGACTTATCCAGTACACTAAATGCTGTTTCCATACTAATGCCAACGGTTATTAACGCAGGGCACAGCATCGTGGTTAAAGCACCAGGTTCAACATTAAAGACATTCATGTTCGCACCCATGCAAGAATGCAGTTCATGTGTGTGCGGTACTTGGCCTTTTCCAAAGGGCATTCGTACCTTGAGTATTTCAATCTAAAAATACATACATACGTATCTGATCGTTGTAAAGTACGGACGGCAGTCTCGGAGCAACTTTATTAGATTTAGGCACTGAAAGTACTTTGTAACATTTAAGGTTGGGAATAGAACTGGGGTCCAGCCATAGACTGTATAAAAAGATGGACGAAGCAACAATGATGTCACCCACTGATTTCAGCATACCATTGAGGAAGCCTCGATTTTGGCACTTTGTACTGCGCCATTTTGTCATTTTGAAACTGGATGTTATTCCTATTGGACGAGAGCGTGAATTGAAGATCCAGGGAGGAGCGAAGGGTGGATCTAAGGGTGGATCTGACCTTATCTGACGAGGACCAGAGAATAGCCACGCCCCAAAAGCATATCAGGCTTTATCCTTTGTTCTAGTCCATTTGGGACTATAATTTACAAAATTGAACATCATGATATATTGAAGGAGACTTGAAACTTGCGATAGATACCATAAAATAGTATGGAAAATCATTATTCAAATAATAAATCAGGTGGGAAAGTAGGGTCATTTCCTCATATACATCTATAGCACTGAACTTCTTTCTGCAACTGCCGACGTCGCCATCTGCTGACCATTAAATAGACTGCAATTTTTTGAAATTTTCGCATTGGCTTCACTTTTCAGACCCAGGTGCTGCGCCCAACCTTTAAGAAAGTCTATGGCTCAGGGTGAGGTTTAGGCACGAAAACTACTTGGTTATGTTTAACTGATTGGTTATGTTCAGGGTATGGGTCAGGATTACGGTAAAGTTGAGGTTTAGACATCGATATTACTTGGTTTGGTTCAGACACCAAAACTACTTGGTGAAGTTTGGGAGTCGGACCGGGTTCGCCATTACGGGTACCAAAAAAAAAAAAAAAATTTCACTAGTGCTTGTGCTAATAGCCGAGTGGAAACGCAGTGGTTTGAGCGTCTGACTCGTATGTGGAGAATATGGGTATCAACAACCTGAAACAATTAGACCTATTTTCTAACCAGACAGACAGGTAACATTTAAGTTGACCCCAGGATTTTTTTTGAATTTGGACATGAGCTGAAACTTGTTGGAGGCACTTTGTTCTTTAACCATACCCACTTTAGAATGACAAATGTTATACATCGTTTGGCATAATTTAAAACCAGATATTTAACTGTCTAATTTTTAGAGGTCACTTAAATTAACTTCTTTATTCATGTCGTTTGGTTGCAATCACATCTGGAAAGCCATAAGACCTCTGCATTTGCTTGGCTAGTTAATGTTCCCTCTGGGGCCAATGTTGGTATTTTGTTCATTCCCTATAAAGCTAATAAGAAATATGGAATCACGTTTTTTTTGGTTATAAGACTCTGTCTGCATGGCTTCTTGTATGTTCATCTTGAGTTCTGCAGAATGCTCTTCTGAATGGCTGTTTTATAACAGAAGCAGTGAGGAAATTGTTACAAATGAATTAGAGAAACACAAAACTCTGCAGACTCACAGCACTCATTAAATGGACCCTGATTTTGTCCAAAGTATATTTTGCCACAAAGACAATGTGACATATGCAACTGACTTAGTAGTCAGTTAGCAGTAGTCAGATTTCTATTGTATTCAATTAATTGAGCAATTGAGCATTTTTTTTCTTCCAAATTAGCAATTAATGCAATTTGCAAATCTGAAATGACCTACAGGTGAGCAGTGATCTGGAGTGTTTCATGTGAATCTCTGCGAAGGATCACGTCTTTATAAAATGTTTTCCTTCAGGTTTGCCGAGAACGTCAAAGGTATAAGTATCTACCTTCTTTGCAAAATGTTGACTTGTCCATGATGTTGCATTACCCAACGCAGGAACATAGCAAGATTGATGACCTGTCTGGAATTCATAGTAATGAGCCAAATTTCACAGCGTCTTGTAACCTTCCCTATGTTGAAAGGGAGTATTGCTGTAAAATATTCTCAAGCATTGGATATTGTACAAAGCATGTGTGTAGAATTCATAGAAATATGCTCTCTGATAAATTCCCTGATACTAGTATTTGAAACCTTGAGATTAGATGTCCAACATGTGATCACAAAGTGAAGAATTTGAGCGCACTGACCTCACATTATGATGCACACTGCAGAAAATCAATTTATTGTTTGTGTGATGAAACACGGTAATGTAGCTTTTGAAATGTACTCTTCATACACTTTTCATATAAGCAGACATCACAGATGTCACCTCATTAAAAGATGAACTGAAAGAGAATATTGAAACAGATTTGCCAAACACTGCTCATGATGTACAATGCAGTGGCTGTAATGAGAGTGATGACTATGGAGCAAGACGTACAAGGTATGATGTTACACGAAGCTTGACAATCACTTTTCTATAAGCAGGTAGCAGGAAGTTAGTATGCTTGGTTCTAGCTCATTACAAACCATAATTGAGGATTGCACCAATTCTGTTGATGTGTCTGATGAACACACACTGACTGAGGTAATAAAGACTTGTGAAAAACATGAAATTGACAGTGAAGTTTTGGGGGAAATTTGTGAATCACTGCAACATAATATTTTACGACAAAGCTTGAAAGAACTGTCCACGCTGTGGAAAATAAATAAATGCTATCAAACTATTTTCTCCTGTTTAGCCTATTGAGTACAAATTTGGAGTTGCGATGAAAAACAAAACATTTATATACATTGGGCTCCAAAACTACTGGCACCCTTGACTGGTAATGCACGAACAATAATAAAAAAAAACAATAATTATTGAGAAACGGAATATACCAACATGAGTGAAATACTTTGTTTCAGTGGAAACAACCAAAATCATAACCATTTCATGCGAAATAAATTTCAACAAAATCAAGGTTTCTTAATAATTGGCACCCTTCAGTTAGTACTTAGTGCAACTGCCTCAGGCAAGGATAACAGCATGGAGACATTGATTTTGTTGTCACGGAACCATTTCTGTGTGGATCTTGAGGTATGCTTTGGGTCATTGTCTTGCTAGAAAGTCCACCTATGGCAAAGTCCCAGCCTTCTGGCAGAGGCAACCAGATTGTCAGCCAAAATATCCTGATACTTGGTGGAGTTCATTATGTCATTAATCTTTACCAGTGCCCCTGGACCTCTTGAATTAAAACACCTCAAAACATGACTGATCCAGCATCATATTTCACCATAGGTATGAGGTGCTCCTCTTTGTATGCATCCCTGTTTCCACGCCAAACATGCTGATGCTGTGTCTGACGGAAACGTCTAATTATGGTCTCATCTGACCAAAGCACCTTGTTCCAGTCATAATTCAAATGACGTCTGGCGAACTCCAAGCGCTTGCTTCTGTGTCTTCTGGTCAGAAAAGGCTTTCTTCTGGCAACTCTTCCAAAGAGCTGGTGGTTGTGGAGGTGGCACCTGATGGTGCTTTTTGAAACCTGGTGACCCCAAGATGCCATCAAGGCCTGCGATCCCTTCACAGTAATTCTTTGGGATTTTGTTACTTCTCTCACTGTCTTCCGTAGTAGCCTGGGGGGCAAATTGCTGTTGTGTCCACTATGTTTGAGGTTTTCAACAGTTCCATATCTTTGGAACTGTATGATAATTGCCCTGACAGTGCTCAGTGGCCTATTCAATTTTGTGAATTTTATTATAACCATTACTAGATTTATTAATGTTTATGACCAACTGACAGTTGTTTCGTTTTCTTCAAGGTGTTGGATGACAATGGGACTTTGTATCTGTGTTATGTCATTTTTATACCCGTGTAAAACAGGAAGTGATGTAATAGCTCAATATAGTTCCTTAAAACATAAGAAGCATACACCTAATAGTGCGAGGTGCAGATTTTTAGGATATCATGAATTAAAAAGAATGAAATGGTCGCACACTCAAATATCATGCAGTTTAATATTACCAACATTTCACCAGACAAGCTGGCTTCATCAGGGTTTGTGGCCAAGGTGAACAATGTGCAAAAGATTTAATTAAAGGTTGTGGTCATCCAGGTGTTCTCAATCAGTTGTTAATCATCCATAATCACATCCATCAATTATTGTAGTTCAGACACATACCAATTTCCACATCCTGTACTACAAGACAACAAAAAAGGCCTAATTTACACATTAACACTGTCATGATCTGTTTTTCTGTATGTTCTGGTTTTATGTTTTATTAGCTCCCGCCGCCCGAGCGGCGCGGGAGCTATGGTATCGGGCTCCGTCCGTGTGTGCGTCTGTCCGTGTGTGCAGCCGTCAAAAAACTTTGACATTTTGCTTTGGCGGGAGATTCTGGGGCCGCCAGTGCCCTATATTTCCACTTGGTATATTAGTTGATTCTGTTGAATTTTGTATTATCTGCCACACCATTGCTGTTTACCAGTTCCGTGCAAATTGTTCTGCCTGTGATGTCTTGCCTTTCTTTTTGTTTACTGCCAGTGCACCCCCCTGTCTGCGAGCTGTCACATTTCGGTGATTTCGGAAGTTTTCCGGTGTTTCACAAGTTCCTTCACGTCTTGTTTGCTTCCTTCAACACTAATTACTAATTAAGTACTAATACCCCTAACATTCCATGTGTTTGTCTAGTTTATCTACTAATCCATATTAATATACTAATCCTGTAAATAACTATCATATTAACTTGCACTATTTGGGTACTATTATTATCGCACAAACTACTAACTTTACTGATTGGATCTCTCCACTTTCCACACTAATCTATAACTGTGCCCGCTTAGCTCAACCAGTCCTTTGCCTTAGTTGCAAAGTATTTGCAGAAACTCTCTATTACTGATCTGTTTCTCTCATCTTACCCCACTTGGGCACTCCTTGAATGGAGCTGTTATTGTTTAAGGATGTCTCGTGAAACTAGGCTTTGTCATTGTTTCCCATTTTGTATTGTTAATTACCTCTTGTATTTTCCCCTCTCAGTAAATGTTTAGATTATCCCTCACACCTGTTGCCCCGCCTCACTCGTTACTTCCCTTGTGCATAAGAGTTCCTCACATCTGCTCATTCTTTGTCAGAACGTGGATCAACTTTTTCTGTGCTGAGCTACCTGTATGCTAGTGATACCCTTCTGTCTGATTCCGATACCTGTCTGTGCCTGCCTAGATTTGTTTGCCGCCTGTTATTGACCCATTTCTGTACAACCATGATTTGTCTTTTGCTGCCTTGGCTTATGACCTGAGATTTCAGACTCTCGACTATCCCTCTGGTTTGCGATTTTGTGCTGTGGTCTGTGCCTTTTTGGTTTTTTTTGATCTTCTGCCTGTTTATAGACCCTGTTTTGGATTACCCTTCTGTGCTGTGTCACTGTGATTTTTAGGGATGATACAAAATTTTTTGAAAACACTGAATTACACCTAACCCAGGGCTATTCAACCTTGTACAGAATGGGCCGCTGTGGGTGCAGGCTTTCATTCCAGCCAAGCAGCTACACACCTGATCAACCCCAAGAGTCTTTGCTAATGAGCTTGATTAGTAGAATCAGGTGTGTAGCTGCTTGGCTGGAATGAAAGCCTGCACCCACAGTGGCCCATTCTGGACAAGGTTGAATAGCCCTGACCTAAGCCATCAAACAGGGGACAAAATGACTTCATTTTGGTACCAAAAGCATCTCTTTAGCCAAATCGTTAAAGATTTTTATGGCCAATTTTGTACCAGGATATTAATATCTTTGAGTTGGTTGGGTGGGTGTGGGTGTGGGTGTTTGGGGGTTTTTTTTTTTTTTTAAACATTAGGTGGAAGCAAAAGCTGTGATCTAATGTACTCAAAATACTTTGGCTGAAAATGTCATTAATTATAATTTTTCATAAAATGTTTTGTTTAAAAAAAATGACGAGTGAAAAGTTTTGGGTCTTGTAATTATGGCATTAGAACACCGCCAAAAATCGTGCACGCGAATGAGACCTGCGCACAACATCCGCGCGCGCAAATCAAACATCCTAGGAGAAATACATGCTCGCAAAACGTTTGCACAACAGGCGGACATCGGCTCAGACTGTCCGAAACCGCCTGAGGGAGGCAGACCTCCGAATCCGCCGACCGCGCCGAGGTCTCGACCTGACTGCCGTCCGTCATCGGTACATACTCGACTGGGCCAACCGTAACTTTCGCTGGACGCTTGCACGGTGGAGGACGGTGTTATTCAGCGATGAATCGCGATTCCAACTGTACCGCGCTGATGGCAGACAACGCGTATGGCGACGTGTGGGCGAGCGTTATGCTGATGCCAGCTCCGAGTTGGGCTGCAGGAGGAATGGGACAACATTCCACAAGCCACTATTGACAACCTCGTGCACTCCATGCGCCAGAGGCGTACGGCTTTGCTTGATGCAGATGGTGGACACACTCGTTACTGAGTGCTGTGAACTCTGCCTGCTGACCCCTGTTGGGTTCAGGCTGTGATAACTCATGAATTGTGTACAGAAAATTGTTAGTCATGTTTCTGTTGCTTGAATATTAAGGCAAGAATAAAATAATTCTTTTGAAATATTTCCTGATTGATAAAAAATTTGAAAAAATTACTTTGTGCGTTTATATTTGTTCAGTGTAACTGTGCAAGTTAGTCCTATACAATCCCACAATTGACGCATACTCTCAACACTGTATAAATTATACATATTTCAGTATTGTAATCATGATTGTGCTTTACAAAAGTGACCACTCCATGTCTATTTCTGATATTGTCATGTGTGTTTCAGAGAGTCCTTGAGCTAGAAGTGGCTGCAGTGGAGCACCAGTTCATCTTCATTGATTGAGGTTGGATTCAACCTCACAAAAAGACAAAGGAGGGGAAGGAATATCATCGGCCAGCGTGCCATTGTTGAAGTCCCTGGCCAGCGCGGAGGGACCACATCACAATGTGTGCAGCGATTACCCACCACGGCGTCATCCATCACCATGCTACCCTTGGCCCCCTACAACACTGCCCACCTGATCACATTCCTGGACACCCTACTCAACACACTCATTCCACCAGATCAGATAGACGGCCCAGAGCAGCTCAGGTACGTTGTCATTTGGGACAACGTAAGTTTCCACCGGGCTGCTCTGGTTCGTAAGTGGTTCACTGCTCACCCACGCTTTTTAGTTTATCTCCCTCCACATTTTTCTGCCTGGAGATGGAAAGTGTATGACCGAAATCCACAAACGCGTATACCCCTTTTCCAAGCTATGGAAGAGGCATGTGGAGATATAGCAGTTGATGCTTTTCATGGCTGGATTCGCCATGCTAGGCGATATTTACCCTGCTGCTTGGCCAGGGAAAACGTTGCTTGTGATGTGGATGAGGTGCTGTGGCCAGACTGAAACAGAAGAGAGGATGCAGCATAGTTTTTTTTTTTTTTACTACTGTGACTGTATACAGTAAATTCTTCTTTGTATGTATACCACTGTATGTGCAACTTTGTATTGGTTGGGATGTACACTGTACATTGTTTTTGTGGGAAAAATAAAATATATTTGTTACCATGTAATTGTGTGTTCTGAGTATAAAAACAATATTCTAAAATATTTTACAACACACTTATGTATGTACTGTCTATAGTAAGTGTAACACTGAACAAAAAAAGGCCTAAGTCATTATGATGAATGGAGAAGTGTTTTCCATTCATCGTAGTGTTTTACAATGAGCACATCAGTGTTCAACTGGTTCTTATAAATGTCTGTTCATATGATGGTTTGTGTGTCATTTTAAAACAAAAAACCATTTTGAGAAGAAATAACATTGTTTTGAATGTAAAGTTCCATTTTGCAGGAGAATTGAGGGGTTTTGCCCATTGTGTGTTTTTTGATTTGTGTGTAGAGTTCTGAGAGTATAAGGCATGCTTTCAGAAAATGTGTGTAAACAATCGAGAAACTGTACTGTATGTAGGATGCATAGGTTGCCACCTGCAGGAGGAAGAGGCCGAATTTTCACGGATGTCCAGGAAACAGCTCTCATTGATATGGTCATCGCAAACAATGCCATAAAGCTGAGGGAAATTCGGGACAGAGTGTTGAGAGACAACGTAACCTTTGCCAATGTGAACACCGTCAGCACTGCAACAATTGCCAGAGTCCTTGAGAAGCATAAAGTAAGGATGAAGCAACTGTACAAAGTACCTTTCGAAAGAAATGGGGAACGTGTCAAACAACTCCGTTATCAATATGTTCAGGTAAGATGTTTGTTCAATTACTAACCAAGCAGAAATACATAACTATGCATAATGTGCTGTAAAACTGAATTTCCTTTATTTTAGACGGCCATGGATATGGAGGCCAGACCAACTCCACATGAATTTGTATATGTGGATGAAGCAGGATTCAACCTGGTAAAAACAAGACGCAGAGGAAGAAATGTCATTGGGCAGCCGGCAACAGTTGATGTACCAGGCCAGAAAGGCGCCTGTGGCCAAATGCAGATGACAGGGTGTGAATGTTACAGTATACATGTGTTGTTTTTTAAGTTTTATCTCTTGATTTGTATTCTGCCCCTGGAATTCTGAGATTCTGCATTTTTCTGTTTACAATAAACTTTTTATTTTTTGTAAGGTCCCGAAGTACCTATGCAAAGGCACAGAGAAAATAAATGTTCTTGAAGTAAATTGCTGCATTCCTGATTCATTCTTGTTGCAATATATTACAGTATATACAATAATTTAGAACACTCAAAGTGCAAAGATCTTATTTTATAAAAAATACTGATTTATCTAAAAAACTGCATTCAATCATTCAAACTTGAAAGATAAAATTTATGTAATGCTCTCTGTTGTTAGTATTTTGTAGTTCAGTGAGCAAAGATTGACTGTTTGTTTCCAAAGTGAGACTATTTGCTAGTGTTGTGGTTGAATGGGCTTATTTTGAGACATGTATGAAGTGTTTTGTTGGTGAGAAACAGTTTTGGGGATGAGATTAACTGTTTAGCTGAGATGCATGATGGAAATGCAGGCTGTGTTAAGAGTTTTGAACATGTGACTTCACTTTCGACCAATGCTAGTTAGCAATCGAAAAACTGTAAAACACTCCTCATCAGGAGTCATGAAACACCCTGTAGACAGTATTAAAACACTCCTCATCGGGAGTCACGAAACACCTTGTGGACAGTAATAAAACACTCCTCATCAGGAGTCATGAAACACCTTGTGGACAGTAATAAAATACTCCTCATCAGGAGTCATGAAACACTGTGTGTTGAGGTATGGAAATTCATCTGGGCTTTTGAAAAACTGTGTATTATTTGTTAGGCTCGCACACATAGATCACACAGGTATTGCAAAACAGTTACAGGTCTTTATGCAAACATACAAAGAAACTTTCTAAATAATTTCTATGACTATTACTTGAAAAATTGAAAAATTTTGCGCAACAAAAAAGAGAAAAAAATTCTTCAATATGTTTACCATAGTCAACATTACAATTTCATATGCAAATATCCACAATATGGTATTTAGCATATTATATGAAAACCCCATTTCCAGAAAAGTTTGAGCGCTTGTGCAAAATGTAAATAAAAACAGCATGCAATGATTTGCAAATCATTTAAACCCTAATATTTCATTGAAAATCGTGCAAAGACAACATATTGAATGTTGAAACTGAGAAATTTTGTTTTTTGAAAAATTTTTTCTCATTTTGAATTTTATGAGCAGGTAAACATTCCCCCTGTTACAACTTTCTTGAAACACGTTGCTGTCATTAAAATCAAAATGAGCAGATGTTTTTCCAAAAACAATAACATTTCTCAGTTACAACATTTGATATGCTGTCTTTGCACTATTTTCAATTAAATATAGGGTTTAAACGATTTGCAAATCATTGCATTGTTTATTTATTCATTGTTATTTACATTTTACACACTGCCCCAACTTTTCTGGAAATGGGCTTGTATTTTACAGTCAGATTGTGAAATCAGTCATACAAACCCATCTTAAAGGTTTATAAATAATGGTTCAAAAGAGAGAAAATATCCAGTGAGTGGCACTTCATGCAATGCATGTGTTTCATGATCGTTTAAATTGTTCAAGAGTCATTGTCTGAGAAAATAGCACTTTTTGGACACGTTGTGGAAATGACCCCCTAGATTTGAACAAAACTTTGCATGTAGGTACATACACATGTATCACAGAAAATACCCCAATTATTTTGCCATTGGTCGCTTTGTTTGGTTGCAGCACCACCTGGAAGCCGAAAAGTCACGGCCAAAATAGGAAAAAACCAGTCTTATGAGATGCATTATAATGGGAAATGGTTCAATCTGCCTAACTATTTCTGATGGATATGTATACTTAAGTACTTGAACTTTCCCGTGTATCAGTTGCCACCGAGTGGTAACTTGGAGAATTGTGTGGCAGGGGCTCAAAGTTTGGGGAAAAAAGAAATTAAAGTCCACCTTTTGGACTTATTTTATTTTACTCCAGCAACATGCCTTGAGAAACTATGCTTTATTGTGAAGGTCTGTGAACATGAAATAGCATCATGTGAGAACACCTCAGGTATCTTGCTGGAGTTTTGGGATATTTGGCCTTGAAAAGTGAACTTCCGCTGGTTTGGCCCTATTTTGAGGTCAGATATTTCAATACTCCAGACAAGAATGGAGCTAATGAATAGGTTGATTTATACCTTCTTACATGGTGTATGAAAGGTATCAAAAATTTGTACGGCACTCCTAAGTATTTTAGTGCTGTCCCCTGTCAAAGTTGCCAATACGACCTTCTTGGCTAATTTGGGACCATTTTTAGGAGTCCATAAAATTTTACTCCAGCTAGATAGATACTTGAAATTTGGAGAATCTTCAGACTCTACCATGTAGATTCAAGAAAAGGTGGAATTTTTATGGCACTCTTTATGGTAAGTCAGATATTTGATGTGTAATATCAGGTAAAACTGCCACTAGGTGGCGCTTTCATCTGTACCTTATTTTACAGCATCTCCATTGATGTGCCACAGTAAAACCTTTGGAAACTTAATATATTAACTGGACTGATGAGAAAAAATAAGATTTTGTTATGGCATTAAGGTGGAGTTCTTTGCTATGCCGGGAGGGGCCGCTGTCAGTTATTCAAGCGTGTAGTCAATTACTCCGGGCAGGTGCCGCAGGAAAACCTTCATGAATATCACCAATGACCTTCATTTACCTGATCTAAGTGAATTTCTCCATTAGTTTAGAACAATGCTGTCCTGGCCTCACATGTACACTCCAGAAAGATAGCACAGTAAAAATCACTTCCCATTGTATAAAGGGCAAGGGCATCCCAAAGTTTATACATGTTTTTACACCCTCCCCCTTTATGAAGCTCCTTCCATAGCTGTGAGGGATACTTCACAGCGAGTGACACTCGGTAGTGAAGTACTAGTGGTGAGGGAGCGGTTTGGGATTGGACCTATGGCAGCGTCCGAATAGTCTCTTTTGCCTTGGAAAGTTCCTAACTCCTAAAAAATGATCCGGAGGTAATTACGTGGCAGCCATGATAAATGCATTCGAATTCTTCAAATGTTAAGGAAAGGTGTCTCAGTGCTTCTAATTTACCTCCTTTAGCACAGGGTACACAGAACAATCCTTTTCGAAAAGAAAGGAGATAACACTATCCCACAATTCTGTGCAGCAACAACATTGAAAGCGGCGACCATTCATCCGGCCAATGGCATAAACGTATATTGATGGGCAGGGGACTCGTGATCACGTTGCTGATGCTGCATTCAATTTGGCTCGGAAGTTGGACGTCAGGGGTGGGAATGACATCATACCCGAGCTGACCGTTCTATAAATTAAGTCGGAAAACTGACTTGGGGTCAGTGGGGTGTCCTCTGGTCAGGATAGCCTTTATTGGCTATTGTTAGCAATACTAGTTGATTACAATGCATTACAGGGTATTTTTCGCTTGCAACCACCATAGCAATAAGTCCACCAATAAACTCTATTCAGTAATGTGTGTACGACTGATTTAATGAAACACAAATTACGCAGAATTGCAAATATGTAGTTTGTTATTACAGCTTTCGCTTATTATTGATTTATAGTTCAGCCATCGGGACTTGGAAGTTGGGGTAGGTGAGGAATCTCCGACGTTCCGAGTTGGAAATCCGACTTCAGAGGGCATTCAAATTGAAACTTCCGACTGGGAGCTCAGAAATCCCGACTTCCAAGTACAAATCGAACGCAGCATTAGTGTAAGTGCATTCTGATTCTCTAATTTGCATGGTTGTCTTCCAAAGCAGTTAGGAATTTCCTTTTACACCTTTCCTTTAACTTATGACTTTTTCCAAAGGTTAAAGAGAAGTGCTTAGGACATACAGTATCTCACAAAAGTGAGTACACCCCCCACACTTTGACAATTAATTTATTAAATCTTTTCAAGGGACAACGTTACAGAAATGAAACCAGAATATATTATAGAGTAGTCATTGTACAATATGTGTAGCAGTGTAGATTTACTGTACTGTCCAAATAACTGAACAAACAGTCACTATTTCCAAAATGGGTGGCAACAAAAGTGAATACCCCTCTCCGTCAACATGCCAAATTTGTGTCCATAGTGTCAATATTTAGTGTGACCACCATTGTTGTCCAGCACTGCCTTGATTCTCCTAGGCATGGAATTCACCAAAGCTGCACAGGTTGTTGCTGGGATTCTCCTCCACTCCTCCATGACAACATCACGGAGTTGGTGGATGTTGGACACCTGCTGCTTCTTCACTTTCCTCTTGAGGATGCCCCACAGGTGCTCTATGGGATTCAGGTCTGGAGACATATTTGGCCACACCATCATCTTCAGCTTCTTCAGGAAGGCAGTTGCCATCTTGGAGGTCGTTATCATGTTGAAGAACTGCCGTGTGGCCCAGTTTCCGAAGAGAGGGCATCATGTTCTGCTGCAGAATGTCACAGTACATGTTGGAATCCATTCTTCCATTAATGAAGCGCAGCTCCCCAGGACCAGAAGCACTCATGCAGCCCCAGACCATGATGCTGTCACCAACATGTTTGACTGTAGACAGTACACACTTGTCTTGGTACTCCTCACCAGGGCGCCGCCACACATGCTGGACACCATCTGAGCCGAATAAGTTTATCTTGGTCTTGTCAGACCACAGAACATGGTTCCAGTAGTTCGTGTTCTTGGACTGGTTGTCTTCAGCAAACTATTTTCGGGCTTTCTTGTGGGCTAGCTTCAGAAGAGGCTTCTGTCTTGGCCGCTGGCCATGCAGACCGACTTAGTGCAGAGCACGGCAATGGTCTGGGCACTGACAGGCTGTTCTCCCACTGCTGCAACCTCATTAGCAATGCTGCCAGCACTCCTGCGTCTGTTTTCTGAAGCCAACTTGCGCACCTGACGTAGAGCACGAGGACTCAACCTCTTCGGTCGACCCTGACGAGGCCTGTTCCGAGCAGAACCCGTCTTGGAAAACCGCTGGATAATCTTGGCCACCGTGCTGTAGCTCCGTTTCATGGTTTCACAGATCTTCTTGTAGCTTAGACAATCTTTGTGGAGAGCAACAATTCTCTTTTTCAGATCCTCAGAGAGTTATTTCCCATGAGGTGCCATGTTGCCCATCCAGTGACCAGAATGAGAGCATTGCACCCAAAGCACCACAATTTAAACCTTCAACACATGTTACACAGCCTCATATGGCCCAGTTGAACAGACAAAAGCATGAACATGATGAATAAGACACGTTTCATTGCTTGGTTGACCATTACCAATTGGGGTGTGTACTCAGTTTTGTTGCCACCCATTTTGGAAATAGTGACTGTTCAGTTAGTTGGGCAGTGCAGTAAATCTACACTGCTACACATATTTTACAATGACTACTCAATATATTCAAGTTTAATTTCTGTAGCATAGTCCCTTGAAAAGATATAATAAATTAATTGTCAAAATGTGAGGGGTGTACTCACTTTTGTGAGATACTGTAGTGGTTAGGACATATTTTTGATTATTCGGATGCAGCCTATGATCCCACACGCATGTTTTGTTTTTACACTCAAGCGAAGGGTTCCTCGGGATTGCGACCGTGTGAGCATGCGCAAAGGGCTCGCTGGCGATTATGGCCTTACATGTGATGCATAGAAGTCATTGGATAGCAGTGAATAGCTATAACTTCGCCATTTAGTTAGCTAGCTGGCATTACATGCACCAGATATAACAAGCTAAGTCGGCAAAAAGGCTTTCTACCCAGCTAGCTAGCTAATGTTAGTTCGCTTGCTTAGCTGGCTAGTTCACTAGCCTAGCTAGCTACCAATTATAACAATTTGGTGCTTGTTGACTAAAGAAACCAACAAACTATCTTGCACAATAGGCTGGCAAGCTAGTTCGCATGCTCAGCTAACTAGCTATTTTCGGTGCATATAAATCAATAAAAAGGTGAATCGCAATTATTTTGCCACTTAACTAGTGATAGATTAGCAAGTAGCAAGTAGTCATGAATTAGCGGAGTAGCTAGGTCATTTACGCTTTGATGAGGCTGATGAGCTCGTTCATTAGCAACAGAGTTTTTACGCAAGCACAGGACAAAGATACTTGGCTATGAATGTAAATTGGCTTTTCATTGCAAATCTTGATTTCTAGCTGGGTAAGCCAAACTAAGTAGGCTAGACCCTAGAGTAGCCAACTAATTAGCAGTCTCATCAGGCTAAACAATCAAGTATGGCACTGCATAATTTCTAAGCCTTAAGCTAGGTTTCTTGAGTTTACATTGGCTGGCAAACTTTTTATTTGATGCTATTCAAGCCGGGTAGCAAGCTACATGCTCGCAGTTCAACTCCAGCCAAGTTAGTTAGCAAAGTAATGGTTATTCACTTATTTTCTATTGATGTGGCTAATGGCTACATGCACCCAATATAACTGTTAGGCTAGCGAACTAGCTAGCTGAGCAAGCGAACTAACGTTAGCTAGCTAGCTAAAAAACATTTTTGAAGACTTTGTTAGTCATATGTGTTTCATGTAAATGCTAGCTTGCTAACTAAATGGTGAAGTTATACAAGATATTCAGTGTTATCTATTGATTTCGATGCATTACAAGTAAGGCCATAATCACAAGCGAGTCCTTTGCGCATGCTCACAAGGTCAGAACCCTGAGCGAACCCTTCGCTAGAGTGTAAAAACAAAACACGTATCCCGCGCAAGGATGTTTTCCCACTCAGCCGCGTTTCTTCTTTATGGACCCTTTCAGTTTAAGGACATGAAGAAGTGAGATTTGGAGTGCGCATGCTCATTGCAGACTATGTGGGGCAGAAGATGCACAAATTGTATTGAAAAGGTGGGGAATTATAAGTCATTTTGCTTTCCCCGTGGTACAACTAAACGGCAGCTTACAGCGTGGATTCGGACTATGAACAGGAATATTTTTTTAGGAACATTCTAGGGTGTACAGCGTACATTTTGTGCCTAGATGGCGAGATTAAGAATTCTATACTCAACCTACGCCAATATCGATTGATGTTTGGGTACCTAGAGAAACATTAGGATATGTAACCACGCCAAGCGTAAGTCCAGTTAAGGAAATTTAGAGTTTAGTTTCAAGTGCTGCTATTCGTGTGAGTAGCATATCGCTAATGGCAGCTCTCCTGTCACTGATGACACACTGGGTTGCTAGGGCAGGCGCAGCATACGCATTCACGATATTAAATATTAATGTTAAATTCTAAATCCCCTTCTCACTGATAAAAAAAACCCCTAAAACATATTGACACCCCCCTTTTAAAATCGTTCTGGCAAATAAAAAGCCGGAAAAAGTGGAGGTTGGATCCGAAATTCCTTTCTCCCTGACAATATAGCTAGACTAAGCTCCATTAGTTTTCTAATACAAACTGAAAGCATTGACTTCCTCAGCGCAACGGAAACTTGAGACCATATCGGCAAGATACTGTCAAGGTAAGTCCTTGACGTTATTTTCAGCACAGATGAAAATCCGAAATCAAATGTATAATGTTCAGTCAAACAGTAATGATGTGCCCATGTATTTTACATGTGTACCCGCGAACTTATCCATGTTGATAGGAGATTAGGATCATTCGTGCTTGCTGGCTGTTTTGAGCAATTCGTCGTAGGACCCAATCACAGTGGTGTTAATGATATTTCACGTCCGAAAAACTAACTGGCAAACAAATTCAACTTTGTTGGCTATATATAGCAAGTAATTATGAAATCGAAATCACGAGGAAACCAAATGATTATTGCAAGTAGCAAAATTAAAACCACACCTACACTTAGTTCTGAGGGGCTAAGTTCTATAATGTAAGCCCCTCAGAGCTGACCGAGACAGTAAATGTCGTATGGCACTAACATTCCCCTTTGGCTTGATATTTGTTTGCATAGTTTAACATCTCCTTAAAATTGTATATAGCCTATAGGAACGAACAAAGCCAGTCCCTTATCAAAATGTGGATACAAAAACTGGACACTGCAACAACAATAACACCTTGAAACAACAACAGATGAACTAATTCTTAGTCGATTTGTGGGCCAAATTAAATAATATAATATTGACCAGTACCTTAACTATATTTCTCCAATCAGACCGCTCTTTCCTTTTAGCTTGCGTGGGTGTGAGATCCTTTCGTTTGTAGGGAAACACAGAGCAAAGTCAACATTATTTGGGTCAACTAAGTCGGGCCATCCGCTGACAAAATGAGTACTGCAGACTCTAGTGGGATCTTTCGGGACAAAGTTTTTCAGATTTATAGCTCGAATCCACGCCTGTCGTCTCTTGTCACGGGGTACACTTAAAAACCTTACATCCCCGTCTTTATGATACCAGTTTGTGCACCCCATCACGCAACAAGTAGCCACTATATTTCCTTTTGCCCCACATCAGCTCTTTAGCGCATGCAAGCATGGACTTCCGGCCTTAAACCGAACTCGTCTATTGAATGACTTCTGCAAGTAGATATTACGTGACATACTGCCGCCTGGTTTACTGGAGGGGAATTTATCAAAAAAAAAAAAAAATCCCGTGAAAACTGGAGGATTGACAGTCCTTTATACATGTCAAGGCACTTGAATGCAGCTTTTTAATCAAATTCACACCAAAAATTTACATTTTAAGAACACAGGCTTCCGTCTTTCATGTTAATGTCTTCAATTGCAGGATTAAATTAATTGCGCCGTAAAAGAGTTATTACAGCCGCAATACACCTACGCTGTACTACTACCAAACATCATAATGCAGAGGAAGTTCAGCATTACAAGACCCAAAACTCTTCTCGCGTTATGTTAAAACATTTTAGGAAAAATTGACCACACACACATACGACCACACATACACACACACACACACACACACACACACACACACACAAACCCACCCACACAACCACACCCACACACAAACCCACCCACACAACCACACCCACACACACACACAACCACACACACAAACACACACACACACACATACACACACAACCAACCACACACACACACACACACACACACACCAACCACACACACACACACACAACCACAAACACACCCACACACAACCAACCACACACATACACAGACACACACACACACACACACACAAACACACAACCAACCACACGCACACACAAACACAACCACACACACACACACACACACAACCACTCACAACCACACACACACATACACAACCACACACCCACACACACACACCACACACACACACACAACCACACACACACAGACACACAACCACACACAACCACACACACACACACACACAACCACACACACACACACACACACACACAACCACACACACACACACACACCCAACCACACACTCACACACACACACACACACACCTATACTTGTTTCTTTGAAAAGACAGGACACATAACCAACCACCTACATATGGGGACCTGCCTTTCTGAAGGTCGTAGAGACAAATTAAAAATGGTTTTCATTATAAAAAAAATCTACATATTAGCTACCTATTTATATTTTTCCTAAATCCTTTTTTTAAAATAAATTAAATTTGCCTACATATGGGGACATTGTCAGGTTTATGTCATTATTTAGGACTAGTAAACACATACACAATTTTTTCCCATCCAAGCTGACATATTGGGACAAAATGAAATATGGGAACTCTAGGTACAAACCCTTTCTAATACTGTTCTCAGTGTATATTTCACTAAATTTATTACTCCAATGAAAGATTAGAGGTCTGATAACATTTTCCATAAATTCAAATCATTCATGCCATCTAGCGTTTAATGTAAAATATACTGATCACAGCATGACAGGAAATAACGGCTTTATTAATGTAGTAATTGGTTTTTTAATATGCTTCCTATTTGCAATATCACTCCACGGTGCATCTTACGTCAACAAATTTCATTTGGTCAAGTCATTTGGTTGATCATGCCAGTAACCCCCTAGTGTAGATGACAAATCAAGCCAATCCTTGCCTGTGTGAATGACCCCAATTTAAGGTTTTATAACTCAGGACTTGAGTATCGCAGACTGGAGAAATGATTTCAATGACGCGAGACACGTCATTTTGAATTAGAACTCATTTATTTTCATAATTTTGGGACCAAAAAAAATTGCTGCAAAATTCAAAGAAACCTCACAGAAATGCAACAGTAAGTTGTTTCACGACAGAATGTGGCCATACAAAAAAATGCCTTGGAGGTAAAACAATACCTGGATCACAAACTAGCCACAAAAAGTGAGCTACATTTAAAAGTGACACACAGGACCGCTGATTATTATTTTTTTTTTAAATCTTTTTGATGGTTCAACTGAAGGAGCTTAACTCTAAAACTGAAAAATATAGAGCCTCTGGGAACTGCAGTTGCTCTGCGCTGACATTCAATCTAGTGCATCATTTTTCTTTTTCTGGCAGCAATTCTGTTGTTGACATAATATTTAATGCCAGACCAATCACGATTTTTGAGTGCAACAGGTTCAGCCAGGAGACAAGAAACACATTCTCTCTTTCCAGGAACTTCGCACTTTCTGATGAAATCCATCAAATGTCTTTCAACTGCTTGCACTTCAGCACTCTCCCACTTCCTCCTCTCGTTCACGTTTGCATCTGATAAAAAATATACAATGAAAAGATTATTTTCATTGGGATTTACAATCTTAATGACACCATAATTCTGCCCTACGAAGGATAAGTGCAGCAACTAGGCAGGGTGAAACAGAGTAAAGTTGGGTTATGGGTCAACTAGTGACACCAATTCTGCAAGTATTCCAGTAAATTTTATGCCCTAAAGCATGACAGCTGATTTGACCTATGAACCTAAAAATGTAGTAATTGCACTCTGCGTCATTCCATGTGAAATCACCAAGTTTTCGGAAAGTTCCTATGGCGACCATCTCATATTTTTCTATTTTTTTTTTTTAAACTACCTAAGGATATATCTTGAACCCTTGCCAAGTTTTATTACTAAAGTCTTTAAAGTGTTTCTGTCACCAGCCATGAAGGATGGGACATCTCACCCCTTTTTTTTTTTACTATCATGCAGGAAATTGGTTATTTTTGTCCAACTTTGGAGCCTCATATCAAAATGATGAATCATCATCATGAACTCTGATGGGTAAAGAGATTATTACCCAGTTATTGAGAATATGACAGCAGAAATAGTGTACTTTCCCTCTTTTTTTAATGAGTGTCTCAATACCCCATATTTGCTAACGCAGGTTTTTTTTTTTTTTTTTTAAATTATTATTTTGGGTTGTTAGGGGTTCGCCGGAGACCTCGTATCATACTGAGGGACTTAATATAGCACGTGTGATATTTGTGGGCAGATTTACACTAGACAAAAAGCAAAAAGAGATTGAGACACCTGTTTAGTAGTTGGAGCTGGTTGAAAATGGTATTTTTTGCAAAATGTGAAAAATTATTTGTAAGAGCAAGTGACCATGTTAACATCACATTCTCTTATAGTCAATACAAAATCTAGGCAAAAAATTAATGCAACGCTGAACGTAAATAATAGATATAACATAGCCCAAGATTGTCGAAACAATGTCACAATGAATGTGCAGCATGATCAAAGCTTAAGGCAGTCCAACAAAATATTAGGAGTGAGCCACTTTTTTGGCCAGGCAATTATCACCGGTCAGACGGTATATACAGCGAGGCTGCCAGGTATTTTATTTGATTGCTGATTTCCCAACACGCAATGTCATCATTACTTAGTATACTTCTGGGTATTTTCTTTTCAATGCTGGTTCAATCACCCTTTTTCCCCTAAATAGTGCCATCTCAAACAGAACTGTTGTGTAGTCTGCCATCATTTTGAGTCCAATTTTGTAGTTACAATTTTTGTTGTGCAATTTTTATAGACTATTTTCAGAAACAAAGCAAAATTTCATTCTGAAACATTGTCAAAAAATAAAGCACATATCAAGAATTTTTTTTTTTCCCATCACAACTCCATTTTCACCAAAAATGTGGTTCCTGGGATTAGCCTTTGTATGAAAATTTACTAGGGCTGACCCCATATAATCGTTTTTCAATTATCTGGTTGATGGGCTGTTGGTCAACCAGGAGTTTCATCTGACGAGTAATTGCAAATAATCCATTCATAGATAATCCATTCTGGGTTCTGCTGTATATGGCAGTGAGTCCTTCACTCTTAAGTAGGCCTATGTTCTCTTTAACCACTTAACGCTCAAAGCCGTGTTTACTCGCGAACAATTGCCAGGCTTGAGTCCCGGATCCGTCTATGAACGATAGCTCATGCGAGTCGAGTTTAACAGGGCAGCAGTGAGTGCTGCTGTGCGCGCTGGCCCAAATTATTTCACTGATGTTCGTTGGCGTAATGGGTGATAAGAACTGAGCTGTTTAGCATCTAAACCATCCAAACACTGACTTGAGTTCATGCAATATACGATAAGGATGCAATCAATTATGCTATATACATCTTTTACTTACAAAGAAACAGATTGAGAGGTGACAGAATGACCGCGACATGAAAAAAAAAAAAACTCCATAAAAAATTCTTGACAGTATAGTAAGTTTGGAAGCACGGTTCGACGCATTATGGAATCTCATAACTCACGCGCATGTAGCGTGACTCTTTCCTTACACCGTTCTTGGCGCAAACTACACAAGATTCGCACAGTCTCAACTTTTTCGCAGTCGGCGGGTGCGAACTAGCCAGTTGATTACTGCAATCAACACCGCTCATACTGTAGTTGTCAACAATACAATGTGGTTTCACCATTCGCTCACCCTGAAGAGTCCTATTCACTGTTTCGCACATGTGGCCCGTGGGTTGACAGCATCTTCACAAGCTTTTTGTCCTGCCACAGCAAGACCAGCATCAGTTCGTTTGGCTGTCACCATGTGATCACAGTGAAAATGAACAAAACAAAATTTACAAACTGAAAGTTATGGAATGTATGCACGTTACTTCTTATATCACCCAAGACCAATAATGTCACATGAACTCAAACCATTGTCTGTGTTTAGATGCAAAGCAAAAAGAATTCATGATAACCGTTCTGCGTGTTTAGATGCAAAACAAGCAACGTAATAAGACGGCTCCGGGACTTGAGCCGGTCGGCAGTAATACGAGTAAACACGTTTCCGGGCAAGTTCGATAAGCCAACTGATGAGAGATCGGGCAGGAGTGAGTTGCGGTAATGTTAACCTACGGGAAACAAGTGTTTAATTAAATTATATTGGGCAGTTACAGAAATATTGATGTAGTGAATTTGAAAAACATAATTAAAGCAATATTTTAAGGTAATTGTGTTTATATATGTAAATAACATGGGTAACATTCATGCCAACATTCTATCCTTCTAGACAGAAGATTGAGCATTTTAATTGTAGCCTGAAATTTGCTCTAAAATACAGTTCAGATAAGTGATGTAGACATACTTTAATTGCTCATTTTGATAAAATCTTGGTACATGATGGGAAAGAAAAAATCTGGAGTATGGGAGCATTTAGTTTTAGTTGCCGACTATCTAAAAAAAAAAAAAACTGGAGTGACTTTGGAAGCAATGTTTCACTTTTCTCAATTAAACAAACATGACCTACCACTTGAAAACAGTCAATCAGCCCACTTTAAATTCTTTACATATGCATAAACAAATTTTATGTGCATTATAGGTGAACTTTTAAGATTGAGTTGTTATGTGTTAGCCATTACTAATGTGTACCAAGTTATTTATAGGGGTCATTCCATGTCAGATCATCAAATGGGTCTCACCACCACCTTCTCAATTTTGCAAATTTTTTGTATGCAGCTGTATAAATATATATCACTGACAAATCTGAAATTTTAGCTCATTCGGACCAAAAATGAATTTTTGGTGAATTATTTTCTAAGGGTACTGTCCGTCAGTTTTTTTGTCAATTGACATTTTTCTTGTATTTAACATGGCATAACTTTTTTATTATTACACCTATAGCTTTGAAACTTTGCATCTAAGCTAATGTTACCCTGCTTAATCAGAAAATGCAGTCCATTTTACTTTTTCTTTCTTGTTTGTGGAGCTATGAAGACACAAAAAGTGCCTTTTGTTCAGGCAGTTCCATGTTTAGATCCCCAAAGCACCCCCAATATAAACCTAGCACAGGCTCTCTGGCATTTTTTCCGTTCATTTGTGTCTGCTGAATATAAATCAGGCTGAATTCACCATGAATTCATCACCAACTGCAATCAGTACCTTGCCAAATTTGAGAAAAAAGCAAAAATGCCACCTGTTCAAACCCCCATATCTCCAGGGGCACACCTTGGATTTTCTTCTAGTTTTTTTACTGATTCCTCTATTATTGTAGAAAGACCACTCCAAAAATTGTTGATGTGTTTTGACCAATATAAATTTTGCAGGTGTCTGAACAGGGGTGGGGTAATCTCAAGAATCGCTTGGCATTTTCAGCTTCTTACACAATGTTCATGATTATTGAATCACAATAATTGTAAGTTCTCAATTCATCAATGCATGACACATTCAGAGAAAGGTCAGTAATGCAGGTAGGTAGATCATGTTGGCAAAGAGAAACCTGAACCAGTTATTATAATTTCTGATTATTGCTATTGTTTTTCATGAAGCGAAACAAGAGGACACAAGCATTAACATGGACTTCTTCTGAAAAATGCTGGGTACCATTCAATAACATTCTCCGAACTGTTCCAACTCCGGATGTCACTGGACACAAAGCCCGGCAGTATTAGTTGGACAAAACTGGGACAGACAACATTGTTGTGCTCTTTGCTGCATTAAGGTAGCAATAACACTGTTAACATAGCATGGAATACAAAGTTTTGATTTGACAGTCCGTTTACAAGAATTAGTGTCAGTAAATTTTACTGATGCAAAGAAGTGTGATTCTCAAAGTGTGCCTGACCCCTATTTAGACAGTTCTGAAATGTATGTCATTCAAGTCACATCAACTATTTTTGTTTTGTTATGTCTACTATAATACAGGAATTAGTACAACCCCAATTCCGAAATAGATGGGACAAAGTGTAAATTGTGAATAAAATCAAAATGCAATGACTTTCAGATCACAAGAGTCAATGTGTTATTTACAATAGAACATAGGTAACATTTCAAATGTTGAAACTGGGACATTTTACATTTTTATCCACAAAATGAGCAGATTTCAAATTTTCTGGCTGCAACAGGTCTCAAAAAAGTTGGGACACAGGCAATAAAGGGCAGAAAAAAAATTAATATATAAGAGAATCAGCAGAAAGAACATTTCGCAAGTAATTAAATTAACTGGCATCAGGTGTGTAACATGATTGGCTATAAAAGGGATGTCTTAGAGAGGCCAAGTCTCTCAGAAATAAAGATGGCCAGAAGCTCTCCGACCTGTGAAGCCTTGCGTAAGAAAATTGTGGAATACTTTTAAAACAATGTTCCTCAACGTCAATTTGCTAAGGCTTTGAAGGTCTCATCATCTACAGTGCATAACATCATCAAAAGGTTCAGAGAAAATGGAAAAATCCCTGTGCGTAAGGGACAAGGCCGAAGACCTTTACTGGATGCCCGTGATCTTCGGGCCCTCAGACGCCACTGCATCACTCACCGGCATGAAAGTGTCATTGACATTACTAAATGGGCCCAGGAATACTTCAAGAAACCACTGTCTGTAAACACAGTCTGCCGTGCCATCCACAGATGCCACCTAAAAGTCTATCATGCAAAAAGGAAGCCATTGTTGAGCATGATCCAGAAGCGCCGCCGTGCTCTGTAGGCCAAGGCTCATTTAAAATGGACTGTAGCAAAGTGTCCTGTGGTCAGACAAGTCCAAAGTTGACATTCTTGTTGGAAATCATGGGCGTCGTGTCCTCTGGGCTAAAGAAAAGAAAGACCACTCCTCCTGTTATCAGCGTTCAGTTGAAAAGCCAGCATCTCTCATGGTATGGGGATACATTAGTGCATATGGTGTGGGACACTTGCATGTTTTAAAAAGCACCATGAATGCTGAAAGGTATATACAGGTTTTAGAGCAACATATGCTCCCCTCCAGACGACATCTATTCCAGGGAAGGCCTTGTGTATTTCAGCAGGACAATGCAAAACCACACACTGCAGCTATGACAATAGCATGGCTTCAAAGTAGAAGAGTCCGTGTGCTGAAGTGGCCTGCCTGCAGTCCTGATCTTTCACCGATTGAGAACATTTGGCGCATAATTAAACGAAGATTCCGTCAAAGGAGACCCAAAACTCTCCAGCAGCAGGAAGCCTGTATTAAACAAGTGTGGGATCAAATTCCAATGGCTCAACTCAAGAGACTTGTCTCCTCAATGCCCAGACACCTCCACTCTGTGTTAAAAAGAAGAGGGGATGCTACACCATGATAAACAGGCCCCTGTCCAAACTTTGAGACCTGTAGCAGCCATCAAATTTAAAATGCGCTCATTTTATAGATAAAATTGTAAAATTTCTCAGTTTCAACATTTGCTATGCCATCTCTGTTCTATTGTGAATAAAATACTGGTGGTGTGACTTGAAAGTCATTGTATTTTGACTTTATTCACAATTTACACTTTGTCCCAACCATTTCGGAATTGGGGTCGAACAATTTAGTATGTGATTGCCTAATGATTGAAAACACTTAAAATGTTGCATAGTTACATGTGTAAGAAGCTTAAAGTGCCACGCAATTCTCAAGATTACCCCACCCCTGTTCAGACACCTGCAAAATGTATATTGGTCAAAACACATCAACAATTTTTGGAGTGGTCTTTCTACTATAATAGAGGAATCAGTAAAAAAAAAAAGAAAGAAGAAGAAAATCCAAGGTGTGCCCCTGGAGATACGGGGGTTTGAACAGGTGGCATTTTCGCGTTTTTCTCACATTTGGCAAGGTACTGAATGCAGCTGGTGATAAAATTCATGGTGAATTCAGCCTGATTTATATTCAGCAGACACAAATGAATGGAAAAAATGCCAGAGAGCCTATGCTAGCGTTTATATTGGGGGTGCTTTGGGGACCTAAACATGGAACTGCCAGAAAAAAAGGCACTTTTGGTGTTCTCATAGCTCCACAACCAAGAAAGATAAGGTAAAATGCACTGCGTTTCCTGATTAAGCAGTATAACATTAGCTTAGATGCAAAGTTTCAAAGCTATAGGTGCAATAATAAAAAAGTTATGCCATGTTTAATACAAGAAAAATGTCAATTGACAAAAAAACTGACAGACAGTACCCTTAGAAAATAATTCACCAAAAATTCATTTTTGGTCAGAATGTGAAATTTCGGATTTGTTCATCACTAATACATATTTATCTAATGTGAAAATATGGAAGCAATCTATGACTACATGGTGACAAATATTTTGTATATCTGATGATTTGACATGGAATGACCCATAGGCTAATTTATTTCAAACTGTATATATAAGTGCATCCCCATTACATTGTGGGCAGTCCCATTGCAACTTCAAGTTTAACGGAAACTTGAAGCCTGCTGCAATCCCAGAATAAGAAAAAGAGACAACGTTAATAGATGCTGATCAACAAAGCCAGTCCGACTAGCCTAATCCATCAGAGAAATTTAGAGCCAGGTAATCAAATAAAACTAGTGTTTTTTGCATGTTTGACTTATTGGCAGAATGCCATTACAACCTGTAAAATTGACGTCGCAAAACATACACCAGGCATAGGTAGCCAATGATATTTTTTGCACAACAGTTTACTATACAGCTTTTAAAAGCGGAAAGTGGCCAGCTGGTCTCAGAGTAGGATATGTTTTTACAAGTTTTAATTAGCATTTTTGGATCCAACAACAAACTGTGTTCACTGACAGCGGGTTTCAGAGGTGTTCTGTGATTTCCACTTCTGAATCCTGTCTGCTTTCAATGCAAAAAAAGTTAAGTAATGAAAATGAGATTTTAACTGATGATAATGACAGATTTTCAAATAACTTTTGGAGCCGTAAAATTGAGGGGCCTGTGCACATAATGGGCGCACTTCCTACATGGTTAAGACACAACTTTTGACAAAACTCTTAAATTGAAGCTTGAAGTCTGCATATCAGGCAAATCTTGATTTTTTTCTTCACAAATCGATTGTGGTACTGCACATGGCCAAAACAATAAATTATGTCACTGTTTAAATATTTATGAACCTAACAATCAGCAACAGGGTGAATTTGACTTGAGAGGGAAGTAGTATTGACAAATTTAGGACATTTTGTTCTACAATTTATTCAACAAGATAGTTAACATCCTACACATTGTCACTTTAAAGAAAAAATATTGCAGAAGAGTTGGCCAAATTAAAATTTCAGTAGGTTGGAGCTTGGGACGGTGGGCCGATATCAGTAACCACATACTAGGGGTGTTCCGTATAAATGCTTATGAGAGGCTAAACCTTTAGGAAAATTAATATTCGTTTAAACAAAATACACAATTTTTATAAATTTTCTATTTATTAAAATACAGCCTAGTTAAAGGAAAAGAGAACTTTTTTCAGCTCTTACCCAATAAAAGTACACTGCCCTTACTATTCAAACACATTCTTCGGTAATTTTTGAAAATATTTTTAACGACTATATCAGCTCGAGAGGATTAGATTTATAGGTTGTCTGCGGTGCGCCATTTTTGTTGGTATCGGGGTAGCTTGCCACGTCACCCGTATACTGGAACTCTTGAGTGCACGGAGGTCATAAATTTAAGTGCACCTATTATGGTTTTTCATTATTTTAATGTCCTAGTGTGAATCATATCGTTTTTTATGCACATTTAAAAGGTCTGTGTCGGAGGACAACTTGAAATCACCTCCAAATTTGGCACGCCCTTGAATCAAGTGGGTTCCACCCACAAGGCTGCACCAGTATTTGTTTCTGAAGCTCATTTGCACTCTGGAGCGGAAATCCATTTTGGTAAGGGGCGTGACATTTCCCGACATGCATGAACAGTGGACCAATCACAAGTGAGTGATCAAGTTGACCAATCACAGCACACTGGGGTTTTCAGGAGCGCGGAGGAGGACCTTCAATGGAGCGTTTCACAGACAGGTAATGCAGAATTGGCCAGCATGAGAAAACTCGAGCGTTTTTTATCAATGATGCATTTAAACCTTTTTGAGTAGACTTCAAGAATACAAGAATGATCAATGAAAAAAAGTCACATTAAAGGTGCACTTTAAATAAAACCAGGGGCATACCGAGAACTGAGAAAGTGGTGGGGCACAGGACACCCCTTTAAAATAGTTATTAGTCCTGACTTGTTCTCAATCACTCATAATTAACAATAGGTTCACTCCGAGAACACTCCACTCTATCAGGTGTTGCTAGTTCTCCCCATTTAGGTGTGACGACAATCATTCATTTGGACGCATAATTTGGTGCATTTAAATCAGCATCATTCGAAATTGCATAGCTGTCAACTTACATGAGGTGAATCTCGCGGTTTTCTATTGGCATGTCACATTCTCACGCCGTAGTCAGCCATTTCGCACTTTAAAACAAGTGATAATTGAAAATTAATTCAGAAAACAAAATTATATTTAATTGCTGATTTCCACTTTATAATCAACCCGCCCTGGTCGGATAGAAAGGCGATAGTCCATTGGAACGCGAATCAGCCATTATTCAATGAACATGTATTCAAAAAATAATCACGTGGAATTGAAGTCCTAGTGCATGGAGGGTTTTCAGTTACACCTGCGTTTCAGTAGATTTCACCATTAGTGGCATGGAAATCAATGACAACTCCGGAATTCTCACACTTGTCTTTTCTCAGGGGTCGGAAGCTATGAAATTGCATAAAGATGTTTCAAACGGTCTTTTATTTCATTTAAACAATTTAGACGATCATGAAGTTAAATCGCCTTATGTGCGGAAAAGGCAGCGCAGAAGTTTCAGAGGAGTTTGTCTTTCGTGAATCATGGGCCTATTTTGAGGAAATTATTTTCCTGTACTGAATTTAGCCCATTATTTCGTCAATGTTAGATCACACGGGGAGAGAAGCAGTGTCTTCAATTGCCAATGCATTATTACTATAATTGGAAAATGTGTCAAAAAAAGTAAATGATTATGAACTAGCTAGGACTAATTGTTGTTGTAAAGGGATGTTTTGTGACCCCAGCCACTGGTTGAACCCAATGATGTGCAACCACTATCTTAACATGACAGGCTTTGCCAAGGGAAATCAGTGCAAGCTTATGCCAACAGGGAGTTCCAAGTTTCCCGTTTTGTTGGAGCAATCAACAGCCGCACACAGAGGCATTACCTCTGATTTTGTCGCTGAGGTTCTCAAAATGATTGGTCATATTGGACCTTGATCATTCGGCGTAAAATGAAGCTGCAGCACAAGTGATAATCAAGACTAATTTGAACACATTTTATGTAGATCAGCTGATTTCTTGGTGTCTAAGCGCATCAAAACATCCTGCCACATGAAGTATTTTTGGATTGGCTAAAATACAGGAATGGCAGCATTCATGAACTTGTGCTAATAAGTGTATTTTAGAGGTTTGAGGTTTGATTACTCGGTACATAAGAATCGCAAAAATTCGCAAAAATAGTTCTGGAACGAGAAGAAAATGTACTTTTTTTGGGTAAGAGTTGAAATAGGGTTTTCTTTTCCTTAAATTATTTTTTAATTTGTCACATCATTTGGTGTTAGATTGTTTGCAGTAAACAGATGTTTTACTGAAGTCCTAAAATGGCAGTTTCAATGGCTCATTTGAGAAAATATCATCTTTTAAATACCAAGTGATCGGCTGCTCCTTATGATTTGTTACCCCGTAATATTGTGTATGAAATGTAGGTTAGCAAAAAGTCATCCAATCATCACTGGCACTGTGTAAGTATATTATGCAGAAAGTATTCAATAGCACCAATCTTCACCGCTAATCCAGCCCCCTTCCCCACCCCCCCAGCTGTCTTTCTTCAAACGTTTAATTTTCCACCATTTACACATTTACCAATTTAGCGAGATCTGCCCATCCATATCAGACACAGTTACTGAAGCAAATGATGCTAATATAGTTGCTTGGAAAAATAGAATTTCTCTTTGGACATTATAAATCTTACGAATCTTTGACTACACAGGTCGCAGTTGAAATACAATCATGTGCGCTTGAGCTAATTGATGCTGCAGCCCTTTAACATCCAATTAGTTAAGACATCTGTGTGAAATAGTTTACAACCTTCAATCTTCTGCATGAAAATCTATGTCACCAAACCCCCTTTTTGGTGTTCTGGGACAGTAGACACATGGTTGGTTGTCTCCCAAATGAATTCAATGCAAGAAGGAGTCGCATTATACCAGGCATTAACAATGAGAAAAGATTAGAGGCACTCAAAAATTTAGTACTGCCAACAAATTCACCTTGAGGATATGGCAAATTTCAGTATATGGCCCAACCCTACATTGAAAGAGTTTTTCACGCACAGAGCAATTCCCCAAACTTATGTTTCTGCGCAACACCTGGAGTTCTCCCGCGGTGGATTGTAGGCAGGTCGGCAGACTCCTCGTCATCAGTGGAACCATCTAACTCATTTAATAGGATTAGAAACATGTACCGTTCAATTAAATCCACCACTACTCAAATGTTGGTGCACAATGTGATTAAAACCATGAGTTAGATCTTCAATCTCTTGAACACACAATACAAAAAAATAGATGTTGCTGAGAAAACATTATCGTTACCATTCAGGTTGACATCCATGGCATGCAGCACAGAAGACAATTCTTGATTTCTTTTGTTTTGGGTCTGTCGTCGGCCAACAGACTCCTCATCACTTGAATCTCCACTGGACATATCTAGCTCATCTGGTAAGACAAACCATATACCACTTTGTTATGTGATGAATTTGCCTCAACGAAAACTAATGCCTGAAATGTAGTTTTAGGAAAAAACAGATTTTACTTGTACACCCATTAAAAACACGCCATCTTAGGATCGGCTGATTACCAACTCTCAGGTATTGTTGCCTGCATCTCTCGAGAATGGCTCAGTCAAACAACTTTTCACACAACACTGCACTTCCTTAGGTCTCAGCATTACAACCGCTAAATGTGAAGTCAATCATATAAACGGGCATTGAGGAAGTCAAAGAATAGATATACAAACCTACAGATAGTCCTTCCTTTTATAGTCAGATTATTTTATAGTAAGGTGAACTAGTAATGAAAATCAAACACATTCCTGGTAGTATTTACCTTGTGGTTCTATGGTTATGCTATCCAATCCTTTCGCTCGCAGCTCTGGTAATTTACCCTTTTCCATGGCAATGAGGATTTTACTCACTTTGGCCAGTTCAAGAGTGCTCTCAGGGAGACGATAGAACTCGCAATGAACTCCAATATCGTGCCCAAGAAAACCGGTGAGTCGATCCAATTCATTTTCCTTCATGTTAAGCACTGCAGACAAGGTGGCGACTTGTTCGTGAAGCTTGATTGAGGAGAGGGCACCTGGGTTTCCTGCACCACAAGCCTTTGCATATCCCTGAAAGCAGTCTGCACCTCGATAATGGGAGAGAGCACCTGGATGTGCAAACAAGTACACCACAACTCTCCCTTTTCTCCATGAGGAGATCTAAAGCAGCAACCATGTGGGGAGCCAAAAGAACTGGGACCCTTCTCCCTCTGTTACCATATATTTCCATCCATTGAAAGTATTCACAAAGCTTCTTTTCAAAATCACTGAGCCCCATCGCAATCTCTTTATGCATCTGCGTCTGATCTCTGGAAGCATATGATTTCATCAGCACTCTTGACACCTCACTCTCCCTTCTCCTGTTAAACAGAATTACTTGTGTCAAGGTCACTTTGGAAAGATCAGTGAAGTACCTGTAACTGGGCTCTCTCAGCAGGGCACTCATGGCCTTTTCCTGTTTGGAGGCAAGAAAGGAGTGAAGCTTCTTAACATCCTCTGTGAATGGCAAGACTTGGGGTTTGTTCCATTTTGCCTGAGTGAGAGTGTTCAGCGCACTAGCTGAAATGGACTCATTCCACTTGTCATAAAAAGTTGAGAAGTTGCGAGCGGACTCTGCAACCTTGGAATCTCCTATCTTAAGTGCATTGCATTCAATGATATTTGCGATTGTTTTCAAGTTATGTACTAATCTAACAGCCAATGAACCAATCCCAAATAAGTTCCTTTCCTCATCATGTGCAGCAACAGATCTCACAGCATTTACAACATGGCAAGAGTTGCATGGCATGATGAAGTCTTGCATGTTCTTCAGGGGGGACATAGACCTTGCTCTGATGACTAGTCTGGCTACTTCTCTCATTTTTTGACGTACACATTCACTTCTTCCGGCAACCGACTTGCTTTTGTTGTTCATATGCTGTCTCAGCAGTAATATGTATCTTTCACTTCTGACTACAGATGCAATCTCATCATTATTCATCTCGCAGGCAATGTTCCACACAGCTTTACTGACGTCCTCAGGTGGCGGTAGGGACAAATAAGGGAGCGACGGAACCCTCTTTTCCCCAACTTGTGGTTCCCCATCTTTAGATTTCAGAGGAGAGTATTTCATGGGCCTCCACGTCTCTCTGGCATACATGCCTTGACAATGAATGCAGTGTTTAAAGTCTTCCGCTGTTTTTGACTTAATGGGTCGCCTGCGTGCAACCATCTCTCCAGAATCAGTGCTTGACACCTTTGCATTGTGCGCAAACTTTCCTCTGCTTGTCAGAACGCGTAATGCCGCTTTCTTGTCAAAGCTAGATGCTTTTGCCACATCAGGCCCCCTGGAATGAACATGTTTCAGGTGTCTTGCTAGTTTAGATCTAGGCTTCTTACAGGAAAGACAGTTTTGCTTCTTGTTATATCGACCAAATTTTGCTCTTGTTGGTGACCTTTTTGGCATAGGTGCAACATAAACTATGCTTTTCTTTGTTGGGCTGGCACTATGTTTGTGTTCTGAAGAAGCACAGCTAAAGGTTTCTGATTTACAAGCCTTCACAATGCATGGTGCAATCCTTGCCACATTACGGACCATAGAGTTAATGTTTCCTCTGCTGAGAGAGCTGCTGTCTGAAGAGTCGCTCTCTCTTTCTGTATCTGGGACATAGCCTTTGTCACTATAGTCAGAATACGTTTCATCCAAGATATCCGGGTCACTTAAAACCTACAGGAGAAAACGGGATTTAAGAAATTGACATAGAAACACCAGTTTTTTTGGTCAAAATGTAAAAATCCAGTAACATGGACTGCTCAAAAAAAGCTTAATGTCTCCATATTCAGTATGTCTTATTTTTACTCAACGTTAATTTGAAAATTCACAAACCAGAACTGGCTTAACGCTTGCTTGACTTTGCACAGATATTTTTTGATCGAGTATATTCAGCAGTGACATTTATTCAAAGAGAGAATGTCAGGTCTTACCTGCACTGATGAAACAAGCTCAGCTACTGGGGCTCTGGCAGATTGGTTTCCATGAAGGTAAGAAGTGCTCTTATGGGTGAATGGAGAACCAGCCACCTTGAAATATAGGATAACAAATCAAATCAGTGTTAAGGCACATGACACATCACTTAAAGCAAATGTTCCAGAATACAACCAAAATGGTTCTGCATTTGTATTGTACTTACAAATCACTGGCCAAAAATGGCAGTGGTATATCAACCAAACGTGCCACAAATATTTCAATGTGAAACTCTAACCTTAAAAAAATTTACATACTGAGATAAATGTGAACCAGGACATAACGCCAAAATTTACACTCAAATCAACAGAGACAAAATATTCACACATTGGTCTTTTAATATTCTTGCATAAGTCAAGAGCAATATCCATTACTCTTGAAATATGAAACCTCAGCATTGTGTGCTGGCAGTTGATTATATTGCATAATGAAGACTGATAGGATGTCCTCACAGGCCAAGTGTTAGATGGTTGAGGGGAAACTGGTGCGCGAGTGCATGCAAGTGCACAGTATTTGGGTTCATCTAATCGCAAACTGTCAGGATTCTATTCTACTAGAATGAAGTCTCCTTGTGGATTATTCTCAGATGGAAGATGTGGGTGAATGCACAGATATTACCTTCTTCTCATCCGTTGGAGTGCTGAGATTGCAGATTACTCTTATATTTTGGTGTTAACCTAACTTTGGCTTCAGTGCGGGCTGAAGTCGAATAAGCACAGATCCACAGAGACGTGAATAGTTGATTATCCCACTTCAGAACACCATGGGGCTATACATTATAGTCTCCAATTGTTTTGTTGTAATACACATAATTCTGATACTATAAGAAAGGAAGTGTATGATTTTCAGTTTGTAGTTTTAATTAGTGGCCTAAGAGACGGGTAAGTCTTCCAACAGCTTCAAAAGGCAAGCCTATAAAAGGGAACTGTGGTGGTCAATAATCAGTCTTCAAAAAGAGAAATGCAAGGCTACTGCAAGTATTTATTGCCAGTTTTCTCAGAAAAAAATTTATATATAACAGATAATTAACTTTTGAATGGCTCGATTTTACAATCATGGACATCCATGATGGTGGCACCGGACGTGACGTCAGATTGTTGATATTACATGGAATCTTTCCACGCATAAGCATTCAGCTCATATCCGGAGGGATCGGATCATCAGTCACGCATGATTTTGTTTCCCTTCATCTAACTACCAAATATTTTACTCATATGGCTGCTCTATTACACCCCCTCAGCACTTTCTGGTTTGGATGTGGGGTATGGGGTTTTAACTTCTTGAATCCAAATGCCACCCGTATAGGGAGCAGCATCGCATCTCACAACAAACACCATGCAAGGCAGGGCATGATAACCAAGCAGCAAAGTAGTCAAGTTATATACCCACTTAACGTGAAGAAACTTAGCCAAAATAACCATTTTGATAACCATTATAACTAACTGTAACAACAACGAACAATGATGTCAACCCAAACCGCCAGTTCCTTTCATTTTTTTCCCTGCAGCGTGAAGCCAATTGTGCGTTGTTCTCAACAGGCTACCGACCACTGCCTGCACTGGCGCCACTGCGGCTCAAAGCCTAGCGGTGGTGGCCACTACTGCTCCGCAAACTTGCGCCTTAACAGAGTGAGCCAAAACGTAACACGGAGAACAAAAGATCTAAAGGGGCGGCTCACAAATTATTTAAAGTTCTCTTAAAATGCGGGCTCCAGAGTGGGTGCAGAACGAACACAAGCAAAGATGATTTTACTCAACAATTAACTACAATGCTGATGGTGCGGTGCAAATGTCTGACTGCTACACTTGCCCTTATAAGGTTCCATTACCCAGTCTGTCTCAATTACAACATAGGGAACCCCCTTTGGAGCTGCACTGATCTTATATGGTCTCTCTTGATGCCAAATGGGGGAGATCTGTCACTACCATGGAAAACTTTAATCCCAGCGAACTAACATACTGACTAGTTATTGCACTGATCTAAACATATTTTAATATGTAATAATATATTATTTAATAAGTTCAAACACAACTTGGAAAGCAATGCAGGAACTATTTGCTGTCAATATGTGGTTTTATTCATTATTGATAATGACTCAGGTACTGCATGGTGCCGACTCAGGCCATTTTAGCTAAATTGGGAGAACCTCCATTTGCATAGCACAGAAATTACCGGTCATATCATGGAGACGTTAGATAACATCCTGAACGTGGCAGTAAATTATATGTCTGCATGTGTGAAGGGATTGATCAGCCTTGATCTCTAATAAATCATACACTTGCTGTGTCAATACATAAGCAAACACCGAAGTTGAGTCAAACAACCACTGAAAAGACGGTGGTGGGAGGAGCAACCTATTTACACATAAACAAATCTAATTAGTGCAGTAGTTACCAGCTATTGAAACAGCAAATACTCAATTCAGAATTAAATTCACAGTCAGACCACCGTGAATAATTAGGACCCAACGCTATAGACACTGCAAACCAAAACAATTTCAGGACATAAACTGACATATCTCACATCTTTGGTTTAAGCAATATTGGGACTTTAGGGACAAGTTTTCACTCTGACAAAAGTCACACACTTTTACTTTTGTGCAAAGTCAGTACCTTTTAATGATTTGTACTTGTGATCAATATTCACTGATGAGGACTTTACACAGTGTTAAAATCAACAGCAGTGGCCATATTTTGAGGACCTTCCCGCAATAGCTGATAGTATAAAATGGCCTCTTTCTTTATGTTTGCATTGACAGCAATACTTCTACTATTGGCCTTATTCTAAATAAGAAAACATTTTGATGAAGGTGCTCACATGACTTGCTTATGTAACATTTCATTCATATTCCCTTTAACATGTGAAAGAGCAATCGGATTAATGACTCGAGGCACGCACAACCACACTGCGTCCCCGGCATCATTCGTCCGATGTTCCCGCGATATCACTGAAAAGTGAAATCACATGCTGCCGAATGAGCTTTGAAGTCTTTGCTTCATAATTTTCTACAAGTTTCAAATTCACATCATAATTTCACTGATCTTTGAGACAGTCAAATCCAACGTTCGCTCCTCTCTCAGATATGTTAGATAAAAGTCGATCAATGGGCATATCTTTAATTAAGACTATGGGAAAGTAGAAGTATTGCAGCCACTTCTGTTCTACGTCTTTGTGGCATAGAAGCTGATATTTAGTAGCAACTCAATTCTGTATTAAATTCACCCTGAGACCACACATCAGAACATCGTGAATAACTAGGACTCAACGCCATAGATGTTGCAGGGCAAAACGATTTCAGGACATAAACTCGAATATCTCACACACTCACACAACCTTTGGCTTTACGATATCAGGACATCAGAGTTAACTTTTCATTCTGACTCAAGTCACACACCTCTGCCGATGTGCAAAGTCAGTACCTTTTAATAATTTGTACTTGTGATCAGTATTCACTGGTGAGGACTCTACACAGTGTTTAAATCAACAGCAGAGGCCATATTTTGAGAACCTAACTAGCTATGCATGGCAGCATAAAATGTCCACATTGTTGGACTGAATGTTTCCAGTGTACAAGGCTAAAACGGGGACTAAAGTGAAATACTGTGTGAGCTCCTTGTACAGCCACACTTGCCATAAGGAAATCATTACCTGTACATTTTCTGGAGTTCCACTGACCAAGGATCCATTGGTCTTCACGGGCATGTTGGACACGGGATCAGGCAAAGGACTTGGCACCTTTTTAAAAGGAAAATGTGATCAATTCAATGCAAAATTCACCAGTTTCACACAGCTGGACATTAAGGACCAAGTGATCAAATCTGATGTTTTCATCAACATTATTTGATAGCAGGCTGCTTCTCTTGTAATACTCTCGTATTCAATCACAAATTCCAGATCAGATCCAGAATTGCCGCACACACACTATTCAGGCCTTCAATGAAATCACCCTCCGACACGAACTAAAGACATTAAAATGAAGATGGCATTCAAATCCAAGAACCAGCTATCTAAAATCAGTCCTTACCTGTTCTTCCATCATGTCTGGTCTTCTATCCACTTCAGAAATAGAAGTGCGATAATCTCCAGCGGTGCTGTTAGATGGATCCAGGTCAGAGCGAGCAACCTATTTACACAAAAACAAATCCAATTAATGCAGTAGTAGCCCACCAATCAAACGGCAAATACGCAATTCTGTATTAAATTCACCCTGAGACCACACATCAGAACATCGTGAATAACTAGGACTCAATGCCATAGATGTTGCAGGGCAAAACGATTTCATGACATAAACTCGAATATCTCACACACTCACACAACCTTTGGCTTTATGATATCAGGACATCAGAGTTAACTTTTCATTCTGACTCAAGTCACACACCTCTGCCGATGTGCAAAGTCAGTACCTTTTAATAATTTGTACTTGTGATCAGTATTCACTGGTGAGGACTCTACACAGTGTTTAAATCAACAGCAGAGGCCATATTTTGAGGACCTTCCTGCAATAGCTGATAGTATAAAATGGCCTCTTTCTTTATGTTTGCATTGACAGCAATACTTCTACTATTGGCCTTATTCTAAATAAGAAAACATTTTGATGAAGGTGCTCACATGACTTGCTTATGTAACATTTCATTCATATTCCCTTTAACATGTGAAAGAGCAATCGGATTAATCACTCGAGGCACGCACAACCACACTGCGTCCCCGGCATCATTCGTCCGATGTTCCCGCGATATCACTGAAAAGTGAAATCACATGCTGCCGAATGAGCTTTTAAGTCTTTGCTTCACAATTTTGTACAAGTTTCAAATTCACATCATAATTTCACTGATCTTTGAGACAGTCAAATCCAACGTTCACTCCTCTCTCAGATATGTTAAATAAAAGTCGATCAATGGGCATATCTTTAATTAAGACTATGGGAAAGTAGAAGTATTGCAGCCACTTCTGTTCTACGTCTTTGTAGCATAGAAGCTGATATTTAGTAGCAACTCAATTCTGTATTAAATTCACCCTGAGACCACACATCAGAACATGGTGAATAACTAGGACTCAATGCCATAGATGTTGCAGGGCAAAACGATTTCAGGACATAAACTCGAATATCTCACGCACTCGCACAACCTTTGGCTTTACGATATCAGGACATCAGAGTTAACTTTTCATTCTGACTCAAGTCACACACCTCTGCCGATGTGCAAAGTCAGTACCTTTTAATAATTTGTACTTGTGATCAGTATTCACTGGTGAGGACTCTACACAGTGTTTAAATCAACAGCAGAGGCCATATTTTGAGAACCTAACTAGCTATGCATGGCAGCATAAAATGTCCACATTGTTGGACTGAATGTTTCCAGTGTACAAGGCTAAAACGGGGACTAAAGTGAAATGCTGTGTGAGCTCCTTGTACAGCCACACTTGCCATAAGGAAATCATTACCTGTACATTTTCTGGAGTTCCACTGACCAAGGATCCATTGGTCTTCATGGGGATGTTGGACACAGGATCAGGCAAAGGATTTGGCACCTTTTCACGCGAGCACGCAAAAATACAGTCAGTTTTATGCAAGAAAAGTGGCCGTGCTCAGCCTTTTGATAGCAGAATTTCTTGAAAGGGGAAACCCACTCATTTTAATATTTGCACATCAATACAATGCCCTTGGTAAGTAAAATCTTAATATTAAGCTATGCCAATGACAGCTTGGAGCCTACCTTCTGGAGAACCACCATCCTACACGTTTTCACAAAATAAGAGTTGGAGAGAAAGGTAGCAGGATGATGGCTCTCAAGACTGGAGGCTCTGAAGCTCATCCCTTGTAATCAGGACTACATGTTAAAATTCAAATAATACTCCTTTGAGTGTACAAATGCAATTACTTTGCATATCCTGTTTACAATAACTTACCAATGCACGCCATGGCCAGTTGCAATGCCCATATTTATTGGTTATCTCTGATCCTGCGGCTATGTCGTTAATCGCAAACAAACAGAGATGAGGTTTGCCTCGAACAAGGATTTTTCTCATTCTACCATTGGGTGATCGATGGTCATCATTGACCAGTCGTCTCAATGATCCATCTTCCTTTGATGCATCAAGGCTAAAGGAAATAAACATATAAATATGTTTAAGACAATCACAAAATGCCTTGAATGTGTGATAGAAAACATATAGGCCATTTAACAACTTCCCCAGGTCTTATACCATTCAATTTACCTTTCATCAGAAGTCAATTCAGAGTTCTCCCTCACCACGCGCATTTTGACATTTGAAAGAGACTAAGACTTTAAATTTCCAAGTGCTTGGGAAGCAAAGGCTGTTCCATCAATTACAGATTGACAATATCACATATTTCCAATATTTCAGAAAATTTGATTCAGCTGATGGTGACAAACTTACCACCAGTACCCTCCGTTCCACTGGAAATTAAACAGGAAGGATTTCTCTTTGCCTGAGTATTTCTTTAGCCGTGCATTGCCCTCTTGCCTTGAGAATAACTCTCCTCGATATTCAAGAAGAAAACATCCCTTTTCAATGGGCACATGTGCAAAAACACCTCTTCCTGGTAAAAGGACAAACAAATCCTCACTTATTTAGAATAAAACAAGTCCCTGACATGCACTTACAATTTACATATACTGAAAATCATTATGTCAACTTCCTCACTTGCACTGAGGAATGTCCACATTTCACTGGCAAATATTTTTTTTATGCCAACAATCAATGACTTCTTTTACAGATAATATCCATGGCAGTATAACTCATGAAACAGATTCCTTATATTTGCTATGTCAAAACACAGTCAACCAAGTTATAGAGCACAGCTCACCAAAACCAGCTCTAACATGCACTTGTGATACCAACACATAAGAGACTTGTAAAACAAAATGTTGAACTATAAGAAAAAATATTTCTTACCATTGTAGGGGTCAATGAATCTCTCCTCAAAGATGGGTTTATCAGTGGAGGATAAAATATGGTTGGTCGCATCTTTCTCTGGATGAAGACGTTGTACAACCCCTAAACATAACATCGCCGCAAAACGTAAAACTCCCCCTAAACGTAATAAAAATTAACGCAAAACGTAAAACTCCCCCTAAATGTAATAATTCCTAACGCTAAACGTAATAATCGACCTTCCCCCTAAACGTGAAATTTCTAACGCTAAACGTAAATACTCAGCCTCCCCCTAAATGTAATAAAAATTGCCGCAAAACGTAATATCGTCGGCCTGCTGATAAAACCTCCTATCTTCAGAATGATAAACATTACAGGAAAATAAAAAATAATAAAATAATATAAATATAATTTAAAATATAAATAAGATAAAAAAAAATTAATTTTGCATGTAAGAATAGTGGACATACGAGTTTTTGTTTCTTATCAATTTGGAGATACGAGGTTTTATCAGCAGGCCGACGATATTCAATTTTTTGTTGTTCATGAAGTGAGCTTCAAGTGTTCGTCAATGCATTAAACAATATTTCGAGAATGCGGCGAATTTGACTCATTCAACAGGTGCTGCCTCACTAGCAGCCAAATCCGCCTACCAAAATTTACGTCAGATCTATCATAGATGAAGATCGACGGTGATTCCTCAAGGATTCTTTGACGCTAGCAAGGGCTGCCTTACGGAGACTACCTGAAACATCCCTCTTTCCATAATTTTAACCCACTCTCGCCATACCTGTTGCAGGCCAAACTTTGAGCGAATCATATTTCATTCGTGCTATAACTCCTATAGGGGAGACCGGGGATGATAGTAACATTTTTTGTTTGAGCATCTGTAACTCAGGGATTCTTTATGCCAGATCTCTCAAACTTTGCAGCATAGTATCCATGTTTGTTGACTACAAATAGCACTCACTTAGACATCTATAACACAAGCACAGAACTTGTGAATTAGCATCAAATACGAAGAGTGCACTTGTTACAACCCACCCCGCTGCTGGGATGAGTTGTAATACCGGGTGGGGATAGATGTAACACTGAGAGGTAATCTGCTGAAATAAAATATGTGAATTCAATTTCTGCAAGGACTTTATTGAAGAATAAAGATTTAACATTATCAACAAGCTGAACCATTTTAAGTAAACGAAAAGCAAAGTTCCTCAAAAACTTTTAATTCAGAGCAAAACAACTGCTGCATGTCTGTTTGCATGAGTGCCTATTTGCATGCATGTGTGTAAGTAGAGGTCTGTGTGTGTGTGTGTGTGTGTGTGTGTGTGTGTTTGTGTGTATGTGTGTGTAGGTATAAGTGTGTGTGTGTGTGTTGGTTTAGGTGTGTGTGTGTGTGTGTGTGTGTGTGTGTGTGTGTGTCCAGGACTATTCTTTCACTCACTGTTGCAGTTGTGGGCTCAGAACAGACAGTGTTACAACTATCCCCACCCCAGGCAGCCGTTACATAGCTAGCTTTTTAAGCATGTGGGTTTAAAGTTAGCATGAAAGCAAACTACCTGATTAAACTATAGAAACTGCTGTTTTAGTTATAATAAATCAAATAATTGTATTTACAACACAATGATCACAAGACAAAAATAATCTTCATGAAAAATTTTACTTTCTTACCTGAAAATCAGTTTTTTGGTCATAAAATCCACTAAGTTGCACACAGAGATATGCCATTTCTCCTGTGAGCTCAAAAAGGAAGTAGGGAGTGTCCTATATTGATGACATCACTGCATCTATTTCTGATTGGTCAAAAAGACAGTGTTACATTTTACCCAGTGTTACAACACTCCTCGGTCTCCCCTACCCTGTATGTAATAGAACTGCCGCTAAACGTAATTTTCAGAAATGTGTTATTGGAGTTGAATGACTTTCTATCATCTGATAGAAAATATTTTTATGTCAAATACCTGGAGAACATCTTATGGTCTGTAGTTGTGAAAACGTGTGTTCCTATAAATAACTTACAAACGAATCCCCATGAATAATTGTTTTAATTATTTTCATGTGTATAATACGTAGGCTACAGGCCCCTCCCCCCCATTCTGATGTGCTCCCCCCGATAACGTTTCAACCGTACCATTATCTAACGCTAAGCACAAGACCCCCCCCATATGTAACACACCTTGCCGCAAAACGTAAGAATTCCCCTATATGTAATAAATCTTAATGCTAAATGTAAGAACTCCCCCTACATGTAACAAACCTTAACCCTAAACGTAAGAACTCCCCCTATATGTAATAAATCTTAACGCTAAATGTAAGAACTCCCCCTACAATGTAACAAACCTTAACCCTAAACGTAAGAACTCCCCCTATATGTAACAAACCTTAAGCCTAAACGTAAGAACTCCCCCTATATGTAACAAACCTTAATGCTAAACGTAAGAACTCCCCCTATATGTAATAAATCTTAACGCTAAATGTAAGAACTCCCCCTACAATGTAACAAACCTTAACCCTAAACGTAAGAACTCCCCTATATGTAACAAACCTTAAGCCTAAACGTAAGAACTCCCCCTATATGTAACAAACCTTAATGCTAAACGTAAGAACTCCCCCTATATGTAATAAATCTTAACGCTAAATGTAAGAACTCCCCCTATATGTAACAAACCTTAACCCTAAATGTAAGAACTCCCCCTATATGTAACAAACCTTAACCCTAAACGGAAGAACTCCCCCTATATGTAACAAACCTTAACGCTAAATGTAAGAGCTCCCCCTATATGTAACAAACCTTTACGCTAAACGTAAGAACTCCCCCATATGTAACACACCTTGCCGCAAAATGTAAGAACTCCCCTTATATGTAACAAACCTTAACGCTAAACGTAAGAACTCCCCCAATATGTAACAAACCTTAACGCTAGACGTAAGAACTCCCCCTAAATGTCACAAAGCTTAATGTTAAACGTAAGAATCCTCCTATATGTAACAAATCTTAACGCTAAACGTAAGAACCAGTGTTTCTGTTTAGTGACGAAGTGAAATGGTGATCATTGTACTGTTTTGTAGCTTTCCTCAGATTGCTGAACTGTTCTACACTGATTTCTTTCTTCTGTTTTTTAATTTCACTGCCCTTCATTTGCATCATCGTGTGGCATAGATAGTAAAAACCTTCCTGATCGAGCAAGCCTCCTGATGGAAAAAACCTCAATTGTAGGCCTGCTCCCTTCGATCCACAAATGGCAATTTAATATCTAAAATTCATTGGAGAAAAAAAAAACGCTTAGATCTAGATTTAAGAATTAATAAGAGATGCGGTCACCGAGGCTCAAAATGGGTGTCGCTTTGTTTGTTTTCGTAGAATTGCGATTGAGCTTTTCATTCCGAAAAGCGACACTACGTCTCCATAGCTTAAAATAAACTTAGCCGGGTCTACTCTTTCTTTATATCATCGGCCCTCTGATAAAACCTCGTATCTGCCAAATTGATAAGAAACAAAAACTCATATGTCCACTGTTCTTACATGCAAAATGAAACTTTTTTTTTATTTTAAATTATATTTATATGTTTATATTATTTTATTCTTTAATTTTATATTTATTTTTTATTTTCCTGTAAAGTTTATCATTTTGGAGTTCATCATATATAGCTTAAAATAAACTTAGCCGGGTCTACTCTTTCCTTATATCGTCGGCCTGCTGATAAAACCTCGTATCTTCAAAATGATGAACTTTACAGGAAAATAAAAAATAAATATAAAATTGGAAAAAATAAAATAATATAAACATAGACATATAGTTTAAAATATAAATAAAATAAAAAAAAATGTTTAATTTTGCATGTAAAAACAGTGGACATATGAGTTTTTGTTTCTTATCAATTTGGCAGATACGAGGTTTTGTCAGCAGGTCGACGATTTAAGGAAAGAGTAGATCCGGCTAAGTTTATTTTAAGCTATGGAGACGTAGTGTCGCTTTTCGGAATCAAAAGCTCCATCGCAATTCGACGAAAACAGACAAAGAAAAGCGACACCCATTTGGAGCCTCGGTGACCGCATCTCTTATTAATTCTTAAATCTAGATCTAAGCGGGTTTTTTTTTTTTTTTTTTCCCCGATGAATTTTAGATATTAAATTGCCATTTGTGGATCGAAGGGAGCAGGCCGACAATTGAGGTTTTTCAGGAAGTTTGCTCGGTCAGGAAGGTTTTTACTATATATGCCAGACGATGATGCAAATGAAGGGCAGTGAAATTAAAAAATAGAATAAAGAAATCAGTGTAGAACAGTTCAGCAATCTGAGGAGAGCTACAAAACTGTACAATGATCACCTTTTAACTTCGTCACTAAACAGAAACACTGGTTCTTACGTTTAGCGTTAAGATTTGTTTCATATAGGAGGAGTGCTTACGTTTAGCGTTAAGGTTTATTAGTAGAGGGGAATTTATAATAAAAAAAATTAAATAGGCGGTCTAATGCCTACCACTGTCACATCACCAGCCTTTTTTTAAAGGGTAAAAAAAAAAAAAAAAAAAAAAAAAAATACGGAAAAATATTTGAACGGGAAGACAGCGGGAAAGAGGAGTAAAATAACTCCTCCCCCAGAAAAAACTGGAGGGTTGACAGTCCTTTATAAGGCACTCGAACGCAGCTTTTTAGTCAAATTCACACCAAAAATTAACATTTTAAAAACGCAGGCTTCCGTCTTTCAGGTTTATATCTTCAATTGCAGGATTAAATTTATTGCGCCGTAACAGAGTTACTGCAACCACAATACACCTACGCCGTACTACTACCAAACATAATACAGAGGAAGTTAAGCATTACATATGGCGTTAGAACCATATGGTTAGAACACTGACAAAGATCGCGCACGCGAATGAGACCCGCGCACAACATCCGCACGCGCAAATCAAACATCGAGGAGAAACACATGCTCGCAAAACTTTTTGCGAGTGCTATATTGTATCCTGCATCTTTGCTCCCTCGAGCAATATTTTAGCCTGCGAGGAGAAATACATGCTTGCAAAACGTTCACCTGCTCGCGCGCAAGACTTTCCACTGCTCGCTCGCGAGTGGGTTTTTTTTTCAGTGGCTGATTTGCAAGTGGGTTTTTTTCGGTGGCTGATTTTTGTCAGTGCGGAGGCGGTTATTGTCAGTAAGGAGGCGGGCCTGAGGGCATGCCAACCCCCGAATATAATTGGTTGAGCGACTTCGCCAGTTGGACAGCAAGGTACGGCACACCACTAGGACAAACGGAACAAACCACCCAGCCCTGAATAACTTGTATCGTGAAAGTTGTTCACGTTCCGCCTGTTCCTTCAGTAGCCAAAGCATGGCCGACCGCAAAGAGGCAACGTTAATTTTGTATGCAAGAAAATGTATAATTACTATTCAGTGCATAATTTTTGTAATATAGCTTGCCTTATTTCCTGTGCTTGACAGGCAATACAGATATTTTAATACCTTACACTCCATGATTTGCGTTTATAGCCACATGTCCGCAGACTTTGAACCAGCTATCTGTCCGCAACGGCTTGTCTCGAAAACGCAGACCGCAGACCTTGAAACGCAGACCTCAAAATATTGAAATATGAATATAGGCTGTGTGTCTCGTTTTCGCCTCGGAAATTTTTAAGTACGTATCTTATTTATTTATTACAATTTAATGGCCAGTGATAACACCAAAACTATAGATAATTTAAGTCTGTATTGTGTTACTCTTACCATTATTGAAAGCTAACCGTAAACAGTCTATTCAGAGCTATTCAGTCTAACCAGAGTGCTATTCAGGCTAATAGGAGTGCTTTTACGGCTAAACTACAAAAACGTTTTGATAGCTGGTCATATTTTCTATTTAAAACCTTGACCCGCTGCCGGTCAGTTAGACACTTCGAAATTCCTTGTTCATTTTTTTCCGTAGTACTCATTTTCTGAACGAGCGGTTTGCAAAGTCAGCAAGCTTCACTTAATTATAAATGGGCGAACGCCATTATGCCATAAAGATCATGTTCATGAAAAATAGTGACTTGGATAAGCGTTCTCCAAAAATATATTGCAATTGTCTACGTGTCCAAAAGTCGGACAGCGTTTTAATATAACTCCGTGTCCGACAGTCGATTATTGTTATTATACTATTTTTCATGAACAAGGTTCACAAATCTTAAAAAAAAGGTGCCTGAATAGCACTCTGGTTAGCCTGAATAGCTCTGAATAGCCTGTTTACGGTTAGCTTTCAATAATTGTAAGGGTAACACGATACAGACTTAATTTATCTATATAGTTTTTGTGTTATCACTGGCCATTAAATTGTAATAAATAAGATACATACTTAAAAATTTCAGTGGCGAAAACGAGACACATATATTCATATTTCAATATTTTGAGGTCTGTGTTTTCGAGACACCCTGTTGCGGACAGATAGCTATTTCGAAGTCTGCGCACGCGTGGCAATAAACGCAAATCAGCAGTGTAAGGTATTAAAATATCTGTATTGCCTGTCAAGCACAGGAAACAATAAGGCAAGCCATGTTACAACAATTATGCACTGAATAGTAATTATACATTTTCTTACATACAAAATTAACATTACCTCTTTGCGGTCGGCCATGCTTTGGCTACTGAAGGAACAGGCGGAACGAGAACAACTTTCACAATACAAGTTATTCAGGGCTGTGTGGTTTGTTCCGTTTGTCCTAGTGGTGTGCCGTACCTTGCTGTCCAACTGACGAAGTCGCTCAACCAATTATATTCGGGGGTTGGCATGCCCTCAGGCCCGCCTCTTTACTGACAATAACCACCTTCTCACTGACAAAAATCAGCCACCGAAAAAAAAACACTCTCAAATCAGCAACCGAAAAAAAAAACCCACTCGCGTGCGAGCTATGTTGTCATTTTGAGTGTAAATAAGATGGCTAGCTTGAAGAATTTGTGCATATTGTCTTTGTTGCGGTTGGTTGTGTTAATTCGAGTCCGTATTTTTTTTTCTTAAGGGAGTTGGTCGCGCTGTGTCGAACCTTTTGTGCTTTTTAATTGCCAGAATTGACTGACAACATGGAGCCTGCAATTTTCTTCGACAACATAATCATAACGCTAATCTGTTATTAATTAAATCATGACTCAAACCAATGTTTAAATGTTATTCCACTGCTAAAATAATTTTTATCGAAAATAAAACAGAGACACAATATGAACCATTTCTAACAATTACACTGTAGTCATGTGATCCTGCATGTATGTGAGTTGTAATTACAAAAAAAAAAAAAAAAAAAAAAAAATATAGCGATAGCGAATGAGCGGCGATCCTGCGTTGGACGCAGTTCACCGTGAAAATGATAGACTTCCCATTTCCCTCGGTGAGCCACAGGAGATGTGTTCCTCGGTGAACGTGTAGGCCTACAAGTCAGCGACGAGATTGCCCGGGCCGGGACATGGAAGCCTAAACGATAGAAATACATTTCACACATTCCATTTGAAATTTCTATTAACTGCGTAACAACAACAAAATTTAATGCAAAAATCATTTTGAGTATTATACCCTGAAGATTCTTGTAATTGATTTAGAGTTTATGGTATGTTGCACTTCGACAGGAACAGCAGTAAACTTCCTGAGTTGGAAGAAAACCTGCTTTTTGTGTTTAAAATTCATTTTGAGTGTGCCGAAACACCAACATTGCGTTTCAAAGCGAACACCCTCCAAACATCAGACTTCACTCACGAGCCTCCAGATCTGGTGCCTCAGGACACAAACCAATGTGTTGAAACCTTTTCTTTAAACAGTGTTGATTCGAAAACATAATCAGGTGATGTATTTGATTTCTGTAGCTTTGATCAATATTTGTTCAGTAAAATCATAAGTTGTTACTGAAAACATAATCATTTATGTATATACTTGTATCCTATTCATCTGACTGTTTTTCCACTCTTAAACTGTAATTTTCCACACCTTTTAAGTGTATATTCTTTAATTTTTTATGAAACAAATGCTTCTGTGCGCCAGCAATATTTTTCAGAGAATCCAAGGGAAAGAAAAAAACTTGAGAGATAACCCAAGAATTGTGATTGGAGCAAAGTTGGTTAAAAAAAACTTTAGAGATAAAGGTGGGTACAACCCATGTCTTTTGATTGGAGCAAAGTTGGTTGAGTTTTTCCCATAAATATTGCTCTGTAAAGAACGCCGAGTTAGCACTTCATGGTCAGTGACTGCTCTCCGGGTTTGGATTATTGCTTGATTCAAGGCTGGAATAAAGATCGCTTGTGAAGATTTTGTCTCTCTCTCCCAATTATTCACGAACAAGGGGACCTCAAAAATATGCAAACATCTAGTCGGAAAGACACAACAATGGAATCAGATTATGACTTGCAATGAACCTTTAATGAATGAAAGAATGTTCTGAGAATGTATTAACAAGGATTTTACCACATATGACTGCAAACTTCATAACATTGCCTCCACTTCATTTTTAAAATAGAAAATTTAAAAAAAATATTTGTTTGAAGAGGCAGGACATATGAGCATGGCAGATTCATATTATGATGAGATTCAGTTTGTGCTGGACATTTCTATTAGAGTTTTTAACCCTCTTTCAAGAAAAACATATATTTTAAAATTTTAACTGAGAGCAAAATAGGAAATAAAATTCTTGGATCTTAGCAGGTATTTTCTGGTTGGACATTGATATTAAAATACAGCCATACGCACACTAAGGAAATAAGATCATGCAAGGAACTGAGAGTGAAGGCCAAAGTTTGAGCACCACAGTTTACAGTCATCTCAAGAATTTATTAAATGATCAGTAGAGGTGTCACTAACACCGTCGAAACATTGTTTCTGATTCAGTTTCCTTTACAAAAGGCGCATTGGAATATCACACCTAAGATTCACAAAAGATTCAGAGACAGAAACCAGTAATCAATGGCAATATTAAATCATTTCTTTTTTCTTTTGGGGCAAATTCCAGAATCTGATACATATTCTCATCAAGAGAGCAAATACAAAGCTAAAAACACTTTTACGTTGGTCTTCATTGAAGGCAGAAAGATTTAAATAGCATACATCCTCTACTTGTCAATGTTGTCATGAGATATTGGACCATACATGGACACCATGCATTCACACAGATCAAACACAATTTACAATTATTTTCATAAATTCAATATTCCTTCAATATGAAGCCTTTGAATTTATGAGTCATAGAGGGTTGCCATATATTCCCGATGAGAGATCTAACAAAACTAAACAGTTATTCTCTTAAAAAAATATGAACAGAACATCAAAGCATCTCTTCTACAGTTAAGTTTCTGAATAAATCAAAAGGCCAAGATCTGGGAAAAAAACCTAATGATAACATTAACCTAATAAGGTTATAATGTAAAAAAAGCTTCAATGACTGAAAGTACTTTTCTAGCATGCATTGAATTCAGTTAGATTCACTTCAGCTTTCTTCAATATGAAGAGAACTTGAAACATATAAAAATAATGGAAAGTCATATTTCCTACTGGCTGAGGGTATTACGAACTGCCCTCAAGGTTCCAGGAGAGAGTCAGTACAGTGTCTCTACCAGGGCCTCCAGAGGGGCAGGGGAGCTCCAGGGCTCTGGGCTGCAGTGGCTGGGCTCTGCTTGGAGCAGCCTGGAGACTGTGGGCACAGCTTGTGGACCGTGGGCTGAGGATGGCGGGGAGAGCACAGCTGCCGGAGGTGAGCAGCTCCCTTAGAGCAGAAGGACAGGTACTGCAGGGCCTCTCTCCAGCACTGAGAGTACCCGAGGTTGAAGCCCTTCTGACCGGCCGTCGCCCCGACCTGGAGCTGCTGCTTCAGGAAGCTGACGGTCATCTCCAGGACGTTGGCCTTCTCCAGCTTGGTGTTGGGGTCGCTCTTGTGGAACTCTGTCTCCAGGAGAGATTTGAGCTGCTCGATGCTGTTGTTGATGCGATCCCTGCGCATCTTCTCCACCACTGGCTTTCTCAGCTGTTAATGGACAGTTAATAAATCTGGTTAGTTGACGGCTCTGAATGCACACAGCCACGAATAAAACTGTTTCAAACCTGTCTCCAGATTTTATAAAATAACACACATTGATTCTGATACTCACTTTGTGTCTTTCCTTTTCAGACGTCTTGAGGCTGCTGTAGTCAGCACTGTAGGAGCAAGGTGCCATTCTGGTTTGAGTGAAGAGCCTGGAATCTCTGCAGAGGTTAGTGGAGAATGGTCTGACAGTCAGAGTTCTTCGTCCCATTTATATCTGGTGATTTGCATTACAAAGCCATGGGCCCTGAACTGGATTAGGTTTCCCACACTCACAGGCCAGTGGTCGCGTCCCCCCAGACAAAGGCAGAAACATCATTAATTTCATGGTTAACTGGCTGCATGCTGCTCCGGAGGGGGACAGTTCCTCCATCTATCAGCTACACTGCGTCATAAACAGCTTAAGCCCATCATAGACTTTTATTACCTGGGAACATCCCAGCCTCAATCAGACAGGGCTTCTGCAGACTGGGAGGGGGTGAGACAGTGACCATTTCACATGGGGCTAGGGGTGCACTATAGTCATATAGATAAGATACTAGAAATGTGTGTATGCGTGTGTGTGAGGTTACGCAATAAATTTCATAGATTCTATCTTCTAGCTTGACCTCTATTATTAAATGTTGAAACATTTTTAGCTGTAGAATCAAAAATATGTGAGTGTGTGTGCATGTTTGTGTCTGTGCCATACTAAATAAATTGGACACAGCTAGAATTGCTTGCTATGATCAAAAAATTAATTAATTGCAATCAGAGGAATATGTACATCCGTGTGTACATTTCTGTGCATGTGGGTATTTGCAGGGATGTATGTGTGTGTTAATGTGTGTATACACGTGCTTTTCTTTGCATGTATACAGACATAAAAATGCCTTCCAATATTCAGAGTAAATGCACACACTCACACAAACACACACACACCTACATAGATGAGCCTCAGATGTTCCTGTGGGAACGTCCATTAAATGCAATTATCCAGCCCCCCCCCTCTGCCGGCACACTTTCATTGTGCTGTTCTGAGAACACTGAGCAGTGAATGGGAGGCAACTGTGGGAACCCCAGCGGTGGGGCCGACTCACGCGTTCTCCACTCAATAGACCTGTCACCTGACCTCCCCATACAACAGTCCGTGACCCCTTTCTGTGACTCAGATAGCAGTGTGCCTCTGGATACCTGTGTGTGTGTGTGTGTGTGTGTGTGTATGCGTGTGTCTTTGTGCACATTTGTTAGAGTATGAGCACATGAGCATTTGTGCGCGTTCTATTCACCTTTCCAATTTACGTTTTGTTAATTTAAATATATCATTTTATTTTGTTAATTTTAATTATAGGTGTAGGCACTCAGCAAAACCTGACTGCAGCATTTTCTACTGTCAGGCGCCTTTTTGGCAGTCCTTGTGTGAAAAGCACAGTATCATCATGATAGATCAGAAATTAATGAATGTAGCAGAAATTTGTTACTCAGCAATGAAGGACTGTGATTATTTCTAGTATTATTAAGTTGTAATTTATTTATTGTGTTTATTATTATTGAGCAAACCCATGCAAAATCTAAAAAATATGTAAGTTTATTTGCATCATATTTTGATTTCTTTCTGAATATTTTACCATTTTTTTGGATTATTTAATAGAGCTCTGTGTCCAGGCATGCAGAACTTCAAGACTTCAAACATGCAAATCTGTTTCCATGGAAACACATAGTTTTCTGGTTACAATGTGAATGTTGATAGTTTCCCAGAAGTTGACCCTGCATCCTAGCAGAAGAACGTGAGCTACAAAGGCAGTCCTGTGTGGGGATTCTCTGGTCTATTCATTCTCAGAGGACAGAGTAACCCGAGGGGCATTTCAGATGGTGAACCCTCCTCTCTATGGCACTGCCCGGGGAGGTAGAACGGGTCTGCAGTCACACTCGATCCCTGCTGCTCTTCAGAGAACGATATAAGGGGTACCTTGACCCTGATTTTACATCCCACACTTTTCGTACATCCTGCTATCCCAGCATGCACCTCTCCTCAGGTGTCCTATGGGCAGTCCACTTCTGCAGACGGAAACCTGCTCATCTGCTGTCGATCTATGAAAAAATACAAAGAAGAAACAAGCTAAAGCCATGCCTGGACATGAGGCGTGGATGCTGGGTCATAAGATGTTGATTTTACTGAACAAAGTATGACCTGACTTGATCAGGACTGGCTTGGATATGAGGAGTTGACTTGCAAAACCTGCTTAGTCAAGTTTTGAAAATAAATGAGTTATCTCCCTTAGCCTCTCTTTCAGGCACCTGCGCATGTCCCACTGATAGCTCCACTTTCAAAACCTACTAAATCATGTTATAAATTGTAACGGAAAAAGTGAAACTCTGTCAAAACCTGCCAAGTCAAGGAGGAAAACTCTGTCAAATTCTGCTAAGTCATCAGCCAATGTGGAAACGTGATTCCATTTTCGTTTGCTAGAAGGAACCAATCACAGCCAAGCTTTTCTAGCCTGTTCAGCTTTTGCTTTCTCTAACTCTAACTGGTTTGGGCAGTTCAGAAAAGTTTGACGATAGTGATACCATAAAAGGGGGATGTTGTCATTGTCATAGCAGCTATTCAACCACTGAGCTGTCTGTAGCATTGAGTGGCATGTAGAGTGGGTCCTGAGTCAAATACCTTCACCTATTGAGCAACAGGGCTGGTTTTAATATTGTCAAAACCTACTAAATTTCCACTCCACTTTCAAAACCTGCTAAGTCAAAACTTTGTGTTGCAAAATCAAAGTAATTTCTTAAAAAAAATAATGAACTGCCTCATAATGTTTGCAAGGCTGATAGTTTCAGAATAATGAAAATTGGTATCTATGGAAGATAATTTCTATGCCTACCAAAAAATCTGATTTTTCTAAAAAATGGACCAACTTGACTTAGAAGGCTTTGCAAGTAGACTCATCATATAGTCTGTCTGTGTCATAGTCAGGTATAAAACCATTACTTTTTTAGTCAGAGTGGTCAGCATTTTATCTGAATGTCAAGACAAAGCTTCATTTAGTTTCACAATAAATGTTCACAGGGCAGGGAGGATGAAGAAATACAACCCCAATTCTGAAATAGTTGGGACAAAGTGTAAATTGTGAATAAAATCAAAACGCAGTGACTTTCAAATCACACCAGCCAGTATTTTATTCACAACAGAACAGAGATAACATAGCAAATGTTGAAACTAAGAAATTTTACAATTTTATCCACAAAATGAGCTCATTTCAAATTTGATGGCTGCTACAGGTCTCAAAAAAGTTTGGACAGCGGCCATTTTACCATGGTGTAGCATCCCCTCTTTTTTTCAGACAGAGTGGAGGCGTCTGGGCATTGAGGAGACAGGTTTCTGGAGTTTAGCCATTGGAATTTGATCCCACTCTTGTTTAATTCAGGCTTCCAGCGGCTGGAGAGTTTTGGGTCTCCTTTGACGGATATTTCATTTAATTATGTGCCAAATGTTCTCAATCGGTGAAAGATCAGGACTGCAGGCAGGCCAGCTCAGCACACGGACTCTTCTACAATGAAGCCATGCTGTTGTAATAGCTGCAGTATGTGGTTTTGCATTGTCCTGCTGAAATACACAAGGCCTTCCCTAAAATAGATGTCATCTGGAGGGGAGCATATGTTGCTCTAAAACCTTTATATACCTTTCAGCATTCATGGTGCTTTTTAAAACATGCAAGTGTCCCACACCATATGTACTAATGCATCCCCATACCATCAGAGATTACTGGCTTTTGAACTGAACGCTGATAACAGGAGGGGTGGTCTTTCTCCTCTTTAGCCCGGAGGATACGACGCCCATGATTTCCAACAAGAATGTCAAATTTGGACTCGTCTGACCACAGGACACTTTGCCACTTTGCTACAGTCCATTTTCAATGAGCCTTAGCCCACAGAACACGGCGGCACGTCTGGTCATGCTCAACAACGGCTTCCATTTTGCATGATAGAGTTTTAGGTGGCATCTGTGGATGGCATGGTGGACTGTGTTTACAGACAGTGATTTCTGGAAGTATTCCTGGGCCCATTTAGTAATGTCAATGACAGAATCATGCCGGTGAGTGATGCAGTGGTGTCTGAGGGCCCGAAGATCACGGGCATCCAGTAAAGGTCTTCGGCCTTGTTCCTTACGCACAGAGATTTTTCCAGTTTCTCTGAATCTTTTGATGATGTTATGCGCTGTCGATGATGAGACCTTCAAAGCCTTTGCAATTTGACATTGAGGAACATTGTTTTTAAAGTATTTCACAATTTTTTTACGCAAGCCTTCACAGGTTGGAGAGCCTCTGGCCATCTTTACTTCTGAGAGACTCAGCCTCTCTAAGACACCTCTTTTATAGCCAATCATGTTACACACCTGATGCCAGTTAACTTAATTACTTGCTAAATGTTCTTTCAGCTGATTCTCTTATTTATTAATTGCTTTTTCAGCCCTTTTTTGCCTGTGTCCCAACTTTTTTGAGACCTGTTGCAGCCAGAAAATTTGAAATAAACTCATTTTGTGGGTAAAAATGTAAAATGTCTCAACATTTAAATGTTTCAACATTTAAAATGTTATCTATGTTCTGTTGTAAATAACAAATTGGCTCATGTGATCTGAAAGTCATTGCATTTTGATTTTATGCACAATTTACACTTCGTCCCAACTATTTCGGGATTGGGGTTGTACCTATGGTCTCCACAGTAAAGGAGTCCTCTGAGCTTTCGTTATTTTCATCATCACCATTATCACCATCTGCATCATCACCATCTTCATCATCTTCATCATCACCATCACCATCATCATATTCATCATCATCACCATCGCCATCATCATATTCATAATCACCATCACCATCGCCATCATCATATTCATCATCACCATCATCATCATATTCATCATCACCATCACCATTGCGATCATCATATTCATTATCACCATCACCATCATCAAATTCATCATCACCATCACCATCATCATCATCACCATTGCAATCATCATATTCATCATCACCATCGCCATCATCATGTTCATCATCATATTCATCATCACCATCACTATCACCATCATCATATTCATCATCATCACCATCGCCATCATCATATTCATCCTCATCATCACCATCGCCATAATCATATTCATCATCACCATCACCATCATCATATTCATCATCATCACCATCGCCATCATCATATTCATCATCACCATCGCCATCATCATCTTCATCATCACCATCACCATCGCCATCATCATATTCATCACCACCATCACCATCGCCATCATCATATTCATCCTCATCATCACCATCGCCATAATCATATTCATCATCACCATCACCATCATCATATTCATCATCATCACCATCGCCATCATCATATTCATCACCACCATCACCATTGCCATCATCATATTCATCATCATCATCACCATTGCCATAATCATATTCATCATCTCCATCACCATCATCATATTCATCATCATCACCATCGCCATCATCATATTCATTATCACCATCGCCATCATCATATTCATCACCACCATCACCATCGCCATCATCATATTCATCATCATCATCACCATCACCATCATCATATCCATCATCATCATCACCATCACCATCATCATATTCATCATCATCATCACCATCACTATAATCATATTCATCATCACCATCACCACCATCATATTCATCATCATCACCATCGCCATCATCATATTCATCATCACCATCGCCATCATCATATTCATCATCATCACCATCGCCATCATCATATTCATCATCACCATCGCCATCATCATCATCATCATCACCATCACCATCGCCATCATCATATTCATCACCACCATCACCATCGCCATAATCATATTCATCATCACCATCGCCATCATCATATTCATCATCATCACCATCGCCATCATCATATTCATCATCACCATCGCCATCATCATCTTCATCATCACCATCACCATCGCCATCATCATATTCATCCTCATCATCACCATCGCCATAATCATATTCATCATCACCATCACCATCATCATATTCATCATCATCACCATCACCATCATCATATTCATCATCACCATCGCCATCATCATATTCATCACCACCATCACCATTGCCATCATCATATTCATCATCATCACCATCGCCATCATCATATTCATCCTCATCATCACCATCGCCATAATCATATTCATCATCACCATCACCATCATCATATTCATCATCATCACCATCGCCATCATCATATTCATCATCACCATCGCCATCATCATCTTCATCATCACCATCGCCATCATCATATTCATCACCACCATCACCATCGCCATCATCATATTCATCCTCATCATCACCATCGCCATAATCATATTCATCATCTCCATCACCATCATCATATTCATCATCATCACCATCGCCATCATCATATTCATCATCACCATCGCCATCATCATATTCATCACCACCATCACCATCGCCATCATCATATTCATCATCATCATCACCATCGCCATCATCATATTCATCATCATCACCATCGCCATCATCATATTCATCATCACCATCGCCATCATCATCTTCATCATCACCATCATCATCGCCATCATCATATTCATCACCACCATCACCATCGCCATTATCATATTCATCCTCATCATCACCATCGCCATAATCATATTCATCATCATCATCACCATCATCATATTCATCATCATCACCATCGCCATCATCATATTCATCATCACCATCGCCATCATCATATTCATCACCACCATCACCATTGCCATCATCATATTCATCATCATCATCACCATTGCCATAATCATATTCATCATCACCATCACCATCATCATATTCATCATGACCATCGCCATCATCATATTCATCACCACCATCACCATCGCCATCATCATATTCATCATCATCATCACCATCACCATCATCATATCCATCATCATCATCACCATCACCATCATCATATTCATCATCATCATCACCATCACCATAATCATATTCATCATCATCATCACCATCATCATATTCATCATCACCATCACCATCATCATCTTCATCATCATCACCATCGCCATCATCATATTCATCATCATCATCACCATCGCCATCATTATATCCATCATCATCATCACCATCGCCATCATCATATTCATCATCATCATCATCATCATCATCACCATCGCCATCATCATATTCATCATCATCATCACCATCACCATCATCATCTTCATCATCATCATCACCATCGCCATCATCATATTCATCATCATCATCACCATCACCATTGCCATAATCATATTCATCATCATCATCACATCGCCATCATCATATTCATCATCATCATCACCATTACCATCATCATCTTCATCATCATCATCACCATTGCCATCATCATATCCATCATCATCATCACCATCGCCATCATCATATTCATCATCATCATCATCATCCCCATCGCCATCATCATATTCATCATCACCATCACCATCATCTTCATCATCATCATCACCATCGCCATCATTATATCCATCATCATCATCACCATCGCCATCATCATATTCATCATCATCATCACCATCACCATTGCCATCATCATATTCATCATCATCATCACCATCATCTTCATCATCATCATCACCATCGCCATCATTATATCCATCATCATCATCACCATCGCCATCATCATATTCATCATCATCATCATCATCATCACCATTGCCATAATCATATTCATCATCATCACCATCGCCATCATCATATTCATCATCATCATCACCATCGCCATCATCATATTCATCATCATCATCACCACTACCATCATCATCTTCATCATCATCATCACCATTGCCATCATCATCATCATCACCATCGCCATCATCATATTCATCATCATCATCATCACCATTGCCATAATCATATTCATCATCATCATCACCATTGCCATCATCATATCCATCAACATCATCACCATCGCCATCATCATATTCATCATCATCATCATCACCATTGCCATAATCATATTCATCATCATCATCACCATCACCATCATCATATTCATCATCACCATCACCATCGCCATAATCATATTCATCATCACCATCACCATCGCCATCATCATATCCATCATAATCATCACCATCGCCATAATCATATTCATCATCACCATCACCATCGCCGTCATCATATTCATCATCATCATCACCATTGCCATCATCATCATCGCCATTGGCAGCACCAGTGTCATAAAAATTGAATGTATTCATATGTGTCTTTTTGAAAAATGAAATTACAAATCAGCATATTATAAAAAAGCGACTGAATAGGTGCTTATGTCCATATATAAATGAGGGAAAAATTGAATTACATCTACAACCAAAATATAGTATTCAGAAACAATTATTAATAATATAACTGCATTTGGAGACAGGCATTCAGTTTTTTTTTTTTTTGATTCATGAATGTTGTAATATATTTTTGATATACAATGAGTCAGTGCTTCTCTTATTTTCTTTTTATTTGATTTTCCTTATAGACACAACTTGTAGAAACTCATGTAACTCAAACTAACTTCAAAAATAATGAACGCCCGAACAGCCAGCTGTAAAAGGTCCGCGTGCTCAGTTCTGTGGTAGACGCTGGCTAAGCAACGCATTCCGGAGTTTCCCGCCGAAACTGCCTTTTCACAGCTCTGTGGGGAATGAGAGATCACATGACACTGGAATGCCATTCAACGGCAAAGCACTGTGAGGGATTTAAAGGCATAAAAGAGGTCAGTGTATTCCCAAGTTCTGTATGGAGGCAGGCACTGGAGTCCTCCATATTGCACCTGCTTCTTTGAAAAGGATCCATCAGTCCTCTCACTGAGTTCAATGGCTCAAAGTCTATTAAAACTGAATGACCAGCATTTCATTGTCTTTGAACAAGTTCCCAAACCTTAGTGGGGAACTATAGAAACTCAGTTGACATCTGTGCTCCCATCTCAGGGGATTAAAGTATAGATGATATCACAATAGGTCCCTGTCCACCAAACCTGGGCAAGGTAAGTTTATATAAATGTCACATAAACAACAAATTCAGAATGTACTACATATTATCTTGCATGTTAATGTGATTTAAATGCAGTTATTAGGCAATACATTTGTGATCCCACACCATAAAGGGTTAAAAAGAGTTAAGAACTGCTGTCTCTGGCATACTTCTATCATCTAATTTGGATTTGGGGGGGGGTGGAATGTTGTTGAAATGGAACAAGCCTTTTTAGGAAAAATATAGATTATTTGGGATGCCTACTGTTTCCCAGATTCCTCAAGCACTCTTTGATGCATGCTTCAGCTGCTTATCTGGAGGGTGCCTATTATCTCAGGGTAGAAACACAACAAACTTAAAGCATGATGTAATCTCAACAGCCTCTGACTGGCAGAGGTACAGTGTGGGACAAGTCCATTAACTCAGATTCATGCCAAATATTAGGCATACATCAGCCACCATCTTGAGTATTTTTTTTACACAGACAGCTGTACAGTGGCCAGAAATTCTTATTCCCGCACAATTTGTCACTATGGCCTCTGAGTGATTCATTGTGCCACCATTAAAAAAATGAGCAAATGAGAATCATGGTAACAATTGTATTTCAAACTATGAAGCAAAGTAAACCAGTGTACATTGCTCTATGACAGGGATGGACTATTCCAGACCTGGAGGGCAGATGTATATGCAAGTTTTTGTTTCCACCAATTACCCTGTTTTAATGAGCTAACTGGCTGTACAAATAAACATGAGTTTATTCACGGATAAAATCAGAGTAAAATTTTTCATTAAAGGACGCAAAAATAAGTCTTTGGTTGTTATTCATAAGCTTTTCAAGGAATAAAGCTAAAACGCAAGATGTCATAAATGGCTAGTTTGATTAATCTAATTAAGTAATTAAAGGCTGGAATCTGGCAAGAAAAGTTGAAATATGCATATATGGTCCTCGTCACCCACCTCTGCTCTAGATTGCACCATTCGTAAAGCTTCGAGATGTACCTGTGATTACAGCAGTTCTTATAACTATTGAGCATGTTTGTACAGTGTAATGAGTAATCACAAGTGTTTAAGAGGGGAAACCTAATGGCAGCAGTACAGAACACAAGCGCTAAGCTCCCGAACAGCACTTCCTGCAGTGTCTGTGTTCATTCCCACGTACAGCCTGAGTGCTGTGTCACATATCACACCACATCTCTATGTCTCTGCTCTGTGATCCTCTTCACTTGTGCCGGCAGTGTCCGCCGTCATAAAAGGACGTGATTGAATTGGGTTTCAGTGGCGTCGTTCAGGGGCAGAGTCCTACTTCTTAAGCTCATGCCGCTGACAGTGGGATGGAGTGTGGAGACGGCAGTACAGGCGGATGTCACACTTGTCATCTGCATGCTGTCCTGTGAAGCCCGCAGTAAAAGTACAAAGGGGATTTTGCGTTCGCAGTGTGTGGAGGGGGAGGATCAGTCTATTGCCACAGACCCTATCAAGCCTGGGAAAATCTACCAGGCAGCGTACATAAAACTGGGCCTCACATCATGGGAACAAACACTGCTTGTCAGGGCAAACATCACACACACGTCACACTCTGGTGCGATAATCTCACTCACTCTGTCCTTCCCAGAGTGAGAAGATGCCCTGCAAGTGTGTGTGTGTGTGTGTATGTTTCAGTGAAAGAGGAAGAGAGATTGTTGATAAGTGTGCTCACCTGCGAGTGTGCTCAACTCATTTGAAAAGGGTGTACCCGGTTTATTTTAGCAGATGACAGCTGCTTAATTGATTAAAAAGTGGCCCATAATTGCAGAAAAAGGAATGTAAGCAGTGAAGTAAAAAGCCATTAAGCTCATCAAATATTGAAGAATTGAAAAATTGTTTATCCAGAATTTTATCAAACGATAGTCATATCATATTGACGGAATTATATGGCAGTTGATTTGTTTCAGCATGAATAGCATTGATGCTGTGTTTATGGACATCAGTTGGTTTTTGTTCTCTGATGCCATCCAGTTTGTGTCTGTATGGGGTTGGGGTACCCTTGGCACATAATCCCCACCCGTCCAGCTCAAAGGGGGCAGTGGCACATCTGTCAGGGATTCAGGAGGCCTTGCTTGTAAATCAGCTGCCCTATTCAGCCTGCAGACACACGCCACATGGCCTTGCCCAGGCACACATCTCCTGAGACAAAATCTGCTTGAGGTGGGCCGTGCCAGCCAACAGAAGGCCAGCCACAAATGCCCAAACCACTTATAAGAAGTTTTGTTCTCCTTCTGTGCATGAGTAAGTACAGATTTAAAAAATATAAAACAAAAAAAAAACATGCAAACACGCACTTGCTATACTTGCCCTCATTTGGACTTCATATTGTACCATAAAATAATTGCTATAACTGATTTCTCATCATAAATCAGTCATATCCATCCACTGTTTCAGTATGAGCCAGAGGATGGTGGGCACTGCCATTTATGTATTTTTATGGCAAATTGAGAGGTTTTAATGTAGACACGTCTTTTATGAGGATGTTTTATTCTTCTTTCATTGAGTCTGTTTTAACCTTCTCTTTTATTTGCTGGTTTGGGTCCCTCACTGTGAAAGACAAGAACAGGCTTGACGGTATAGTGAGGATGTGTGGCAGAATTGCAGGGACAAATTTTGAGGAGCTCTCTGTCCTGTATAGAGCCAGGGCTACCAGGAAAGCAGAAAGCATCCTGACTGACTCCAGTCACCCGCTGGCCTGCCAATACAGGCTACTGCCTTCTGGTCGCAGGTACATGGTAGCAAAGGTTAGACAGAACAGATTCAAAAACTCGTTTGTACCAATAACAATTGGCCTCATTAATGTTGTGTTGATCGGTCCCCTAAACATTAGTGCACTGTATTTATTACTTATGAGGTGAACGAATATGTTATCGTTTCTATCTGTTTGTATTGCTGTGCTGTTTTTCTGCTGGCTGTACAACAAATTGCCCCTCATGGGGATAATAAAGTTTACTAAGACTAAGACTAATTGCATTTCTCTCCAGATATCTTCTGATCAGGCAGTTTTCCCCATCCACAGGGCCTTTCCCTGGGGGTTTGGGCATGGTGTTTGTACTGCTATTACTTCTTACAGCTTTTATGTGCCAGATTTCAGTCGAAAGTTCTAGATATAAAGTGGAAACTGAACAGAAATTGAGACACACAGACCCAGCAACACGGCATCTGCTTGGAGGTTGAGGCGGAGAGTCCAGCCCAGTTGTGAGAGAGGTAGAGAGGGAGAGCGCCCCCTGTAGGCCAGGCCATGTTACAGCAAGCAGGGAGCTGAGATAACAACCAGCCATTGCAAGTGAGGAAGTGGAAAATTCACTCTCCATTACATTTTGTTGTATTAATCTATCGGCTTTTAATAGGTCCTTATCAAAATTTTACTGGGAGTATTTTCTTTCAATTAGCAGTTTTTCTAAGAGAACACAAGAACTACCAAATACATCTACCTTTCCGCACAGAATGTGTACTGCAAATCAATGCACATTGAGGGTAACATCATGGTATTATAAATTTAGTGCATTTGATTATCATAGAATGTACAGTGACAGTATATCCTAAAGACAACTCACAATCTGGTGCAAAGGAATGAGTAAAGTATGAAAATAAAAGTTCTGCTTGGAGAGGACTTGGGGGGTAAAAATTTTCTTTTCCCTTTCTTTTTCGAGGTAAAAACCTTTCCTGCATCAGCATTGATACACCACAGGTCCCAAACTTCAACTAAAATGGTTAATGCTTTTTGTCCAAAGAAATGAACACCAGCCATGGAATGTGACTCAGTAACATATAAAAAATGTGCACAACATGTACAGAAGTTTGCAGTGATGATTATAAACCTAACAAAATGAAAATAAATCAGAAACCAAGTACTATTTAAGTATTTTTTCACGTAATATTGGATCATATAGATGATATTAAGTAAAAAGAGAACAATGTTTAGTAAAAGCAAAAACAATAATGTCTTTTTGAGAGAAAAAGTCAATATCTATTAAAGCCATCCTTTGTTTTGATTTCAGCATTTAATCTTTTCAGGCATAGTTTTCACATATAATTTATTTCCTTACACAGGATTCCACATGGCTTGAAGTTCATTCCAAATGGATCCTTTCAATATCACAAGAGATTAGCTCAGTTGGATTAAGGTCTGGACTTTGAGAAGGCCAAGCGATAACTTTTATGTCACCAAATGATTCTTTCTGACTGAGATACTTCTTGCACAACTTAGAAGTGTGTTTAGGGTCATACCTAGTTGAAAATAAAATCCCCGATCAATTAGTCTCTTTCCAGATGGCAATGCGTGAGATTACTAGCTCCGTTTGAGCAGACTGAACCCCAAACCATAATATTACCACCTCGATGTTTTACTGAAGGGGTTAAACAGTCATTTTATGAAAACATTCTCTGACTCTACAGCGCACAAGAATTCTGCAGTTAGGTGAAAATTTTAAAATTTTGACTCATTGGTCCAAAGGACTTGTTCCCAGTCCGTTGTTGTCCAATTCTTGAATTTCTTGGCAAATTCAAGACTTTTTTTGATGTTGCCAGCTCTTGGCAGCAACATGACCAGTCAGACCACTTTCACATGGGCGTCTGGAAATAGTAGGTTTTGATACCTTCATTTCATCACTTCTGGCTAAATTAATATCATCATGGAGTTGTCGTGCAGTCAACCGCAAATTTTTTTTTTAGTTATCATACACAGATAACAAACATTACAGGCACGTAACTTCCATTTTGCACCTCTATTGCCACTAGTTTTCAGCAAATCGGTCTTTTTGAAATGCCTGATGTTGTTTTTAACAGTACCATGGCCGCATTTAACGTCTTCAGCATCATGTAACGCCACAATGCGACTACGAACAATCTCAGAGCTCCTTCCATTGTGCCATCGCGTTTAACACTGAGACACTGCTCAAAGTTTATGTCACCTTATATAGTGGAAAAACTGACCATCAGAGGTAATTTCGCAGAATAATGCTGCCTCAAACCAGTTTAAACCCTTTTTTCACATCAATAATCATGGAATGAGCCTTCAAACATGCATTCAGGCTATGCAAGAGTCAAAAAAATAAACTTTGTGACACCTTTCAATTGTTACAAAAAATTTATGTTTTCAGTGTTTTTATTTATTACCCGTATTGTTACTTGAATATAATTGTGGGAATGATTTTTTTTTTTAAAATTCTCATCGCCTAAAATAGTATTTTTCAATACATTTTCACCAAAGAATTAAAGAGATGCAATATAACTGATAGAAACCTAAGAGATGAAAGTGTTAGTGTATAATCATCAACTGCATACTACTGCAGGCTCCTGAATGGAGTTCATTTTGAGACCATTCAGGTGATATTTCATAGCCAAACCTCAATTTAAAGCTCCAACATACATGATGTGAAATATGACATAAAGCCATATTTTTATACATGGAACTATTGAACACGATGTTTCAGGCCTGATTTTTATTAAATGGGACTGAATGGCACTGTCATAAGTGAAACATACCCAGCATGTATTCCCTCTAGCCACAAAATGTGCATCTAACAGGGTGTAAATCAGGGATCATCAAATCAAATCAAGCCCCAGTTTTCTTTTCTTCCTGGTAATTTACAAATAAAATGAACACTTAGCACTTCTGATTAGTCTGTCATCAGACTGTCTTTACTACCTCGACTCGCAAGAAAAGGGATCTAGGGTGGAAAACCAGCAGTGTTTGGCCCTCAAGGACCATGAATTAATGAGCATTGCTGTAAGTATACAATAGATAATGGCCTAAATTAGAATGTAAACAAAGGTGGAAACTGGCTGGTGTGCAATGACATACTTTTATCCCAGTTGATTTGACATTCTACTTGCAGTCACAGACAGTAGTGGAGGAAATAGAAGTTATTAAGTTACACATCAACATTCTGATGATAGCCTTCTATCAAGGACATTTCTGTCCTTCAAGTGTAGGTAGAACATTCAAACTTCAAATGAATAGTTGCTCGTTAAGGCTTCATAGAGCACATGTAACGCCTTCATAAGTCAAACATAAGTAAATTTCATGCTTTCCGAAGCATTAGGTGCCACCTTTTGCAGCATTTTATGTGTGCAGAATGTGACAGGACATAAACCAAGTCACCTGATTAGTGACAAAACATTATGAAGGATGACATTAAGGATGTTTCTGTATGATGCAAGGCTAAATATGACATAAGTCATGAAGTCACTTGAAGAGTCAAAGTAAAGAGGTAAACTAGTGTCTGACTTCAGTTATAATAGCCTTGAATATCTCTAGTATTTTAAGGCTGGACACAAATTCTCTTCAATGATGGCCCTTTTCCTTTCTTCTCCACTTTTCCATGACCTTGCTAGAAAACATCACATAGGTTCAGGGAAAGTTACAGGGAGATTTAAAAGTACCTTATGGCATGTTTAAAGAAATCTGATGTCTTTTTCTCCAATAAGTCAGGAAGTCAATGGTGAAAACAGTCTTTGCAATTTATAGGAGAACTTCGGAACACAAATGAAGTATCAAAATGCTACAGCTGCAAAGGATGGAAGTCCATATTTAAACTTTCTTCCAAGGTTGGTCCTGTGTTTCCTTGCTAGATAGAAACAACAAAATAAGCTAATTTCCTCCGCTCCTTATTGAAAAAGACCGTGTATGCACTCACTTGTCATGGCTACCAGCCAATCCATGTATTTCAAGTTCATGTTCATTAGCGAAGAAGGTTCTTTGCAATTAAGAAAATTTCAATGCTCCCATAATGTGCAACACGCACAGGTGTGTAATGATAGCTAGTAGAACAACCACAAACACACTGAATCTGCAGTCAAAAAAAACACTAGCTACACTGACTATATTTTAAAGACAATTACCATCAGCAAGAAATTAAAAACTCAAGGCAGAATTAACATTTTTTATTTTTTTTCTTTCCAACACCATTTACATCCCTCATATTGAAATGATGATACATCAGAATAGATTTTAATACCCAACCCTTACACAGATGTTTCTCAGGATCCTCCTGTCCTACACTGTATCAGGAAGGAGTCCAAGATGCTCAATTACATATGGAGACACAATGCTTCCTTAAATCATTTGGCAGTAGGACTCACATCAACCCGAAATATTGTAAATGCCCCCCAGAAATCAGAGGAATAATGATCCCAGTTCAGAAAGTATCATTCAAATGTAATATTTTGTTCTAACCACCACCGGGCCTTGCGGATTTTCTCAATTCTTCAGTCAGCAGATAGAACTAGTCAGCTGAGTTAATGGATGGGGAAAAAACATTGAACAAACTTTCTGACCCATGGAATTCTGTAAAACATGAGGTGATCTTACAATAAATTAGCTTTTCTATGGAGGCAGAAGGTATATTTGCCCTTATATATTTAGGAACTCTACACCATGGGAACCAAGAATATGAAATGCCTTCCCTCAGAAACCATCATCTTTGTCAGCGGGAATTGTAAAGCTAACTTTCGTTTCTTTGAACACCATTTTGAATTATTGAAATATCTTAATTATTTCTGTTTTTAAGCTTCCCCATGTTTTGAAATAGAAAAAAGAAGGTTAAACAAAAAAAGCCAACTACATGTGAATTACAAGCATGGGCAATTTACAATAATATGCATAAAAAAAAATAATTCAAAAGAATTGAACAGTACATAAAAACAAAAACCAAAACTCAAAAATGAATGATCGCTCCAGGATAAAGAATAAACAGCAAAAAAAATAATAATAATAATAATTTTGCAAGCTAATGGAAATCTGGAAATTTGACTGAGCTTTAATAAATAGTGCGCATCTGGCCTTGGTGAGTTGGATCCTCAAAAGGTCACATTTATGAGAGACTTTCTAATCTGTAAACACAAACCTTATATGGAATTTGCACGCGTGTTTTCAGGTTTAACTACTGATTGAACCAGCAAGGTCAACTCCGTACTTTACATCTTAAAGCTGAACGAAATATTCAAAATTTTTTGTGGCATTCTGATTCAAACAAGATCGGAATCACCTGCTACGGTAACTACAGCCGTTTCCATTCTGCCCTCAAGGAAGATGGAAGACATAAAGAACATTGTAAGAGTTGACCATTGGGTATGTTTGCCGTACGGGCAGGGGCGATTGCCTGTCACAGGCAGGCGAAGCCGCAACTATCACACCACCAACAGCAAGAGGTAGAGCGTCAACAGCAGGATGACACCTGAAATTCTCAGGCGAGGTTGCCCACGGCACAGTTAATCTAGAGCCTGCAGTTTTGTGCAGACAAGGAGTGAGAAGAATTAAAACAATCCACAAACCACTCCCAATACTCCCCCGTTCTACAGCAGAGATAACGTCAGGGTCCCCCGTATTTACATGTGAGGACGGGTGGCCACACTGGGCAGATGCAGTGCAGATACATTTTGAATTACTAAACAAGAACTGCAGCATTCATAGACCAGATATCTCTCCTTAAAAGCAGTTATTACAGGATTTAACACATTGGGAATAATCACACATAAACAGTTATAGGTAAGGCTGGTTTGGTATGTACGTCAAACATTCTGGGGAAAATGCATTCACCCCACAAACAATAGTTTTTTTTTTTTTAATTTTCTCTTTGTTAAAGAGGGAATCTGTTTATTGACTATATCAAACAGTCAGTATCAGGTGCAAAAAAAAACAATGACAGCCATCAGAGGAAAAACAAAAAACATGCCAAATATGTCTACTTCAGTATGAAGTAAAACATTGTACAAAGGGAATTATTTCAATATGGGTTTTCAGATTGAGAATGAAGGGTTTCAGCATTGTTTAAACAGGTAGTATTGAGCATATTGCAGGAGATGCCATTGATAAAAATGGTAGATTCAGTGCATGGCATGAGCAGTCGGTATCACGCTGAACATGTCGACTCATTTCCAGACATGAGTAATCAATCTACAGAACGCTGCGGCACCAGCAGTCCGAATAATCCATAAGAATTTTGAACAGTGGAAGTGCTAGGAGCACATCCCATGAACATACCAGCCTGATTGGTACCAAAACAATGCATTGGCAGCCCTACGTCTGCCTACATACTGTATTTTAGCATCTCAAACAAAATCTTTTAAATTGTAAATTGCAGCCATTTCACATGGCCAGATGTACAGAGATAACTCTGAAATTAAAGGAGCTGTGTCACGCTTACTGCGCATGCTCAGGACTTTGAAAAGACGCTCACAGCCGCTAGCTGCTTATGAATTTAGGTCAAAATGACTGGGAGGTCTACCGAACTGGAAGCATGCAGCTTACATGGCGAATGATTTGGAAGCTCCTATCAAATATGAAGTAAAAGTTGCAGACAAACGCAGGTCTCCAAAATAACCTTTAATTTCGCACACAATTTTTGCAAGCTAAGTAGCTACCGACTTAACTCGCTTCATTTAGATAGCATCATCAGACAATTAGCTGAATTACTAGCCAACGTTCCCTATGTGGTTATTGCAGCTATGCTACTTAGCTAGCTATACAAATATCGACTAAAATCTTTTTTTCACGTTCAGCATTGTTAGCGAAGTTAGCTGCCCAGCTAGCTAAATGTTTTCTTCATTCATTTGAGGAAAATCATCAGAAAACGAGCCGAAAAGCAAGCTCACGTACACCAAGTTGCGGCTACGTGACATTGCTAACTACATAAATACCCAAGAAGAACAGATATTCTTCCTCTATGTTTATTGGAGGTTGGCAAACAAGCTTGCATTCCTCAAAAGCCTTCGGCTAGTTGGCTAATAGGCGTTTTGAATCCTCAAATTTCCATAGAATACTCCTTAATATAGAAAGTATAATGCCTGAGTGACAAAAATATATAGACACAATGCAAAAACAAAGATGAATTGGCAAGGATGGAATTAGATTACGACTTACAGTCAAGCAGAATCGCTTTCTTGGGATGTAAGTTCGGTGCATGAGCGGTAACCGTGACACAGCTCCTTTAAAGACTGCAAAATTTAAGCGGTGAGCCGGTCAGCAGCAACAGCTGCAACCCTTACAAGACATTGTTTATCACTGTTACAGTGCCCTCCGGTGTTGAAGAATGTGAATTATTAAAAAATGTGTTCTCCCCCGCATAATCCAACCAAAATGAACAGCATGACCGCACAGTTCTAAGGAAAAGGGAGACGTTCAGTAATAAGGGAAAAATCTGATGACATGCACCAAACATCCTGACAGGTCAGACATACATATATCAAACTCACAAATCATTGCATCTCAACCAAAACCAAACCAGATGATGCTGTGCAAAAATCCCTAATTAGACGCGGAAAAAGAAATTCCATTATAATCACGATTAAGACCGACCGATACTCCTATCGAAGTTTGAACAATCCGAGTTTTGACTGACTCAAGCAGCTTACCTCTGTTTTGCGCTAATTGGCTGATGTATGTGTCAGTACGTAAAGTCACTACCAAGTTTTGTGTTGAACACTGCTGTCGGTTAACAAACTAATGCTGCCTCACACGAGTGCGAATAAAGCAGCAATAGCTCTGAAAGCCAGCACAGAGACTCAAATCTTCCCTTAAGAAAACTGCACAATGCTCAAAAATAATCCATTCTTTTCCTTTTAATGGGCTGAGAATTAACAGACACACAATCCAAAAGAAAACAAAGAAATATTTAAAAAATTAATTATATAACAGTAAAATATCATTGACAGAATAAAACGCTGAAAAACAGCATAACAGCGGATACTGACAGTCTTCTCTACTTCAGTCCAGACAAGCCTGGAAATGGACACGTACAAGAGAAGACAGGTTTAAAAAAGGAAATCTCATGCAGAGGAATGTCAGCGTTCAGCTCCTCTGTACTTAAAAATCCATACACAATAAGTCCAATTAGTTCACATAATAGAACTACCAACCCGTATGTGAAGTTATATTTACACAACTTGCCCTCCACACATCATCCCCTCTTCCCGAAATACAGGAGACTCCATCATCTTTATTCTTAAAGTTTGAGTTATTTGTCTTGCACTTCGTCAAAAAAAGCCCTGAAAGTACAGTCACGATTGTTTCAAGTCCGTAAAAATTAAACAGTTAAGCGTCAATATGACACTTGGTTACAAACAATTAAAAAGTGCAGTGACGGGTGGGTATGGAAGAGGCTAGTTTCCAGCAAAACAATAACGACCATGATTGTGAAATAACAACTGCGGCATGTAATGTTCAATAGAGACAGACTTATCATCATGCTTTACTCTCTGTCTAGTGAAAGAAACTGACAGTAAGTCATTAAAAATCCTTCCACCAGATATTCTAAAGAGCTGGTGGAGGTAGGGTCCGTGCCCCAAAAAGACACTACGAAAACACAGCCCTTAGTTGCTAGTATCACTTGAACGTATGTTCAATTTTCATCATGAAATGCAGCATTTTTGTTCGCGACCAGATCTGTCTGCTAACTGCGGATGGATAAAAATGACAAATGCACTGCCAACCAACAACTTCATTAGCCCAAGCCATTCCCTGCAGTTGGCTAACTACACTACCCACAATGCTTTGGAACAACCAGAAAGAAAATAGTAAGTACAAACACGTAATAATACATGCAGGCAAAATCAAAACAACTCAAAATGTATAGACCAAAAGGCCACCTCGGTATGACTAAAATGCAACATGACCTCTACATACAGATGATGACTTAGAGGATAAAACAGAACTATGATTCAGTAATAATACAATACAGGACAAAAGAGAATATTTCCAGAGGGAACAGTGTACCCTTTAAATCTGTGTTTATTTGCTTTAAAAAAATAACCCTCTGCATAAAAGGACAGCCAGACATTTTGAGCCAGTCTCAAGACTCCGAGAGGAACAACCGATCTAACAGCCGACAATTATACTTTTCTTTCACTTGAAGAACAATAAGACAGAGGTACCAAAGCAATATTTCATTCCTGGTTTAAGAGGACATCGAAGAGACGCTGTATTACATGAATGTCAGATCATGTAACAAACAGGAATTGAACACTGATAATAAATACAGGTATTCTTATTCTAAATTAGTTACCTGACCTGTGTTAGCAAATAACGATTAAAACCTATAACCACACGTGCATGGTGCACTAAAAAATGACATAAGGCCATTAAGAAACTGCACCTGCTATTACCAATTAATGACTGTTATTCCAGGATCAATGAAACAAGAACTGAATATAGACAAACAGAAGAACACCGAACACAAGATCTTTAAAGCGCAGTAATCTTTAGAAATGGAGTGCAATTAATATGATGCAAAAAATGTTAATAAGGCCGTCAACACAGGCACAGAGCAGAGTAAACGTATGGCTCTGTGCTGGCAGATCAGTACATGCTAAACGGTTTCTCGCCACACCTTCAGTACAGGACCATTCATTTTACATTTCCAAGATGTTTCAGAATACATTGTGCAACCTCTCAACACCTTCAGCATGTTATAAAAATCATCTTGAAGGAGAAACAATTCATCTGCCCAGGTAAAGAGGAGTAAATAATAATGAAAAAAACTAAAAAAATTTGTTTGGAAAATAAGGCTAGCTTATTGCATAGTACTTAAAACACAGTGTTACTTTTATCAAGCAAGAGCTGAGCAGGGTTCAAAGGTCACTGTCGGCCTTGACTGCCACACACACCCAGAAACAACAGAAGATGTAGCCCCTCAACGGAAGGGAATAAGCCACCATCTCTTACAGCGGAGCTGCGCAACCTCGGTGCTGGAGAGCCACAGAGCCAGCTTCTGATTTGTTTTAACCTTAAAACCAGCAATGTACAGCTGAGAAAACAAGTATTGTGAGTTAGCAGTGCCCTCATCAGCTTTAAGTGCTACATTAATATTGAATAACAGTGTACAACTAGCAGGAGCTGTGTCTGCCCAGGACCAGGGATGTAGAACTCTGACGTGTGTGGCTGGTTTAGCAATCAAATGAATGGCTGAATTAACCAGGCTCTTGTGATGCTGTGTAACTGCTGATAAATGGCATTCTGCACAAGAAAGATTGAAAATGTTCAATTAAGGGTCCCCGTAAGAACACAGACCCTACACTTGTCACGTTTTGGCTGAGTGTCACGAGAGGCTTGATAAGGACACAGAGATCCATCTGGGGTGATGCTGTGCGCGTTTGCAATTCTCGCCAGCAGAGGGCAGCAGATAGTGCCTATGAACCGAAGCACAGCAGTAACACTGCAGATCATCTTTGTTTAACGCTCGAGAAGCAGGGTTATCACCCTCCCCGAAAGGGAAAAGGGTTATTAAGCACCAATACTCGCACTGTGTGAGGAGAGAAGCCATAAAAGCAGTCCCTGGAGAGTAGAGCAGCTTTTCCCTCAAGGGATTTCTCCCTCTCTCTTTCTCTCGCCCTCTCTCTCACACTCACTCTCTCTCTCCATCCAGGAGAGGAGACTGGAGACAGCAGAAGGGGGAGTTAAGAGGAGAGAGGTGAAGTAGGGGGTGGGACGGGCGCAGTCATCAGCTAACCGAACCCTCCACCTCAGTGTCCCGCTCCAGTTCATCCGCGATTTCGTCCGTGTTCCCTGAGTCGCTGCTCGCCACCGAGCTAAAAGATGGAGAGTTTCTGTAGGGGGAGGAACATCACAAGGTCAAGCGGAGTCAGACATGAAGCACACACACAAAACAGGAAACAGACAATGGATCCATTCAGATTACAGACATGTACATTACTATCCAGAGGCAATTCATTAGATGAAGAAGGATCTAATCGCCCTGAGAGCAATGCAGCATTAACGGCCTTGCTCAAGAGCCCATAAGTAGCTCCCATTATATTGTGGCTAAACAGGCACTTGGACTATCAGCCAATCTGCATTCCAGATAAACACCACAGCCACTTGGACATGGATATTCAACCTTATCCAGAAATGGCCAACATGGCTGCAGGCTTCATTTCCAGTCATACATTATACAACATATCCAGACATACATAATACAACTGATTCTAATTATCGCAAAGAGTCTTCACTTAAGACCTTGATTAGCTGTGATTGAGTGAGTGAGTGACTATGTGAGTAACTGAATGTATGGGTGAGCGAATGAAAGTGTGTAAGTGAGTGAGTAAGTGAGTGAGTGAAAGTGTGCGTGCGAGTGAGTGTGTAAATGAGAGTGAGCGAGCAAGTGAGCATGTGCATGCGAGTGAGAGACTGAATGAGTGCCTAACTAGATAGTCATACAAAATTCAATTACTAAAAATAACAAACCAGCCATATTACGCTGCTCTGTTGTGTAACACAATAACAATAAAGACTTGAATTTCAATTGAACTGAACTGAACACAAACAGGGACAAGCAGGAGCACTTTTTAGGGCCCAGCCGATAGGAACGGTGCATTCAGCCAGCTAACATTGTAGATACTTATCCTAAACATTAATTTTTTTTTCTTTTTCTTTTTTTTTTAATAAATTTGGCATCTCCAATCCCACCTGAATTTGGAATGCCCAATCCGAGAACTATGTACAAGGCTTGCTCGTATAAAACCCCCTATTGCCAGCTCAGAAGAGAGAGAGACAGTTCACGGCTTTCCTCCGAAGCACGCGCCTGTCAGCCCTTGAATCTTTACACTCATTGGTCAAAACTATCGCAAGTTCAGAACGAGGGTGGAGGATACCCGAACATGAGCAAGCTCAGAATCTCACTGACGAGCGCCCGGCTGGCCAACAGGAAGCGCTTGAGCAACGAACAAGGCAATCAATTTTCATTTCCCTTCCCAGCAGTCCCTTCCCAATTTTCATTCCCACAGCGCTTGGGCCAATCGTGCGCTGTTCTGAAAAAGCTGCCGGCCGCTGCTGGTTGATACGACCGGGGATCGAACCCGTGCCGTAGTAGTCACTACTGCATCGCAATTGCTGCGCCTTAACCGAGTGAGCTACCCCGGCAGCCGCATTAATCTTTTTTTAACAAAATGAGTGACCATCCCTTGCTTTGATTGCAGGGAGAGCAGGGGCACATTGACTACAGAGAAGTCAGTTTTTATTCTCCTTCACCTGAAGGGGAGGGGGGTATTACCCAATCATTGCTTGAGATGAGCCCCCTCCCAATCAAAAGCCCTTACAAAAGCAATTTTACTCGGATGAATAAATGGACAATATGTACAAATATGATATAATCTCCAGCTCTTCCCCATGTCTTCATTTTCAACCAAGTATAAAAAAAATCCCCCAAAAATAGGATCAAGGGTCCTGTAGCTTACCGGCAAACGATCTTATAGTGATGATACAAGTTATGAAAATTTCATGTGAAGTTTGACCTTCAAATCATTGAAGGTCAATTTCAAGGTCACTAAATCAAAGTTCACTTACATTTATAAGACCTCCTATATGTCTGTAATTCAATCCTAAGCTCTGAGGCAGTTTTGGTGATACAAGTCATTGTAATTTCACTATGTCGAGTTTGACCTTCGAAGGTCACCGACAGTCAAGTTAAATGTCACCACATGAAAGTTCATATGTGACTTCCTAAATGACTGTAACACAAACCTAGGCTCCATCTGTGACTATTTTAGTGATACAAGTCATTGAATTTTCACTGGGTCACTTTTGACCTATGAAGGTCAATATGAAGATCACCAAATGAGAGTTCATATATGACTTCCTATATGTCTCTAATACAAACCTATGCTCTCACTGTAATGATTTTGGTGATATAAGTAACTGAATTTTCCCTGTAAAGTTTGACCTAAGGTCATCAAAGGTCAAATTCAAGGCCACCAAATCAAAGTTCATATATGACTGTTACACATATACACATATATTCTTTATCTTCAATATTTTCAAGCCTAGAAGCCTTTGAAAATTGTAACATTTTGCTTGACCTCAAGTTTGACCTTTCAAGGTTGTCTGAGGTCAAATTTAACATTGCCAAAATATAGGTCATATATGACTTCCTATATGTCGATAATACAAACTTAATCTATCTGCAACCATTTCGCTTCCACAGGCCATTTTGCCCATTGTCCATAAGACCCAATGTTAGAGTACAAAGCCCCCCACTAGACCCACTTCCATCGATTCAATGAAAATGGTACTCACATTCCACATCAAGTGTACTAAAGTGAGTTGATTGCCAGATTTAGAAAAAAAAGTCATTGGACAGTTTTTGAGAATTTTTTTTTTTGAAATTTTAAGTCCTATCTTTTAACATTGTTAATATTTTCCTTGACCTCGAGTTTGACCTTTCAAAGTCATCGGAGGTCAAATTTAACATTGCTAAGATACAGGTCATATATGACTTCCTATATGTCGATAATACAAACTTAATCTCTAGCTACAACCATTTGGCTTCCACAGGCCATTTTGCATATTCTCCATAAGACCCAGTGCTGAAGTACAGCACCCCCACTAGACCCACTTCCGTCGATTCAATCAAAATGGTGCTCGCACTGTACATTGAGGGTACAAAGGTAAGTTGATAGCCTGATTTAGAAAAAAAAAAATTATTAGGTAGTTTTTGAGAAATAATTTTTAAAAATTGCTACAGTTGCAATCAAAATTATTCAACCCCCATTGCAAATTAGGTTTACTGGCAAGATTTACAAACTTTCAGCTGTTTGTAATGAACAAATCAAACAAGAAATAGCTCAACACAACAAATATTACAAGTGGCTTCTCCAAATTCAACACAAAATGCCACTTTTAATGATTACTGCAGGCTCAACATTATTCAACCCCTTCCTGACAAGCATCTTTAATACTTAGTATAGGCATGGGCAACGCTCTGCATAAACTCTAATGGAATGCGTAACAGCTGAACTGGGGCGGTAAACAAGCCTCAGAAAACTTATAAAAAAATGATGTAAATACCATTTTCATACAAAAAGAACACCATGGTTTGATTAAAAGCAACCTTTTCAATAGGATACCCGCATTTCATACATGAACTCTGCCTATTACGGCCAATAACGCGATTTGAACAGAGCTATTATTCGCCCGTTGGATGAATGCGTGACCTCAATTTGCGCCCGTGTTTACAAACTTTCAAGTGCACGGCGTGGCAAAAAATATCCATTTTGGAGGTAGATTTCAGACAGCCCGCGCTGACGTGATATCCCAGCTACGGCCCTTACTGCCTTACAGCCATCTAATTTGAGAAATTACGAGTCTGTTCGTCCAGTCTAGACCTCCAGGGGATGTGAAATTAGTTCGACAGAAGTTGTTGAAGTTCGTCGAGAGTTCGCCGTGACTTCTTCTCAACAATAGCAAGAAAGGTGAGTATTTTTTACTATTACCTACATAGTTAGTTGACAGAATATCCTGTGACCCTATTTGTGAAGTTTCAGTAAAATATACCAAGGAATAAACCAGCGCCAGGCGTTCAAAACCTACCAGTGTTCTGACGAATTTTGCTACCTATGCCACCTCACGAACACCGGTCACAAGATTCATTCACTTATACCCTTCAATTCGAGACTGCGAGGATGGAAATCTGAATAATCAATTAGGAAAAATTCTCGGCTCTCGGTAATTCTGTATATCGTTTAAACATTTTGTTAATCGGATTATGAAAGAAGACTGAAAATAAGCGCCGCTTTTTGTTTGGGTGTAAAAGCGCGTATTTAAAGGAGAATAACATTGTATATTGATTAAGCATTGAACTCTGCATAAGTCGAACTGTTTTAATATTTGTTGATGACATTGCTTCGGCTTCCTGGAAGCAAGTACGCACAAATCTGCTGTCCTGTGAGCATTTCAGGTTCGATATACTGAGTAATTACGCCGCGGAAACCTAAACTGGCCCGTCATTCTGCCGAATAGTCTTACTAAACTAGTTAATCGTCTGATTGCTAATCAAGCAAGGGGAGGTTTCTGCCTCGCCAAACTAACGTCCGACTGCACGTCACTGTGTTTTACTATGAATTATTCACAGTAGCTCATTGAAACTATCATGGGAGGAGGGTATATGGACATTATAAAAACAGTGTAAAGTTTTTTTTTTTTTTTTTTTAATCACCACGGGTTATTGAAGGGGGAACGTTTCGTGGCAGTGGGAGGGCAAACAACTGCCGGCATCAGCGACTTCACTGCATTTTATACAGTAATGGGCGAGTAGCGACAATGTTTGCCCTCCCACTGATAATTTTGACATTTTTGCAGGCCATTGATCCAAAAAAAAACTTCACAGGCAACCCATTCATACCATTTTTTAATATCAATGCAAAACCTAATGTTTGTTGAACATAATTGGGTGAAATTCAATGCATTTTCCATTAAAAAGGGCCTAGGGGGCGCTGCTGTACTTCAGAAAAGGGGTTGATAACTTGAGCATCAATTATTTCTGTTAGGGTACCCTAATGGATAATTTGGCCAGGTTTATTTCTGAGTAGACTGCATTTTCGAAAATGCCCTCAGGCTTCACCCCCCAATTTTCACAATGGGTTTTGTTGATAAATGCCGAAATCAGCCATTTTTGGGACCCTGTGGCTCTGAGACCCTTTCCTGTAAAGGCGTTGGACTTGTGGCAAACTCTTCGTCTGTGTCTTCTGTACTTACCTGCAAAAAATCATAAGAAAATAATAATAACTTTTTTCTCAGCAACTCAAGAAATGTTGTCATTTTATTCATTTGTATTGCCCATGCCTACTTAGTAGAGCACCCTTTTGCCGCTATGACCTGCTGGAAATGTGATGCATAGGCAGACAACAGCTTTTGGCAGCAGAATCTTAGCCCATTCCTCATGGACAATGGCCTCCAGTTCACTAATATTCTAGGGTTTGCATGCTGCAACTGTCTTCATCAAATCCTATTCGAGATTTTTTTGGGGTTCAAGTGAGGCGACTGTGATGGGCACTCTAGAATCTTCCCAGACTTCTTCTGAAACCAAGCCTTGGTGGATGTTGAGGTATGCTTAGGATCATTGTCCTGTTGGAAGGTCCAATGATGCCCAAGCGTCAGCTTCCCTGCAGACGGCATGACATTTTCTCCTTGGATATCCTGGTACTTGACTGGATCCATCTTGCCCTCCACACTTCGCAGGTTTCCAGTGCCAGAGGAAGCAAGGCAGCCACAGAGCATCAAAATGCCCCCACAATTCTTCACTGTAGGCAGGGTGTACTTTTCAGCATATGCTTCTTTATTCCTCCTGCAGACATACCACTGATTCATAAGCCCGAAATATTCCAGTTTTGTTTCATAACTCCACAGAACAGTATCCCCAAAACTTCTGTGGCTTATTCTTATGGTTTTGAGCATATTGGAGCATTTGGTCAGTTGTGGAGCATGTCTTGGAGACCTTCAATGTTTGTATGCACCCTACTGTGCAAACTGAAACCTCAGTGCCTCCTGTCTCCAAGTCTTGCTGCGGGTCTCCTGCAGTCACTCAACGGTTTTTGACCACCCGTCTCCTCAGGAATCTGGTGACAGCCATTGATAGCTTCCTCTTTCTGCCACATGCTGGTACTGTAGCCACTCTTCCTTTAACTCTGAACTGGCAAAGTATGCTACCAACTGTATCTCTATGAACAGTCAGTGCCTGTGCTACCTTTTTGTATCCTTTTCCTTGTTTGTGCCAGGCAATGACCCCTCTATTAGCTTTTTGGACAGTTCTATTGACAGCCATATTTCTAATATGCAATCAAATGTCACTGTCAACAAACCCCTATTTGACTTGTTCTATCTCAAGCAAACCTGATGCAATTAATGAAGTTCTTGATTAGCTGCATTAGATGTGCTTGAGACAACACCTGATTTGCAAACGTGCTCTTATGACAGATTCTATTCAAGCGGTTGAATAATTCTGAGACTGCAGTAGTCATTAAAAGTGGCATTTTGTGTTAAATTTGGAGAAACCACTTGTAATATTACTCATGTTAAGCTATTTTAAATGTTCTTGTTAAATCTGTTTATCACAAACAGCTGAAAGTTTGTAAATTTTGCCAGTAAACCCAATTTGCAATGGGGGTTGAATAATTTTTATTGCAATTGTAAGTCCTATCTTTAACGCTGGCACCAAAATTTCAAGGGCCCGTAAAACAGAAAAAAATGATTCAAACAAAAATCCAAAAAAAAAATAAAAAAATTAGGAGATATGGTCTAGCAGTATGTTATGGCAAATTTCCACAAAAATTAATCAGGCCAAAAGAAAGATAAAAAATCTTCCGGATGATGGACGCCAAACCACTACACTAGCCTATTGGCCCATAAGGCCGGTAAGCTAAAAAACACCGGTGTTTCCTCAGGGATGCACTGAACCCCACATGGTTATTGTTCGAAGGCCTCCCGGGACAGGACGGAAGTTCCGCTTGGCATAGAGACAGACAGCTAATAGACCTGAATTATCTAGCCAATGTAAAATAATCATATTTTCGTAAGTTCAATTTATAAACTGAACATATAGAATTATGGAGTCTAATAAAATTTACAAAAAAAGGTTCTGAGCATGTCCCCTAATGGACTTAGGTTGGAAGGAGTACGGCAAGATGCTTTCAAAAGTATTCACCAACCTTTTCAAACATTGCAGGAAGAGACTCAAGCACTTATCCTCTCCAGGGCAGGTGTCACCAAATATTACACAAAAGGGTATCAATAATTACCTCCACCAAGGAGGTTATGTTTTTACCCCTTTTTGTGTCTGTCTGTCAAAAAAATATGAACGGTTTGGCACAAAATTTGATAAGATGATAGGATGAGTTGATTCAATTTTGGAAATGATCAGGAACATATTCTAGAGTTCGGATCTGGAATTAAAATATGTCTGTCTAATGTGGGTCTGAGTGATATTACTGATTGGACAACTCAAAAAGTCATGAACGGTTTGACAGGAAATTTGGCCGGATGATAGGTGCTAGTCCAAGGATGAATAGATTTTATTTCGGAAGTGATCCGGGACATATTCTGTTACCAAAAGAACAGATGCATGGCACGGCAGAGGTATGCGCTCTATGGAGTGCCCTCTAGTTTTGAAACTTTTTTTTTTTTCTAATCATTTTCTAATTATTTGTATTCTTATGTAACAGCTACAGTGTGAGGCTTCCCCTGAACATTCTCCTGGACGTATGAGAAGCAGAACATTTTTTTTTTGCCTATTTTCATAAAGTGCGCCAAGCTGACTTCCCTCCACTCAAGAGTGGCCACCTAACAACCCAAAATGGCAGAGGGGTCATGTGACTGACCTGCCAGTGCCCTCTGATCTCTTGATGAGTCTGCGGCAGGTCTCCATCTGCACATCCAGGCCTCGCTTCATGGAGCACATCTCCATGTACTCATGCAGGTGTCTGTTCATGTCGCTCTTCGCTGTGGCCAACTCCATCTGACAAACACAGCCACAGAAAACAAGGAAGAGGGTCACTGTCAAGCACTTCGGAGTGATGTTCTAAGCCCCTGGCAACTGTAAGCGTTATAAACACTATCACAGCTTTCCTTGCTGAATACAAAAATTAAAAAAATACGTCAATGTCATCAAGCTATTATCATGAATTAGCATACAGTAATCAGGCCAGAACGCTCATGATTTTTTTCAATAGTTTCAATGCGCAATGTCTAGAAAGTGAAGGGTTTCTCATAGAACTCAAAGGTGACAATGTCAGTACTGACTAGCTAGATAAATCTCATATGTAACAAACGTATTTTAATTCAAATCGCAGGACGATTTTTGTAAAAGGGCGGAGACTTTACAATGACCGCCACTCGCCATTCATAGGTGACACTGACAATCATACATTGAATACATTTTCCCGTCTATCCCAACTTACCATATCTGCCTCTCAGCACAGCCTTTTTTTAATATTACAGAGCAAATAAATGGAAGCAATGAAACAACATTGTTTCATTTATAATATACACAACTAGAAACACTTCTAATGATTTAGTGTCCATTAATAATAACTGGAGTCAAAAACATAAGTATTTTAAACATTTATATTAATACTGATCCCATATAAAAATAGTTTTATGAAGGATTTATTTGATAGACATCAGTCCTGAGTTTAGATAAAAAGAGAAAGCAATGACACACATAAACACACAGACACACGCAAACACACACACACCCCATTGGCTCACCTCTATCTGTCCAATAGTCTCCTGATACTCCTGTTCTCTGGTCTTGAACAGTGTTTCCGTCTCATCGATAAGACTGCCCAAACTTCCATCCTGGGACCCCTAGAAGAGACGGTAACGTAAATAGCCTTTAGGTCAGGTATCTCAGACCCACTGCCTGTGGGACTGAAGCGTCTGCTAAGTCTCCATGTGTTCCTGCGCTTAAGTGCTTATTTAAGCCAGCAGTGAGCTGGAGAGAGAGACTCAGAAAACCTTATATCCGAGGCCCAAATTGGATAATTATTGAATGGAAATCCCAAAGCTTAGCAAAGACTGTTAACCTCTTGGACTGAAGTTTAAAGCCAGTGCTTCAGATGGGCCATCACATGACTCCAATAGTTAAATACACAAACAAAAAGTATCTGTGCACATTGCTGAGTGGCTTATCAGGAACACTCATTATTATGCAACACTTCGTTCACATTTGGACAATGACCCAATTTTTGCTAGGTGGCTTCAGGAATTCAAGAACTAGAAGAACCATGTCAGAAGACCAGCCTAAACAGCAACACTGGCGAACGACTTCATGTCCCTTACAGAGGTACAGGAGTGGGTACTCACGGGCTCTTGCGCCTCCCCCTGGCAGTCGCCGGCCGCGCAGGCGGTGGAGCAGAGGGCCGCTGGCGTGTTGTAGTTGGTGAAGTCCTCCCACAGGAGCAGCGTCTCCTCGTTCTCCTCCCACGCCAGGCTGTCGCAGTCATCGTCAAACTCAAACGTCTCCCGCCTGGCAACAAAGGAATTATCTAAGCAATTTCTGTGTGTGAGAGAAACAGAGAGGGGGAGAGAGGAGAGAAAAGATAGAGAAAAGATAAGGAGGAAGGAAAAGGTATCCCGCCAGCATCAGTGGGTGTAAGAACACCACACACTCATGCAAGCGCAAGCACACACACTTGCATACAGACACACACTCACACACGCACGCGCACACACACACACACACACACACACATGCACAAACACACGCATGCACAAACACGCACACACACACACACTCACACACACACACACACACACACACAGGGATAGCGATGAAGACAGGAAGAGAAAGCCAGGAGATAAAACCACAGGGAGGTAAAGCAGTAAAGACAGCAGCTGGACACAGCAGAGAGTAACGGAGGATTCGCTGATGTTTCATTGAGTCATAACAGCACAAAGCCACCACGCACACCTGCACACTCCTCAAGTCTATTCATATATGCTCTGTTTACCTAAGTCCCTTTAAAATCCCTTTACGTGGGCATGATGAAACAGCTCATGGGTGTGTTTCACAGGGTCCATTCAGAACGTGGCAAAATATACGAGAAACTTTTGATCTGTGACTAGACTCACAAAAGGTCAAAAGTGCGACACCAGTGTGCATTTACACGCAAGCTGAAGTTTCTGAAGTAGAAACTTCCCTAAAGAATGAAAACCAACGACAGCTATAGTTCCAAAGGCCCAGACCTGGCCAGTTCTGAACAGCTACATTTCATTTGTACACGTGGTATTCCATGGTAATGAGCACTTTCTGAAAATTAAGGAACCTCCTGCTTTCCACTTTCTGCTGATTATTTCCGAGTGGCCAGAGAAATGCAACACGATGACAATGACTGCAATTCACCATTTTGCCACTTGATGGCAATATGAGCTCAGTCCAAAAGATGCTCCACATGCTCATGAAAACAGTTGGTGTCTGGCAGAATATTGCATAAGAACTTACATAGGGCTGAAATGACTGAGATTGCCATTGAAATGTCACTAGTTCCCTACAGAATGGATTTGCTGGCGTATGTCGTTTGCCAGAAATTAGCAATACGCCCGAGTTCATGGGAGTCCAACCTGACCCGAAAAGGGCATATGTGTAATAAGGTTTCAAGTTTTTGTTTCAGCTGAACACAAAAGCACCTGATTTAGACAACCAATTAATCATCCTCTTCAGTTAAGACCTTGATTAGTATCCTTCCCACACCAGCCAGGCCTTTCCAGATAAGGTTGGAAACCCTTGTCCTTGTTAAGTCAATTAGACAAGGAATAATGAGCCATTACAGTTCAATACATTGGTGAACATTACATTACAGTCATTTAGCTCACATCTTTATCCACAGTGCCTTCAAGTCAAAGAGGCTGCTAAGTAGGGGCCAATACCACACAGGATCAACATGGAGTTGAGTCATTCCATATGAAATCACCCAAAATGGGGGGTGCTCCCAGCTTGATGGTTTCAGAATTGCTTCATTTGGTGATATTTTGTTGCATGTGATGAGCAAATCAAATCGCAGGTGGTTTCAAGTTGATATCTCGTTCCGTTCTCATTTTACGGGCCCCCGAAAAAGGGGGCATGGCCCACGTTAACCCTCTGGTCACAGTTTGTGACCATTTTCAAAGGGTTATAACCGATGAACTAATAAGGATACAAATTTCATTCTGTCAGGATATGCTTATTCTGTCTAATAGTCTGCAACAAACCTTTTAATATAGTGGTTAACCCGAGACAGAATAAACATATCCTGAAAGAATGAAATTTGTATCCTTATTAGTTCATCGGTTATAACTCTTACAAAATGGTCACAAACTGTGACCAGAGGGTTAACGTGGGCCACGCCCCCTTTTTAGGGGGCCCATAAAATGAGAACGGAACGAGATATCTACTTGAAACCACCTGCGATTTAATTTGCTCATCACAGGCAACAAAATATCACCAAATGAAGCAATTCGGAGACCATCAAGCTGGGAGCTTGGGTGATTTCATATGGAATGACCCAGTTAAGGGCCTTTCTCAAGGGCCCAACAGCTGGAGTAATCTTATTCTGGTTCCACAAAGGCTTGAACCATCAACCCACTGAGTTGAAGAGCAATAACCTTTACCACTATGCCTTGTCAGGACTGAATGAGGGTCACACGACTCACAGCTGGTTGAGCATGCGCTTCATCTCGTCAGTGATGTTGAGCGATCCTGGTGCCTCCTCCTCTGAGTTACTGGGCTCGGCATCCATCTCGGAGCTTTCCTCGTCCGACGTTACCTTCATCTCTTTCTTCCTGCATGCCACAGCTCCCTGCGCACACAACGAGTATATTTAAAACACAACCTGCGCAGATTATATTACCCACACCGTGTTAAAATGTTCTCTCTGCAGCTCGGGGAAACCACAGGCACCCAAAATACACCTCGCTGGCTGCACCAAAGCTTTTATCAACACTGAATTAAAAATGGCTCCTAATGGAGCAGTTCTTAAGATGCATGGCTCATATATTGTCCCTCAATTGATGAGCAAATTCAAACGCTCTCATCCTGGAGCACTCCATCACATTTTCCAACAGAATTTTATTGTAGAGTGATGTGTATGCATGTGTGTGTATCACACAGTATGCTTTCTTGCATGCTTGTATGCTCACGCTTGCATGTGTGCATATACGGATGTGTTTGCATAGGTGTGTGTGCACAAGCGTTCATGTTTACGCATGCAGGGGTCCGTGTACACGTACGTGTCTGTTCATGTGAGAGAGCTTTCAAGTTTGTGTATATAAGTGCTCAAATGCATACACAGCCAGGTCCAAAAATAATTGGAATATGACCATTTTTACAGATTTGGATCTGTAACCCACCACATTGGATTTCATTCAATAAATCAAGATGTGTCAGCGGGGTAGACTTCCAGCATTAATATAAGGGTTTTGCCAAAAAAAAAAAAAAAGAAAAAAAAAACATTTTATTGACTGTATAGGAATTACAACCATTTTTATACTTTTATACATAACCCCTCCATCTACAGAAGCTGGAAAGTAATTGGATAAATTAATATAATCAATAAATTAAATTGTCATTTTTTTATTCATGTTCTCAAATCATTGGCAGTCCATTACAGCCTAAAGTCTGGAACACACTGACATCAACAGAAACTGGGTTTCTTTCCTAAAGATGCCGTGCCAGGCCTTCACTGCAGCTGTCTCCAGAACCGGCTTGCCCTCAGCGAGTGAAGTGCAAGTTCAGTTGGATACACTCCAGGTGATTGACGCGGCCAAAGTGAAGCATTCCACTTCTTAACCTGAAAAAGTCCTGGGTTTCTTACACAGTCTGCTTTGAGTCATTGTCCATCTGTACGGTAAATCACCATCCAATTAATTTTAAAGCATTTGGCTGAATCTGAGCTGGTAATATAGCTGTATACAATTCCGAATTCATCCCGCTGCTTTTGTCAGCAGTTACATCATCAATGAATAGAAGGGAATTAGATCAATAGGTAGCCTAGCATGCCCAGGCATGCCCACACTTTGCTGATGAGGTGATATGCTTCAGATCATGAGCAGTTCCATCCCTTCTCCTCACTCTTCTCTTCCATCATTCTTGTTCAAGTTGATCACTCCATAGGATGTTGCTCTGGCACTGTGCAGGCTTTTTCAAATGTTTTTGGCACTTTAAGATTTTAGGGCTAGCCAAAGGTTTACATCTTGTGGTAAACCATTTGTATTTACTCTGGTGAAGTCTTCTCTTGATTGTGAATACTAGCACAGATAAATCAACTTCCTGGAGTGAATTCTCAATTTGCCCAACTGTTACATGGGTTTTTTTCCCCCCACAAGACAAAGAATAGCTCTGCCTCCCACCACAGTACTTATCTGTTGTCTTCTGGTACTTTTGGTGTTCTTGAGCTCACCAGTGTGTTTCTTCTTATTAGGAATGTACCAAATAGTTTATCTGCCTGGAGCTCATAGTTTTGCTTTGATTTTTCAGCGTAGTGACTACTTGCTTAACTGGCAGTGGCAGCTCTTAAGACTAACTTGGGACTAAAAAAAATAAGAGCAACACATATCAAATGCAAATCACTTCAAATCAACAATAGAACTTTTGTCTGCCTACTTATTACATGAAATAATGAGGGAATAACACAGGTGACCTTTATAATAGCTATGGCCTTTAAACAGGGGTTTTGGAAGTAAATTTCAATTTAAAACTGAGATTCCAATTTGAGCTTGTGAACATTATTTCATTTCATCTCCCAATATAGTGTTGTATACAGCTAAAATAGCCAAATTGTCCAATTTTTTGGACCTGACTGTTTGTTTGTGCTTGAATGCATGTATAAGTGAGCAGATATGCATGGATGTTCGCACATGTGTGCATACACACGTGTATGCGATAAGCTCGGGTTAAGGTTAAAGGGTATTTGTGGTGTAAATCATTGCAGCTGAATGACTCCATATTGCTTGCATGGGACTGTGAAAACAGTCTCAACAATGACACTGCATTCCTCTCCAGTGTCTCACAACATCACACCTGCCAGGCCCTTATGGCACAGTGGCGAGACAAAGCCCTATCTGTACAAAGCTGTGTACAGGAGATTTCACCATCTCATACTGTGTACTGCAAAACAGTCAGCTTTCAGTCTTCTAATGAGAGTTAAAGTGCTAAATATAAGCTTGGTTTGAATTATTGTGAGTTTTACGAGTGAAATAGTCTTATCGTTCTGGCAAAACCACTGAGTCACAATATCACACCTCAACGGCAATTTCTTTGTCTGACTATGTTAAAAGTAATACAAATAAGATTTTATCTCCTAATATAAGACTGGAATACGTGTTCACTCTGACTTGTGTTTATTGTGTATACCCTGATCCCTAAAGCAGTGAGACTCAAAACTTCATCCGGGGATCTTCTTTGTTGCAACCAGCAACTCGCAGTCAACGCAATCTTATTTTCTACTGTGACTTCCTTTTTGCTTAAACGTAATTGAGCAATTACAGTTTTGGAATTTTGAATATTGTCATGGGACACCACATTTCCACAGGTGGTGCTGGTCTCCATGGCTAGAGGTCCAATCTGTCTGGAAGTAGTACCAAATTGATCAGCCAATATACAACCCTAATTCCGAAATAGTAGGGACGAAATGTAAATTGTTAATAAAAATGCAATGATTTTCAGATCACATGAGCCAATATGTTATTTACAATAGAACATAGACAACATTTCAAATGTTGAAACTGAGATATTTTACATTTTTATCCACAAAATGAGCTGTCTCAAAAAAGTTGGGACACAGGCAAAAAAGGGCTGAGAAAGCTATTAATATATAAGAGAATCAGCTAAAAGAACATTTAGCTAGTAATTAAGTTAACTGGCATCAGGTGTATAACATGATTGGCTATAAAAGGGATGTCTTAGAGAGGCTGAGTCTCTCAGAAGTAAAGATGGCCAGAGGCTCTCCAACTTATAAAGGTTTACATAAAAAAATTGCGGAATACTTTAAGAAACAATGTTCCTCAACGTCAAATTGCAAAGGCTTTGAAGGTCTCATCATCGACAGTGCATAACATAACATCATAAAAAGATTCAGAGAAACTGGAAAAATCTCTGTGCGTAAGGGACAAGGCCGAAGACCTTTACTGGATGCCCGTGATCTTCGGGTCCTCAGATACCACTGCATCACTCACCGGCTTGATTCTGTCATTGACATTACTAAATGGGCCCAGGAATACTTCAAGAAACCACTGTCAGTAAACACAGTCCGCCGTGCCATCCACAGATGCCACCTAAATCTCTATCATGCAAAAAGGAAGCCAATGTTGAGCATGATCCAGAAACGCCGCCGTGTTCTGTGGGCCAAGGCTCATTCAAAATTGACCGTAGCAAAGTGGCAAAGTGTCCTGTGGTCAGACGAGTCCAAATTTGACATTCTTGTTGGAAATCATGGGCGTCGTGTCCTCCGGGCTAAAGAGGAGAAAGACCACCCCTCCTGTTATCAGCGATCAGTTCAAAAGCCAGCAATCTCTGATGGTATGGGGATGCATTAGTGCATATGGTGTGGGACACTTGCATGTTTTAAAAAGCACCATGAATGCTGAAAGGTATATAAAGGTTTTAGAGCAACATTATGCTCCCCTCCAGATGACATCTATTCCAGGGAAGCCCTTGTGTATTTCAGCAGGACAATGCAAAACCACATACTGCAGCTATTACAACAGCATGGCTTTGTAGTAGAAGACTCCTTGTGCTGAACTGGCCTGCCTGCAGTCCTGATCTTTCACCAATTGAGAATATTTGGCGCATAATTAAACGAAAAGTCCGTCAAAGGAGACCCAAAACTCTCCAGCAGCTGGAAGCCTGAATTAAACAAGAGTGGGATCAAATTCCAATGGCTAAACTCAAGAAACTTGTCTCCTCAATGCCCAGACGCCTCCACTCTGTGTTAAAAAAAGAGGGGATGTTACACCATGGTAAACAGGCCCCTGTCCCAACTTTTTTGAGACCTGTAGCAGCCAGCAAATTTGAAATGAGCTTGTTTTGTGCATAAAATTGTAAAATTTCTCAGTGTCAATTTGCTATGTTATCTCTTTTCTATTGTGAATAAAATACTGGCTGGTGTGATTTGAAAGTCATTGCGTTTTGATTTTATTCACAATTTACACTTTGTCCCAACTATTTCGGAATTGGGGTTGTAATTAAATGAATTCAATATGCCTCTTTAAATTACTACTCCCACATATATCAGTTCACAAAGAATGAAAGGATGATTTGAACTACCTGAATACATGTCCACTAAATGGCAATATGGTACATTTATTCATTATAGAGTGCATAGCTATATATGATATTATTGCCTTGCAAGCAGAAGATATTTCTGTTTTATTTACAACAATCAGCAGTAACTTTGTGGCAATGTTGTGGTAATAATGGCTGAAATTTGAGAGTAAAATGAGGTCTAATACCAAATGCTTATTTTTCACACTAATTTACTTTTTCTTCCCGTCCAAACATTTCATGAGGTTATATCTACCCATTTTCGAATGAAAACGGAAAGAGAAGAAAAAAAGGGGTGTTGCTCAAAAAATCCTAAAAGAGCAAAAAAAGAACAATCTTACCCCTTCAAACGTCACTACGAAATCACGACAGTTACACACAGATACAGGTGTGGCAAAGAGATATACAAAAAAATAGTGGCAAAGCCACAGTGCCCCCTTGGCCAGACATCGCCAAAATTGAACTTGGCCTAGATTTACATTAGGGCTGGGTATCATCAAGGACATCACGATATGATACTTACCTCCATACAGTGCCGGACAATTCAATACATACCTCTAGACAGTGCCGTACGATTCGATACTATAACGATACCGATATGATAACGATATAGGCCATATATTGCAAAACTCATCATTTTTTGATATGGTAAAAATGGTGCTGAGAATACAACTTTCTGTGTACGACTTATGTAATCTAGTAATAGATTGGTACATCTCAATATATTGGTAACTGAGGCGACAAACTATTTTGATTAATTTTTTATGCTCAAATTTATCGAAGATAAAGTGCATATTTCTTATACAGGATGAACATTACATTTGTTTTTCGCTGTAAAAATGAAAAGTGCATGGCATCTTCAGTAACTTAAACCATAGCAGCTCAGGGAAAAAAAACAAAATTTCCCAGTAAACTGAACACTGAATAACATGAAAATTAAATGCATGTTAAGTATCATTCTCACATTCATATTCACTGTAAACATGAACAAGGTCACCTCCAAAATTATGGCCATTAGTTGCCATTTTGGCCTACATATGGCATAAAAATAGGTCAAATCAAAAACCCGTCTGACATACGATCGATGAAGCCTTCATGCATCTACAGTACATATCTGAGTGTCGTAGCTCAAAGGACAAGAGAGTTACATCATCTGTTTTTGTGCTTTTCATGTAGCACCCCCTACTGGCCAATAGTGGTCAAATTTGGCTAGAAATCGAACTTAGCCCACATCTCATAGGAATACATGGACAAGACAAAAATAAAAGGGATCGATCAAATACTGAAGGTGATAGAGTGCTAACAAGGTCATCACCAAAAATTAAAGCCATCTGTCGCCACTTGACCAACATGTATATTGCATAAAACTTGGTTATATAAAAAATCTTTCTTGACGTGTGATGACCCCTTGCCATAGCTACCTTCCGTAAAAATTTGAGCATTCAAGCGCAAAGGATTAGGGACTTATGGTCATTTTTGTGTTTTTGATTAAATGCCCCCTACTGGCCAAAGCAGTGGGCCAATTTGACTCAGATTCGAATGAGGCCAAGATCGTATGCCCATACATGCACATGCAATATGAAATGGTTCCATCAAAAACGGAAGGCGCTGTAGTGCTGACAAAGTCGCAGGCAAAATCACGGCAATTGACTGCAACTTGACCTACATGCCTCTTGGAATTAAGTCAAATCAAAAACCCTTCTGAAATGAGATAGCCCCTTGCCATAGCTACCTTCCATAAAAATTTGAGTGGTCTAGCTCAAAGGATAAGGGACTTATGGCCATTTTTGTGTTTTTCATAAAGCGCCCCCTATTGGCCAAACTAAGTCTAAGAAGCAAATGTGGTCGATTATTGAACTTGATCTGCATCTCACCCCTATACAGCCATGCACCGCCAAGCGGGCTAAAAATCTGAGCAGTCTAGCTCAAACAGTAAGGGACTCATGCCCATTTTTGTGTTTTATAATGGCCAAAGTAGTGGGCTGTTCGGGCCAGAAATCGAACTCAATTGAGATCTTATGGTCATACACCCACATATAAAAAACCAGAAGGCTACGTCAAAACCTGAAAGCACTAGAGCGCTGACAAGGTCAAAGGTAAAATTGCGGTGATTTCTCGCCATTTGACCTATATATCTCTTAAAATGTGGTCAAATGAAAAACCCACCTGATATCTAATGACCCCTTACTACCTTCAGGAAAAATCAGGAGCATTCTAGCTGAAACGGTAAAGGAGTTATGGCCATTTTTGTGTTTGTCATAAAGCGCCCTCTATTGGCCAAAGTAGTGGGCCGTTCGGGCCAGAAATCGAATCGAGATCTTATGGTCATACACCCACATATAAAAAAGCAAAAGGCTACATCAAAAACTGAAGGTACTAGAGCGCTGACAAGGTCAAAGGCAAAATTGCGGCGATTTTCTGCCATTTGACCTACATATCGCTTAAAATTTGGTCAAACGAAAAACCGTCTGACATGTGATGACCCCTTACCATAACTACCTTCAGTAAAAATCAGAGAATTCTAGCTCAAATGGTAAGGGAGTTATGGCTATTTTTGTGTTTTTCACAAAGCGCCCCCCATTAGCCAATCTAAGAAGCAAACCTGGCTGATTATCGAACTCGATCTGCGTCTTAGGCCTACATAGCCATGCACCAAGTTACATTGGATTTCACTGAAAACTGTAGCTGCCATTGTGCTGACAAGCCAAAAGTTAACAGACGTACGTACTAACAAACGGACGCACGACAGACCACCACTAAGCATGCCCGTCATGGCATTAGCCCTTCTGGCCATGCGGCCAAGCGGGCTAAAAATATAACAGGAAAGGATGGTCTCAATGCTCCTTCACTGACAGTACATTTGAGAAACCTTGATTCACTTTTCTTTACGTAACAGATCAGAATCTCCTTAATGATGGTGGACTTTGGTCAATCTCTGGGTCAGACGCAATGAACGAATCAAAAGAGAGAAAAATGAGCAGTTAAAATAAGTCCCTTCATTTAGGAACCACTGCCCAAAGCCGTACTGACCCGGTTCTGGTCCGCCAGGGCTCTAGACGGGCTGGTGTGGAAAATCTTGGACATATCCTCCGAATTTCGCTGCTGGGCCACGTCACAGAGCTTGGCCGTGATGTCGATGCGCCGGCAGATGTCCATATCCACCTTCATGGCTTTCTCCTGGATTTTAGAGTCCAAGTCTGTCATTTGTTGCTGAGAAGGGTGAGAGAGATGGAGAGGGAGGGAGAGGGAGAAAGAGAGAGTGAAAAAGCGAGTGAGAGAGAAAGAGAGAAGGTGAAATAGACAGAGAGAGAAAGAGAGAGGGTGAAAGAGACAAAGAGAGACCAGTAAAAATCTTCAGCACACACACACATGCGTGTACATATGCACACACAGACATGCACGCACGAGCACACACACACACACACATACACACACACGCACACACAAATGCACAGGGGCAGTGTTCTACCCAAATCAAGGACTGGTAGCATAACAATGCACGAATGGAAGTATGAACCGATTCAGTAATTTCTCAACTGAAATTTAATTTGTGAACTTAAAAGTGTTTGTAGGGTTATTTCAGGAGCTTCACATGAGGGGGAGTTAAACCCCCCTGATCTGGGCAGCCTTATGGGGGTCAGCTGTCCCTCTGAGGCCAGAGCACAGAAGGGGAGGTCAGGCCAGCTGGGGTTTGTTACTGAAGGGCAATGAGAGAGCAGTAAACAGCTACCACAGAGCAGCAGAACTTTCACTCTCCCTGTATTGTCTCCACTACTGGCTCTATTAACCTTTTTTAGGTTTTAATTTTCACAATGAATCCACGTAATCAGTCTGCACCATCCAGAATCCCACCTCAGCTCAAAATCAGAGTGATTTACAAATCAACTGTGCAAAAGCAAATGAGCAGACAAGTAAGACTGAAATCACAGTCACTTATGAAAGAAATGATTACACACATGAATGCTGTGAGAGAGTAGTAACTATAACAACGATGCTTGATCCTTTTGAATTCCTGTTTTTTTTTATATCTCCGCAAAGACCTACAATTTTTTTTTTTTTTTTTTTTTTTTTTTTTTGACGCAGGGAAAAAAAACCCAAATATGGAGGCAGCAGCAGGAGCAGTAGCAATGGGCTGCCCCCCCAGTCTAGCATTCAGATTGAGTGAGTCAGGCAACCGTCCAGGCAGACGGCTCACACAGCCTCACACACGTCATCCTGACTTCCGCAGCCATCCATCATATAACTTTCCATATGAGAGTTAGAGAGAGAGAGAAAGTGTGTGTGTGTGTGTGTGTGTGTGTGTGTGTGTGTTCCTGGGTCTAAAAAAGGAGACGCTTCCATTCAATTAAAGAGAGATGCTCGCCAAATTTGATATTGGATTCGGAACATTTTGTTTTGGCTAATGGCTACTTGGCAGTATGTCCAAGATGGCCGAATTGAGCACGTAGGGTAGGGGGTCCACTTACATCACTCATCAAGCTCCTGAAGACCACCAGCTCCGCCTTCAGTCTGTCCACTTTTTCATTCAACTCATCCTGGATGAGCTCAGATTCCCGGGCGCTCTGGAGGGCGAGAGGGGGGTGTAGCATAGTTATTCACAGCTTCAGAGAGTAGTTACATATCATATAAACACTTCAGTCTGTACACAGTCAACTGACAATACACCGTGCCCTTGGGAAGGGAAAAAACAGCCATGAGACGTCTGTTAGTTAATGTGCCACATTTCTTGATGAACTGTTCTTTTAAACTCCAGACTAATTCCCAGCTGGCCCACTAATATTGAGTGGTGCACTTTGGCTACACTGCTTCAGAAAATATCCAGAAGTGTTTCATTAAGTGTTTCTGTACTTCAGAAGTGTGATACAAAATAAAGTCATTGTTATTGTGATTGCTCGAGTGTTAGGAAAGTGGTGAGCCTTGTTGGGCAAAATTGCCTGTTCTTGTCATTACTCTTGCATCATCTTAAGTTATTGCGTGAAATTTGAAAGAGAATCATGAGTTTCGTTACCAATCCTGGGCTGAGAGTGGTTAGTGGAAGCACTTTACGTGGCATTATAAATGACTGAAATTCACTTCCTGGTATAAATAGGGTCAAGGGTGACAGGGCCACTAAATCCAGGTCTGCCTGGTACAGAATGAATGCACAGCACGCATGTCTGGTGGGGGGTGCACATCATTACCGCGATTCTGCTGACCTAAGACCACTGATGTTTATTGATTTCCTGCAGCCGTAAGATAACAGCTATTGTAGGTCACAGCAGAGGAAGCCGGGATTTACTGTTCTTTAATATTCACTACAGAATCTGTGCATCGAGTAGCACCTGACGTGATGATGTCATTGCTATGTCGAAGATGATGGGGGCTGCTACCACCATAGATGCATCGCAAACTGTTCAGAGCATCCCCGCTTTAGCCAATTGACAGATTTTGTGAAGCACTGAGTAACATTTTATTGGTCCAAATCACCATAAATATGACATCCCTCAGACCCGGAGTTCATGAAATCACACCCAACTGTCTGTACCAACAAAAGCTATGATAACGATGACAATGGCCATCATTTGAAATAATCAAAACAGTCCATCTTACCTATGGTGACCGAGGGCCACCCAGCTGACACGAAATGTTCCCACAATATTACTAAAATCCTCCGTCAGTGTTATGACATTGCCAAGGTGATGACATTATTTGAAAGATTATTCTTACTGGGGGGTTTCCTCCAGCAGGATTACAGTATAAGCCGGATGACCGCAGTGAGTAAAATCCAGAACAGCTCTTTTCACCAAAATCCATATTACCTGGTGAACTCAGTAATCCAGCAAATTTGGGGCAGTGCAGTGGTTCAGTAGTTAGCACTGTTGCCTCACAATAAGGAGGTTCTTGGTTCAAGTCCCAGGAAGACAGGACCTCTCTGGGTGGAGTTTGCATGTTCTCCAAATAATACAAATAAAATGCAGTGCCTAAAACTGCAAGCCTACATCCTATAACAAATGGGCGGATGGAGAGACGGCGGTGTATGGTGATCAGTGGGAGGGGCAGTACTCACTTCCTGCAGACTCTCCACCATTTCTTCCAACTGCTGTCGTCTGGCGAGCTCCTCCTCCCATCTGCGACACAACAAACGCATAGGTCACACACTGGTCAGGAAGGTCACGACACCACATCTCCAAACCCGATACAAGTCACTCAGAACATTCAGACATTCTGGAACGTTCAGTCATCTGCTCTGATACTCACGGTATTGCACGGATCGAGGAGCGCAAGGTCAAATTAGCGCAAGCTCGCCAGGAACTGTACTCCTCTCGAGAGGAAAATCAGATTTTCGAAAGACAGAAAATAAGATCCCAATAGGGTTGTTAAAATAAATGTTTCTCCCTGCCCCCACCCCACCAGCAATGCCTAACTACCCCCACCGCCAATTTATTTTTGTTAATGAGAAAGCCCAATTGAAGCAATTGATTAGCAATTACCTGGATGAGAATTTGAATAATCAATGATTCTGCCTCATCCCTTATTTATACATAACTTCCATTGAGGTCAGGTGGCCTGGCTTCAGAGTGGAAGAACACTAACAAGTGTCTGTAAATGCTGAAAATAAACCTCAGTGTTTCCATTACAGAGGGGCAGTCATTTCTCCAAAAAAAGGAGCTCATGAGCTTTAGCAGCAATATTACTATATCTAAAGGTACAGCTGGTGTATTCCAAAAGGAAAAAAACTCTCCGTTTTAGCAGTGTCACCAAGTTCAACAGTGAGCCATGGGATTTTGAGGGGTATAGTATGGCAAGAGGATAAGGGATATTGAAAATGTAGGTGAAAAACGCGCAAAGCCACATAACATTGATTCACTTAATGGCACTTTCGGAAAAAAATATGGAACATTAGTGGAATTTTGCTCACGCTCTGCTTATGTTGAAGGTTTATGTTTTTACGGCCTCCGAGCTAGTAATGCATTAACGGCCTTTATCGATTTTAACCCTCACAGCTCGGCTCATGCTCAAATTCCAGCAAAATGCTTACTTGTTACAAAACTCAGGAAGACATATAGCTAACAATTTTACTGAAAACAGTATTTACAATAACCACCATTGCATAATAAACTGCCATTTTGGTGATAAGGTGAAGGTTGTGCAATTACAAGAAAATTCTCATTTCAGTTAGAAGACCGTGGTACACATTTCCATCCAAGATTATATGTAGGCCTAAACCATATTTCTCAAGAGATGTGGAAGAGTCACGTCCTTCAGTTGCCATGGCAACTATGAAGCCCCCTCCTCACGTGTAGGCCCACCAACAAATAGACACCCCAGCCTGTCCCCAGAGGTTAGAACCAAGAACGGTCATTAGAGGCGACCTTCTGTCTTTGTTAGTTTGTCTTAGGATTTACTGTTATGCTCCTCTGTTCCAAAACCTGTCAGCCCAATTTATATCCGAGCCTCTGTCCCCCTGGGGAGTAATAACAGGTCATCCCGCAAACAGAAATGGTTGCTAAAAACACTGAGGTGTCCAAGGACCTTCCGTACCTGTGCCCCATACCCAAGTACCATAATTTCAGTTTTAAAGATGGCGGGGGGGGGGCCGTGCGGTTATATTCAGTTTATGCAATAGTCATCTATAGAAGTGCAGGGGTCATACTCTGCCCTCCATAAATTGCGCCCATGCCATAACCCCTTTCCCTTAGAGAACCACTCGGCCGACACAAATGCAGAACAGGGTAACTGATTGCACCCGAGTCCTTGCCATGGCAGCACTGGCGGACCAAAAACCATGCTCATGACATCACTAAACTGGGATGGAGGGACATCGCTTCTCCTCTCTTCCTGTTTGTCTGCTCTGCCTGTTATCTGAGCCTTACTTGGGTGGGACAACCAGAATTTTTTCCTACTTCCTGCAATTTGGGTCCCAATATGCTCTCAGAAAAAAAGGGCTTCTTGACTCTTCTCCATGGAGTAACGCCTTTTTAGTTGTTCATGAATCCGTCTAGGTATCAAACATCAGAAAGCACCCACAGGGAAAAACTTGGCCCAACAAAGAGCTCCACAAAATCTGCTTGGAACCATTTTTGAGAGTGCTTTTATCGCCAAAATACTCACCAAATACATTACACATTATCGGTCAGGATATGAGAGGCTGGCCTTTCTCCGATTTTTCAAAACGGAGACTGCGTTTGAATGGTAATCTTTCTTAGGAAATTTCCTAAACTCTTGAAAATGACCCAAAAGTATTTACGTGGCTGTGATAAGTGCTTTTCAAATTCTATAAATTCCAAGGGATTATTCCATGAAAAATCAATGCCTCCCATCTGACACCCCTCCCCCAAATCAGCGGTTTTTTGCACAACTGCCTAACTATATTTAATGAAGTCAGCAAAATTTTACCTTCATGCTATAACTACTTACGAGTTACAGTCCTTCGAAGTTCATGGGTAATTTCACAGTCCTGATGCTGCATTTGTCTCACACACACATTGAAAGTAATTTTAGACTTTTATAGCAAAATTTTGCTGGCTTCATCAAATATAGTGAGGCAGTCGTGCAAAAAAAAAAATCACATATACATATATATATATATATAAAAAAAATCAACAGAAAATATGCAAATATGGAATATGCTTGACTGTGAAACTGCCCACATAGGAGTGGGTCAAAATTTTGTGCTTTTTAATTCGCGTAATTTTTTCCAGCATTTTTGAGCCCTGATAACTTCATAAGTACAGGAGATAGCCACATAAAATTTTCAGGGATGAAAAGAACATTTGTGCTCTGTTAAAAAATGCAACCAAATCATATGTACATCCACTCCAAGTGTCATTATTTAAAGCCAAAGAATTGTTTTTGTTCAGGACAATTTTTTCTTCAACCAACTTTGAGTATCAGTATCCTGGGATATACCACAGTTCCAAAACTGTCAAATGTCAAAACTGCATCAATTTATTGTCCACGATATAGAGTAACAGAAATATGCATTGGTACCCTGGATGTATCATTTGTTTTCTGATGATGCACCACAGAAAACCCTTAAAAGTGCATTTTGAGTAAACTTTTAAGGGTCATATCACCATGTGGGATAAGCAGTTGGATCGAAACAAATTATAGCATTTTAAAGGACTCATTTTTACCAACATTTTGACACCAGGCTTATCTTATAACCATGATTTCTTTTATGTCAAAATAAGAGGGACGACTGGAAGAAAGAAAAGGCACATCTACACAGTAAGATCTATCTATATACATACAGACGGACGGGCGGACGGATGGATGGACACATGAAATGACAGAATTCTTTCCTTTACCCCCATCCACTTAGTGGCGAGGGATAATAAGCTGAAAAATAAAACAACTTTTGACAGGCTTTCGAAGATATAAACTCCCAGACCGCATTTTCCCAGAGAACACAGACAGTACTCATTTGCCAATGCCCCAATTCACTTGCATAAGGAGTGTAAACAATTACCTGTGAAACTGGGACCAATCAGGTTGTGGTAGGACACAAACCCCCAGACACGATTGTTTGGCAGTCTCAAGTAGAACCTGGTGGAAAGCACACTAACCATGTACCCGTTCCACCAACAAACTCAGCCAACTGATTTTACCTAGATTTCATTTACTGAAAGTAGTGTTTCCTCCTCAATCAGGCACTCGCATACAAAGGCCATTGGAGCCACACAATCACAACGACACCCATCCACAAAACACGGTAAACCACCGAGCAACACCATTCCAATAAATTACACCAAATTCAGCTCAACTGAAACACCACCCCAAACAGCACTACCAACTCAATCCCTGAAACAAGCCAGGCAATGTAATGTGAAAATGCTCAGACATCGACACTGTATAAAAATGGCTGTGAATGCTACATGGCTTACGTCATGCAATGAATTTGCTCCTTCATGCCCTTCAGAGAATGTTTTATTTTCCCCACACAACCACACCTCTCACACAAGCATGATCAACCAAAACAAGAGTTAAAAACGAGACAAAACCCAAAAGTGAAACCCAAACAAAACAAAAGTCAGTCAGTCTCTTCAGGCACTTTATATTTTGCTTTATATTTTTACTCAGACGGGATTAAAATATGTGTGGCTGGTATGGCAGATCTACTCCTGTCCTGCATTGAATGGCCATGGTTATGTTGTCTTGGCAGCCAGTGCCATTTTAAGTCTTCAGACAAACATGTAGCACTACTGAGCGTGCCCCAGACAGCATACCTTCAACTTCTGTGCCAGTCTGGAGGTTACAGAAAGAATTTTTTGTTTATGTAAGAAAGCCTCAATTGGGTTTGTCACAAAGCAGTCAAATTAAACCAATCAGGCAGCGATTGTTAGTAAGTGCAGGCCAATAGTAGTCTTCCTATCCAAATCACGCAATCTAGAAAGAAATATAAGCTGCGATTTCACAGCATTCTATTTAGTTCAAGTTTAGTTTTTTAGGAAAAATGGTTGAAAGTACTTCAGAAAGCCTTTTTTTTTCTGGATAGAGCTCCAGAGCTCCAAAATAAAGGCTGTCAGCAAGAGGAGTCCTAATACCTCAGCTATATGATATCCAGCACTGCAAGTATATGGAGTTGGCCCAAAGATAACTTAATCAATATTAATATAATTAAACTACTCAGACTTAGAATCACCCCCCCGCAAAAAAAAAAAAGCCAAAAAAAAAAAAAAAACGAGACAGTAAAGTAATTAAGGGCATTTCAAATTAAAAGGCAACAAAACTAAATAAAATGCAGGTTTCAGCCTGGCATTGCAAGCCGAATCCTCAACCACTCTTCACAAAATTTAAAGTGAACTTTTCTGTGGGACCAGCACTCAGTTACATTTTACAAATCAAGTGGAACACATAGAGCACGACGGGAGACAAACGTAAACGGTTGAGGGACAGAATGACAAGCTGACCAGGCTAAGCCTAAATGCAGATAGACCCACACAAAGCAGCAAACGTACGCAAGATGAAGAGCCTTTCAGAAACAACTGTGGTGCAGGCTGTGAGCCGTGGAACAGGAGGAACAACAGAGTTACGGGCTGTGCGTGCAGAGAGAGACCAGATGGGGCGGTCAGCATGTACAGGAAGATTTACGCACGGACGCCTGAGGAATTCCCTTCACCGGTTGGCATTGTTCTCATTATGAATCAGCCAGTGTGAAATCCTCATGCCATCTCACTCCTGCAGGATCTTATTTATATTATATATATATATACAAAACCCAAAACCAGTGAAGTTGGCACGTTGTGTAAATCGTAAATAAAAACAGAATACAATGATTTGCAAATCCTTTTCAACCTATATTCAATTGAATACACTGCAAAGACAAGTTACTTAATGTTCGAACAGGTAAACTTTGTAATTTTTTGCAAATATTAGCTCATTTGGAATTTGATGCCTGCAACATGTTTCAAAAAAGCTGGCACAAAAAAAAAAAAAGACTGAGAGAGTTGAGGAATGCTCATCAAACACTTATTTGGAACATCCCACAGGTGAACGGGCTAATTGGGAACAGGTGGGTGCCATGATTGGGTATAAAAGCAGCTTCCCTGAAATGCTCAGTCATTCACAAACAAGGATGGGGCGAGGGTCACCACTTAGTGAACAAATCGTGAGCTGATTGTCGAACAGTTTAAAAACAACATTCCTCAACGAGCTATTGCAAGAAATTTAGGGATTTCATCATCTACGGTCCGTAATATCGTCAAAAGGTTCAGAGAATCTGGAGAAATCACTGCACGTGGCGACAAGGCCGAAACCAACATTGAATGCCCGTGACCTTCGATCCCTCAGGCGGTACTGCATCAAAAACCGACATCAGTGTGTAAAGGACATCACCACATGGGCTCAGGAACACTTCAGAAAACCACTGTCAGTAACTACAGTTCGTTGCTACATCTGCAAGTGCAAGTTAAAAACTCTACAATGCAAAGCGAAAGCCATTTATCATCAGCACCCAGAAACGCCGCCCGGCTTCGCTGGGCCCAAGCTCATCTAAGATGGACTGATGCAAAGTGGAAAAGTGTTCTGTGGTCTGACGAGTCCACATTTCAAATTGTTTTTGGAAACTGTGGACGTCGTGTCCTCCGGACCAAAGAGGAAAAGAACCATCCGGACTGTTATAGGCGCAAAGTTCAAAAGCCAGCATCTGTGATGGTATGGGGGTGTATTAGTGCCCAAGGCATGGGCAACTTACACATATGTGAAGGCACCATTAATGCTGAAAGGTACATACAGGTTTTGGAGCAACATATGTTGCCATCCAAGCAACGTCTTTTTCATGGACGCCCTGCTTATTTCAGCAAGACAATGCCAAGCCACATTCTGCACGTGTTACAACAGCATGGCACCGTAGTAAAAGAGTGCGGGAACTAGACTGGCCTGCTTGTAGTCCAGACCTGTCTCCCATTGAAAATGTGTGGCGCATTATGAAGCGTAAAATACGACAACGGAGACCCCGGACTGTTGAACAACTTAAGCTGTACATCAAGCAAGAATGGGAAAGAGTTCCACCTGAAAAGCTTCAAAATTGGTCTCCTCAGTTCCCAAACGTTTACTGAGTGTCGTTAAAAGGAAAGGTGATGTAACACAGTGGTAAAAAAGGCCCTGTGCCAACTTTTTTGCAGTGTGTTGCTGCCTTTAAAATTCTAAGTTAATGATTATTTGCAAAAAAAAAAAAAAAGTTTCTCAGTTTGAACATTAAACATCTTGTCTTTGCAGTGTATTCAATTGAATATAAGTTGAAAAGGATTTGCAAATCATTGTATTCTGTTTTTATCTACGATTTACATAACGTGCCAACTTCACTGGTTTTGGGTTTTGTATATATATATATATATATATATATATATATATATATATATAGTTTGTTTTGTATGTTAATTAACAATGCAACTGCTAAATTGAGGAAAAGGACATCATGCTTAAAGCCCCCCTTTTTTCCATTCCCAACCAACCAAAAACATTTCCATTCCGATCTAGAGCACTTCTCTCAGGAAATGTTGTGTTATCACGTCTGTGTTTTTAAAATATTTTTCCCTGCACTGTAAATGCAAAATGTTATCAAACATTTTAATCTTGTTTTTAGATTTAAAACACTTATTTCTAATACCTTTTTTTCTAATATTGACTCATTTCTAAATTTGGGTAAAGGGGTAAGTGAAATTATCTTACCCCCCCGGTCAAATCTAGAAATAAGTCAAAACTTTGTCACAACAGTGGCAGAATTCTTTTTTTAAAAAGAAAGAAGTTAATGTATTTTAAGTCTAAATACTTAAAATACTTATTCCAAGATTATTAATACAAGAATAAAATGCATGATAATATTTTGTTTTTGCAGTGTAGGATACCCCATTCAGGCAACGTAAGGCTACCCAACCTTGTTTCCGGAGATCAATCACCTAGTAGCTTTTCACTTCAACCTTCAACAAAGCACACCTCATTCAACTGAAATCTCATTCAGTTGTTAATCAGTAAAATCCAGCATCCAAAATGGTGGTAAAAATGATAATCAATGTGGTAAATCTGAAAAAGGGTTGGGCAGCTCTGAACTTCAGCATTGGGTGAATGTAATATGGGGTGGTTAAAAAATAAAGCAGAGAGGCTTAAAAAATTGAGAGTTTAACTAGCTCAGCTTTTTGGCAGCTTGCTGCAGTGTCGAGGAAAGCAGCACTAATGCTATGAATTAGGGCTCGACCGATTTATCGGCCGGCCGATTATAGCCCTTTTCAAAATAATCATCATCGGCCGGAGTTTTGCCAATTAAACGCCAATATATTCTTAATTTCTCATAAAACAGCTTGCACTAATGAGAAGGACTCTAGGACTGATAGGCAGATGTGACAAGATAGAGTTCATAATTCATCTATATATTTACATTTTAAAATAAGGTTATTTATTTGATTTCGCAGAAATTTACTGCAGTTTTGCACATTATTTTGCACTTGAAAGTTCTTTGTTCTTGAAAGTTAAAGAGTAGAAAAATAAAGGAGGCTTGTGAAAAGAATGTTACCTAAGTGTTTTTGTTGCTTTCCTCTCACAATTACCTGTTTACAACTTTTTTTTTTTTACAACACAAGTTGTTCTACCTGTACTATAACCTACCTCTAATTTGGAGCAACAAGAAGTACAAGACAAGATGTATTTCATAACTCATTTATAGATTGACTCTTTTTTAAGGTTATATAATTTCCCAGAGCTTTAATGCTTTTATGTGTACTTGTGCATGTTTTTGTACTTGAAAATTTCTCTCTGATGCACAGTTAAACAAATACTAAAGGACAAAGTATTGTAAAACAGTAAAATGTTCTGCCTGTAATTCATATCTTTGTTGTTGTAAGCGTTAAGGGACCAAAAAAGAAGTTATTTTATTCATTATATATTTTTTAAATGAATCGCCGATTAATCAGTTATCAAAATTTTTCCTGCCAAATATCGGAATCAACATTGGCCTCAAAAAATCCATATCGGTCGGGCCCTTCTATGAATATCAGAATTACACAGCAATGAAGGTCTAGAAGCCCAGATGAAACATCTCCTGCCACCAAAGGCTCTGAAAAATCTGGGGGAGGACTGTACTTTTTGCATTTAGAGCTCCCATAGCACAGATGGGAATGATGACCAGTAAAGCAATAAAAATTCCCAAAATACTCAAACAATTTTATAGTTTTTTCAGCATGGGGTGGTAAAATGTCTACATCAGCATACTTAATAAAAATAAGAACTGTCAGACACCAAAGAATGTAAAAAAAAAAAAAACTAACAAATTTCACAGCAGTCACACGCACTGTTGTGGCATACATGCTTTAACAAGATTTAAGAGTCATGGATATGACTGTAGCTCTGTTCACATGACCGATACCTTAATAGCCTTCAATGATCATATGATGGCTTTCAAGTGGTTTTTGAACATAATTTAACCTGTGCTTTGCATGTAAGCCTGTCTTGTGTTAATAACAGGGAATACAGCAATGTATATGAATATACCTCATACTAGGCCTACAAGCCATAAAAGTTGCGTCCGGGCTGTTACTGACTAGTAATGGTTAAAGGATGATGCCAATTTTAGAAAGAGTTTATTAAAATTTCTTTAGCTGCCTAATTTGATATGGGCAAGAAAGGGCTTGAAAATGACGAGTAAATTTAAATAAACATAAAAAAGAGACAATACACATGAAATTAATTTCCCTACAGTGGCCAAACAGCACATGATTATGTTCAAAGATATTACAAGTGGCACTGCTGTATTGTAATTTATTTTATAATCTTGCCTGTTTTTATTACCTTGCAGTTCTGGCTCTTGTATTTATACTGCGTTTAATTATCCATTTCAACAGATTATCAGTAGACTATAATTTCCCTACAGGACATACATTTCCCATGAAAAACTGAAATAACAAGGGCGTTTTCAAATGAGTTTAAGAGACAGATTTTTTACTGGAATTCACGCCGAGTGCAAAATATCAACACATTCTGCCTCAGTTTGACCCAATGGCTTTCCCAAATTCCAGAACAATCTTCAGAGAAATTCCATTTCCTGTCCTTCCCACAGATCTGAGCAATTACAGCAATGTTTGCTCATGGCTATTATAGGCATAATTTCTCTCAGTCAACAGAGATAAAAATGCGTGTCCGTGTGTGTGTGTATTTTAAGTGCACATGACCTTTGAGTTCTGCACAGAACAAATATCAGTTTTTCCATACTGGTGATCACATCAGTTGAGTTTTTTGCCTGTTAACATTTTGAAAATTTTCCTTGAACTGCTCAGTATTTCAGGTCCCAGAGACCAAGTCTGAATTGCTTATCTATTTGAATGCACTGTGGATCAAGTAGAACACCATCAAACAGTTCATTTCTTCAAAAATATATTCTTCAGTGCAATGATATTTGGTCTCATTGTGAGTAATTCATCAGTGGTCTCATTGTGGAATATCCAGTTAGTCCAGCATTTGGCTTCATCCATTTTTCTTGCTACCATTTCAGATACCGGGGTCAGATTCTACCCTCCTGAGACATCTCTAACAACACCGCCCACCATTGGCCATCAGAGTACATATTCAAACCTTGGTTGAGACGGTCAACAAACGCACATCAAACGCAGTTGGAGAGAGCAGCAAGCCAGGGGGGACTGAAGGAACAAAAGACACCATGACACAGAAGAAAAAAACAGGCTCAAATTTCTTTCTCGTTTGTCCTTCGGGAAAATGTCACCCCCTCCCCCCCCTTTGCCACCAGGTGTTAAGAAAACGTGTGTTCTCAAGCATGTCGCAGTGAAAGAGGGATGGGGTAGGAGGGGAAAAGAGGGAATGAGGGGAGAGTAAGAGAAGAGGAAGGGGGGAGGGACCCACTCACAATGGTGGTACTGTACAGTCCCTTTCTCTGCTGTTCATTCACGACAAGCAGCCTCTGGGAACCATCACACATTCCATTCCAGTTCAGAACTCACACTGGGTCTCACTACGGCCACTGTATACATTCATGAACTTAGTTTCATTAACAAAAAAACCCAGGGAAATCCGCAGTAAAGCCACATAGCAAATTCTTAAGGATGTATTCAATCAAAGCTCTAGCAGGGAGAGGGTGTGTCTGGTGGAATGCGCTGCTATTCTGGGTTCAAGCAGCACTTCCTCTGAGCTGAAAGGAAGTCAGTAGGTTCATCATTGTAGTCAGAGAAACCCGAAACCAGCGGCTATTGATTTAACGTCAGACATCACGATTACGGCCAACTCGTGTGATCTAGCATGACAGGGGTGTGGGTTTCTGCACGTGTGTGTGTGCACGCACGCGCATGTGTGTGTGAGTGAGTGTGTGTGTGTGTGTTAATTTGTGCACGTGCGTATATTTGCGTGTGTGTGCAGGGGTACTAATAGAAACCGAGATAGCAGGATTGCCTAAATCTCCATGAGTGATGCCAGGGTCTGTTAATGCTGAGCCGACAACAGCTCAAGGTCAGGAACATTATTTGATTTCTCTCCCATTCCCAATCTCTCTCTCTCTCCCTCTCTCTTACACTTTCGATCCCCTCCTTGTCCATTACAGTTGTCTATCACTGTCCGTTTCTCTCCCTTTTACCGTCCCTCATTCTCCCTCTTCCACACCCAGTTTAAAATTCAGATTCAGAACGTGAAATTTCTCCCCACTGTTTTGTTCAAACCTCCAGCATTGCCAATTGGTGCAGTTCTATAGCCAGAAGGCAGTACTAATGAGCTGAATGAATTCACGGCGGGAGAAAAGACATAGAAGGCCTTAAACTTTCACACCATTTGACGCAACACTTCTTTCTCTTCCCACTTTTAAGATTTCCGCTTTTCCAGGTACTAAACCATTCCTGGCACAGGTGGTGATAAAATTCCAGCCTGACTTTGTCATCAGCTTCAGCCTCCCTACCAACCTGTGAGTCCCGTCCACACCCTTCCACTGAACAGAGCACACCGTTCTTTTCCCACACAACACTTGGCCCTCAAGAAGACTGCAATACACAGACGGTTGCTAGGCAAACCCAAGGACTTCTGCTAGCTAGCGAATTATTGGTAATCTGGTAGCAATGGAATGTTGGTCTGACTAGTAAGAACAAAGGATGAAATCCCTCCATCCTAGCTCCATCTCTCCAGCTAAAGTACGACATGATTCAAAGAGTGATCTAATAAAGAGGCGTGTCCAAACCCAGCCAGGATAACCCGAAAAATATCAGCGATCAACGGCGGGGCAGAGAGGAAGCGTACAAACTTGAAAAAACTCTAGAAGCGCTGAATTCTGCTCTTTGCCCTTTCCTACCTCCCGCTGCCATTTCTAAAATATATACATGTGGCACGGTCCTAAAGACATAGAGACAGGGAGGGGTGCAAGAGGAAGGTATGAACAAAAAAAAAATGAATAACTATATGTTATAGTACCAAAAAAAGTAAGCCATCTAAAAAAATTTGGGGCCTTCATACCATATATGGACAAGCATATGGAGTTATTCTGGCAAAATTCCGGGCAGCAGTCACTTAAAAAGCAGCCTAATCTCATGTTGGAGAGTAGCCTCCACGCAACGAAGTCATTATCCATACTGCCGAAATTCATCCATTGGCCGAAATATGATGGAGCGAAAGGGCGATGGTGGTTTTGAGGGTCAATTGTTATGAAAATGCCTTTTGTCATTGCCCCTACACCAATACCTTTGTCCTCCCTCCACCCAACATCAGACCAAACATGAAACCAAATTGTCTTCATGGTCTTGGTGTAGTATCTTTCAAAAGAAATGGTATCCTTAAATGACCCGTTTCAAATCTTTTTCCCCTTCGATGGCACAAGTTGATTCATTTGCATAGCAGAGCCCAGAACAGACAGGTTTCACTTTCAATCGGAACAGAGCCTTATTTCATTGGCTCATGGTCCACTCCAAACAGCACACAGTTAATGAGAGGAGAAACTGAGAGATTGGAGAGTGACAGCAAACACTGCAGCTACAATCTTCAAAACATTGTTCCATAGACACCAGGAAATAGTAGTGCAAAAGAACCTTTACAAATGGTTATGGCCACAAATTGTGTGGAGGGCAGGGGGAGGAGTCGTTTTACTGAGGAAGGTTTGCTCACCCTGAAGCATGTTGGCTGCACCTAAATAGGGAGGCCTTGGACCCGCCCAAAGAGACAAGAGAAAGAAGCACCTCAGCAGAAAAAGAACTGCCCAGCCCTGCTAGAGTTCAAAATAATAAACAAATATAATAATTCTGTTTATTAGCTCAATCTTTCATCCAAAGCAAATTACAGTTGATTAGACCAACAGCTGCAGCCAAATGGAGGCCAAACAGGGCTTGAACTATGACCTTCTGGGTCCCAGACAGGAACCTTAACCAGGAGTCGGCAGGCAGCCCAAAAAAAAAACCCAAAAAACAGTGACAACAGCCAATGCAAACGATTTGAGCAGCAGACTAAATTCTATGTTCAGAATGTAAAGGCCCACTCCAGTATTTCACTCCAGTGACCAGGAATGTGTAAATACCCAAACGGTTCATACAGGAAGGAAAATTAATTAAAGAAATCATCTGACCAAGTTAATTGGTGGAGGAAACACATGGCTGAATTTCATTTTCTGACCTCTGGACTTTTACATCACTAGCGTTGAGCCCAAATTACATTAGAAACTCATTTGATTCAATAGCACTACATTGCGTAGCATTAATTTTGTAGATGCTCTTATCCAGACTGCCCTACAATGTAGGAGGGTGTAAATAGAATCATCTGGTCAATTATTTTAGCAATGGTGTTGAACTTGGCCAACAACATTCCCACAACAATGCTTATATAGCTTACATAAGTAACAGTACTAAGGCACTATGGCATGTCAAATCTAAACAGTGCTAAGCCAGATTCAAAAGACTAATCTTGGTGAGAGGCAATAACAAGAGGCCTGTTGGCCTAGAGAACTCCTCTGAGGATGAGTTAAATGTCCATGTCATAACTCAATTTCAGAAATTTTTGAAAACTATTGCAATATGAAAACATATGACACATTTGGTAACCAGAATATACTGTGAACCAGTTTGGTGTCTCAATTTATGTCGTATAACAATAGAACCAAATTGCAAATTGTAATCATTTATTTCAATCATCTTACCACCAAGCAATACTAACAACCAACAAATACTCTTCCCCCCCCAATATATCACAAATATAGCAGTCACTATCATTCTAACACTGTCATAGGACAATATGATGCGGAACAATATGATGCAGAACAATTAATCCAGAACGATGATCCGGAACAACATGATCCAGAACAATGATCTGGAACAATGTGATCCAGAACAATGATGAGGAACAACATACTGCAGAATAACATGATCCAGAACAATATGATCATTTCAGTCATCCTCAGTGAAGCTCTCTAGGCCAACAGGCCTCGTTGAGATATTAATGAAAGACTGAAAAAATGAGCACAAACACTGATTTTCTAAGTCCAAAATACTGAATTTCTCAAAAACCGGGACGTAGAATTTTCTAATTTTCACAGGGGATATTAAGAACATCATAAGGAAGGCTCACAACAAATTAGACAAAAAGTTATCAGTTTTTTTTTTTTAAAGATTATTTTTTGGGAATTTTTCCTTTATTGACAGTTGTACAGTGTAGAGAGACAGGAAAGCTGGGGAGAAGAATAGGGGCAGGCATGCAGCAAATGGCCTGAGCCGGAGTCGAACCCAGGTCGCTGCGGGAAGGACAAGGCCTTTATGGTACGCGCGCTTAGACCGATGAACCACCGGGGCGCCCCAAGTTATCAGACAGTTTTTGAGATATTAATGAAACACTGAAAAAAATGAGCAAAAACACTGATTTTCTAAGTCTAAAATACTGAATTTCTCAAAAACCGGAACGTAGAATTTTCAAATTTTCACAGTGAATATTCAGAATATCATAAGGAAGGCTCACAACAAATTAGACAAAAAGTTATCAGACAGTTTTTAAGATATTAATAAAAGACTGAAAAAATGAGCACAAACACAGATTTTTTAAGTCCAAAACGTTGAATTTCTCAAAAACCGGGATGTAGAATTTTCTCATTTTTGCAGAGAATATTCAGAATATCATAAGGAAGGCTCGCACAAAATTAGAAAAAAGTTATCTGACAGTTTTTGAGATATTCAATTTTGAAGTGAAAAGTTGGCGCTGGACAGACAGACGGACGCCGAACGACTCCGCACTAGAAAAGCTCCGCTGACTGCTGACTATCATCACAGCGGAGCTAAAAATAAACAAAACCTTTAAAAAATACCACAACAGAACAAGGGCGAATGAATGGGGTGGACAGAGGCGGAAAGTCCAAAGCCAAAAAGCGTGTGAAGTAACAGTCTTGCAACGAAGTTCTTCCCCCATTAACTTTCACTTCCTAGTTCTACTACCCAGAGGTGACTGGAAATAAACATAGTGAGAGCAGAGTTGAACTCTCTGAATGCTGATTTTCCTCTCCAGTGGGAGGTGAAGAAAAATTTCAGCTGAATAATTACAGGAGGTGTCAGCTCCTTTTTCTAAACACAGCAAGGGGTTAGAACACAAACCTTTGACAGACACGATAATTACTAATAGCCCGTCATTAGCAAGGCATACAACTGATTGTCTTAAAGTAGAGCAACTGTAGGCTGGAAACTGTTTCCTTCCCAGTATTTCCTGGGTTGCACGTCAGATCTACTCAGTAAGAATCCACAGCTTGCCATTTGAACAGTCCTTTCCGTTCCAATCAAAACAAAAAAATGAACTAAAGCAAGCTATTCAAACAGCACTTTTTCAAGTTAAGCTGTATGAAATATTGATGGCTTCAGTGGAAAAATGCAACAGGTGCACAGAAGATGCATTAAAACAAACAAACAAAAAAAAAAAAACAGGTTTGCCAGAACTAGGATCAAGAAGACAGCATTTCAGACGGTTTTTGCACCAAACAAAAGAATCATTCTGTTTTTTTAAGGTTTTTTTCCACACTAATCAGTCAACCTCATGATTAATCTGGCAGCGCATCTGATGACAAACTTCCCTGAAGCTGATCATTTCTCTGATGATATTCACACAAAAGACCAAACCACTAACAGGGCATGTCCAGTCTAGTCGCAGAAGATTCGCCCAATCAGGCCACAATGAGTATATCTGAATAAAATGTGCATTAGTGGGACATTGGAGAACACAGGATCCAGTCTTAGTCATTATCATATGGAGTTCAGCACACTTATTTTCCAATCTCTCTGAAATGAGAGACACCACACAGAGTCTCCATTTGTGACATGATGAGCCAGCTCCAGGACCAGCATCTCTGACTCAGACACTTCCTTTTGAGTGCAGCCAAAAAAGAGCAGCCCAGATACAGTATACCCTACTGACACAGCAAAATCTCCTCACCCAAATCTCCCCCCTAATGCGCATATCATCCTTCCCAACACCCCTCGCATTGGAGAACAGCATTTTCTTTAATATCAGTGGGAAACTGATCTAACTCTTCAAAATATCTTCAAAAACTCTAATTAAATACAAGTACGTATATTCCACATGATACAACAGCACTGGTGGATTATCGTTTAGTCAGTGAAAACAACCCAGGAAGCATATTTGGTTGGACAAAAGTCATCGGTACGCATATCCCAAGTACATTTTTGCATACCCACTGACCTTCTCTAAAAAGCTCCATCTATCCATCCATTATATAACCACATTCAGGTCCGAGAATCATTGGGTAAGAGGCAGGAACACCCCATGCCATTAGAGGGAGTGCACACACACACGCATTAATTCACTCAAACACTCATACCTATGAGGTATATTTAGAGTGTCCAGTTAGCCTAGCATGCTTGTCTTCGGACTGCAGGAGCAATGCAGAGTACTTAGGGGAAACCTACTCAAACTGGGAGCACATAGCATATTGCCCCACACACAGAAAAGCCCGAGGGTGAATTTGAACCCTGGGCCTTTCTGCTGTACAGGCGACGGAGTAACGAACTGCACCACAGGGCCGCCCATGCAACAAACCTCAAAGGTAGTTCATTCAGCTCTTGTACAAGTGCAGCACGGCAAACCACAACTGATCCTGCCAAGCCCTTTAGAGGACCGGCGACCGGGCTATATGGGGCACTGCTGAACCACAGCTCCGTACAGAGCATGGATGACTGATCCGACAGGGCAGGAAACCCAAGAGGCAGGGCACAGGAGCATCGAGTTTAACCACCATCTCTGAAAATCATTACACTGTTCACCAACTGGCGGAACCACCCAAGGCCAGAACATCCATTATTCAGGATTATAGTTAAAGAAAAAACACCACTCGCCCACACAACTCTGTCCTATTCACTGTGGTCTTTGAGATGTCTAGTGAGACAGACAAAGTAAACCACTGGAAGGATGTTTGTTGACATAGCAGGTAATAGCAGGGGGCCTCTACTTACTGTCAATCACCTGGGTGAGTTCTACAATAAAAAAAAAAAAGCTCAGCTCTTGGGTCTCTCATTAGACACGTCTCTCCGAATACAGAAAGTGAGCCACTCTGCATAGAAAACATGCTGGTGAATCTTGCTAGTTAAACTGAGAATAGCCACTGTGCGGTGCAGCACCTAAACATAGAAGCTTAGTCAGAGGTCTGACTCCGAAGACCTTTTAACAAAGTTCTAATGCAGAGCTGTCTGAGAGATTGTTAAAGATGCTGACCGCAATAGACTGTGGCAAGTAGAGACATGTTTTAAACAAGACAACAGTGTCATCACTATCCCACGCTACGATCAACTCAAAAAAAAAAAAAAAAAAAAAATGCTTCAACATCCATTTTTGAACTCAATCTAGATCACAAGTAGCTTATTGAGCATACAAAATTTCATGCATCTAGGTGTAATAATTTCAGAGAAATCTTGTCCTAATTGTGGCCTGGACAGATGGACCCCAATCCAATATCCCCTGTCGCACTTTGCGGAGTGGGATGATAGAACTATGCTATCGAGCTACTTGGGGAGACGCGGTAGCGCAGTGGTCAAGTAGGCTTGACTTGAGATCGTAAGGTCCCGAGTTCAAGCCCCGCCCACGGCCTTCGCGGTGTGTTCTTGGGCAAAACACTGTACTGCCACACTCCACCCAGGTGTGTAAATGGGTACCAGCAAATAGGCAGGGACACTTCTCTAAGAGCTGGGGGAGTACCTGTGATGGACTGGCATCCCATCCAGGGGGAGTAGCAATACTCCTAGTCGCTTCATGCCATGGACACCGGGGTGAAGCACCGGCCCGATAGGCCACTAGGCTCGAACAGGCTTACTTCTTCATCAAACGGCTTTATTTGTAAAGGATAAGCCCTACTTTACCTTCTCTACCACCAATATTACATTGGGGAAATTTTGCCCCTAAAATATTCACTTTGTCCATCCGGCAGAAACCGATATAGAATGCTGCAGAAGACCATGAATCCAAAGTAGATGGACTACACAGTCCTGAAGCAAATGCTAATTAGCAGCAAAGAAATATTTGTCCAGACTGGGAACAAACCGCTGACCTGCAAGAGGATACAAAATGGTGGATGAGTGGATCAACATATGTCCACTAAAGAGAGGATAGATATCTGGAAATTGACAGAACCAAATAACGTGATTAAATTTTCTCAGGTTTCTTGTAGAAAATAATGACTCAAAGTTAAAACATGATCTGGACTACGCGTTCATAAACATCTGGTTTCTAGGGACAGGAAAACAAGGATCATTAAAAATACTGGAACAAGTCCAATATTACCGCCCAGAACCTTAAAGTAAAAATTTCAAAAATGTCACGGTGATATTTTGTGGTTGCCTGTGGGCAAACCATTACTATTGTGTGATGCTAATTTGGTTTCATTCATTGTAGAGTTGGCGAGAAGGATTTTTCAGAAGAGTGCAAACAGGTGGGTGGTACTGGAGGTTGCCTGTTGGGATCACTAGATTGATGCAGTGTTCACACGGGAAGAGAATTCCCCATTAAGTCGACTAGGGGAGAAATACTTCCCTGATTAGCATGTGAATACCAGCACGTTGCATGAGGTAAGGGTGTGTACAGACGGATAATGAGGAAGTGAAGCATGTACTATGCTGTAGAAAAACTGAAAAAATATCTTCAGCTCTGATCTGGTATTCAGAGCAATGAGATGAGGCCCGCTCCAACTCCTCATACACACACCGCCTTTAGTCGAAGCACAGAGGGGCAAGCAAAGCTCCTACCGCCCCAGGTACAGATACGTCTCACCCTTCCCATCTGTTCAAGCTCCTAGCTCAAAACATCAGAGTTGCCAGGGAAAAGAAGCCAGGTAAGCATGTGACAGAGCAAGGAAATGGGCGAATGTAACATCCTCCATCCTTCAAACAACACTTTGAAGCCACGTCAGCCGCCGTCGTGCAAGATGGGGAAGAGTGGGCTCTACGGGTCAATCATTTATCTGACATGCATTCCAAAAAAAAAAAAAAAAAAAAAAAAAACCCCAGATACTAAAACAAAGGAATGTGGTCGGACTTCCTTGAACAAGATATCTTTGCTCCCTGCTCCTTGAAGGGAAGTTTATTTTGAACCTGAGGCTCTATGAATGTGGTAGACCTCGACTGAGTTCAAGGGCAGGCCAGAAAATAGAAATTAAGGAAAGAGAAGGTTCGAACCTGAGATGAGCCCGTAAAGGAGGTCTCTGCAGTTGTTTTATAAGTGGGGGGGGAAGGTGGGGTCGCATCACCCCACCACTTCACCTGACTGCTATGGCTCTGCCCATTATGACCACACAGAGCTGGTGTTGAGTTATCCAATCAGTACTGAAGAACAGTGCTACCACCCCCCTCGCCCCAACCCCCTGACCTTCAGAACAGCATGTTCTGTTTACATTCGTCCAAAGAAAAGCCATTTTCTCACACACCTCCCCCCTACCCCCAATTTCCCTGCCCTCCGCCTGACTTCATAACTTGTGAGGTAACGTGCAGCAGCAACAAACCTGAGGAAACGCCTTAGAAACGACCTGCTTTGATCTGCCTTTGTCAAATGTGCAGGAAGTGGCTCCAGGGACAGGTGCAGCCAGGTGTTTTCACAAAAGCCTAGCGTGACAGGTGGCACCGAGAGATCATTCCTTTACAGGCTGCTGTTTTAATAAGCTGGCAGCAGGATGCATTTTTACAACAGTGACGGGCATGCTGTCCGTCATGTCTGTGCTTCAATGATTATTTGCCCTCCATTATTGTCCGAGGCATGAATACATAAGTGTTCCAATCGGTAACGTTACCAAATTAAAACATAATTCTCGGAAAGAACAGAGTCTTGCCTCCTCTCCAGATGCATAGATTTTGATGCAAATTTTCAAGATATGTAACAAAAAAAAAAAAAAAAAAACATTTTTGGCACAACAAGCAGACATAAATCATGTTTGTAATACATTTTCCCTCGAGAGCCAACCAAATAACAATCAGTTAGCTAGAGAATCACATTAAGCAAAAACAGGAATCTCCTGTATGTGCATGCAGCTGCAAACAGCAGCTCTGCTCCCACGATTTAACTTGATGCAGTCATGACACATGGGCCTCAGGCTTCACAAAGGCGTATTCATGTTGGTTTATGTTTATGTGAGGATGAGCCAAACGACCTGAACGAGCCTGCCATGAATCTCCAGCAAAATGCACATTTTATACTGCAAAAAAAAAAAGAAGGACCAAAAATATTTCAGTCAGTATTTTAGAGTTCCTTTGAATTTGTCAAACCACTATCTAACCTACAAACTCTTGATCAGGGTGCAAATTTTTTCTCCTCGCAAGAGTAAAATTAAGAACAGCAACTTTCATTATGAGACTAAAACATTTGCGAAGACCAACAAGTTCGTCGATCAGCCCCCAGTTTGAACCATTAAAGAATTTCACGGTCAAGATTTTCCACGGTCAAGTGCACCATGGCGACCTAGCGCAGTCGGCTATGTTGCATGATGATCTAAGGGAAACACAAATAATGGGGGGGAAGGGGGCCCCCTATTACAACCAGGCTCTGTTTCTCCAGTGCGCCACAGCTTTCAGCTTTTAATAATACAGCCACCTGGCCTCCTTAGAGCTGCTAGATTAAAAAAGCTGCTATAAGGACAAACAGAGCTACAGGGCATAAAAGTGACAGAAACAGAAAACACATCCTGGGCCCTTTGAGTGCATCAGCTCTTCTGAGCTATAATATAAGACGGCTCCAGGTACTCAAAGAGGACAACAGATCTACCAGAATACTGTACATCTACAGAGTCCCCAACCCACTGTGCAGTCCAGGTCTGGCAGTTTTTACTGTGACACAGCTCAGTTTGTTCTGTAGCAGGCCACTTTAAGAGGCCAATTTAATTCAGGGCACATCATTACAGGCCATCAATTCACACACACAATTAAAGCAATTCACACACACAATTAAAGGCAGGTGGGACAATTAGATGGTAGAATGGAGTTGAGACCGTGACAGGAAAAAGGACTGATTTTCCACGCAGTCCAGACAAAGAACTCATCTGTCTTCTTTCCCCTCTGAAGGAGATGTATGCGTAAGCATGTTTATATTTCTTATCTGATCCACTATCTCCCGTTTACAGGCTCAGACAGGGTTGGACCACGGGTCAGAAGAGGTGTGGCATGGAAAGGAAGGATGGCCTATCAGAGGAGCGTTTCTCTAATCTACCAAGGTCATTCTGCACAATTGAAGCTTTTCATCTGCCAAGTTTCACAGAGTCTGGAGTCTGTCACAGAGCTTTCAGCCAGATGAGCTGATGCTTTAATCTTTCCGCCAAAGTTGACCATAGGGAGTTATTCCTTTGAGGCAAAAAAAAAGTAAGACAATTAAAAAAAGGGAACAAATACTTGAGCAGTTACTCAGTAAAGATGAGTTAAGGAAGAAGTCATCTACAAAACCCAAAACCAGTGAAGTTGGCACGTTGTGTAAATCGTAAATAAAAACAGAATACAATGATTTGCAAATCCTTTTCAACCTATATTCAATTGAATACACTGCAAAGACAAGTTGCTTAATGTTCGAACAGGTAAACTTTGTAATTTTTTGCAAATATTAGCTCATTTGGAATTTGATGCCTGCAACATGTTTCAAAAAAGCTGGCACAAGTGGCAAAAAAGACTGAGAGAGTTGAGGAATGCTCATCAAACACTTATTTGGAACATCCCACAGGTGAACGGGCTAATTGGGAACAGGTGGGTGCCATGATTGGGTATAAAAGCAGCTTCCCTGAAATGCTCAGTCATTCACAAACAAGGATGGGGCGAGGGTCACCACTTAGTGAACAAATGCGTGAGCTGATTGTCGAACAGCTTAAAAACAACATTCCTCAACGAGCTATTGCAAGAAATTTAGGGATTTCATCATCTACGGTCCGTAATATCGTCAAAAAGGTTCAGAGAATCTGGAGAAATCACTGCACGTAAGCGACAAGGCCGAAAACCAACATTGAATGCCCGTGACCTTCGATCCCTCAGGCGAAAAAAAAAAAAAAACCGACATCAGTGTGTAAAGGACATCACCACATGGGCTCAGGAACACTTCAGAAAACCACTGTCAGTAACTACAGTTCGTCGCTACATCTGCAAGTGCAAGTTAAAACTCTACAATGCAAAGCGAAAGCCATTTATCAACAGCACCCAGAAACGCCGCCCGGCTGCGCTTGGGCCCAAGCTCATCTAAGATGGACTGATGCAAAGTGGAAAAGTGTTCTGTGGTCTGACGAGTCCACATTTCAAATTGTTTTTGGAAACTGTGGACGTCGTGTCCTCCGGACCAAAGAGGAAAAGAACCATCCGGACTGTTATAGGCGCAAAAGTTCAAAAGCCAGCATCTGTGATGGTATGGGGGTGTATTAGTGCCCAAGGCATGGGCAACTTACACATATGTGAAGGCACCATTAATGCTGAAAGGTACATACAGGTTTTGGAGCAACATATGTTGCCATCCAAGCAACGTCTTTTTCATGGACGCCCCTGCTTATTTCAGCAAGACAATGCCAAGCCACATTCTGCACGTGTTACAACAGCATGGCTCCGTAGTAAAAGAGTGCGGGTACTAGACTGGCCTGCCTGTAGTCCAGACCTGTCTCCCATTGAAAATGTGTGGCGCATTATGAAGCGTAAAATACAACAACGGAGACCCCGGACTGTTGAACAACTTAAGCTGTACATCAAGCAAGAATGGGAAAGAGTTCCACCTGAAAAGCTTCAAAAATTGGTCTCCTCAGTTCCCAAACGTTTACTGAGTGTCGTTAAAAGGAAAGGTGATGTAACACAGTGGTAAAAAGGCCCCTGTGCCAACTTTTTTGCAATGTGTTGCTGCCTTTAAATTCTAAGTTAATGATTATTTGCAAAAAAAAAAAAAAAAAAAGTTTCTCAGTTTGAACATTAAACATCTTGTCTTTGCAGTGTATTCAATTGAATATAAGTTGAAAAGGATTTGCAAATCATTGTATTCTGTTTTTATCTACGATTTACATAACGTGCCAACTTCACTGGTTTTGGGTTTTGTACATTAGCTCCTTTGCAGCACTGAAAAGGAATCTGCGGGCCTGCGGACGGCAATCTGAAAAGGCAGTTTGAATCACAGCTTAGACCATCAGAGGAAAAAACGTCGTCGCCAGCGCTAAGGCTCAAAGCCTTTTAATTCTTTTTTTGTATACCCACCCACGCTAAATACAGACAGGACAATTTCAGAGATGCCAAGGTGTCTGGGTGGCTGTGTCTGAGCACTATTCAGAGATCATGAACTGTGGAAACAATGCAAGACTATTACCCTGGTAAGGAAACATTTGGCAGGCAAGACCACATCAGGCAGATTAAAGTTCATTCAATCATATGCTGCGCTGTGGCCTGCAGCAGTAGCATTACAGTAGCATGAACCGATTAGTCAAGCTAAATGAAAAACAGCTACAGTATTACAATGGATTAAAACACAGGTTAATGTAATCTTCCGATAACAGTATTACATTGTGCCTTAGCTAATGTCCTACTGTCACCCCAGCCACTATGTCCAACACACAATATCTGGCTGGATTCCAAGCACCAACCTCAACCATTTCCTGTTGGGAGCCCCACACAACATCAACATTAAAAGGAAACTTCTGACCCATGTTTCACCCTCCCCAGCAAAACAGCTCAATGAAAGACACTCTGTTTCAAAGAGAATGAAGTGTTCTCATTTTGTCCTGGTCTCAAAAATTTTTCAGCATGAATTTTTGAGAGCGACTCAAAAGCGTCTCTTCTCTCTTGGGGCAAGAAATAGATTGTCAATCATGGTTCAGTGATCAGGATGACATCCCAGTTACCAGGGTGATATATTACCATCAGCCTCAGTGCAACCACAAAATCCAATATTCCAAAGAAAAATCCCTGCACAGTTACAGTGCTGTGATAAAGTATTTGCCCCCTTCCCAATTTCTTCTATTCTTGCCTATTTATCGTCCTTAAATCTTTTTCTCCAGTTATTTTTATTATAAGACACAGAATGTGAGTAAACACAAAACACGCCGCCCCAGACCATCACACTTCCACCATCGTGTTTGACTGTTATGATGTTCTTAGCGAAGAATGCACTCTTAACTTTATGCCAGATGTAATGGGACCAATGTCTTCCAGAAAGGTCCACTTCTGTCACTTGAGGGTCATCAAGATGTTTTTTCGGCAAATGTGAGGTAAGCCTTTGTGTTCATTTTGGTCAGCAGTGGTCATCGCCTTGCAGTTCAAACAGGACAATCTCAGAGATGCCGAGGTGTCTGGCTGGCTTGCAGTGCTCCATGGATGGCATTTTTTGCCATGCCTCTTTCCTACTGAGGAATCGTGAACACTGACCTTAAGGAAAGCAATCGAGGCCTGCAGTTCTTTCTACATTAGCCTGGTTCTTTTGTGACGTCCTGAATGAGTCATTGATGAGCCCTTGGAGGACTTTTGGTCGGTTCGCCACCCTCAGGAAAGTTCACGACTTTCCCAAGTTTTCTCCGTTTGTAGATTGTGGCTCGCTCCATGGTTCATTGGAGTCCCAGAGCCTTAGAAATAGCTTTGCAAACCTTTCCAGAGGGATAGATGTCAATGACATTGTTTCTCATCTGTTCTTTTATTTCTTTAGATCATGGCATCATGTATCACTTTTTGCCTATTACACATTGCCAGACAGTTTCTTTGTAAGTGATGTTTAGATTCAACATGGCTGACAGTAATCACGCCTAGGTATAATCCAGTGAAAATAAACCCAATTATCAATAAAATTTGTTTAACTGGTTGATTAATAACTAAGGGGGGCATTACTTTTTCACATTGGGCCAGGTAGGATTGGATAGATTTTTTCCTTCAATGATTGATATCATAATTTAAAAATGGTATTTCATGTTTACTTGGGTTATCCTTGTCTATTAGAATCAGTTAAGTAGTTTAACCCTTTAATGCCCAACTATAGTAGAAATTGAAAGTAAAAATCTATGTATTCTGTTAATATGTCCTGGGGACAGGCTAATAACAACCCAATAGCAATTTTTAATTTTTGGTGACATATACATCACTCTTAAGTTTCAAGGATATGAAGAGAACTTTTGTCCATCATTGTTTTGGTAGTTGATATATAGCTGAAGTATTAGGCATAGCTTATTTTTCATTAGCTTACCTGTTTGTCAACTTTATCCAGTGATGAATGGGTGCTGCTCTATCGTGTGGATTCCACCATGGGGGCGGCCATATTGGAAAGGTTAGCCGGTGCAGCCAGTGTAGTGTCAGTTCCACTTTTATGCACCAGATGACAGCACTGATGGTCTAAATATGTCACTATGGGCATTAGGTTGCAAAATTTATGTGGGGTCAGTGGTTTGACAACCCCCAAAATCGTGAGACAAATTTGTCACAGGGGGCATTTAAGGGTTAATGATCCAAACCATTTAAGTGTGACAAATATGCAAAATAAAAAAAATTGGGAAGGAAGAAAATACTTTTTCACAGCACTGTGTCTGCAGCAAGGGACTGGATATGTATTAGCACATGTTGGCCATAAGCTACAAGTGTGCAGGATGAAGCATGACAAAACCTTACAAATATTAACAGACGTCAAATGTTCATCCTTTTCGAACAAGTATCATGCCAACGCCCATCAAATAAGACCACCTTCTTAACAAAAAATTATGAGGTCCCAGTTCCAAAGGAAACAGATTTCCTGGACCAAAATCCACAAAAACAGTGAAGGACATAAACGGGCAACGGTTGTGATATTTGACATAAAAACTGAAAACTGCAGAAGTGAAGGGCTTAGGGAAGCCAAACAAACAGTGATTTCCTGAGAATAAAATCATGAGGAGAGGTCACTGTGCACAGGACACAGCATGCAACTCTTTCTCTTTCCCTCTCGCTTTATCTCTCCCTCTCTCTCAGCAGATGGGGAAAGCCTGGCTCTGAAGGAAAGACGTACTTTCAAATCAATCTAGACTTACTCAGCCGGAGAGAGAGAAAAACTGTTTACAAGCAGTTCTGAAGCTTAATAAAGGAAAGAGCAGTTTATTAATGCAGGGCTGGATGGTCCAAGCATTCCCTTCCAGCAGAGGCGTACATGTCCTTTAACTCCAGCCTTTGCACTAAGTCTACAAAGTCAGCACAGGCAGTTAAAAGGCTGCACTTTCTGCTTCATAGAATGGACAAAAAGCCATCTCCAATAGCAAAGATCCTCAACACAGACATCCAGGTTTTACTTCATGCATGACCATTTTCTGATCTCTCAGATGCTCTGTTTGGGATTCTCAGGGAAACAACACTGCCATTGAAGCAAACTCCTAGAAACCTGACCCCTGCTTATCTAGGCACTTATCTAGGCAGGTGCCCCTTCAGTTTTTCTGAGCTCTGAGGAAGGCTAATGCTCACAGAATAAATCTTCCCAGCAAAATCAGGGCCTGCAGCATCCATACAGAACAACATCAAAGCCCTTCACTCAACCGTCATTTAATTATTCAAGCCTAACAAAGTTTTTGTCCAAAGAGAAATTACCAAAGGCAGTAAATTGAAATTTGATTGAGGATAAATCCAAATTTTTCTGTTTTTCAAGTACACCAATTTATGCACATAAGCGGCTAAAAATGTCATGGTCTTGGTCTATTCATTATATTTTATTAAAAATATGTATTCATTTATAAAAATTATGTGCTCATTGGAGAGATAATGAATCCTAAGTCCAGTTTGACTGAAACGGATTCAGGAAATAGACTGTCTTCAACAATTTTAGCTCAGCAATTAAATTTGTGCATGCATTGATTAATCTTTCAAATTGAACTGTAATGTGCTTCTGTTGTGGCCACTCAATTCATAAAGTTAATCTATATTTACACATTTCTCAAGTAATTCCCGACCACAGGCTTACCCGAATAGATTATAGTACATGGTGGTACCTTCAAGAAGTAAACTATCAACAACCTTCCAGTTAGGAATACCCACCAGTAATCAGGCCTGCATCTCAGAGATAAAAGCCTTTAGAAGTGTTGCGCCAGGATTCTCCGTTCATCGATCTCCATCAAGACTGGGGATAAATTCAGCTGCGTTTTTAAATTATTCATACTCTGATATACCCACGAGGGTCCCTCGCAAAGTCAGATATCCAGAGCCAGAGCGTCGTTCTAAACAGAGCGATAGAGAGAGGCCGTCGCTGGATCGAAGAATCGATTCACAGACACGCAGTCCCACCCAGACTGCGGCAGTTCAGCTGTACAGTGGGCCACTCCGCTGAGCCAAACTGTGTGAAACCCACCTGGTTGCAATCCAGCAGTTAAAATATCAATATATACTTTTTTTCATATGAAGTAATAATGCACTCAAAACCTTCTCACATTAGCATTATGGGTGCAATATTGATTCAATTCATTTGCCCACAAACATCTCCTTTGCACTGTTTTAACCAAGTCCATGGATTAAAATTTTATGGCCAAGAGTGGCCAGATATAAAGCCAGAGATGCCGATACATAACTTTTCATGACAATGAGAATCATTAACATTAAGACTGAGACATGTCTGGATATTACCATGCCAAAGAAAATTTTATGATGTCCCAAGGTAGTCTTCTTTCTCAATATGAACATCCGCTGGTGTATTCTCAAAGAAAAACAAAACACTTTATGTGCTTCAAGTAAATAGCGATGTGTAAAATGTAACTCTAGTACTTGGAATGAAAAAATAAACTTTTGTGACTACCATCAACTTGCCATATTCATCAAAACAGAAAACATCAAAAAACATTGAGCAACACCAGCCAATTCCGGCGCAGAGGCGAGGGGGGTTTAAATTTAATGCATGGCTGACAAAAGTAGAGGGCGCGGTCAGACCCAAGAGGGCCCCGATAAATCTCTCTGGCCCCCTGATCTGAAGGACTCCTCCCCCACATTCACACACAATGTCTCCAGTTACGTTAGCATGCAATTAGCCTACACTCCGTTCCCCTATTGCTCCCCACTCATTACTTGCCTTTCATTCTGGCATTTCCAACAACCCATCCTCTCACTGCTACTGGGGGCCATAGACAGAGATTTAGAGCACTGGACACAGACTGCTGCCTGGAACCTCCCATTATTTTTGACGTGTATTTGGGTAGAGAGAGAGACGGAGGGAGAAAAATGCTCTCCTCTTTGGCACCGTCAGTGGACACCTTTTCAGACCAGAAGAATACCACCTTGTACAGGAGGCTCCGCGTTTCTTTTTCGGATCATAGCTCAGTCTATTACTGGCACGGGTTGAGTTGGCTTCTCCAGAACCAGCCCTCTGTACAACATTAAGGAACCCGTCTGCAGTTTGCATGTAGCGTAGCGCCTGTTTCTTCCCAGTGTAATTATAATTTTTGTCAGACATTTTCCAGTTCCGCTGACAAAAGACCAATCACACCTCAGCCGCAATCGAGATGATTAGCGGTGTCCAATTAGATTCATCTTTTGGAGACAATGTAGGCGCAACTTTATTTATGAAACACATCAGTTAACCACTGGAACCTTACTTTGGTTCACTGTCATCATTAATGTAATTAGCATTAGCCGTCACTGGAACCTTCAGATTTACTTTAAGCATCATTAAACATGTAGGCTACCTCTAGGGGCAAGATAGATTTGTGTTTCTATTAGGAAAGTATTATTCACAGGTTAATTAAACAAATGCCATCAAAAATAATTGCGTAGCTGATTCAGTTCAGTCGTAAGAAACAGCAAATTCCTCGGAAGAATTACACACTGGGTCCAAACAACTCCGAGCTTGATGTTTATCCTGCACTTCACTAGTCCAGGGTTGCTCTCGTTCACGCGTTACATACACAATAAATCCCATTCTTCAGCCTCATTTAAACGAGTCGAATCTCCAGTGGAGTGGACGCCGCGCATGACTGGCGTAGAACCTTACGATTGTAGTTACCCGCTCATGCCTAATTGGGATAGGGACAGGAAACAGAAAGTCACAATAAATAACACTGTCATTTTTTAAACACTATCAATGAGCTCAGAGTTTAACATTTCGCACTCTGCAGACAGAACAAAGCAAGGTTATTAATCCCATTACAAAATCCGGAGAAAAACACCATACAAACTGAATGGAATTATAAATAAAATCTAAGCTCCTCACTGTGGGGAAGAAAATGAAATCAAAAAACGCAAGGAATCTCACTTGCAACCTGCAACACAAAGTCCAAACACATAAATAAATATTAGTCTTGGACCAGACCTTATATGAGTCAATAAAGGGGGTAGGTGAGGGGACACAGATGAAGCATGGGCATGTTGATAGCAAAACAACATTAGCTTTTGTAGACTTTATGGCTAAAAATATTTTTTAATATCCTGCACCACCAAAAAATTGCTGATTTACTCAATTTTTTTTCATGTACTGCACATACCAACTGAAATTCATTATTAATACGATGTGGGCCAATTCTATCGTCTTCTTTCCAAACTCCATTCCCTTTGATGCGGACTAAAAAATAAGTTTCTAGCAACACCATTGTTTCTGAAAAGGTTACCAGTACAAAATGAGGTTTCAGATTTCTGAGGTACTATAAACACAGACACACCTATGAGAACTTTGGCCCTAGACAGTCAGTTGTGTCAGACAGGCGAGGCTGTGTTGGACAGGATCATTGTTCTTGGATGTTGCTATGCTGTAGCTGCTTTTAAAGGAGTTCAAATATGCCCAGATAGCTAGCAGTGGTGAGTTGGCCCCTATCCTGCCTGTAGGAGTGGAGAGGATTGGGGAGTGGGTTACAAGACAATTTGTGAACAGGGTCCACTTCCTCCCCAGTGAAAAGCATGTCTGGGCTTTGTCTCTCAAAAGAGGATGATCTCACACAGCCCGTATCATGCATTCACATACGTATACCCTCATGGATATCTACACCCCCTACACCAGAACTCCACCATCTTATGTTTGTCATGGTCACTGTATGTATCCAAATATTCCATTCATGGGACAGATGCATCAGTGTCCAACTTGGTTTCTGGCTCAGAGCTCTGTTCACATCCCTGCTGTTGGTGAAGCTAAACGTCATTCTGATATACTGCCTTCCCATTCATGTGAATGGCAGTGGGTTAGTCACGGCAAATGTCTGCACTGATTACACCCCGTTTATTGGACAGATGTGTCAGTGTCAAGCTCCAAGTGTTGACACTGGAAAATTACTTCTCTGCCACTGTCTAAGTCAAAAGAGTCCTGATTTTCCGGCTCAGCATGAATACTAATAAAAGGGTGTGGGCCAATGCAGGTTCTTCCAGGGAGGCCATCAGAACACCCACCCCCCCCCCCATCATGGACAATGAAGAATCAAGGGAAATAGGAAACTAGGGGCTCAAGATCCGTTCAGTAACATACCTGCTTAAAAAAATAAATAAATTACTAGCATTTTCAAGCTAAACTGAGGTTTGACTGAGTTGTTAAAGAGTTCTTTCATACACTCTCAGGTGTTGAACATTAAACTTTAACCAAATCCTTTGACTGCTCTTTTTGGGATTATAGAAGGGAAGGAAAAGCCAACTACAGAAAAACGACGCATTTTGTCCTTTGCCTCCCGGTTGGCCTGACAGTAATTCTGCTCAGGTGGAGGGATGTTTCCCCCCCCCCACTCATGCACAATGGTTGGAGGACATGTCCTGCTTAAAACTGGAGAAAATTAGATATTCATTTGAGCAATCAATTGGGAAACTTCAGAGATCGTGGGGTCCTTTCCTGGAAGCATTCCAGACTCTATAAAGGCTTGACCCTTAGTTGCAGCCTAAATATGCTGCACACTTTTTTCTTACTCTCAGCGCAGACTTTTGGTCTGACAGTGGTCTTATATTGTGTATAGTGTACTGGCAGTGACTGGGGAGGGATTATTTTGTATGTAGGTTTTTTTTTCCCTTTTCAATTATTTTTGTTTTACTTTATTATTTTTCTTTCTCTTTTCCTTTTCTTCGCTCTGATGCACTGGTGCTAGCCCCAATTAATATATATCCATGTTTATATCATATCTCTGACGATCAATCCGCTTTGCACCCCTTAAACTATGAAAGAAGACTTCAATAAAAAGATCTTGATTTAAAAAAAAAAAAAAAAAAAAAAAAAAAAGGGGGTCTGTGCACCTTCAGGGGTAAGTACTAGGACTGTATTTGCGCACCTTGGTAAAATGTCGGCTCACTTAAAATTTTCCCACATTATGGAAAACAGATCTTGTATTCATTCACTGCAATTGGCATTCAACTTTTTTCCTCTTGAAAATGAAGGAAAATGCCACTGAGCACAGAGATCGCTTCTCATAACCAACATATAAATACTATGAGCAATGGAGTAGAGATACCACATTTAGCCACTCTCCATGAACATTAAAAGATGTTGCCATGGCTTATATGGGAAAACCATGATTTAATCTTCATAAATCAATGAGAGCAAGAAGCATTTGACACAAAAAATAAAAATACAGGGCTACTCTTCATTGGAAAGCCAACAATGGGATGCCGTACCATCCATCATAAGGTCTGCATGTCTGCATGCCTGAGACTTCAGTAAATCAGTGTATGAGACCAGCACTGCAGCTGAAATCTCCAGCCTGAACACAATATCCCTGACAAAGCATTCCTCTGAAGCAAAGGAGGAAAAGACTGTGTGCACAACCACAACCCCCCACCCCCTCATATTTATTACCAATCCCAGAATGCATTGCCACTCTGACTGACAGGGCCAATTCAATTCCACAACACTACGAGATCATTCATTCGAATATGTACACCAGTGTGCATACTCCAACCACAAATTCAGGAATACAAACTACCAAGTTATATTTCAGTCCAGTCTTTTTTAATCAAGGACAAGAATTTCTATAGAACAGCACAGCAAACCAGGATAATCCCGTACACCTACATAGAACCTTGCTGACAGAGCTGAATATCAATGTGAGTTTGCAATCTATTTTTACAGTGTGTCCAAGAGCAACAACATTATACAGACTTCATTCGCGATCTGTATTTCATAATACTTGTAGTCTTGCTTGCTGATCCAGGGGTAAAGGACAGTGATAAATGTATTACAAAACCATATTGCCTGGAACGGAGTGTTTGTGAACCGTTTTTGCACAACACTGAGGGCAGACTTCATTACACCAAGGTAAAATGAATGCAGGCCATTATATTTCCAATGTTACCCAGGAAAAGCAACACAGACAGCCTATTTAAAGATATACGAGTAAGGCTTACAAAATAACCATCTGGCATAGTCTATTTCTGAGGGAGGTGGTAATGTTTCCAATCTAAGCAAGGATGTAGGAGTGCCAAGCTTGAAAATGGTACACAATTTCGCACTCTTGTCAAATCGAAGTTACTGTGTGGGAATGGTTATTTCCCCCACAGAATACAGTCACAGTTAGTGGATTGCATCTTGAAGTCCTTTGTACAGTTTAAATAAATAAGCATCCCAGTGGAAACAAAGCCAAAGCTGGAATACAGGAAGCTGTGACCTTTCACAGTCACCTCCCCCCTCCTCACATTATCAGACTATGAGTCCAAATCCCATCTGCAGCTCCTCAACTCCGCAGGAAATTCCTGACCTCGTGTTCCCAGCACAAATCACTGCATGTACACAATCCAAACTCAGGCACCCAGTGATTTATCAAATAGCATTCCCATAGAATTCCACAGGATCTCTACCAGTCATTGAATTAATGCTGAAAAGTGGCACAGAATGGGAAAAGAAAATATAAAAATAAGGAACAAATCTAAGCTGAAATGTCTCCTTCAAACCACTTTAGTTTTCTTCAATTAAAAAGAGAATCATTCATTAAAAATGAAATCAAACACAAAAACAAACTCAGGCAGCAGTCCCACATTTATTCCAACAGCCTCTAGGGCGGGACTCATTCTCTCCTTGTGTTTCGATGCTACACCCAAACGGACATCCAGGCACCTCACACTACACAGGACAGGAGTGTCCAGTCTTGTTTCTGAAGAGATCTCTCGTCGAGAAGGTTTTCATTCCAACCCTATTTAGGCATACCTGACTTGACTAATTAGCGACTCAGTTCAGAGCCAAGCAGTTGAATGAGGAGTGTTTTGTTTTGGTTGGAGTGAAAACCTGAAAGATGGTAAATCTCCAGGAACATGGTTACACAGCCCTGCTGTAGGAGCTCCAGAGGTTTTTGAAGAGACATTTGCTGCTCATGTGGGCCAATCTGGAGGAGGAGAATAAAAGCTGATAGAAAATAAAAGCCATCTCCCTTCTTTTTTTTTTTTTTTAATCCACCAGAATGGCAGGGTGGTCCTAGTAATTTACGGGTGAGCGTAGAAACACCAATAGTGCTCTGCGGCTGCTAATATCGCTCCCTGGAGATCAGCCCCAGATTGAAGCATGACCGGTAGGTAGCCAATCAGAGTCTCAATGGGTTATCTGGCCGATAATTACCGGCAGCAAGTCGATCGGTGCATCCCTAGTTATTGCCACACTAGTGAGCAGACTACTATGAAGCCTGCATGACATCACTCCAGCCAATTCCCCAAACTACACTTTTAAGGAATTATTGCCCAGACTAAGTGCTGCATGGCCCACATCTGGAGATTAACGAGCGATCACTGTGGGAATGCAGGATGTGCGAGTGTCTGCATGAGAGCAGGGGAGAGTGAGAGAGAGAGAGAAAGAAAAGCCCAATACCGCATCCACTGGCATGCAGCCGAGAGACTCTGCCCAACAAGGAGGAACAGCTGAGGACTTTTCCATGGCGAACAGCTGAGCCAGTCTGCAGGCTTAAACCCAGACCGAAGGCCAGGAGGCTCGTGTCATATCAGATACAAAAATCTGAGAACAATCTCCCCTCATTATTGCCTAATGATTACATTTGTTTGGATTTAATGATTACTAACTGCAAGCACAGTGATATTAACTGTGACTGATGGTGATTTCATTGGTAGTTTTTGATCTTAGTCTCTGTTCAGGGGACAAACATTCCATTTTTTCTCACAAGAGTGTTAAATAACCCCTCAGAACCAGAACTTTAGAGCCTTATGCCACATTTTGTCCTTCCTAATACATTTCTTAGATCACCGACAGCACAGAACCCACCATCTTGGGACTGATTTTCAGAGCAATTTCATTAGATCTAAACTGTTAATCCATCAATAATAAATAGACTAATAAATTCCCAATGACATCCAGAAAAATTGTTATTCTGCTGCACTAGATCGCTTTAAAGTCATCAATCTGTTTTAATATAAGATTTTTAACCCACAAGCCTATATTGGGGACATTTACAAACAAAGGCAAGGCCTGCCCAGGAGGAGCCCATGCCACAGCGCTCTCCTGGGAACAGCCCATGCCATAGGAATCACCCAATTCCAACAGCTGTAGGAGTCGGAGGGTGGTGATATCATCCATTTCCTCCTGCCTAACCACAGTCATCTCTGGGGATCGCCAAATCACTGTCCTCCAAATTTCCCATTCATGAATAACAATACACAAGAGGATATGACCTCGTCTAGTAGCTGAGGTAAGTCCGGTACACAGGAAATGATGCGGGTGTGAGAAGCTAAGTGGGCCACTTTTCCAGGAAGCGAGGGTCCTACAAGGCTCAAGTTCCGGCGTTTGGTTCTCCTTTGTTCCAGTGTTGTACGTTGTAAATAATTTTTGGGGATTGGTTATATGCTGCTCAGTAGTCAGTACATTTGAACTCAGAGCAGTGTTTCCCATACATTGACGAGACTATGGCGGGCCGCCATAGTCTCAATATGCGCAACTGCCGCGTGTTGAGATTACATGCGCACATTGAAAAAAAAAAAAAAAAAAAAAAAACGGAAAAATAGGAAAGGTACAAGAGGCGAATTTACGACCCCCCGCTCAGCAAAATGAGAAAATTCTCCCCCCCTCAACAAAATGAGAATCATCTCCTCTTCCTCCTCTCCACCCTCCACCCTCCCCCTCCCCCCCATTCAATAGAATGACCCACTCCAGACATCAGTCTGCCACCACAAAAAAAAATTCTGTGGGAAACACTGCAGAGACATGGAGAGCTGACTAACTGGGGACTAACACACAGACTCGGATTCACTGGTACACAAACACACACACACACACACGCACGTGCATATGCAAGAACACAAGCACACCCAAAAAAAAAAAATCACAAATGTACCACTGCCAAATATAGAAATACTAACACTGACACACATAGATTCACACAGATAAACAGACCAAACATATCATCGATAAATGTAGAAAAATACTGACACATGCAAACACACAAACACCATAACAGCACCAAAACCACACAATTCAGGCATTCCAATAAACCATGAGACATCACATAGTCTGAAATGCTTGGACTAACTTTGCCAAAGAAATACTGACCAAAAGACTCAACAACACATACAAAACAACTTCAATCGAAAGCTGAGGATGGCAGTGACTTTCAATCACCAAGAAAGGAGATTACTTTCCAATGATAGCACAGCCAGTCATATTTTAAAAAGAGTGTCATGCTTGAGCATCGTAAATCAATGGAGAAGTATATATGACAGACATATGAGTGCGCAATCTGCCTGAAGCCATTTCTGAAATAGCTGCTCATTTTTAACCAATGCGAGATATTACCAGCACTTGAAGGTCATTCAACACTAGCCCACCATGGCGCTACTCGGTGGAAGCTGCTCACCCTGAGAGGGTACCATAGAGTCTGGCACAGTCAAGCAAGTCACCAGCTTTGACAAGGTGATGGATGCAGGTTGCGTATGTGGGGACACTAAATCTGAATAGTTCTTTACTGGGGAAGTTCAGTTTATATGCAGGATATGAAGAGGAGGCAGGGGGATCTCATGATTTATTCATGACCTACTTTCTCAGCACTGCAGGAATTTAATAACTACCCACTGTACAATAGAGGGAGGGTTCTTTAAAACCGGGTTGAATGCCATTCAGAGCATGAGAACAGTGGGCATTCAGGCATCTAATTCTTTGAAAATTCACCATATGCCTCCAGTGTCTGTAGTTGAGAGATACACAATCAGCAGAGTGAGAAATGCAAAAAATATTTTTGTTTCAATCTGAACCTAAATATCACAATAAACATTTAAATCTTCAATAATGCAGAGCTTACACATCATTCCCTTCAAGACAAATACTCGTATCACAAATTTGAAGCAATTCAAGATTTCATTAATGTGTCCTGGACAATAAGATGTGAGCAATGAACACGGCTCGCTCCACAAACGTCATTCAAACATTAAGATAAAACATCACTCAAATGGTCCTGTAGGCTTCCAACATCTTCTCAAGAGGGAGAAACTCGAGCAGCCGTTTCCTGTCGGGCTGTAATTTTAAGATGCGGAACTATTGATATTAAATAACGGGAATTCATAAAAATAAGCCTTTAGTCAACTACAGCAGTTGCTTTTAACTCTTAACTGAATAGCACTTCACAGAGCATTGACTTAATCATTATCCAAATATCACATTTGTGATGACCAAATATTAAGTGACAACAGTCAAAGTGATGTTAAATGCAGTGCAGCATGCTTCAACAGTTTCAGACTTTTCATTTTGCATTTTGTCAGGGAAGTCTAATGACCCCTCTCAGAAAAACACATCATTATTCCACATTTGGTCTTTCACAAAAACAAATACCAGTACATTCACAATGTCATAATTAGATCCTGTAAGTGAACCAATCCTTTTACAATAGATTTTCAGAATTACATGTGGTAATATGAAGCTGTGGGTCTCTATTAAGAACATTCACAAAAATATGCAACTTTGGAATGGATTTTCTCAAGCTAAGAAAAACCCTGGCCACTGGGGTTGTCCTGACAATTTCACTGAAAGTCCAGAAAATGCAAAGTGAGAGGTAGGAGTCAGACTGATAATTGATACCTCCAAATGAAATTTCAAAGTTGCAGGGAAAGTGAGCAATTAAAATCACAGCTAAAACAAAAATACTTTAGCCACATTCAAAACACTGACTTATGCAAGAATACCATTCCCCAGCCAGGAGGTCCACTGAGCACATACACCATTTTATGACAGTTAAATTCAGCAGCAATGCCCGTTTGAACATTCGTGTTTTGCATCACTTTGATTTTGACAGTGTTACAAGATTTCATTTTAGAAGTATCTCATAGCAATCCCACTGCAAACTCAAGGTCCTGGCCAATGCATTACGAAGACAAACATTGCCAAAAACTGCAGGCCATTCATGGGCGCTGCAAAATTTTGAAAGGAACATTGAAAGCAAATTGGAAAAATTTGCAGATGATACAAAATTGGGAGGTTTGGCAAACAATTTAGAGCCTGCTAATTTGAATCAAAATGATTTAGATAGAATCTAAAGGAGGACAGAACCTTTCAAAATTAAGTTCAATGTAAGTACATAAGCTCTACATTTGAGAAAATGCAGACATTAGGCAGGATTACTTTACAGGAGGGTTAAATTGGACAGTGATCGACTTGAAAAAGACCTGGGAATAATTTTTGAAAATAATCTCATCAGATTGGAGCCATTGCGCTGAAGCAGTAAAAACAGCCAACAAAATGTTGGGACATACAGCTAGAGTTATTAAATTTCAAACAAATGAGGTTATGCTTACTTTATACAACACCTTTGTCAGACCACTATCGTGCACAGGTCTAGGTTCTACAATAAAGATATAGAGGCTCCAGAAAAGGCTCAAAGAAGAGCCAACCAGTTAATTCTTGGTATTAAAAGATACAAGCTATGCTGAAAAGTATCTTAATCTCTACAACCTCAGTAAAAGGAGACTTTTGGGTGATCTGACAGACTTTTAAACACATAAAGGGGATAAATAAAGTTACACAAAGGATGATTTAGGCTAAATTTTGTTAGCAAAACTAGGGGTCATGAATGGCAGTCAGGTAATGCTGAATTTAGCACTGAAGTATTTTTCAAGCAGTGAGTGGTCAAAGTGTGGTATAGCTTTCCAGGTCAAGTCATTGCGGTAGAAACTCCAGGAATTATCAAGATACAGTGATAGCAAACTTAAGGACTTGATATCTAAGATATCTAAGAGTCAGGAATAAAAAGACAAGCCTTATTGGGCTGAAAAGTATGTTCTCGCCACTCGTGTTATGGTATGTTAACCTTTATAAATATGTTCAGATTTACTTTAGCATTGACGGTCAAATAAACTATTGAAATAGATCTGTTGGCCATCTCACTGAAAGTTTTTTTTTTCATTCCCAATACAACCAGATAAACTACTTTCGAAAAAAATGAGACTATACACACGTGAAATTCTGCTTAGGTCCCACGTATTATGAGGATTTGGCCGAGGCCGATTCATTTCTTTCCTTTTGATGTTCTCATTGGTGAAACAGTTTGGAAAATAAAATAGTACCTGCGCCTAATAGTCTAGTAATACTCTAGGCCTAATTATTAGGCAGTGAAACAGCCGAGATGTTACCACCCTTAACCAAAACGCAAACAATATCTACGAAAACATAGTTGCTGACTCATTTGCAGCAATTTTCAACTGCTCAGATGTACAGTGAAAAGAAAAAACAGCCTAATTGAATGACACAGCGGTAACTGGGCAGCATTGACACCAGCCTTAGCTGACTGAGTGCGACACTTACTTTCTCCTGTACTCGTCCCTTTCCCTCTTGACTTTCGCCAACACGTTGTAAAGCGCCCTTAATTCTGGCGTGATTGTATCGATCTGGACCCCGACCCCGTCCGGGTGTATCCAAGAAACACCGGGACCCTGAAGAGTCTCGAACCGCTCCCCGGATCTCCTGACGTGAGTGTAACTCCATATGGTACCCGGTAAGCGTGAACGATAAGGCCTCGGAGTTGGCAGTTCCGTGAAGTCCGTCTGGACTGCTTGATCGCGGGTGAAAAGACATCTGTAGCGTGAATCTTCCAACGCCTGCTGCAGTCGATTTTCCAGCAATTTGTTTCTCCGTTCCAGTTCATGTACTTTGGCGAGGAAACAGCGAAAACGCAGATTCAGTGTCTTCAAGACATGGATGTTGGAGCCCAGATCGTTCCGCAGAGCACTGGTCTGCACTGCACCCGAACCAGTGGCTGAGGCGCCACTGACCGCGGCTAACCCCGCGCCCAGCAAAGATTCACTAAAAAGTAGCGAGTTCATAATTCCTGTCCCACCAAAAGGCGAGTGTATGCTACGATCAGAGATATATGTATACACCCGAGACGAGAACTGCCAGCCCGCACACCGTCCTGTTTAGCTATAGCAACCTTAAAGAGAAAGGGCGAAAGGATGCAGGCGACTGAAGCCTATATTCCCGGCCCCCAATCAAAGAGGCCAGTCCACCGCGAACGGGGCTAAATTAAGAATCCTTGAAACGCGGATGATAATGCAGTGAGCACTGTCGCATCCATTGCTTTCATCGTACCACGTCATTAAAAATAACACTTGAATCGACAAATAAAAAAATGAGTACAAGTCTCAGTACAAAAATGTATACAAAAGCAACCGTAGTTCATATTTTCAAGTTGCGGATTCTTGTAGTGGCGTATTTGCGCCTGTCATCCCCTCCAAAGAAAACTCAGCACATTAATACAAAATTAAGATACAGCGAAGACTGTGTTTGCAAACCCCCTCAGCTGTGTCAAGTGCTGCTGATGTTGTAGCTTCTTCGATTACACCACCCTCTGCTGTTCTCCTGTCTCGCTCGGCGCTAGTGGTTGGTCCTCCGCAGCACTGCGTGTTCTTTTCTCTTTTTGTCTTCTGAAGCTCTGCCTCCTAGGTGCTGCCAGGAATCGTGTTACCGACAGCTTCTGTATTGGCGTACTGGACAACACTAATGCTTGCTTGCAGATCATCCGACCAACCCGTGCGCGTGCGTATATTCCTACATCGTCACATCACTCCAGTCCAGCGAGATTGTAGAATCTCACCCAGCTCTGCTTTGATCTGTCAATATAGTTTGTGTCCTATTTTGTGTCGCGAAAATGTTTGTGATTTAGGAAAGCATTTCTATATTTGGGAATCAATTCAAATTCGTCATCGCGTGTTTTGCCATTTCCGAAGTAATGTAGCCACCCCTGAACACATGGAAAGCATGAAATTAAGAAAACTGTAGGGTTTCTTAAAATTCTAGGATTACATTTGGTGATAAGACGAACTCCACGATCGGAAAAGGCGGGCCCCTTGGACTTGAGAACGACTGCACCTGACAAGGCGTTTGACTTTTTCACGTGAAAATCAACGACGCGGCGAAGCCAACGATTGCTATAGCGTGCACAGAGCCTTTCACAAAGCACGACTAATTTCACATATCACGTTTTTTGTTTGCCATGCGAAATATTCAGCTTAGGCAACATATTTTGTTGAATGGTGATCAATTTTTTCTTCAGTTAACACATTGCAGGGTCTTTTACAGGCAATGTTGAAACGAAAATGAATTAAATTGTTGGAGAACTGCAAGCGTCCACTATGGGCCGACGTGCTCCAAGTGGATTCCAAAATGCTGCGAAATCCAGCCTATAGCCTTACAAGAAATTATAGCCTAATGGCATTCTTTACTTGAGCGAATAAGGATTTTTGGAACGAACGAATGAGGTCAGCATATGAAAGTGTAGGAACTGTGCGAGGGCCGAAAAATTAGATTTTAAAATCCAACCCCCCATCAAGCAAGAATATGCATTCAATATTGGCTATTTACTATTTAACTTTTCTCATTCGACATCATTCGCTACGGCGACACATAGGGTAGACCTACGCATGACAAAAGAGCGGCTAAAGTCGGAAACAAGCCCATGGTTGGTAATTGTGGTATCACTAAAATTCATTAAACAGTTTCACTATTTTTTTTTTTTTTTCGTGCAGTGCGCGTGAAGTAAAACGATTTTATCGAAACTGCGTTGTAGGCTACCGCATGACTTTGCTGTTAACTGCAGAATATGTGAAGTGGATGCAGAAATTATATTTTTTGTGAGGATGTGGGCCTATAAATTTACCTTCATTTAATGCAGGGCGAAACAGGGCTGTAACTGACGATTTAATACATTGGTAAGCAATTGCTAATATTTGGAAAATATGATTTACTTCGTCTTAATGTAAGTGCGGTAGGTTTATAAAATTTGATCCACTAGGCTACTACTCGGAGAGCAAATACGGTTGTTTCCAATGGAATGTTAAAACCAGACTGTGGACTTGCTCAAATGACGAGGAAAGCAACACGCTCCCCAACAAAATAGCGCTCAATCTTCACTCAAGGCGACCGCCGAAATGGTTTCACTTGCTTAAATAATAGGCTAGTAATGCCGGAGAATGCCTGGATCCCTTATCAAAGTCAATCCTTTTTTTTTTTTTTAAGAATATCGATTAAAAAAAATATGAAGGTATTCTTTGTCATTTTCTCATCAGGTTCTACAGACGTTTTACCTACCCTGATCAAACCGGACATTTTTAAGTGAGGTCAGTTAAATATTCGGACATAGGCGCAATTTTAAGGGCTCCTATTCCAAAAGCAGACCTCAAATCAAGTCAGCTATAGTTTCACGCCATTGAGTTTATCTAAACTATTTCGAAATTACAACATGTTTTGCCAAACAATATAAATACCTCCAAGAGTCACTGTATTACATTCATTCGACAGGAGCATTTCAACTGAAGCCCCACCAAAAAAATCATAAAACCCAAATCAGAAGTTGGGATGCTGTGTTAAATTAAAATTGAAACCAGTGATTGTTAATGATCTTTGACCTGCATTACATTGAAAAGAATACAACACCACATAATTTGATATTTCACCACCAATCGTATTTTTCAAAATAAACACATTTCAATTTTGGTTCTTGCTCCATTTAAATTAAAAAAAAATTGTGTCTTAAGTTTTTACTACTCTACTGTTGCCATTTTTCTTCACAACACCATATAAACATTTAGGAACTGCGGACAGCAAGGGAGTCAGTGTTTCAGATACAATTTTGTCAAATTCTTCCTACAAACAAGTCTTGCTATGCAACAATACAGTCTTCTTTGTCCGTTTTGCAGTTCAAAATATGCCTCACATTATGAAGAAGAGGAGTTGGAACTGCAAGGCAGACCGTTCCAGCACCTGCCCTTTGTCTCCCAGTCATATGCTATTGCAATGCATGCAGAATCCAGTTTTGTGTTTTGTCAAAATATGCATGTCCCTGGAAAAGATTTGGAAGGAAACATATGCTGCTCCAAAATCTCAATGTACTTTTCAGCACTATTGATGCCTTATATAGGACAGAGCATGGCTCTTTGGACTTGAAGCTGATAGAAGTCTTCATAGAACTTTTCTTTTGTGGTCCAGAGCACATTTCTTCCAAAGAAGACCTGACATGTTGATTCCACCGACCGCAACACACATTTCCAGTGCGATGGCCCATGACAGATGCCCCCAAGCCTTATGAAGTTGACGGTGTTCTTGGAGACTTAAAATAAGGCTTCGTTTTTTTTAGACAGTGAAGTTTTAACTGACCTTTGTGGATATACCTAGGTATTGCTGTAGGCTTCTTGACAAAGGCTTGCCAAATTAATCCTCAGGCCATGTGGTTATATCACGTGTAGATAAATGCAAGTTCTTGATGCAGTGCCTAAAGCTCAAGCCGCTGCCGTTTAAGCACAGAAATTCCTCCAGGTTCCTTGAGTCTCCTAATTTTGTAATGCATCATAGAAGGTGAAATATTGAAAATCAATTCCTACCTTCGAGGACCATAGCTTTCAAAACCTTTCAATGACCTTTATCATGCATTTGTAGGCATATTGGCAATCCTTAACCAATATTTTCTCCTGAGTGACTAGACCTTTCCAGGATACTGCTTTGGTACCAAATCATGATTACAATCACTTGCTGACATCTGTGCTTTATGATCAGATCATTATTCTTTTACTCTTTTTTTTAAACCAAATCACTAATCCCAAATTTCCCGTCCCAATTTTTCTGAAATGCGTTACAAGCCCAAATGGCACGGGTGAGTGTACTTTTTCCAAGTAAAATGAAGTTGACCAGGCAAAACATTAAGTATCTTGTCTTCATACTGTCTGCAATGAAATACAAAAATACAAGTCAAGAGTACATTTAGAAATAAATTCTGTTTTTATGTGCATTTCTCATACGATCCCAACTTTTTCAGAGTGTACGAAGTGAGCATCTCTAACCGTTTTCGGAAGCTCAGCTAAACAAATCAGGAATGGGGCTTTTGGAGAGTGAGCCATTAAATATTTATCTGATACAGTGAGCAGCCACCAACAAACCTGTAGGCAATAGAATATAGTCTATTATGAGCTGGGCACAGAAACACGACCTGGGAAGAGCCCCATACAATTCAGTACTAACATTAAAAGCAATTTTCGCGCAAAACCCTCACGGTGCACGTGCAACCTAACATGAATACGCTAGGACAGTGGGTAATCGATCCAGTCCAAAGTGAATTATGCTCAGAACTGAGATTTGCGGGGCAGTGTGATTCAAAGGATCAATTTTACACGTAGTGCACTGCTCCACGCAATCCCAATCGAGATTTACGACCAGTGGCGTAACAATAGGATGTGCAGAGAGTGCAACGGCACCGGGGCCCGGCGGCAGGGGGGGCCCACTGATAGGCACTACCGGGCCCCAATAGGCAATAGTATAAGTGTTATTTTCGCTGTTAAAATTCTGAAAGTATCCTCAACCCATTAATATTGTTAATTCCACACTGCATGCTACTGCATATTTATACCACTGCAACTGCATTCATTACTCAGTCATGGTGCTGGCAAGTTGGCGTCATCATGATACATTCATCATTTAAACTAAACAAAAGTCGTTATAACATGAAATAATTTAGATTTCTTTTTGGAAAATGCTTAATAAAACAAGCAATGATAAGTTTATTCTGCTGTTGAAATCATCATTGAGACAGCAAGTGTTTCTGGGTAATGTACAACATTCCATAGACCACCCACGTGACGATGTCACGGTCCGATCGTTTAATCCAAGGACAGTCTGTGGTTTAATCTTGCATGCAAGATAGGCTACAAACGAAGTATTTATGCAGGAAGCGGCAAGAGCGTAAGGAGCAGGAGGAAAGGTTGGCCAAGGTGCCGAAATTAAGCACATTTGGTTTCATAGCTAAAAGAGTCTTAAAAGCCGCTCTCCCCTTTTCTGCATGAGCGTGAGCACAGATCAACTGTTTTTACGATGTCCACTCGCTCGCTGATTATTGTTCCCACAATTGCTTGCTGTTCACAAAATTTCAGATCATTCCAATAAAGTTATGTTAATGTGTTGTCCATTTACTCGTTATGCCTTATTGTTCTTGATGATGACCATTATTAAGATAATAATTTTAAGATAATAATGTTAAGAAAAAATAGGAAACTTTATATTATTGAATGAAATAGTGTAGTAACCCTTAGTGTGTGTTGTAGCCTAAGAAGGCCCTATAAAATTTGGAGAAGCTTGAGTTTTACCAATATAATTCACCTTTATCCATGTAGAAAAACCAAAACCTGCGTTGGCATATAAACATGAAGGGTTTATATCGTCAGATTTGCACGCGGGCCCACTTGAATCACGTTACGCCGCTGCTTACGACCCTTATAGACCCAGAACCAGGGTCTGCTTATTTGCTTAAAGTGACAGAACCGTTCATGGGCATTTCTGAGAAGGGTATCCCATGGGACATTCAGAACAGTACTGCTGGCATGCCCCAGCCGGGGCATATAGCTAGAATTAACCCTTTTCACTTTTTCACCGGAATCGCAAATACCGCAAATTAATTGGGTAGGGCAACTTTGAAAATGGATAACTCCAGCAGTTTTTGAGCTAGAATTAAGATCTATAGCTCAAAATGTTTGGTTTGATGTGCTCTTTCTTTTGAAATTCAATTTATGTAAATTAGTCCCTTTTAAAAGTCGACAGGGGTCAAAAGGTCACGTAATACCGAAAAAGCTTGAAATTTAACCCTAGTTTCCTTTTGAGCAAAGTTTTGTGGGAAAATCCAACAGAAATCTAACCAAACTCATTTTTTCTGATAGATTAGACACCAGGGCAGTTTATTAGAAAGACCACAGACAATACATAAAATAATTCAGGTTGTACAGTTAGAGGTAAATATGCATAAACTTTGGAAAAATCTCCGCTGAGCCAGCACAATACACTGTTTTTCCGTACAGATTTGCTGGATACTTACAAATAATCAATGTATCAGGTGGATCTGTCGGTTATTTACAAAGATGACATTACTGAAGAGCAGGGCTGCCCAACTCTGTTCCTGGAAAGCAACCATCCTGTAGGTTTCTACTCCAACCCTAATTCAACACACCTGATCAGCTCATTTGCAGCCCGTCAAGATCTCTAACTGGGAAAGCAGGTGTGGTTTGCTCTGGTTGGAGTGATAACCTTCAGGATGATATCTCTCCAGGAACAGGGTTGGGCAGCCCTGCTGTAGAGTATGTTATTGCTGGTCATGGCGCTAAACTGCTCTCATGGAAAATAAATGAGTACCGGTATACATTTGCTTGTGTATTTTGAAGACAAAAGCACTAATGCATTTGTCTGTCTTTCAGTCTGAACATGCTTAATGGTTTGACCAGAATCGGCCATGACCAACTAATACATATTCTACAGTAGATGGCTTATTTAAACCTACAATTTCCAAACGACATTGCAAGGGCTAGTGGCCAAACTAGGTTGAACAGTGGAAAAAAAACTGCATACACCAGAATTGCCCACAGCTCCATTCAAAACAGTGTTCTGTAAAGAAGATTCATCAAGAAGAAACCATATCAATATCATCACAACCTGAGCTAGTAGACTCTTGTGAATGTATAAACTGCGCATAAAGGTGCCTTACCCATAGTCATCATCAGATTCTTCCTCATCAGAGGACAAGTTCTGTTCAAGCATGTCATCCTTGTTGTCACCCTCATCCTCTTCCAGTGTATCCTCATCATCTGACTCCAGATCCTTGAGTGACAGATTCTCAGACATTTGAGGCCCTTCAAACCAAACCATTTCCAACCAGTTGTCTGCATTCACACGCCATCCATGGGCAACTAGACCAAATTCCCCAAGCTGAGCTTTTCTGGCATTTTTCCATATGAAGGCCACATGGTTGGTGCGCTTCTGCTTTTCCTCTAGGACAGCTCTGTATGGTGGCAGGCAGCATGGATCTGACGACTTTATCTTTCCGAGCGGGTCATCCTGTGTCTTCGAGGCATACAATTTTTTGAAAGGGTGAAGTTACCATCATTTACCTGGCTGACATTTTTCAAGCCATATAGACAACACACAAACTCCTCCAGAGTTGCAGCCACATCCATATCCATTTTATCTGAACTTCCAAGGGCGCACATTGCTTTGGTGAATCTGTCCTTTTTCACCATCACTTCGTATGGCTTTTGTTTGCCTTTCCTCATGAAAGATGCGGTATAATCACACCCGAATAGAGCATGAAGAGCGGGCAGAGCGTGAGCTATCTCTGAGGTGACTTTCACGGCCAATTCAGATATGTGTATCAATCGCCTCGTGTTCTTGGCGTTAACACCGGCATCGAGCCACAACTCAGCATCAATGTACTTGGAATGTTGGACAAACAATATATACACGTCTGTGTCAATGCTTCAGACTACCACTTTTGGCGCTGGCCCTTCATGAACCTCAGCAACAAAGTTGGCATTAAAGATGAGTCTTGTATCGACCTCCTCGTGACAACTCTCTTGCCTGCCTTTGCACATGTCCAGCAACTACGTTGTAGAGGAAGCAATCCCCTCCTGCGGCAAAATAGAAACTATGGCCCTCTAGAATGGACGCATAGGCAGGATTCATCCATTCATCTTTGAGAAAAGACAGCAGCTCGAGTTTGAACTCTTTGGACCGCATGCACTTCCAAAGTCAGCTGGTCGTCTTTGCAAAGGTCCGGTTGTCTTGTAGGAACACATCGAATCACTACGAATGTCATGTTCTTGATCCTTGATTGACGGCCCATCTGGATATGTGTCACATACTACTTTGTAGATGAACTTCCCTGGCATTAGCGCATGCTTGCTGCAGGATTAACCTGGCAACTCCACCGAAGAAAGGTGGCAAATTGGGTACAGTTCAGATGAAGAACATGGCATCAATTAGGTAAGCATCGACTGTAGTTGGCTCAGTATTGTGTGTCCCCATTGCCTCAAGCACCTCCATCAGTTTACACTTCGAAGTTTTATTCATATCACCGGTAATCTGACAAAGTGACAGGGGAACTGGCCGCAGCGGATATGATAACACTGTTCCTAAATCAAACCCCTGTGTAAGTGCCAGGTAGAGTAATTTTCCAAACAAGTCCCTTGTATATTTGACCTCCTTCAGTCTCTTATCTTTAGCTGGAACCTTCATTTTGACCACATCTTGGACAAAGTTTTTCACTTTCTTGCATTTTATTGGCTGCTCAGATCTCTTGGGGTCTTCTTTACACTCAGTGACGAATTGCTAATGCCACTCCAATCCCTTCTCCTGCAGCACGAGCAGATCATTCTTTACAGAGTCTGAAGCTGCCTTACCAGTGGACAGACAGTATAGGTTATCATCACTCGCAACAAAAGGATTCCGTGTGCCCTCTACTTCATTCATAATATCCTTCAGGTTTTCATTGTCTTTTCGGATTTGGGATGGTTTCAAGTCGCTTGAAACTTCTTCTGGAGCTGTTAAACCTGCCATTTCTAACAGACAACTGACTATTGCACCACTGAATGACCTAGTCACAATCCAACGTTTCCTCGCGTTTGTATTCTGTGTGAAGGCGGCAATGCCTCCTTGCCTTGAGGCCGCATCTCGGTTTACCGTCTGTTCCAGCGTTAGGTCAACGGCACTTCTCGAAAATGACTTTGAAGTACGACGAATGGACAGGGCACCAGCATCAAAGACCTGATGGATACTAGGATGTGTCAGCTCCATGTTCAGAAGGTTAAGATGATACCTGGTAATCCATCGTGCGTAATTGGGGCGATGGCAAGCGAAGAACACAGGGATCATTTCACTGAGCGCGTATAAGAAGAGAGCCACATCGTTGGTGCGACATGCTCCGTCTAGCAAACTCATATCACTAATAAGATAGTTGAAAACATCTTGCTTCAGTTTGAAGCAATACTGTCAATGCGTTTCATCATTGTGATGCAAATTTCTATTTTCTACAAATACAAGATCTAGGCTCCCATGCAGTGGGGCCACCTAGCAACAAAAGTAGTAACAATTTTTAGGTGTGACTGACAGACTCCAGATATTGCATTAAATTGGCACGGTCTTTGCACACCAAAAACTTATCCAAATTGCTCAGATCTTTTCCAAAAACTACCATGATGTCTACTCTGTCAGACAAAATAAGTTTGGTTAGATTTCTGTTGGATTTTCCCATAAAACTTGGCTCAAAAGGAAACTAGGGTTAAATTTCAAGCTTTTTCGGTGTTATGTGACCTTTTGACTCCTGTTGACCTTGAAAAAGGACCAATTTGCATAAATTGGATTTCAAAAGAGCACATCAAACCAAACATTTTGAGCTATAGATCTTAATTCTAGCTCAAAAACTAATGGAGTTATCCATTTTCAAAGTTGCCCTACCCCATTAATTTGTGGTATTTGCGATTCCGGCAAAAAAGTGGAAAAGGGTTCATTCTGGCTATATGCCCCTGCTGAGGCACGCCAGCAGTACTGTTCCGAATGTCCCATGGGATACCCTTCTCAGAAATACCCATGAAAGGTTCTGTCACTTTGAGCAAATAAACAGGTCCTGGCTCTGTACTATAAACTTAAGGTTGAAGCGGCACTTTTCATTCCGCTTTTCGTTTTAATTGCCCGATTTGGTTTTCATCCCCCCCATTCCAATTGAATGACTCCACCTCTTGGCCGCCCGCGCAGGTGCTTTTCGCCTTATTTCTGGCACGTTCAGTTTGGCAGTTTTGCACCACCTAATGGAAATACGCCAACTGCAGTTATTTCATATGAGTTACCTCAATAACAGCTCCTCGCGAGAGAGGCGGTGACAACTTCAATCAATTAAGGTTTTGGGAAGAACTTCATTAGATCCACTGTTTGTTCGCATTTATTACGCCACCAAAATCACATGGGCTTTTTGCTGAAATTCGGGGAACACTGCACGGTGAAAGATTGATTAAATGAACATTAGATCCTAACAGCAAAACAAAAATTACAATGGTAAATGTGTTGCAATTTTTACATTTTTTTTCTTTAACAGTAAGGTTCGGTCCATGTGCAGGAATTCACCGCAATTCAGCGGACAGATAAAACAGAAAGTCCAGTACAGAATTATTACAGCTTTATTCATCTTAGTCCCAAAAGCAGACATTCAGCTGAAACAGTTGAAACGCTGGAGCGGCGGGGAATAAGCAAATAAACACAAACAGTACTGAAATAAAGTTCACACACCATGCGTTCGGCTCCGAGTACGAGGGCGTCAGAATCACGCGAAGAATTCTTATTCACTGGGAGTGGACCCAGTGGCACCGTGCTTATCAGAACAAAAAATAGAAGGCTGAGGGAAGATTTGTCCTTTGTGGGGTATGTATGTGAAAACCAGTGTAGTGTTTGGCCGGGAGGAACCAGAAAACAAAACCCAAGTAAACAAATCAAAACCAAAAAAAAAAAAAAAAAAAAAAACTGAAAATGTTACAGTCACGAAGCGTTTTTCTTTTCTGCTGATAGTTTCTGTTATGACAATACACCCTCAGCCATCAAATATGCCTCTCCCAAACCATCGCTTCTTCTGTATGCTAGAGAGCAAAAATTAACCCCCACAAATCAGTCTTCTTCAATTGTTTTTAGAATTAAGTATGAGACACCCAATGCGTGCGTATTTAATATCGTGCTCGACAACACATAGAACAAACATAAGAAACCCAACAGTTCATTCATAATTTTTAGGTCAGATGACATCACTGCAAACGGCGATGTTTGGGAGAGCTTGAGAGCACGAGTTAGCGATAGTATGAGCGAGGCTCTAGCTTCCGTCACACTGGATGTTTGTTAATGTTCGTGACAAGAAAAAGGATCCAGCAAACAAACAAAAAAAAATCAATTCAATCAAAATTAAATTAGTCACACAAAAAGGAAAAAAGAAAAAATAAAAACGCGAGATTCCTTGTTTTTGCACTGAATCCGAAGTATACTGGGCGATGGGTACTGGGTGATTTGCATTTACCCAGACACACTGAATCAGAAGACAGGCTTCTCCCCCAGTGTTAAATATTACAGAACCTTTTTTTATAATAAATGTATAACTCTTCAGGCTATGCATATAATTTTCGGATTTAAGAGTTCTTTTTTTAAGCTGAAACAGAAGAAATAAAACCAAGGCTCCTGACAGAGGAAAAAAGGGAAGAAGTGTCAGTGTAAGTGTGTGTGTGTGTGTGTGTGTGTGTGTGTGTGTGTGCGCGCGCACGCTCGCATGTGCAAACGGGTCCAAGTATTTGCATGAGTGCGAGTGCACATCAACAGCATGTGTGAGAGAAATATGTGAGTATGAAAGTATATGCGAGTACTATGCATATACGTACACCTGTGTGTGTGTGTGTGTGTGTGTGTGTGTGCGTGTGTGTCTGTGCGTGCGTGTGTGAGAGAGAGACTGCATAAATGAGGCGAGTGGAGAACAACCGAGCCTCTGTTTGGAAAGTGTCCAGGGAGGAGCCAGTAACAGAGACACCAGAGTGGGGGGGAAGGGGGGGGGGTGCAAATCATGAGTCCAGTGTCGGGGGGGCCTATAGTCTTCAGGGCACAGAGTTCAAAAGGTCCTGCAGGAAGCCATCAGGGTCTGGGATATCAGAGAGAAGACCTGCAGAGAGAGGGGGAGGGTGAGTAACTTTACTGCACAGCAGCATTTCTCCCTTTCGAGAGTCAACTAATCAACCCTTCTCCTTGAAAGAATGGTCTGGAATATTCTTTTTTCCAAAACTCAAAATCAGCATTCCAAAACTCAGCAACCTTGAATCTTCACTACCGTCACATCACCATTTGAATAATCAGATATGAACATTTCAATCGCATATCTTGTGAGAATACATTTGAGGCAAAGAACTCAAACTTCAGTCCTCGAGGGCTACAGTGTTTATGGGTTTAAAAGATTTCCACTCAATCAACAGCTAAATCAGGTCTCACGGGCAACATGTGCAAACTTCTGAGCCAATCAATGACTTCATTTAAGCACTTAAATGCAGGAACCAAGTAAAAACCCCGGACACAACGACCCTCCAGAATTTGAGGTAGAGATCCCCGATTTACGGGGCAGACGAGTGTTTCACGGGGTCTGACGAGCGAGGCGACATCCTCTCCTCACCTACGACGTCCAGGAACTCGGAGAAGGACTCTGCGGGCATGAGCTCGTCCTGGAAGGCCCGCAGGACCCGCTCAGAGGCCTCATAGATGGGCATGTCGTTGTGCCGCACGTACTCGGCCAGCGAGAAGGACCAGCCTCCCTCAGTGTTACTGGTGGGCACTTTCTGCAGGGGTAAGGGAGGTAGGGAGAGGGCGGTTAATCCTGGAAGCAGAGGTACCACACGAACTGCCCCGAGAGGAAACCCCACATTCAATTTTACAAGCTTCGTGCATATTTAGCGCACATATTGGAAATGTGAGGGGTGTAATCGATCGCACCCCTTATGTGGAATTTACGGGCGTTATGGGGCGTGAGCGCAATCAAGCCCGTCAAAAGCCAAGGCCTGATTTGGTCTAAAAAACATTTAAATTCCATTACTATAATTTAGTGAACTGTTAAAGTAAATGAATATGTAGAATATGACAGATGCTATTAAAATGATCTTGTTTTATCAACAGAAATCCATTCTCCGTGACTTTGAACTCTGAGTGACAAACTAATGTCAGTCACATAACATCACATAATTATGTAGCCATTCTGATAATGCTTTTGATTTGGAACATGGCAATAATTTATGACATTTGAGTTGCATGTTACCTTATATCTTGGAATGAAAAAAGCTGGTTTGAAGATAAGTTTTTAATAAAGTTGATGAATTTTCTTAATGGCTGTTTTTTTGTGTAACGTCAGTCACACTTGCAATTTCACATCCTACAAACTTACACATAAAACCACCAAAGTTTCCTCCTGCCTCCAAGTAGACCTAGTCCAAAGTATGCTTGCCACAAAATATGAACATCCAAGGAGTGTAAGTTCTACTACCAGGCCATGCCAGAGGGTCCGTTCCCTCTCTGAATGTAACGTTAGTCACCGTGGAATTGCCAACCAGTTACGTCACTGAATGCCGTTTTCAGGTCAACACTTGAATTCTACCAGGTCCATGTCCATTTCAGAATTGAATTTACTCTGGCACTATGCTTAATCTGTGCTTGTGGAAGTATCCGTTAAATTATAATATGCAGAACAGTTTTTGAGGTTCAAGCCTCACCCAAGTAATTTCAGTCGCTAATATTGTTGAAAACTGTGTTGATGGTAACCAAGCATGCCTTGCTCTGTTGCCTTAGTAACCAAGGCATCAACTCTGCAAAGCCCCCTGAGCCCTTGTTAATGAAGCCATTTCCTTGAAGTTACTATACTCATTCATTTTGGTTATTATACTCATGGCAAGCAATTCTCAGGAACTTGAAAAGGGGGAAAAAAAAAAAAATCATTTTTAGCCATTATAATTTTTCCACAGAAAAATGATTCCTTTTGATGCCTTAACCAAAGAGCAAACAATGCTCAAAAATCACTCAAGAACGAAGAGAATGAAATGTGGGAGGCAGAGGAGGGGCCAGGAACCAGTCAGTCCAACACTCATTTTAAATGACCATTTTCCTTCTGAAGGGATTTTCACAAAAGATCTTAATCACCGCTCTTATTAAAATAATTTCAAAAAATCGGACTTTCTTTAGTCATTTCACTCCTTATAACGCTTTAGAAAGTTAATTAGCAACCAATATAACAGAGGTGCTCTTCATTTTAACTTTTGACAGTTTTTTTATAGTTAATTAAATCGTGATCCATCAAAGTAAAATCTTCCCAGCGAAATTTAAGCAAACCAAATTTGTGCAGAATATCATTAACCATTTCTCAATTATTCCATGTCAAAACCGCATTGATTTTGCAGTTTGCTTGAACGAAAGCATTTGAAGTCTTTTGTCTTTTTGGCATCACTTTGAGAGGAAAATGAACTCAGGGTGAGCAGTGGCGCAAACAGAAGACAGGGTAAGAACCACTTCACAGAACTAAGAAAAACAACACGCCCAGATCTGATCAAATAAATCTCAGCGGTAAACATCGACGCTCACGTTCTCACACGTCTGGTTTGGTTTGCACGTCATTGGCAATGTTACAAGCATCACAATTTTATCCGAAATTTGAATTTCATCAAAAATACACGTTCGAAGAAGTCACGGCCCCACATATAACACTGCGCAATTCATACTAGTAACTCAAGTACAGTTAAAGAGATGAAGCTTTGGCAATTGTGGGTTTCCGGAGAGAGAACTTTCTGGAAAGCCCCAGCCCCGGTGATGATGGCACATTCGTACCTTGAACATGTCGTAGATGAGGTCCACCAGGCCCCAGAAGAGCAGAGGAGATCTGTACACTGCATACTCCTTCACAGTTTTGTCTGTTAGCCTGCGGGGAAATTGAAGCATGGCGGAAGGAACGTAAATTCAACATTAAACAAACCAACAATCAAATAAACCAATCAGCAGAGATTTCAAAAGACTTTACAGAAGAGGTATTCAAACTTCTCCAAAAAAGGGCCATTGTGCGTGCAGGATTTCATTCCAACCATGCATTTACAGACATTTTACTACCAATAAAGGTCTAGCAAAGACTCTTGGGGTTGATTAGAAGAATCATGTGCGAGACTGAATGGCTAGAATGAAGCCCTGCACCCACACCGGCCCTTTTTACATCACACTGAGAACCCCTGCCTTGCAACATGCTTTCAGTTTTAGGCATTTCTTGTTACAGGAGAAGAGCAGAGTTCTTTGAATACTGCGCGAGGTATAGTGAGGTATTTAGATAATAACATCTTTTAGAGGACTGTAATTCCTACATGTTTCTCTTCTTAAGGATGCAAATCCCCTGAGATTACAGCTGACAGCCTGCACTTTGAGGGCACTTGCATTCATACAGCGTGAATCATGTTCCATACAGTGTGAATCATGTTTCATGCAGCGCCAACCATGTTAGAATTACAGCTCTTTGAATTTATTTTTCTGTCCAAATATTTCCAGACCCTACTGCACCTGGATATTTAACCTCATAAAACCTACGGACCCACATGAGACTGTAAAATGCAGCTGCTATATTCAAACGTGGTACTTCAGGCCCATTTTAAATTCTAGTGGAGATTCCAAAGTTTTCAACTATCCCAAATAAGTCCTGGTAAATCACACAGAAATGTGTTTAAAATGTACACGATCAGATTTTCCATGTGATGTAATACTATAACCATAAACCAGAGATTGAATATTTCTCTCAAAATAGGTGTTCAGTGAAGCACTGTAACCAGTAGATATGTATGTGACACTGTCCTGCAATATGGAAAAAAAATGCTTTTTCAATGTTAAATCCTAACTGAAAATGTCAGAGTCTAAGGGGTTAACCAGGCGCTACATGAGTGCTCCGTATTTCCATCGGTCAGTTTTGAAGCTGTGCTTACCAGTGAGGTCCCAATCTTCTAATTAACTCATGAAAATCCAATTAATCACTTAAATTAATCTCATGATTGACATGAGGATCGTGACCTGGGCCCTAACCCACCACTGTGTTTTCATTAACCTCACAGTCCACACCAAATCAGTTTCCTGGACAATGAAAAGGCCACACACTGATATGAGTTCACTCTGTGGGTCTTGTGCAATTTTATATACTGTAAAAAAGAAAAAAAAAAAAAAAAAAAAAAAAAATTGTTGAGTTTGACAACATGAGACAAGTTTGACAGATTTCAAGATTTGCCAATGGGATAAGAATTTGCACTTGTCAAGCAAACAGTATCTTAAAAAAGATGGTATTTTACACCTTAAAAGAGATGAGGCACCATAAGAATGAGCCCCTCGTTAAGATGTCCTTTTTAGCAGTGAGCATTGTTACTAACAGCCAAATTTTATGCAGCACTTCAAATGAACTCTTTTCACAGATTTTGAACATGCAACAGTAGATGCCACTGACCTTGAGGGCCTGATATGCAACACCATTTAGCATAAATTTTATGGTTTTGCAGGTGCACAAGTCTACAAGAGCATGCATGGTTGAAGTTGTTCATTTAGTACAATAATAATATGATGCTCCTGAAATTGCACATGCAAAAATAATTAAAATGTGCTGAAGGCTTTGCTAAGTCTGGCCCTAAGCACAGTAGGAAAAAAATTTAATTCAGTGCAAAGGGACCATTCATGTCCAACCCGCGAGACAATGCAGTTTCTCGGAAGCGCCAATGATTCACATCAATTACAAAAGCCTCTGGGAGGAGCTGAAAAAAATGAGTAAAACTGATCCACTGTTTTGTATAGTTCCATATTCGAGTTTCATTTTGAGACAACAGTAGATTGCCTGTTCATTTAACAGACATGTTTAAAGGAGAGCCAAAGGAGTGAGCCAAACATCGAGTTTCTGTACTTCCCCTGTGAAAATGTGTGAATGTGGCTTATAGCCAATGTGGTTTTCAGCAGAAGCACAGCGCATGCATGCACACGATTCTGCCATGTGGGCAAACAACTACATCTTCCACCCACACTATGGTAACGCGTGTTGGCATCACCATGTTTCTTCCTGTGAAAACCAGTGTTTCTGCATCCTGTCTCTTATGGGCAGGGGAGGTTTCGCAAAACCACATTCTGTCACAAACATTCAACGGTTGTTTGCTATGATTTGCCACCGCCTGCAATTTGCACTGTTTTTTGTCGAAGGCCACATTCAACAGCAGCTCTGAAGACTTCATATTAAACGAACAGACTGGCAGCTCCGTAATACATTTCCATATTTCAGTAGCTGTAAGGATATACAGCCAATCAGAAAGCACATTCAGTCCTTCTGTTCACTTATTCAAAGGTCTGCAAGAAATCAGCCAGGGAAACAATTTTGAAGGTATAGCTACACCAAGTGAACCAAGTAAGAATTATAGACAGATCAGCAGAAACATTATTACCACCTGCTTAATATTATGTAGGTCCCCCTTTTCCTGCCCGAACAGCCCTGACCCATGGAGGCATGGACTGCACAAGACCTCTGAAGGTGCACTGTGGCATCTGGCCTCAAGACATTAGTAGCAGATCCTTTAGGTCCTGTAAGTCGCAAGGTGGGGCCTCCATGGATCGGACTTGTTTGTCCAGCATCTCTCACAGATGTGCAACTGCACTGAGATCTGGGGAATTAGGAGGCCAAGTCAACACCTTAAAGTGATTTTGTTCCTGAACCACTTCGCAGTGCAGCAGGGCACATGATCTTGCGGAAAGAGGTCACTGCCATTAGGGAACAGTTTCGATGCAGGGGTGTAACTGGTCCAGAACAATGTTTAGGTAGATATTACATGTCAAAGTAACACCCACATGAATGGCAGGACCCCAGGTTTCCCAGCAGAACATTGTCCAAAGCATCACACTGCCTCCGCTTGCTTGCCTTCTTCCCATAGTGCATCCTGGAGCCATGTCTTACCCAGGTCAGCAACGCGCACGCACACCCAGCCATTCAAATGATGTAAAAGAAAACGTGATTCGTCCAGACCAGGCCACAGTCTTCCATTGCTCTGTGGCCCAGTGCTGATGCTCATGTGCCCACTGTAGGTGATTTTGGCAGTTAGCATGGGCAGGGGTTAGCATTGGCACCCTGACTGGTCTGTGGCTACACAGCCCCATATGTAAGAAACTGCGATGCACTGTGTGTTTTGACACTGCTCCATCTAAACCAGCAATTTGATAGACAGTAGTTGTTCTGCTGGATCAGACCACACGGGCCAGCCTTCGTTCCCCATTGGCATCAGCGAGCCTTGGCCGCCCATGACCCCGTCGTGGTTCACCGGTTCTCCTTTCTTGGGCCGCTTTCGGTCGGTACTGACCACTGCAGACCGGGAATACCCCCACAAGAGCTGCAGTTTTGGAGATTCTCTGACCCAGTCGTCTAACCATCACAATGAGGCCCTTGTCAAAGTTTCTCACATCCTTACGCTTGCTCATTTTTCCTGCTTCCAGCACGTCAACTACGAGGACAATACGCTCACTTGCTGCCCAATATATCCCACCCACTGACGGGTGCCATTGTAAGGAGATGATCAGTGTTACTCACTTCACCAGTCAGTGATCATAATGTTGTGGCTGATAAAGTACTTCAAAAGTGTGTGGGTCCAAATGCTTACAGACCTCAGTGCATTAAGAAAGACTAAAATATAGCCATTCAGATGATATTGCTGGAGCTAATTTATATTTATCTGTACCATACGACAAACAACTTGAAGTGGCAGCACATGGAGTCACGCTATAGCCTTCAGTGAGAACAGTGCAATACTGTAGTCCTGCTGAGTGGAGAGAAATGACAGAATGAATCGTACACTGGAGCACACAGCGTGTTTACACAGCAGACTCTCTCTCTCTAAACAGAGGATTAGCATGATGGCGCAGCGATCACAAACATACAGTTACGTTAGCCAGCTGCGTTAATGTTTAAATGTATCGCCATTCATGCCACTGTGCTGTAGACCTTAGCAGATGGAGCAGGAACGGATAATATCTAAATGAAAAGGGGAGTGGATCTCGAAGTCCACAGGCACCAAAGACAGGAGGAGCGTAAAGGACAGCTGTTGAAAGGCGGTCACTGCAAACCCAAGGGAGGGAGATGGGGTTAAGATACCAACTCTAGTCTCCTGCCAGAAAGCCCATGCAAAACCTGCAGGCCAGTAGAATTACGCGGCAGGACTTTCACCGTCTCTCTCTCACTGAGACTTCTGGACTTTATGCCTGTTCTGGGTTGTTGCCGCATATTGTCCGCCCCTCCCTTTACAACTGACTTATATGTGAGAGTAATGCAGAGACCCCCCCCAGGGGCTAAAATCAGAGTTCCGTTCAAAATGCGCCGCAGTCGCTAGGTCTAGCTCTTCCACATAGTAATCTGCCACCGATCGATAGACGCTCTCCGTCTCAGACCCGCCGTCCCACCCACTTACCACAGAGCCTACGAGTCCTAAGGCTTGTGAATAATTGACATATGTTACACACCATTCTCAATACGGAGAGGAAAATGAGCTGTATGCTTGGTATATCTCTATAATGATTTTTTTGGAGGGAAAAGGCAACAGGACTGATTTTTCATTTCTTGAAAAGGAGGTTAATTCTCTGTATATTATTGCACAATTATGGTTTGTGAGGGGGGGAGTTTATGGAAGAAAGACCATGAAAAGGAATGCTCAGTATAGAACCATTTTGGCTCAGTTGGAAAAAGGTGACAGGACATGTTTTACATTTTATGGAGATGTGGTAAGTCACATCAGGCCCAGGTTGTCACATGGCTGCGGAGGGGGAGGGTGGGGGTGACTGAGGAGACTGGGTGCGACTGCAGGACAGGAAGGGGCGAGCTTACTTGTTGGCCCCACTCGGGGACACTTTTCTGGCGTGCACGATGACGAGCAGCCGGCGCAGGAAGTCGAGGCGCGTAGACCTCCAGCGCTCCGGCGATAGGACGTGCATGGCGAGAATGGTGTAGTAGTGCGGCCCGTCCACCTCGTACGCAGACTCCACCCACTTATCACACGGCTGCTCCAGGAAGCTTTGCAGGTTCTTCTCCTCGCGAGACGTGGCACGCGTGCTGCAGAGAGGGGGTGCTGTTACACCCACTGTACTCTCGATCACACTCAGTTTCTCTTTCACTCCATCTCTCCTTCGCTCTCTCAGTCTTTCACTCACTCATGCAAAACAGGTGCACAGAGACAAAGGCACACGCTTGTGAGCGTAGACACAGACAGACACATGCACACACAGGCAGACACATGACAGTCGAACACACGCAAAGGCAGACACACGCACAGGCAAACAGACACACTCAGATAGGCACACAGGCAGACACACACAGGCAGACACCGAGACAGGCAGATACACTCAGGCAGACACGTACGTGTTCAGCACGTAGAGCACGGTGTGTATGATATAGGGGATGAGGTGTATGTTGCTCTCCCTGCCGCCACCCTTGGTATCCACGCTGAAGGACTGCTCCATCGCAAAGCGCAGAAACAACAGCTTAGTGTCGTGGATGTTGAGCTGATATGTGGGCTCCCTCTGCCCCGTGCACTCCTGCAGGTACGTGTTGTGCCTGGAAAGAAAGAAAGAGAGAAAGAGAGAAGAGAAGAGAAGAGAAGAGAAGAGAAGAGAAGAGAAGAGAAGAGAAGTCACTGCCAGCACTGTACACAAACGTGGCAGACACAGTCACAAATAACAGTTTTCAGAAAATGGGAGTGTGCCGGCTGATTCATGGAACTCACCCAAAAATTATTTTATGCATCCTTCAATACTGCGTAAAACCTGTGAGAGTCTCTACTAGTGAACTTATTATGTTGGTACAACTACAAAAGTGACAGACTTCAGACAGCCACAGGAATATATATGGACCGATAGGTGTATTTGTTCAATGTTGACTCGTATGTGAAACAGTGTTGACCCGTGTGAGGTGTCTGTGGGGTGTGCGCGCATGTGTGTCAGAGCGTGTGTTGGATGCATGTGTGTGTCTCCCGGCAGAATAAGGGAGTCTGCATGCATGTTCACGCGGGAAAAAGCACACTCACCTGGCCAGACAGGTGGCGAAGGCGGACTCAGGAACATGAGGCCCCCACACCGGCAGCAGGCCGTTGCACCTGGTGTTGGCATTCTGTAGGGCGGCACTGTCCCACTCCTCCCGCCCCCGAGCCAGCCTGAAAAACAGAGAACACATTAGAATATCATCGCTTTTCCTCTTATACACTGGGCGATTTCAAAATCGGTGTTATAATTAAATGGCAACAGTGACACTGACATTTAGAACTGCCATAATGCTGACTTTGAACTCAAGCCACGAACACTTGGTTTACACTCACACAATGTCTCAATCAAGCACAAAGATGGTGTAACGTTCAGTGAAAACACGCACACCAACACTAATGGTGCTTTTCCACTGTAAGGTACCGGCTCTACTTGACTCAACTCAGTTTTTGAACTTGATACTCATTTTCCACACAGCACAGTACCCCCTCAACTGAAGGCGGGATCAACCATGGAAAGTGCTGTAACATCATCTTCAACGTGACACAACACAAAATCGCCTCACGCGACACAAAGGAGGATGCTGAAGGGCCGATGTTCTTGGTTCTCTGCGAAGATCCGGACGCTTATCTATTTTGGCCAAATTTTTTTACCGCAGCAAGCAGTCATATTCTGCGTTTCCGGCTGGTGCCTGCATTTGGCTACTAATTATTGGCCAGTTGCCATGAGTTTGACAACTAAGGCTTCCCTACTCCCTTGATCCGTTAGGTTATGATAATATAATAGTCTTGCCTGAAAGTTGCCATCTTGTTTTGTGACCCCGCAACATTTATTTAGTGTTAAATTAGCTTACAAACAAGCTAACTAGCTTGTTGGTTTGGATACATATTTACCTACCTGAGTCACGTCTTGATGTTTACACTACAGATTGTGTTGCTGTTAAAAATCATCCTATTCCACCGTAATGTCGATTGTGTTATGTACAGTGACGGCTTGTCCAGTGTCGCATGAATTGACCACATGTTCAGTATTAGCTCAGCTCGCTTGGAACCTTGGCCGAGGTGGTACTAAAAGCAGTACCGGGTACCAGATGCTATCCACAATGGAAATGCCATGTCTTTTACTACATTTCGAAAGGCAACTGGTGGAAGCAGCAAATGCAGTTGAATGAAGGAACCCAGAGCATAGGTGAAGTCCTGCTAAGAGCACAGAACCAGTAGAATGTATGCGGCTTAATGCGGATCAACTTCAGTTGGTTTTTGGCAAATTCCACCTGGGGTTAACACCGTGTGTGGTGCTTACAAAGACTGTGTAGGGGACCTGATATTAACACTTCCCATGTACACTGACACCTGATGTTGACACCGGTCGTTCCACCAAGTGCTAATAGTGGTGTTAACCTAAAGATCATCAATACCATAAAACACCCAACACTAACACCAACACCAACTTCAAAGTTACCCACTGAGGGTAGAGGCCTTTCGGGAAATGTCGTATGAAGGTTGTGAGGCGAATACCAGATGACAGCCAGGTGACTGTCACAATGGACCATGTAAGATACATGCAACTGGTGACAGTCGTAGCAGACCATGTTAAAGGATGAGTGTACCTGACAGCAGCTAGGTGACAGTCGTAGTGGACTATATTAAAGTGAGACACAGTGCTGTAGCCCTGCTGTTTGCGGGGCTTGTTCTCAAATTCCTCCAGCGGCACACGCTTTGTGAAGGTATAGATGCCTAGGACCTTCGTGGGCTGTGGATAGAAAGAAAGAAAGGAGAGGAGATATACAGAGAGAAAGAAAGGAGGAGAGATAATTTAATCAGTCACACCTTGAGGTTCAAGGCTTAAATAACTGAAAGAATAATCACAGAATAATACTGCCATTAACAACAACAAGAAAGAAAGAATGCACTCATCAATCAGCCTCTCACTAACTATACATTCATCAGTCAGTAAAGGAAAGCCTTCAGCAAGCTAGGGCACCCCCTGAAGCATGAGTTAGCCTTTAGCATGCTAGGATACTCCCAAAGCACACAAGTCAGCCGCTAGCATGCTAGGCCACTCCCAAAGCAGAAGTTGGCCTATAGCACACTAGGATGTTCTCACAACACAAGCTAGCCTTTAGCATGTTAGAATATTCCCAAAGCACAAGTAAGTCTTCAGGAGGCTAGGATGCTTCCAAAGCATATGTTAACCTTTAGCATTCTAAAATTCTCCAGTAGCACAATTAAACCTTTAACATGCTAGGCTCCAAAGCATAGGTAAGCCTTCAGAATGCCAAGATGCTCCCGCAGACACCAAGGCTCTGATTGGCTGTGTGTACCTGGAACTTGTAGCCCTCCCGGCAGATGCAGCAGGTGAGACCCGGCTCCTCTATTAGCTCCTCCATCTGCTTCAGCAGTGACGTCTTCGTCACCACCTGGCCCTTCTCATTGGTCTGCAACAAACGGAACCACCAATCAAAATTTGAGGTCAGGTCCATGAAAAAGAAGCACATTCACGAAGTAGCAGATGCCTCCAAAAGTGGGGAAGACGGCCACAAAGACTCAGTATTGCACTGCAAGTGATGTCACTCTTGTGAAAGGACTGTGTTCTTCAGAAAGATAAAAAGCATATTGAGAATGAGCATAACATCACACCACACAGCAGCTGCTGAGAAACATAACATGACACCGCACAGCAGCTGCTGAAAAAACACTGCACTTTCTGCTGTGTTAATCATCAGGAGGAACTCATGGACAGAGGAAGCGTCCATAATTTAACACATACTCACCTCCACCCCTTCTGTCTCATATTATGTGGCAAAGGTGAACACTTATCACGTGAATGTGTGAGAGAGAGGGAGCGTGTCAGGGGGAAAGAGAAAGGGAAGGAGAGAGATGGAGGGAGGAGGGGAAGGAGAGAGGAATGCATAGTCATTCCAGCGTAATAAGAGCAGGGGGAAATAAGAGAAGATATGTGTCTGTGTAATAAAGGGCTGATATTCCCAAAAGAAAGCAAGAGGGTGAGAGACTGAGTAAAAGAATAACTTCAAGGAAAAAAAGGGGGGGGGGAAAGAGGAATGCAGTCTTATTTCCATGGAAAAAGGAGATGTAGAGACAGGAGGCCGCAGTCATTAACCCTTTGACACCCAGCTTTTACAAAACCAAACATGACTGCTCTGCCCAAGTTCATTAAGACCAGACATCAGATAAGCTCAAAGTTTTTATTAAATTCTGAGTTCAATGTAGCATTTCATGGTATGAAATATAAAAATGAAATGTTGCTTATACATTTTAGCACTTGTCAGTAGAATGCATTTATTTAGAGCAACAATGTGGGAGATTTTACATATCGAGAGCGACTATCCAGAGATACATGATCAGTTTGAATTTGAATCTTTGCTAAAGACCTTGATTAGTAGAATCCAGTGTGTAACTGCTTATTTGGAATGAAAGCCTGCACCCACACCAGCCCTTTCTGGAAAAGACTGAGGACCCCAAGGCAATTGAAAAAACACAGAAAAATCCGTATTAGGGCAGAGGAGTCAATTAGCATAATATGGACATTTCTGTATGCGGGTGCGAAAGGGTTTAGGGGGGAAAAATGAGTGGGGAAAGAGACATCAAGAGGAAAACCGTTATTCCTGGGGGGAGGGAGGGAGGGGGATGGGGAGGGAGAGAGAGAGAGAGAGAGAGAGAGAGAGAGAGAGAGAGAGAGAGAGAGAGAGAGAGAGAGAGAGCACCACACACCGTCATTCCCAGTGTCCCCAGGGCCTTCTGCCTCATGGCCATGGCCATACGCTTCTTCTCTGCACGGGTCTCCCGCCGCGCCGCGTCAATCTTCATGTTGACGTCGGAGTGCTCGCGCAGTGCCTCCAACAGGTTCTCCGCCAGCGTGCCGATGCCCTCGTCACTCGACACCTGCTCTAGCTTGTGCAGATTAGAGATGGAGTCTGTCCCAATCAGCATCTGAGGACGGGCAGGGAGAGAGGGGATAGGACACAGTTATGAGCAGAGTGTGTGAGCATGTGTGTGTGCACCCCTGTGTGTGTGTGTGTGTGTGTGTGTGGGGGGGGGGGACATTTTTTGGAAGTGAGGACATTTTCTTGTGTCCTCACGACTACAAAAGAAAATCGTGACTCATTACTTAAGGTTAGGGGTAAGGTTAAGGTTAGGGTAAGGGTTTGAGTTAGGCATGCGTTCCTTATTGTTAAGATTAGGGAAAGGCTATTGGGACACACAAAGAATGAATGCAAGTTAATGTAATGCCCTCACAAGGATGTGTGTTTGTGTGTGTGTGTGTGTGTGTGTGTGTACCTGTGTGGGGGGGTGTTGGGTAGCAAGGCCCCGGAGCAGTCTCAGGATGAAGGGCAAGGCTGGGCGGGACAAGAACTTCTTCCACACGTCAGCGTCCAAACTGGGCAAAACAAAAACACCAAACACTTTACTCACCCAATGCCGCACACTTTACTCAGCCAATGCCACACACTTTACTCAGCCAATGCCACACACTTTACTCAGCCAATGCCACACACTTTACTCAGCCAATGGCACACACTTTACTCAGCCAATGGCACACACTTTACTCAGCCAATGCCACACACTTTACTCAGCCAATGCCGCACACTTTACTCAGCCAATGCCGCACACTTTACTCAGCCAATGCCGCACACTTTACTCAGCCAATGCCGCACACTTTACTCAGCCAATGCCACACACTTTACTCAGCCAATGCCACACAATTTACTCGGCCAATGCCACACACTTTACTCAGCCAATGCCACACACTTTACTCACCCAATGCCGCACAGAACACAAAGCACCTTACTCACCTAGCACCACACATTACATCATATGCCTTACTCACTCAACACTACACATTACACCACACCTTACTCTCCCAGCAGCACTCACCACACCAAACACCTAACTAAGCACTACACATTACACCAAATGCCTCACTCACCCAACATTACTCATTACACCCATCACCACACTTTACGCGCCCAACACCACACATTATATCAAACACCACACTCACCCAACACACACACTGCACCAAACACCTTACTCACCCAACACCACACATTACATAAAACACCACAAACTACTCCAGACTCAGTAACATTTGCAACTCAAGCAGGAAAGTTTCGCCATACTTTTTGGCACTAGGGATATGCTTCTTCATGTAGTCTAAAGCACTCTGTGTGATGCCCTTCTGCAGGATCAGATCCTTCAGCTGGTGCCCGTTGCTGTTGTTCTTGATGCCAGCAGCAATCTTGCAGAAGCAGTCCAGGAAGACCTTGTCATCAGGACTGTGCTCCTCGTCGTACCTGTGCAGAACACATCGCTTGGCTTACACACGGGACAAGTGCAACACGCAAAAAATTGAATGCTGGATTCCCCTAAAAATGTTTGCCCGAATTCATAAAGGATGATGATCACCCGATTATTTTAGTCACGTACAACTACTGTATGGTGGCTAAAACAGAGAAGTACGCGTGTGGATAAACTCCTGTGACTAGCGCAATTCAGGTAGAACATAATCGGGTGTTTACCCATCCGTGTACAAGTCCCCGCTTAGCCGATGTGTAGTGGTGTCATGCGACACTCTGCATGGTATGAAGTGGTTTTTCCTGGCACATATTGCCTCGGTAACACGACTAACTACTCGACAGCAGGTAGCCTGTGATACACCACACGTGTCACCAACAACCATTTGGAATGCACCACATGCACAAAAGCGCAGGGCAATACATAGTTGGTGTACTGGAAGAAGGGCATGGTTTCGTCTTGTGGGATGGTCAATGTCTGCTTCGATTAGGTCAAGAATATAACGGTATGATTCTTTGAAAATTCTGTATCGCTTGACAAATTTCGCGTCGCTATACTCTTCTAAAGGATTCGTCCGGTCTTTGAAAACCCTCAATTCGGCACCTTGCCTTTGGTCAGCCATCTCTTCCTGTGCTATTTCAATTATGCACAAGAGATCCATGGTCATACGTCCAGCCACACAAGCAAGCCAACAGAGAATTGGTAGCTTGTACACCAGATAAACAAGCCCCTTGGGACGATTAGAATTTCTTTTGTTACTTAGACAGGTGTGACTAACCATGTACGTTGGATAAACAGCAGCTGATCTGATCTCTCTTCATGAATTTGGGCCAAATTTGTCCGCTCGATCATCACCTGTTTATACACTGTTTAGCCAAGTTAACCTTGATCAAGGGAAAAACACCCTTTATGAATTCGGGGGGTTATGTTTGCAGGTTCCATGCAACTGTGCGAAGTAACTTCAATGTAACATCAAAGATCCTAAGCTGAATTCATTTATCTGGTTACATATCAAGGTTGCATTAAAACAGTTAATACAACATTTTAAAGCAAATCCAACATGACAGATTTCTCATGCGCCCTGACCACGTCTTTCAATAAGAAAACTGGAACCAGGTGAACCTCGCAGGCGGGCGGGGGTGGGGGGGGGAGGTGTCACTGTAGAAGAGGGCCAGGCTCAGATTGATCAGAGATAGCACGTACAAACTGCAATCAGCCATCACGCTTCACAGGCAGGAACAAAAAAAGTAGAAAATATTTAGAGATTCAGTTATTCAGTTGAGGGCAAAAAAAAAAAAAAAAAAAATTTGAGGTGAAAACGTGTTCTTAAGCTCAGGGCAATAATTAATTTATCCAAGACACAATTAACCCCAGGAGAACACAAGAAACTCGACTTCAGTTTACAGCTGCGATTGGTGGCTACATGACAAGACGAAGGAAGAGGTAACAATGAAGGTTTTGCTGGCGAGTGGGAGGGGCAGAGCTGTGATTGGCAGCTTAACAGAGAGTAGAGTGTGACTGGTGGCACAGACGCAGGTGGCAGGAGCAGAGCTGTGATTGGTAGCTTCACGGGAAGTGGATGGGGCAGAAATGCGATTGGCAGCTTTGCAATAGGAAGGCGGGACACAGCTGTGAGCAGTAGCTTAGTGGCAAATACGAATGGCTCACTTGTCGAAGTTGCAGCAGGGCTTGAAGCGCTCCACCAGTATGTGCATCTTCTCCAGCTCCCCGAAGGACAGATAAGGGATGATCCGCAGCAGGCCCTGCAGAACACTGGGGTTCGAGCGCACAAACGGCGTGTTGATCTGGTCCAGCAGCATCACCAGCTGGTCCTTGTCACCCGTAAGCAGCAGGTTACCCTGGGAATTGGAGGGAGGTCAAAGGTCATAGCCCCATCACACCACATTGCAGTACAAACAACCGGTTTCATTCCGCTTGCCTTACACTGAAATTTAGCATTAATTTTGTATGAAATCTGAATGAGGTGGATATACAATAAAGCCAATTATGGCAAAAATCAGAGTTTTCTTTTTATTTGAATGTAAACATTGACAGCCATAGGACTATGTTCAAGGATGTGTGCACTGTTGATATTGATCTGTGGGTAAGCACAGCTCACCTTGTCCTCGGACACCGTCTCGGCATTAGCCTCGTCAAGGATGATCTCCATGATGCTGAGGACTTGCTCGGCTATTGACGCTCCTCCGCTGTCCTTACTCTCCTGCTCGGCTACCAGAGCCTACGACAAAAAGTAAGATGAACAGAGAGCTTCAAAAATCCTCTAAATTAAACAAAAATACAAAAGAATGAAGCATGTAAGCATGAATAGCTCTGTAATCTGGAGAGCTTCGAACTCCGAAAGAAACCCAGTCCTCAATTCCTGCAATCATGAGTTACTCATGTGCAGGGCAACATGAGACTGAAAGCTACACATGGGGAGAATTCAGGTTACATTCAAGCCAAAAAATATTTCCAAAGTTAGGCTTTTATAAACATCTAGCATCGAAGTTCCATGAAAATGACGAGGATCCCAAGAAAACAGTCTTGAGGAACTCCAAAGAAACTCCTACTTTAATCAAGGTACAGAGGGGAAACTTTGGAATGGAGGCCAGAACTCTCCAATCGGGCAGGAGGGCAGGGCTGAGAGCAAGGGGAAGGAAGTGAGGTTGATTGCTCACCAGGTTGAGAGTTCCCAGCATGACATTGAGCGTGTTCATCTCTGGCTTGACCAACTGCTGCCTGTTAATCTTCACCTTCACACAGTAGCTGAACAGCTTGAGTAAGACCTGCGGAGGCAGGCGCGGGAAGACCACTAAATCAGTCATTCCACACTGCTGCACCTCAGTGGTTGAGTTAACAGGCCCATGTTGACAAACGCTTGCAGATGTTCACACTTGTAACAGAACAGACGTATCAAGACAAAGCATTCTATTTATATAGACACAGATTTCATATTAGACATGAAGCAGTGTTTCCCACAGAATTTTTGGAGAATATGGGGGCAAATGTGCGGTGGCAGACCGATGTCGGGGGGTTGATTGTCATTTTGTTGAGCGGGGGGGTACATGATTGTCATTTCGTTGAGCGGGGGGGGGATTGCGCAAATTCCGCGTCTTCCAGTACCTTTCCGATTTTTCCGTTTTTTTTTCAAACGTCCGCATGTATGATCAACACGCCGCAATTGCGCATATGGAGACTATGGCGGGGGAAATTTGACTATGGCGGGCCGCCATAGTCTCGTCAATGTATGGGAAACGCTTCATTAACGCAACTTGTTTCCTCAATTAAAAGACACCACAGTCGCTCCCAAAAGTCGACTTAAGGTTAGTAATTTCAAACAGATAAGGCAAGATACAGCTGGGATGACTGGAGGTCTGACCCCAGGAATTACTTCCAGGGTGTGTTGGTTGGGGCTTGAAGGTTAAGGTTAAAGGACACAGGTCAATCTTCATCAGGGAGGGAGAGTTCTGAGCTCTTGCACTCACAGTGAGAAGGTGTCGGCCCTGCTTGAAGTCTTTGATCCCGGACAGCCTGTGGAGCATGCACTCCAACCCGCCGCACTGCGCCATGACTCCCGCCATTTTGTACACCTCCTCATCGTCCTCTTCCTCATCTGCGTAGACACAAGATATTTCCATTAGAAATACGCCAAGTTTCACCTGTGCTAGCATGGCACTTTACCACAACATTGGTTCAACTGGAGGCTCAACAAAAATGAAAGGGAATATTTCAAGCTGGCTTCAGTCAAATGTTTTAGCACCAGAGACGAAACCTGTCAAAGAGGGTTTTCAGCTGGATGAAGTTAGGTTACAGTTATTTAGCTGAAGCCTTTGTCCTTAGGGATTTACAGTTGATAGGACCAAGCAGGGGCCACTCCCCAACCCAAAGCAACAATATCAATATCACAGAAAGCGAAGTGTACAGCATAAACAAATCATTATCTAAACATGGTTTGCTTTTCTGAGGAAATGAGAGTGATGAAAGAGCACAACAATTATCGAGAAAAACATTATCTAACCCGACATGACAGAGCTTGCCCGGCATGGAGCTTGTCAAAACAAATGTGAAATTAACAGGCAAGTTTTATGACAGCCGTAACAATGATGGCCAGGGCTCAGAGTATAACAGTGCCAGCTCACTACCCGTTACACAACATGTCCAACACCCTCCCACAGCAAACTGCTCATCTCCAACAACAGCCAACCTCCCACCAGACACTGCATTCTTTTCAACTCTGTCAGTGGCACAGGGAGGGCGTGCCCAACACGGGCGCGGTCACCCATTGTGAGAGAGGAACATGTGGTCACCATTTTGATTAAAGATTAAGATTAAAGTGATAAGGAAACTGGTATTGTTCCCTTATAAATTATTCATTTGAACAGTGGCCGTCTAATTACATTAATTACTTATTTTTCATTTTGCAATTTATTTCACTCCCTTGAAATAATGCAAAATCCGAAAGTAAATCCTAACTTCGCAAATAAAAACAAATACCAAAAAACAAATAATTGTCACAAATGTGACTGTGTCCCCCAGCGCATGAACATGTTGGTGCTAAATATGAGCAAAATCGGTCCACTGGTTCTTGAGACATTGTGCCAACACCAACAGGATGGACAGACTGAGCTGAATACCATGTCCCCCGCTATGTGCTTTGCGGCGGCAGCGGGGACGAAAAGAAGAAACGAACATGAATATACTCATATCCCCAGCCACGGTTTTGGCGTTCCAGCTTAGAAACCAAACACAATGGAGGGACGAAAAGATGGACAGGAGAACGGAGGGAAGTATGTAAAGGCACATTTACATGATAAGATGCATCTACATATTAGATTTCTTGGGAAAATGTAGAATGGTTAAGAAGTTCTGGCCCAGAAAAGAAGCGTGACTGACAGACACGCAGAAGGACATGCGGAAGGATCACACTCATTCCTATTACCCCCTTCCACTTCCTGGGGGGGTGCATAATAAAATGGCATGAATAAGGGTATTCTGCGCAAGGCCAGTGTGGTCCAGTACCTGTAGTGGAGTCCAGAGACTCAATGAACTCCTCGGTGGCATCGCCCAAAAGGCCTCTCATACGGTAGATGATTCTCATTGGTTCTCCCTGAAAAACAAGCCGTCAAATGAGGAGAGAGGATCACACATTGAAAACAAAGCTCAGTTGTGAAAGGTGGGAATGACTGTGTGAACACGGGGACCAAGACAGACGAGCAGGGACAAAGTTATGTAACATAATACCGAGAGTATGTGCATTACCTGCTTCATTAATTTTAATTTTGTAACAAGTAGAACGGGACTTGGCGTATACCGCAGTCTACAGAGAAGAAGATCAAACATATCGGGTTCTCAGCCAGCCCTTACCTCATTGGCGGGACACCACACCTTCTTGTACACCTCTGCCACAGACAGATCCAGGCTTATTATCTTGTTGTTCACAAGCAGCTGAAGGGAAGGGCAACATTGAAAATATGATGAAATAATAATAATAATACTAAAATAACACAGCTTCACGAATTAAGCTCCATTTCAAAAGCTGGCAGGGAATCAATGAAATTGACCTGCGCAGCTGGGCACAGGAAAATAAGTGTGGGACCCAGGCAGGCTTAAACGTGATGCATCTAGCTGGCTGCAGGAGAACTCACTTATAGTCTCTGATATTAAAGATAGGTCTCGGTTTTTCATTTCATTCTGCCAAGTACCCAGGAATACATTAGTGCCGACTGAACCTTTGAAATTATCAAAAAGTTTATAAAAGCTCAAACGTTTCCCTATGCATGTCTCTCGTCATGAAAATGCCGTCAGCTAATAAAAAATATATAAAAAGCATGCTTCTTCTTCATTCAGGCAGTATCTTTAAACAAGTTGTGCCTATGAATCCCCATGACATAAAAAGAATTGGAGTCAACCAGATGCATCCCTTCTGCAGTCTACTGGCAGCAGTGTTCAACTGCCAGGGTTCAGGGTCTGGGGAAACATGATGTTCAGTGGTTGGGGCAATAGAGACGACCGGTTCAACGTCATCAAGAGCTCAGCACAAAGGCTGCGCCCCTTTTTGGGGGAAAACAAACGCTCTTATGCATTGAAATCAATGAGAAATAAACGCGATAATTGAGCAGTAAAATGCCCAAAAGTTGTGGTGTGCCGGGTTGCACCTCCAATAAAATGATCAATACGGACCTCAGGTTCCCCATCCTACCTGTAAAAGGGAAGAATCCAAAAGGAGAGTTAAGAGAAGATGAAGAGTAAAAGCTATGTATCGAGTGTCTTCCCATGTTTATATGTGTGGGAAATGCTTCGCAACAGGCCATGCCACTTTTTTTTTTTTTTTAACTTAGAGAGTAACTTAAGTACCCTTTAATATGTAAGACTTGGTACTATACTTTAATAGGTTTATTCACTACGATTTTTCTCTCATGTCATTGTTTATTCTTTAATTGCTTAACTAGCTAACGTAAAGTAGCGTCAGCCAACCGACTCAGGTTTTCCGTCTAACGTTATGTGCATTTGTTAGTTATTCTTAACCCCAAACTGACACAGACTTCGAAATTTGCGGTAGTGAAAGGGCAAGAGGGTGGACCGATCAACCTAAATTTATTAAGATAACGCGAACGCTCAGGTTCGGGCAAGGTAGCAAAATAATCGCTAGACATATCAATAAATCAATAAATGAATATAAACAGGAAATTTAGTTAAATAAATCGGATAAATTTTACACCTGAAAACACATCAAATTACATTAGGGTCAATGGAATCTGAGGTTTTCTATCCCCCAAAAAGGGGCGCGGGCTTGACGTTTGGCGAAGTACTCGGATGTGCCGGTCGTCTCTATAGTGACCATTGGACACTGAGGGGGCGTGGCCATTGTCCATCACTGGCCACTAAGGGAGTGGGGCCAAATTGCCCATTGGACACTGAGGGGGTGAGGCCGTAGTCCATCAATAGGGCACTGAGAGGTGGGATAGTAGTATCCATTGGATGCTGAGGGGGTGGGGCTATAGTCCATCACTGAGCCCTGAGTGGGTGGGCCAGTAGTATCCATTGGATGCTGAGAGGAGTGGCAATGATGCTCATTGGATACTGAGGGATAGGGCTATAGTACCCATTGGACATTGAGGTGACAGGACTGTAGTGCCAATCAGAGACTGAGAAGGGGGCGATAGCACACAATGGATGTAGGGGAGATAAGGCTGTTCTGTCGATTGGACAATGAGGGGAGGGGGCAGTAATGCCCATTGGACATGGGGTTTACACCATTTTAGCACCCCCAGTGGACGCTGAGGAGATAGCGGCGCCGTACCTCCATGCCGCTGTCGTCCTCCAGCAGGGCCACCAGGTCGCAGTCCTGGCAGATCTTGTTCTTGATGTCGCGCATCAGGGGCCCGATGCCCGGCTCGTTGCTGCTGTAGGGGTTCCCCGGCATGCGGCCCTGCAGGAAATCCTCCTGCTGAGGGTCCTTCTCCAGCGTCACAAAAAACTCCGTCACCTCGTTCTCCTCCTGGGGTGAGGAGAGGGGGGGGACAGCAATCAGGGCTATGCCTGAACTTATACCACAGCGCATCTCTGGGAACAGGGTGTGACCTTTGTCTACTGTTTCACACCAGAACCGACACGGGTCGTATCGCAAGTGCAATCAGTGAAATAATAATACTCTAATGATACAGTTTTGCGGATTAAGCTCCATTTCAAAAGCAGACAGGGGAATCAATGTAATCGACCTTGGCAACAGGGTGTACCCCCGAGTGAAACATACAGGACGGCACATGTCCAGGAAAAGGGTTTGGGGACCCTGGTTAATTGCGTCATACGAGAACTGACAGGGTTTGTATCACAAGTGTGAACTCTAGTAGCGGTGCGTTCAGGCACAAGGGTCATGACTCCGCTGACGCACCCCTCCGGGGTAATGCAAATTTCACTGATACAATTATGATTACCATTGTGGGGAAAAGGTAATTATCCATGCTTAATTTGTGCCACTACTTCAAACCCCAAAGCCGTGTTTACTCACGCAGTGCAGAGAGAACACGTATAAACGTAGTCTCAGTAATTATCAGACTAACAAAGGCTTCCTGTCTCCCTTTACAGTTCAAGCTAAGGTCACACTCATCTTTCTTCTGCTTGCAAATATTTTCCAAAAATGTTGCATAAAGCACGAAACACATAAAAACCCATCTTTCCTTCTTCTTATATGGTCATTTTGCAACTACTTGAGCTCATAACCTCAGTAAACAGCTCCTGCTAATTCAACATGGTGTTTGCTTGGCATCTGCCCATTGCCTGATACAACTTTAAATGCTTCACTAGAAGTAGTGTTATTGAGAGCTGTAGTTTGGTGGCATGCACGACCACTCACAGGGTAGATAATGCTACACAGCCGCTCGAAGATGAAGACTGGTGTTCTGTAGTCGTCCAGGTTGTAGCGTTTCGCCGTCTCGATGCACACCGCCATGAAGGCCTTCGTTTCAGACTCTGTCCCTGCAGGAAAAGGGATCAAAATCAAGGTAGCTCAGGTACTGGTGTGTTACCTACGTAGTATTAGAGTGTGTCACACAGATGTGTTACTTGTGCTGCCTCAGGGTGTCACATACAGGTGTTGTCTGTGTGTGAGGACACACAGACGGACAGTGAAACACACCTGTGGTCATGTCCTCCAGCATCTCCAGCAGCATGTCCTGGGTCTCGTCGATCAGCTTGGTTCTCTGCACCACCAGCTTGCGTAGGCACAGGTATCCATTAAGCACCGTGCCCACCAGCCGACTCTTAAAGTGCCTCTTAATGGACTCCACCTCCACGAAGGACGACAACAGGCCTGGGAGACGTACACGTATGGGGGGGGGGTCAACTGCAGGGTCAAGCCCCAGTGGAGCCACGACAGGGCCTGTGCTATAGGGCTCCTACATCTCACAAGGAGGGACTGGCCCCAGCTTAGCTCAACCAATTGAGATCCTTTAGGATAAACATATCCATCAAGTAACTGTACAGCAGCACAATGGGTCAGAGAGCGGTGCTGCAGGACAGAATGTGAAGGTGTACTGGTAGATGTATTGGGAGTCAAGTACCCGTATGTCTGCGGCCTCTGTGCATCTGCGCCATGCATATCTGTTGTCTGTAGAACGCACATGTCCTTTTATTTGTCCGACTGAGAGCACAGGCATCTCTAGCCACTTTCCGACTACAGGAACTTTCCCCAGGAACCAGGAACCTTTTGAGGAACCCTGCATGTTCTGACCTTTGGAACCAGGGTAAAAATGAAGTTCCTGGGCCATTGATTTACCCACAAAATAGTCCCTGCTCGGTGGGGTAGTACTTTCCAATATACCAGGAATTTTGGGAGCACGACCAGCAGAGCTGAATATCTCCGATTGGTTGAATAACTGCAGCATTTCGGACGATTTGAATCCGCTTTGCAGCAGGCGCTAACCTCCTTGCCAGGGTGGATTCGATGAATCCATTTGCAATGTGATACTGTAAACGCGGAATATTTCGCGGTGCAGAAATTTTCGCGCATTCCGCGCAATCTGCACCTGGCGCAAAAAAAAAAAAAAAAAAAACTGGAAAAATTGTTGCTAGTGTTTATTTTAAAACTCAAAAATTAAGAACACGCAAAATTAATCTCTTCAGCCGAGCAAGAAAAATTAATCATGCGAAAATTTCTACTTTTACAGTAAAGCATAATCAGCAACAATACAGCTACGATATCCGCCATGGATATCCTCCACTCGCAGAAATGTTGATGCCTGCCTGTCCATCGCATTGCATGACATCGTCTTTATGGCCTTTGTTTTCTTCTTATTGCAACCAACTGGACTAGCGGCTTATTGCGGTTACTTTGGTTGCTTTTCCATTAATAATCGGCCTGATTTGCATAATCTACCCAGGATTTCAGGCCGCGGCCAGAGTGCACCTAACAATGGGCCTCAGGAACCTTTTAGTTCCTCAAAGAGAATTTTAATTTTGGTCGGAATGCGGCTTCTGTGGGACAGAAACGCTCAGCTCTGTCCCCATGGTTGCCTATGACTGGTGTGCGTTTTTTCTAAAAAGTCCTACTAGTAGCACAGCGATCAAGTTATGCCTACAGTCGACAGCTAGTTCGTCTCAACTTCTACTTCTACCATCACCACTCCTACTTTTACCATTATTACATCAAATATAACTCCGGCTAGCATCAATGCTTTCGAGGCCATAGCATCAGTACAGATGATTGTTGAGGTATAAGAACCCCTTTGTGCAGATACAGACGCCGACGTCCGTAAATTCCGAAATTGCTGAATAATTCTGTAATTGAATTTCCAGATTTTTTGCTTCAATGGAATAATTTTCCACAGTCTCTGTGACATAAATACGAAGTTATAAAGCCTTAAAAGGCTCATAAAAAACAGAAAAAATTGGCATTATTTGTATTCTGCAAAAAGGGGTCAAGTTACAGGTGCTTAAGTTGGAATAATGGAGGATTAAACATGTCATTCAGCATCTAAAACGTGTACAGGTGGGTACAACTCATGATGGCATAATGTGAGTTTTCAATTACTGACTCATAACCACTAATGACATGCATTACATTAGTGCAGAAGTATAATCTCTCGGGTTTACCAGGTCTCTGTAGCAGAGCACGGTACAGGAGATGACCTCAGCTGTGTGGAGCAGAATCTCACCTGTGAGGCTCTTCAGAGCATAGCCTTGCTGCAGATCTGTGCTCAGCGTCGCCTCCTCCAGGGCCAGCAGGTGAGCGATTTCCTGCCGGCGAGAGACAGCGAGACACAGTGAGCCAACAGCGCCGCGTAGCCCAAACACTCAAACTACCTCACCACTGTTGTAAAATGACCACAAAGACCACATGATCTGTGACGTAATTCCAGTATGGTTTCAACAGCTACAGTGAACACTACTTATGTACCTACTGTCAAATTACAGAACAGACTGCCATAATTTAACAGGATTTACATCTACAAGAACTGAACCACAAATACAAATAACAGCCTTTTTAAATGGTGATGCAGTCAAATATTTGAACCAAAATGCTTAACTGATTTTACTGTCTCACAGTGGTTTTTGGGGGTAGAATTCCACTTTAAGGTGGGGTGGGGCCAGGTTACCTTGGTGATGAGGTTGCCAATGTAAGGCAGGACCCCTCTTGCAGCCAGGTACACCTTCCAGTGGGCGGGCTTAATCAGCTTCTGGTAGAGCCCCAGGTACTCCGCAGCGCACTCGCCCGCGATGCTCAGCTCGTCCAGATAACTGCACGGGTGACACACAGGTCACATGACTGCCTCACCACCAATCACAAACCATATAAGATGGCACTGGCCAATAGCCAAAAGGCCTGCACATTTGATGAACTCCGAGATGTTGGTGGTTCAAGCCCCGATGTGTGTGGCCATAACATCAGTGCAGTCACACAGAACCACAGGCCTGGGGTTGCCAGACCCTCCACTGACCGTTGGTGTTTCAGCGCAAAGGCGTACCTGGTGAGCAGGTCCAGCACCTGCTGTTTGCGGCTGGGGATGGAGCTGAGGGCCTCCACTATAGTACAGGCAGCCTGCCGAGCTGCCTGCGTCGCTGGGGTGAACAGCACCTGCATGGGGGGGGCAGGGCGGAGAGGGGATAATTAGATAAAGCCAGGCAAGCCATCCCAGACCACCTTAGCTGCAGTGTGCTGCACCTCCGTTACACTGGGGGGGGCTGTGGAGCCACAAGCTCAAGCTATCCTTGTATGTTCCAGATGATCAGATCTCAGCCCTCAAATCCTAACCCAGTCCTGGATTTTTTTTTCTCCCTTCCCTCTCAGAAACTAACTGAATAATCAGCGATATTGATGAGGCAGACAGGCTTTAAGACAGAATTCTAGTTAAAAGGAGGAAGGAAATTCAGCAGTTTGGAGGACTGTAATTTGATGATCCCAGAGTCAAGTCAATTACCTTTGCAGTTTGTTTGTCAATTTGTCAGCAGAATTATGGAAAAAACTATTGTTCCACTTTTTGTGAAACTTAGCTGAAGCATGGAGCATGGGCCAAGAAAGAACTTATTACATTTTGAGTCCAAATCATGAGGTGGATACACAAATGATTTTTTTCACTTTGGTTAACATTATCAGAATGGTTATTTGGGTCTTGGCAGGATAAATGCCACACATCTTCAAATCCATAAGACGGTAGTCAATTTCAACGGTGACAAAACATAGCCAATTTCAAAGAGTGGACTATTGGCCTTGGCAGAAGTCTGCGCTCTCTGAGTACCCCTCTAGTTCTAAGTGCATTTCGCTGGGATAGAAGAGTACACTATACACTAAGAGTACCCCAATTCCGAGGTATTTTAACAAAATGTCCCCTCTGTGACAAGACACTAAACCGTCCCCCAAACAAAATTCTGTTGATGTATTAAGAAGTTTTTTTTTTTTTTTTTTTTTTTTTACAATTTACAGGTATAATAGCGCACTACTTTATTCGGGAGGAAAAAAGCTCCATTATTCCCTCCATTTCTATTTGGGGATCATTTTAGTGTGTCACGGAGGGGACATTTGGTGGACAATACCTCGGAATTGCCCTATACTCTACAAAGAGAATTAAAGATACCACAGAAAAAAACCCAATGTGATAAACAGAAAATTAAGATAATCTATGTTTTAACCAATAAAAAAATGGCTGCTCGTACTGATCCTGTTGAGGGAATCTCAAACAGGCAAAAACACCAGTCAGATTTGTCATAAGGGAATAAGAAAAGATACGTTTTCAGTCAGGAAGTAAAATGGTTTAGGAGAGCTACAACATCAAATAGATGTCTGGAGAGCATTCCAGAAGCAGGAAGCTGGGCACTGGAATACCCAGCACACAGCGCTTCCTTCAATTAAGGCAGTGCTTGAAGTCGTGCATGAGGATGGGATCCGTGAGCCTTACCTGTCGCAGCCAGTTATTGTGCCCCAGTTTGAGGTCCAGCGGTGGGGTCCGTTTCCCCCTCCGACTCATGAACTGCTTCCACTTCCACACGTACTTCTCCAGCAAGTACTGCCTCCGCACCTCCGCCTTGTTCTGGGGCTTAGTCACGCCCTCCTGACCTGAAAACGTCCAATAAAATCACACCGCATCAAACCCGCATTCACAAATCCCCGTATGCAACAGTGCCAGCTCTCAACAGAATAGGAAACGACCAATAAAAACCCACCACTAACTCCACATTTGCAAATAAGCACACACTAAAGTGTCTATTCTCAAAAGATGTGGAACAGTCCAACAAAAAAACCACCATAACACCTCATTCACAAATCAGCACAGACCACAGTTCCTGCTTTCCAAAGACCAGGAAACGATCAACAAAGTCCCACCATTACCCCATATTTGGGCCATTCTCAGTCACGTGTGTGACCAAAAATGTAACAAATAGTAGAAAAAATCTCCTCCAATTACGAAAGCATTGGAGGTTCATGATTGTGGACCTTGAATAAGAGTACTACTTATCCAAGTCTATCAAGTAAAAATGTTATTTGTTACATTAACTTTAACTACTTAAGGTCAGAGGTCAAATACGACTGGTCACGTGTGTGACTTCACATGGAAACAGGTTTTTCATAACTCTATTTGACATCAAAAACTCTGTGAAGTTGAAAAATCTAGAATTTTCATAGTTTTGGGGTATGGAGAATAGCAAGGAATAAATTTGATACCTTTCATTAATTTTCAAAGTATTTCTTTATTTGATGACATCTGGTCATGTGTGTGACATTTTGGTTCACTTCTCAAAGAATGGCCCATTTACAAATCAGCAAATGAGGTTACATGACATACATTTAGCAAACACAGTCATTCAATGCAACTTACAGTTGATTGAACAAGACTGGGACCAATTTCGCAAAAGCAATGTATGGTTTGAGTCCCCTATTATGTCACCAGGTGCACAGCCAAATATCCATTACAAGGCATTTCAAAATCTGTCCTTTGTGCCATCACAATGAGGATGGACCACCCAGATTAATAAAAAAAAAAAAAAACAGATTAACTGGTTGGCTGAAGTAGACCAATTCTTATTGCCTCTAAGAGATCACTAACCCAAGTGATGTCATGAAGGGACAGATTTTGAAATGGCTTGTAATGGTTAACTGGCTGTGAATCTAGTGATATTATAGGGGACCTTTAAGGACCCTGTTCAAGGGCCCAACAACTGCACAGATTTCAGCTACACAGGGTCTTAAGCTACCAACCTCCCACATCCCAAACACAATACGCTGCCACAGCAGGTCATTGCTGGTAGTTCAGCTTAAGTGCAGGTCTCAGTACAGAGTTCACCCCTAAGGTCCCAGAGACATGAGAGGACCGCACACCATTAATGGCTCACCCCTAAGGTCCCAGAGACATGAGAGGACCGCACACCATTAATGGCTCACCCCTAAGATCCCACAGACATAAGAGGACCGCACACCATTAATGGCTCTCACCTCTGGCCGGGAGACACTTCTTCCAGGCCTCATACGAGGCTTTTGGATCCTTTTTCAGCCAGAGTTGGGCCTGGGCGTGGATTTCGTTGCCGTAGGGCTTCACGGTCGTCAGGGATTCGACAGCGGTGTCCTGATAAACACAAGGCGAGGTCTTAATTCCACTGGCGAGCAGCCATTAAAGGGCGAATTATTAAACAGCCGACCGCATAATGACACATGGCCCTGACAGGGCAGGCAGCGCATTGTTGGGAAAGTTAGCCCCAGGCTACGTTTGACTGGAAATCCCAGTCACAGGGCGTTAGCGCCGTTACCCGCCGCGCCCCGTACCTTGTTCTTCTTGCTCGTGGGCGATGGAGGCTTGATGAGTTTCTGCAGGATACGGAGGCACATGAGGGTAATGTTCTCCACCACCACCGGAGTCTTGATGTTCACGGCCATCAGGAACAAGCTGAGAGCTGTGTGGACAGTACAAAACCACGTGAACAATGCAATTTTATGACCCCACTCAAACATGCATGAGAATAAGGATATTGCTGATACCTTAAATAGTTACTTAATTGAGAATTTTACCTCAGACAGATTTTTATTAGGCCAGAGAACATTTCCGATGATCAAGATTATTTAGTGGAAATTGAGGTTAGGGATAATGAAGTATTATACAAGTTGCAAAAACTAAAGCCAGATAAGGCAGTAGGTCCTGATGGCTTATACCCTAGAAAGCTCAGGGAAGTTAGTGAGATCATCCCTGAACCACTCTCAGCTATCTTCAGACGGTCTTTAGAAACTGGAGAAATACCAAATGATTGGAAGCAGGGCAATATAATACCAATATATAACAAAGGGGACCGTACTGAGCCAGAAAATTACAGGCCAGTCAGTTTAACTTGCATTGTATGCAAAATACTGGAATCTATCATAAAAGACCAGCTGGAATTATTTATTGAACATAATAATACATTGAGGGATAGCCAACATGGTTTCCATAAGGGAAGGTCATGCCTGACAAACCTTCTGGAATTCTTTGAAAAGGCCACCAAGATTTATGATCAGAGCAGGGCTTATGACATCATATACTTGGATTTTCAGAAAGCATTTGATGCAGTTCCGCATGAGAGACTAATTTTTAACATGAGCTTGGTTGGAATTCCATGAGGTATTCTGGAGTGGATTCAAACCAGTTACAGGACAGAACACAAGGAGTGGTCGTAAGTGGTATCTCATCTGAGCTAGGTATGGTGGGTAGCGGAGTCCCTAAGGGATCGGTGTTGGGACCCCTGCTATTCCTCACCTACATTAATGACCTTGATAGGAATATTGACAGCAAATTAGTTTTTGCAGATGATACTAAATTGAGAGGTTTGACAAACAGTTTAGAGTCCACTAAAGTGATTCAGGATGATTTAGATAAAATTCAGGATTGGGCAGAAATGTGGCAAATGAAATTTAATACAGCGAAATGTAAAGTCCTACATGTTGGTAATAAAAACACTAAACTGGATTACTTCATGGGAGGTTTAAAACTGGAATGCTCTCCACATGAAAAAGATCTGGGAGTGACTGTTGATCAAACCCTCACAGGTTCTAGCCATTGTGCCGTAGTGTTAAAAAGGCCAACAGGATGCTGGGATATATAGCCAAAAGTATTGAGTATAAATCCAAGGAGGTCATACTTCTCTTGTACAAGACATTTGTCAGACCATATCTGGAGTATTGTGTACAGTTCTGGGGAACGTACTTCAAGAAAGACATAGAGGCTCTAGAAAAAGTTCAGAGAAGAGCCACTAAGTTAATTCCAGGTATAAAAGATGAAAGCTTTGAGAAGAGGCTGAACATCCTTAATCTCTTTAGTCTCAGGAAAAGGAGACTTAGGGGTGACCTGATTGAGGTCTTTAAATATGTTAAAGGGATTAACAAAGTGAATTATGTGCGATTACTTAAGCCAAGTTTTGCTAGTAGAACTCAAGGTCACAAATGGAAGTTGGCCAAGCGTAAATTTAGCACTGATATTAGGAAATATTTTTCACCCAGAGAATAATCTCAGTGTGGAATACCTTGCCTGCCCATATCATTGAGGCAGTAACCTTGGGAATTTTCAAGGGCGGGCCTGATTTAGCGCTGGATACCATTGAGTCATTGAGTATCTGAAGTGATAGATGCACTATAGTAATAAGAAACTGGCAAGCCTAGTTGGGCTGAACGACCTGTTCTCCCCATTCATGTCATGTCATGTCATGTTATGTTATGGTTTATAAAACACAATCTCTTAATGGCAGCTTTGTGACAAAACTAAGTAAACAATTGAAGAAAAGTAGCGAAGTACTTTAGAAACTCTCACATTTCAATGGCTCTAAAATATCAGGACTGTTTCAGATCAGCCTAGGTTACAGTGGCTCAAGAACTTAAAAGGCCACTGCTTCCGAGCCTCACAATGTACATTTCCTTATACTGCTACCGTTGCATTGGCTTCAGAACGTCAAGACTGCTTCAGGCTGCTTAAATAAGTAGCTCCAGCAAAAGGACTAAGCTTAGAACAGCTCAAATTACAATGGCTCTAGAACTTAAAAAGGACTTATGTACATTGCTTTAAGATGGCTCCCCTTGTAAAAGAATATCAAAGAACTCTGCTTTACGGCTGAATGAGGTTCACTGCTCTGAAAACACTTAAAACATGGCTGTTAGAACCTTTAGAACCTGTTCAAGCACACAGCCATGGACCATTTTGTACAGCACTGGGCCGCCAGACTCACCACATCGTAATCGAAGCTCCCAGCAGCCGCCCTCCTTGGAGATGGAGTCGGTGAGCAGTAGCATCTCGTACTGTAGACTGCTGACCTGGGAACAGCACCACACCCGCTCTTCAGGCCCCTCACACTTACCGCACAAGAGTCCACTCACTATACTTAGGACTAAACAGACTCCTTAAAACTCCAGACATGGATGGCTATTAAGGGAACTTAAGTTGCTAGCATTAGCTATGATGCACATCGAAATGAATGGTAGCTACACCTAGCACAAATATCCCACTCATTGCGAATGGCCAGGCTGGGGATTCCACAAAGGCTAACCCAGCACTTTACTGCCCCCACAGAAAGCAAGCTTCCTTTCATTATCCACAAAATAGAATTAGTCTGCTCGGGTGAACCACGAGCCACACCACTACTTACTCAGCTAAAGAAAAAGCACTCAGACAATTCACATTTGTCTATGAATCATTCTACAACAGAGGACCACAGCATACGTAATCTCAGTTTTACAGACGCAATGTTGGGGCTACTACTGAATGGTGTTACGCGAATGCCCATTGTGTCTGCTCCCACAGAAGCATCCAGAACAACAGAATCTCTGATCCAGACAACCCCCCAAGTACACTCCTCACTCCACCCAATAAATACAACAAATGGCAGGAGGGAGAAATAGACATACCAGGTCTGGGTTTGCCCAATGGCCTTTCAGTGCAGCTGAGACTTTGGCTATGATGAGGTCATTCATCTGCTGAGTAGCTTCTGGGTTGTCTCTGTTAGAAGGGAATCAGGACACCGATATAAGAAAGAGAACAGACAACACCAGATATGGGTTACGTTATGTACAAGTGTAAGACAGGGAACACACCAGATTCAGTGCGATAGTATGAGAGTGTACATGCGTGAGTGTCTGCCCGTGTCCATCAACAGTGGCAAATTGTACCTGGTGAGCAGACACACCAGCTGGCGCACCTCCTCCCTCATGGCTGCTGTGCCACGGCGCAGGTTGTACTCAAAGAGCTCTCGGATGAGTCCTTGCAGTACCAAAATGTGGCGAATGGCGCTGTTGGTGGCGAGCGCGCGCAGCAGCGTGATACAGTGGCCCGTCACTGCCGATGCGCAGCCATAGCATTTGGTGGAGGATGTGTGGCCACAGCCCAGTACTGACAGCGCGCGGTATTGGCTGGCGGTGAATGTGGGCGGGGCCGTGCTCCGTGACGACTTGGTGGCCGCCTCACGCTGCTGCAGGTCGTACTCCAGTAGCTCCTTCCGCGATGCGAGAACTTTCTGGATGGTGGGAGAGGGACGAGATGCATAATGAATGAATTGCCTAGCTATGCACTGAATGCAATCACACGTTGTTAATGATCGGCTAAGAACTAATGACAGTAAAGTCTACATAAAATTTAAGATTGACACACTGTTATAATAATACAGGAAACATGCAAAGCTGTATTAATAGAGACATCACATTGAAAAGGTTTTTTTTTAGTCCAGCAGGTAGACTAGGGCTTTACATACAAACATGCCTGTGGGATTTGTAGGATTTTGTACTTGTATCATACACGCTCTTATGATTTTGTAGAGTTGAGTCACAAACACTCCTGTATGATTTTGGATAGTCAGGACAGTAACACACTTGTATGATTTTGGAGAATTGGGACACTAACACATCAGAATGATTTCGGAGAGTCAGGACAATAACACCAGTTTGATTTTGGAAAATTAGGACATCAACACACCAGTATGATTTTGGAGAATAGGGACACTAACATCAGTATGATTTTGGAGAGTCGGGACACCAACGTCAGTATGATTTTGGAGAATTGGGACACTAAAACACCTGTATGATTTTGGAGAATCGGGACACTAACACCAGAGTGATTTTGGAGAGTCGGGACACCAACATCAGTATGATTTTGGAGAATTGGGACACTAACACGCCTGTATGATTTTGGAGAGTCGGGACACTGACGCACCTGTATGATTTTGGAGAGATCTTCGAAGGAGGCCTTACAGTCACCGCTGTATTCCTGCGCCAGCTGCTGGATGTAGCGATTGACACTTGCAGACGACGCTCCCAACCCAGCCCCTGCACCCGTGTCATCCTGGGAAAGCCCAGAAAAGCACCAGGATAAGCGGAGTACAATTTTGAAAGAAATGGGAACAAACTGCCACTTTTAACAGGTGAGGGATTATTAGTAAGAACACCTGATGGGAACCATCTTGCAGGGAAGTTCATCCAGTCACAATACCAGCGTAACAGTATCAAAGTTCTAAAAAAATCAGCATTCCTTGTGAGCTCTTTGCAATTGCTAAGGTAAATTATTGCTTACACAAAATAGGAAAAAAAGATACGAGTCTGATCTAACCTGAAGCAATAAAAGAAGCCCAAACACATTTGAAAGAAAATTGCAGGCTGGTCACGTGCATTCTCACCAGGTCACATGAAAACACAACATATGGCTCTTAAAAATACCAAAAGCAAAGTCAGGATCATCATCTTTTTCATATCAGACGCATCACAAACTACTACAAACTAATGAGATTATCACCTCTCATTTCCCTCCCGCCTTCAGAAGGGAGCCTTCAGTTATTATTCAGAATTTCCTAAGTATTATTCACTCATGATGGCACACTATTTAGGAATGTCTTTACAGTAGTGGGATGGTAACCTAGGAACAGAACTGTCCAAACAAGCCACCCAGCTTTAGCATTACGGAGAGCTGTTTTTTTTTTTTTTTTTTAATAATTATTTTCATAAGAACATGCCATGGCATGCTTTAGGGTTAAGACATCACTGCAGTGCACAGCTCACTGACTGCAACAGTTTTTTTCCCTGTGAATGTAATTAGCAACCTGTCATTAATTTGCGAGACAACTCTTTAATCCAGCCCTGAGAACCAGTTCCATGCCTGCAGGACTCAGATTGGGTTTCACAGGGTTTTTTATTTATGAAAGTAAGACATATTTGGCAAAAATAAGCTCCCGCAGCCCACCTGCTTAATGTTATGGTTATTGCTGATGACTTTATCAAAAGCAACTTTCAGCTAATTACACCAAGCAAGGGCTACAACTTCAGTGTGGCAACAATGAGGCTTTAAATTACTAACACAGACAGAGCTACAAGAAGGAAGGTCGTCAGGAGGTCGGTCGATCGGTCAGTCAGTTTATCTGTCGGGGGTGGGGGGCTGTGCATTTGTGAACACCGATGAAGGGTCATCCGAGACAAAGTTGGGGATCATGTAGGCCAGATCCTCTCACCTGAGGCTTCTCTGGCGCCGCCTCGTTCACCTTGGACAGCAGGCTCTCAAGCTGCGGCCGGTGCCCCATGAGCTGGTGGTAAACCCGATCAGCCTTGTCCAGCAGGGCGTTTATGTTTGTCACCGCCTAGTGGTTGGAGGACAGACAGACAAGGGACTGAGTTACAGCCTGTTAGCTGCTAAAGCACGGATCGCTAAATGCTGATTCCCTACTTTCCCTTCACCTGGGAATCAGAAATGCAGACAGGCGAACCAATCAGTTCGAACCATAACAGTTCAATTAATTACATGAGCGAAAAAGAACTTGGTATAAAGACTACATCTGGATTCGAGGGTCAGATTTGGTAAAGCATTACAATCCCCATCATCCCTCTTGGCAACAGTGTAACAGTTTCCCCTACGAGTTGGCTGAGGGGTTTCGACAAGGTCTACCAAAAATGAATTCAGCTTGCAGTCACTCAATTACCTTAACTGAGAAAACATGAGACACAAAGGCCTGCATTTGATTTGTATTCAGGATTAAAGGAACACGGCCAATATTTAGAGAGCCTGGCATGAGCTAGAGGACGACGAGCGAGGCCTGATACTGAGGACTCCCCCGCCCCGCCCAAACTGCTCCCAAAATGCTCTGTTAATGTTTCAATATTGCCACAACAATGCGTAAACATTACAAAAACCTTCTGAGCACTGACATCACATTGCATCACAACATACACAAAGTGTGATGTGAATTTGTAGGTGGGTTTGTTTGCGTTATTTCTTTTCCAGTTCCAATCGCCCAGTGTCTATGAGAAAACTGTGCGAGGTTTTCAAAACTTGGCGAGAATATGGTCCATTATTAAATTAATGCGTGGGAAGCGTTACAGTTTTGTTTATCGTGATATTGTGGTTGAACACTCCAAACCTTTTGAGACCCTAAAAGCAGAGTTCTGCTATCGACATGCTAAGGTTGAAGCGACAAGGAACTACATCACCCACTGGTCTCAGATCAGCCCTTTCAAATGCTGTACATTGTACAACTTGAGTGCAGCGCCACATTGTCCTTGTCACTGTCTCTGTGTTTACATGAATAAAAAAAAAAAAAAAAAAAAGAATGTTGTACGTGCTTATAGTTCAATTGTTGTTCGTGATAAAACATCATGAGCAACATTAACATTTAATGGACACAGAGTGTTTCGTTTTTTCATAGTTGTAAGGAAATGCGCACATTATGTCACTAAACAAAATGTACACTATTCTCAGGAGACAATTTTATACATGGATCTCATTTATGCCTGGTTTCAAAATCCCTGTTGATTTCTTGAATAGACACTGAAGAGATGGAACCTGAAGTGGAAAATTGCTAATACAGCTGCATATAAAATGAAGACAGGGACGGGGCTATTCCGAGAACACACTGAACACTGCCTCTACGTTGCAGAAACATTATGAGAATGTTTTGCGCATGAATCGCCTCCTGCTCCGCACCTTCTTGCGGTCCTCCTCGTTCTCAATGGGGTCGACGGCGCAGCAGGGTTTGGCGTAGAGCATGAAGTCAAACCGGGCGTATTTGCAGAAGCCGCAGGCGTTGCAGAGGAACGGGTCCTTCTCATCGTAGTTAATGGACCTATCACAGGAGCAGATTGAGACTCAGATTTAGGGATCAGAAACACGTTCAAATCATAAATGTCTAAGAGGAGGGAGATATCCGCATAGGTGATGTATTTCTCTAGCCTGGTAAAACCAGACTCTGCTACTTCGCTTTGCTTCGTACACAGAGTCTGGACAGTCGTGATTGACAAGTGTTTACTTCCTGGTGGGTGGGCACTTGTCAGAAGTTTAAAATCATTGGTGTACCCGTAAACTTATCACTCACGTTTGGCGATGACGTTATGCTATGCGCCCGCTCAGCCGCCTAGTACTTCCGCTGTAAACACACTCCTTCATACCAGGAATGCAGCGAAAACAAACCGATCAGTACATTAAAGTTAATACTGTACTCATACATATGCCCATCTACCTCACTTTAGCCTTCACTCATTCACTTAAAAGAACCAAAGGTGCCCTTTCTGTTCTCCTTACAAGAAACAAACTGTTGAGCTATCGTTTATCCTGCCGATACAGCTGCTATTAAAAAAACGTAAGAGACCTGAAACCAACGGCAGAATCGGCAAGAATAACGCATTATTTACGTTAGGACGAAATCTGCGTTGACATGAAAACTGAACCGTTAACCATACTTGCGCTAACATCGTACCCAGCTCGTCATCTAACTTTATAGTGACATAGTTTGGCTCTAAGCATTTGGCAGTCTCAGACAGCCATTTCATTCATGGATAATGACAACATAACACTGAGACAGCGAATAGGTCTTGTGACGCGAACAAAAACACGGCTTTTAAAAAGATCGCTGCTAACTTAAATAGTGTGAAATTCGCAGGCAATGTAACACTAGAAGCTACAAGCTTGCTGAGGTGGTTCGGCCGTCTCTCACAGAGATGAACTGGGTTCCTATTTCATATGTCTCATAAAGGATATTAAGTAGATATGACAACTTTTCTTGAAACCTGTAGGGAGTAGCGCTACAACATCATTTCCACTCAAAAAACTAACCAAACATTCCTCTTGTTGTGGCTTTAAATCTCAGATACCGGGGATTTTCTCCAGGACAGAGCGAATCTATGTCCTCCTGTGTATCTATGTCTGTGGCCATTGTTGATTTCGGAGACTACAATTTCAAAATCGGCACAGCTGCTACATCATGGCTCTCGGCCATGCCTTCTGTTCGTTTGTTAGTCCGGCGTATTTTCTGCCGAGGTAAAAGAGGCAGAGCTCTGAGTGACCAGACTGAGTAATGAAGCAAAATGAAATTAAGCGGAAGTACGAAGGCTGGCGGAGCCAGGCTAGAATTTCTCGGGGAAGGGGACAAAACAATTACTATCAGACAAATTACTAAAAAAACTCCATAGCACAACTGGCAAAATAAAGGCAAAGTCTGTTCCAAGCCAAGTGGCTCATCCGACTGGTGCTTAACCTCAGTTTCTGTAGCATGAAGCGAATAAATGTATTGCTAACCCCACTGAATGGAATGCTAGTCCATTGCAGGTTACCCCCAGCTCTTAGTCAGGTTTCCCCAACCATTTGTGGGTACCCAGTTGTACACCTCGGTGGAGTGGGGCACTGAGGCAGTAAAGTGTTTTTGCCCAGGAACACACCATGACGGCCAGGACTGGAACTCAGGACCTTTCCCAAGTCCGACCCCAAGTCAAGCACACATAACCACTGCGTCATCGCGTCCCCCACAACATGACACAACTGCACACAGCATAAACAGTCCACTTAAGCACAAAAGTAGAGCTTTTGCAGTATGCATTTGTTGCTTGCTATCTACAATACCAGTCAGATGTTTTCCAAGGCGTATTATCCAATGTCTGCATACCTACTGAAGGGTTAAACAGAGCATGTCACAAGCATTTCAGCAGCATACATACGCAGGACTAGACAAACCACGTCCTTTTATTTCAAAGCAACCCACGTTGTATCTGACCTACCAGAACCAACAGTATTTCTGACACGAAAGACAACACATAACAGGAAGCCATTTGAAGGACAATCACACACAATACAATTTTAAGGTGAATGGGCACAAGTAATTGGAACACTTTAAACTGAACATTCTGAAGCTGAGGTAATAACAGCCACTGGTCACTGATAACTATGGAGTTGTAGAACATTACGAGGGGGTCACTCTGGCTCATCCACAGTGGTAAGTTTCAATTTTAGAACGCATCATTTTTGCTATGTTTTCACCAAGTGTCCAAACTACTATAGCATTTTCTAACCCCTAAAACAGAGGCTTTTGAAAATGCAGCTATCCACATTTTAGTTTGATAACTCTGGGATTGCATTTGGCCAGTTGCAGTCCAATCACCTGCACTTGTGGCACTGGTAAACGTTTTCGCCGCAGTTCCCACAGACGCCCGGGTTGGCGGGCACAGACGCACTGCACCGCGGACACTGCAGTGTCTCCGTCGATGCCTGGTAGTTCTCGTAGAAGTCGGCAAACTCGATCATCAGGTTGGAGGCGACAATAGGCAGAGGCAGATCGATCTTCACCTCCGTCTGCCCCGGGGTCAACTGCACCTTCTTCGCCTTGTGCCAGCGGGCCGGCCTGTCGGAGGTGATGAAGCGAAACATTCAGATATGCAAATGACGCAATGTCTTCAAGATCAACATCAGAGCATAAACAAACCTGATCATGTGAAAAACACCATGGAATGACAGCTCAGTCAAAGAGCAACTCTGTCAATATCATCAATCCTCCACGCAAATAACCTTAGCCATTCCCACAGGGAAATATGAGGAGGTCTGAAAGTATTGGGACAATGGCACACTTCAGTATGTGTCTGACTAATGCCTCCACAAATCAGCCAATTTGGATGCACTATTAAATTCAGAGACCGTAAAAAACAGAAGCACAAACCACAGAGTGCACACCTCCACTTTCTTTTCTGACCTTTTCTGCAATGTTGACCCTTCACCCTTGAAACTCTAGTCACCTCTAACAGTTGTCATATATAAGCTGCCGGATAGCTCACTCGGTTAAAGCACCGCATTGCGGAGCAGAAGTGACTATTACGGCGCGGGTTCGAGTCCCGGTCGTACCAACCAGCAGTGGTCGGCAGCTTTTTCAGAGTAGCGCACAATTGGCTATTGCGCTATAGGGATGCAAATTGGGAAGGGCCTGCCGGGAAAGGGAAATAAAATAAATAGCTTTGTTCGTTGCTCAAGCACCTCCTGTTGGCCAGACTCGTCAGGAAGATTCTAAGCTTGTTCATGTTCGGGTATCCTCCGCCCTCATTCTGAACTTGCGACGATTCAACCAATGGGTGTAAAGAAGCAGTGGCTAACAGGCGCGTGCTTCGGAGGAGAGCTGCAAACTGTCTTCGCTCTCCTGAATTGGCAACAAGGGGTCACATACAAGCAAGCCTTGTACATAGTTCCCCAATTGGGCATTCTAGATTTGGGTGGGATTGGAGATGCCAAATTCATTAAAAAAAAAAAAAAAAAAAAAAAAAAAAAAAAACAGTTGTCATATATAACCTTCCCTCACAGTTCCATCAAAATTGGTCAAGAACCTTTTGTGTAACCCCTGCTTACAAACGGACAGACAAACAAATGGAAGCTGAAACATTACATCTATATGACTTCGTTGGAAAAGGTACAGAAGAAACAGTCACAATTCATTTTAAGGCATGTACATTCACTAAAAGATAACCACATCAGCATTACGAGAACAGCATCAAAGTCCAAATATTCATAGGCCAAAACTTATATTAGAGAAACACGCAGTCTGCATGATCTGGTCACCATGCAAACCCTGCGCCTGGGACTCACTTGTTCTTCAGTTCCACGATGGCCTGCACTGTGCGGTTGTTATAGTAGAGGTTGATGGTGCGCACCATCTTGGTTCGCTTGAGGTCGCCAATCTTGACGGTCACCTTGCTGATCGTGTGGCTGCCGATGAGCTTCAGAACCTGCTGGGTGGTGGTGTATCGCGTGTCCACTTTGATGGAGGACAGCTTGATGTTCTGGGGAGAAGACGAGCAGGAGCTTCAGAGGGTTGACACTTCCGTATAACACAGGCACACAAGCAGTGACCCACAGAGATACTGACTCACAGTCACAGTGTAATTGTAATTTGCCTGATCTTTTGTGAAGTTGTTTCAATGACATGATAGTATGCACCTATTTTACGTTGATTTGGATAAAACTCTGCTAAATGAAAGTAATGTAGTATAATCTCCTATCACTCAAACATAGACACATGAACAACATTAACTCTTTCGCCCCTAAGTAAATGATACAATGTAACACCCTTCAGCCCCATGTATTACACAGTGTGCTATACCATTGAACCCTGGATGTAATTAGCAAAAACAAAGAAAACGGACATATATATTGCATATATAATGCGCATGTGCATTGTTTAACTCAAATTTACGACACTGCCCGATGTGTTCTACGAATGCGCAACAGTTAAACCCTTTACCGGTTGGATTGGCGATTCAAGTGCTGGTTAAGCGATCGAGATAGTCAGCGTCTCAAGTCTCTTAAATTACATCCCAGTTCCCCGAGAATGCATGGAGGAAACAGGAGAGAGAACAGATGAAACGAGGACATATGTTTCAAGAGACATGAGACGTCCTTTCCTCAGTTGCGTTAGGCTATATGAAGCAAAGCTCGTTTCTGATGACGGTCTCGGCTGGATCTGTTGGAATATGATCTGCGGGAATTGGCACACATGTAAATCGTGAATTAATCGCAAAATTTAATTATCAAAGTATGAAATACAGTTCAGCTGCCGCATGCAATAGGCTATACCACAAAAAAGCGGCATAGGGGAGACTAAATTTGAACTTGGGTAGCTTTTAAAAGTGTGATCGAATTTTTTTTCATAAAATATTTAAGTTCTCCGTTATTGACTCCCCTAAAATTTTGTTGCGTTGTTGGCGACCCTATTGATAATATATGATGTAGATAAATTAATAGCCAATTTTAAACTCAGGCATTCCGGATATCTGTACCCTCGTAATAAAAAATAAATAAATCACACTCCCTCGATATAAAATCCATTTATTTTTCGGACGCATCCACGAATCTCCGTTTCTTTTCCAAAATGTCAATATGACGCTGCAGCGGCTGACGGGTCTACGGGTCGATCTGTACTTGGCGCTGTGGCGGCTATCGCGTTGAAAGGCATGAAATTATCAGCCCGCTGTAGCGGGCTGTCGAGTTGAAAGAGTTAAAAGACGAACAGTAGAGAGTCAGGCGGTTTCCTTCACTCACAGAGAACGGGACTTCAGGATTGTTGCAGACCAAACAAGGGTCACTTTCCAGATAAAATCCGTCAAACTCCACCAGCCCTGACAGGGTACTAGGAGGAACAAAGAAAAAAATATATATCAACTTATTTTCAGTATTAACTCCTATTAACAGTTCATTTTTTTGATTGCAGTATACTTGAAAAAGTCAAAGAACAATGATAAAATTTCTGTGAATGAGCTACAGTTCGCTTGAGAGGCCAATCTTCATCTGTAGACCCTAGAATAGGGGTCGCTGGATTGCAGAAGCAAACCGGAGAAAATAGAAGAAAACCCAAGCAAACACAGAGAGGGAAAGAACATTCAAAAAATTGGACCAAGGGTCCTGTAGCTTACCGACAAGCAGTCTTACAGCGATGATACAAGTTATGAAAATTTCATGTGAAGTTTGACATTTGAATCAAAGAAAATCAATGTCAAGGTCACCAAATAAAAGTTCACACACATTTATAACACCTTCTGTAATACAATCCTAAGTTCTGAAGCAGTTTTGGTGATACAAGTCATTAAAATAAGTCAATATGTATTCAATATGTCAATTGTGAAGTTGAAAGGTCACAGAATGTCAAGTGGTGGTCAGCAAATGGACTTCATATATGACTTTCTAAATGTCTCTATACAAACCTTGGCTCAATCTGTGACCATTTTGGTGATACAAGTCATTGTAATTTCACTGTGGAGTTTGGCCCTAAAAGGTCACTGACAGTCAAGTTGAATTTCACCAAATGAAAGTTCATATGTGACTTCCTAGATGTCAGTAACACAAACTTAGGCTCCATCCGTGACCATTTTAGTGATACAAGTCATTGAATTTTCACTAGGTCACATTTGACCTTTATAGGTCAATATGAAGGTCACCAAATGAAAGTTCAGAAATGACTTCCTATGTCTGTAATACAAACCTAGACTCCATCTGTGACCGTTTTGGCAAGACAAGTCATTGTAATTGTATTATGTCAAGTTTGACCTTCAAATGTCATCAATAGTCAAGCTGAATGTTACCAAATGAAAGTTCATATGTGACTTCCTATGTCAGTAACACAAACCTAGGCTCCCTCTGCGACCTTTTCAGAGATAGAAGTCATTGAATTTTCTCTAGGTCAAGTTAGACCTTCGAAGGTCAATATGAAGGTCACCAAATGAAAGTTCATACATGACTTCCTATAGAGGGATTATCAGTCTACGTCACTACATACGTCACCCCGCTCTACTGTGCATGTTGACTGCAGAAAGAGAGCTGGAAGAGCCGCGACCATGTCCTGTTGTGCTGTTGGTTGCACGTACCGTTTCGATAAGAATAACAAAACGCGCAAGTTTTACAGACTTTGAGCATCAGTGCTGCATCATGCCTACAGCATGACCCCAAGCTGAGAGAAAAAAGAACATTGGTATTAATTTCGAGCAATATAATATGTTAGACTCATTGGTTTGAATGGTGATAAAGCTAGATATGCCCGCAGGCACAGCTGTATTATTGTAGCAAATGAGTTGCGAAATGTTTTCTACAATAGCGACAGTGACTCAAGACGAGGTTACATAGCAATGGAAAGATAAGATAAACTTTTATTGATCCCACAGTGGGGAAATTTCATCGTTACAGCAGCTCAAAAAGATAGTGATCTGAGAGGGGGAAAAAACAAATGTGTACAACCAGTACAAAGGAAGCTAAAATTAATTTGTAACGTTATATTATTCTAAATTACATGCAGGTGCAGTTCGCGGTCAGGATGCAGTTGTTTTTCTTGTTCATAATGACCCAGACTTTTTCCATCTTTCTCGTCATTTATCCACTCACCTGCACCTAAAGCGTATGGGTCATTAACACGTTGATTGCCAACTACGAGATAACTTCGTAATGGCGGGTCGAACCAGCGCTAGACTTGAAAAATTCTAGATGGTTATCCATCCCTTTATTGACAACAATTAATCCTGGCTAATTCTAGATTTTTTCCTTTCCAAACCACATTTTCCAATTCAAGAATAATCAAAATGGCAATTTTTCTGTACTCCCTCATGTAACCAAATTTGCTGTTAGATTATGGGACCTAAGCAGTTATTAAATAATTTTTTATTACTGAATGTAAAACATTAAAATAGGGAAAACCATCTAGAATTAGCCAGGATTAATTGTTGTCAATAAAGGGATGGATAATTTCCCCCGAATTTTCAAGTCAAGCGCTGGCCCGGACCGCCATTAAGATGTTATCTCGTAGTTGGCAGTCATTCACTAATGTTAATTTAGCAGCATAACTTGTTTTATCACTCGGCGATAAACTGTTGTAGTAGGCTGCGCTGACAACATCGCTAGCTAGCCAACATCGCAACTGCAAGAAATATGACAACCTGTCAAACAGTTTAAAGGGGCTGCTCTTTCTGCAGTCAAGTTGCGCGCGCATCCGCCATGTTGATAAACAAATAATCCCTCTATACATCTCCAATACAAACCTACACTCAATCTGTAACAATTTTGCTGATATAAGTCATTGAAATTTCACGGTATAGTTTGGCCATTCAAGGTCACTGAGGTCAAGTTCAAGGTCACCCAATGAAACTTCACACATGACTTCCTATATGGCCGCAATACAAACCTAAGCTATCTGTTATAGTTTTGGTGATAGAAGTCATTGAAATTTCACTATGTGAAGTTTGACCTTCGAAGGTCACCGAAGGTCAAGTTCAAGGCCACAAAATGAAAGTTCATGTATGACTTCCTATACATCTCCAATTCAAACCGAAACTATCTAACCATTTTGCTGATATAAGTCATTGAAATTTCACTGTGAAATTTGGGCATTCAAAGTCACTGAAGGTCAAGTTCAATGTCACCAAATGAAAGTTCATACATGACTTCCTATATGTCCGCAATACAAACCTAAGCTCTATCTGTAATAGTTTTGATGATAGAAGTCATTGAGATTTCACTATGTGAAGTTTGACCTTCGAAGGTCGCCAAAGGTCAAGTTCAAGGCCACCGAATGAAAGTTCATACATGACTTACATTCAATTGTTCAATGCACATATGTTCCCAATCTTCAATATTTTCAAGCCTAGAAACCTTTGAAAATTGCACCATTTTGCTTGACTTCAAGTTTGACCTTTCAAGGTCATCTGAGGTCAACTTTAACACAGCCAAAATATAGGTCATATATTACTTCCTATATGTCAGTAATACAAACTTAATCTCTATCTGCAACCATTTAGCTTCCACAGGCGATTTGGCCCATTCTCCATAAGACCCAAAGTTAAAGTACAGCGCCCCCACTAGACCCACTTCCGTCGATTCAATCAAAATGGCACTCGCACTGTACATAAAGTGTATCAAGGTGAGTTGATTGCCAGATTTAGAAAAAAAGTTATCGGACAGTTTTTGAGAAATAATTTTTTGAAATTTCAAGTCATATTTTTTAACATTGTTAATATATTCCCTGACCTCGAGTTTGACCTTTCAAAGTCATCTGAGGTCAACTTTAACATATCCATGTATAGGTCTTATATGACTTCCTATATGTTGATAATACAAACTTAATCTCTATCTGCGACCATTTGGCCTCCACAGGCCATCTTGCATATTCATAAAGAACAGCGCCCCCAATAGACCCACTTCCGTCGATTCAATCAAAATGGCGCTTGCACTGTACATTGATGGTACCAAGGTAAGTTGATTGCCTGATTTAGAAAAAAATTTATCACGCAGTTTTTGAGAAATAATTTTTTAAAATTTCTCAGTCCTATCTTTAATATTGGAGCCAAAATTTCAAGGGCCTATAAAACAGACAAAAATGATTCAATCAAAAATCTGAGAAAAAAAGGTTTGGAGATATGGTCTAGCAGTATGTTACTGCAAACTTACATGAAAATTCATCAGGCCAAAAAAAAAGATAAAAAATGTTCCGCGACGGACGCCACACCACGACAATAGCTTTTTGGCCCATAGGGCCGGTAAGCTAATAAGCTAACAAAAAAGGGAGAATGTAGGCCATGACTAACCAAGTATCTCATTCTAGTAATGCAACGAAACACATTGATGAATTCTCAAGGGACTACAGAGACTGTGTCAAAGAGACTTGCAATTAGGAGGAAGTATACAGACAAAATCCGCCACAACTCAAGTTATGTAACCAACAATGTTTTGAGAATGAGATGAAGAAGAACACTCACTTGTAGATGTTGGAGTTCGGATGGTTCGTGAGAATGTGGTTCTGGGTCCGCAGTATCTCCACGGCCTTCTGAGAGTACTCCTTCAGCTGGGGCACAAGATGGAAGGTTCATCGGCCTCCAGCGAGGACAAACATGACTCATAAACTCCCCCCACAGGCACAGTAATGAAGGGGAAATTTAGGCAGTACCCTGACTGACACTGCCACAAATCAACAGTATTACAGCAATGCTCCTGAACATCAGGCCCATGAAGGGCTGCACTGCACTGTCAGCAAGGATTATTTCCACCCATGTACAACACCACCTGAGTTAAGTAATGAGCTTCTGAATCAAGGAGGTAGAGCAATTAGTGAAATCAGGTGGCGTAGAGCAGGAATGAAGCAAATACGGTCAAACACTATTGGATTGTTGAACCTAGAGTTAAGAAGCTTATTTTGGGGAGATGGGGCCTGAAGTTGAGATGGTTCCATAGGGGACCAAACGCCCTTTTGTCACCCCTGGATTGCGGGGAGGTCTTCACCTTTTTCTCCGTTTGGGGGGTCTTCAGGGAGAAGTACCCCAGAAGGTCCACGAACTGGGCTGCCTTTCGCCCGTATGCAGGGAGCTCTGGCCAGATGGCCCAAGTCAGGTCCAGGAGAAGTTCCTGTTGGGACTTATTGGAGTTCCTGTGTGTGGGGAAAAAAAGCCATAACAGCAGCACATACAACAAGGTAGTGAAATCAGCACTTCAAAGCAGCCAGGTACAGGTCAAATTTTCATTCCGGCTGGTAAGATTTTACAACTCTAGCAGTCGCTTTCAAAGGTAAACTGCCAAGTCGTTTCGTACTACAAGTGTCACTTGGCTGGCATACCTGCCTGCAAACATTTAGATCTCACATGGCAGCACCACGAGCTGCGATCCGCTCAAGGGCTGACAGATAAACTCATTTTGGATGAGAACATAACTGAAATGCAATTCTGCCAATTACCCAGGAAAGGCATAGAAGAGATTTATGATTGATAATGAGGACAAACGGAGATGACAGCATATTACTGTGTGACAGTGTGTCGACTGGGCATGTCAATCGGGCGTGACGCTTAAGCGCGGGTGCCCTTAAGTGAACCTCAGAGGGTAACGCTAATGGTGTGTTAGCACGTTAGTGTACCTGTAGATGTGCAGGGCGAGGCAGTGTGCCTGCCAGCGCACTGAGGAGGAGTTGGACTCCAACAGGAAGCAGCGCAGGAACTGGATTAGAGTTTCCTTGTCGGCAAACTTGTTGAGCTGACTGACCAGAGCTGTGCAAAGCTGGTCCTCCTGACTGCCCGCACCCTCACCTGCAGAAACACACAAGTAAGAACACACACACACGTAAAGTACAACTGCTCAAAAGGAGCCCGCACATGCAAACACTCACGCATGTAAACACACGCATACAAGAACACGTGAATACAAATATATACACAAGTCTCATGCCTGTAAGCACATGAGCTTGTAAGCACACGCATGTGAGAACACACACACACACACACACACACACACACACACATCCTTGCACTTCTGCCTTTGTGAGGACATTACATTGACTTAAATTCATTCTTCCTGTGTCTCTACAGCCTTTCCCTAATTTTAACAATAAGCAATGTATGCCTAACCCAAACCCTTACCCTAACCTTAACTCATCCCTAATTCTAACCTTACCCCTAACCTTAACTAATAAGTCACATTTGCCTTTGTAGTTGTGAGGACCGGCCAAAATATCTTCACTTCCCAAAAAAAAAAAACTTCACTTTGTTGGTTAAAAGCTCATGCCGGTCCTCAGTACGTAGCAACTACAAGAACACACACACACACACCCCACACGGAACAAGAACTGCGCACCTGAGCAACAGTAGAATATGTATCTTTATCATTATTGAGAAACAATTGCAAAGTCTTCCACAATTCAACAGGCAATTTAGTAAATTAAAATGTTATTGATTTCTCATATGGAAGTAGCAATGGCTTTTCATCATCTGAACAAGAATAGAGACTAAACAGCAGGGGTGTAACGATTCTGAATCAATGTTTTTTTAAAGCGTAGTAACACCACCTGCTACCATGGGGCGAACATCCGAGCTTTCCCTTTTCCTTTATTAACCCCCGTGCTGTCCTGAACAAGTGCCTAACATGAAAGGGCACGGGAAATGCTTCCGGAAAAAAACTTGACTGACATCAGTATTTTTCGGCTACGTGCTGAGAGGAGCCAAGCAAATGAAAAAAAAATCGTCTCTTATCAACCAATTAGGCAACTCTAAGAAAAGTATACCTGTTCCCGTTTACTTTGCTTGATTAGCAATCAAATGATGGATTCGTTTGCTCTTTAAGTTGAATGAGTAGAGCTGTTTATTACATGTTTGATTGCAGCATTTTGAAATTTAAATAGCCATAGAATAGCACAGATTTGCATGAACACGATTGCTATTGCCATGCCATTTTGTGCGAATGTGGTAATTTATATCTCACATTCATGTTTCATCCGCTCTTCAGAATGTTTTCCACCTTGAGTATTTTTAGACGCTTGAACTCCAGGGTGATCTTATAACAAATCTGTTTCAAATTAATCTTTAATAATGTCCTAGAATGCTAAAATGAGAGATGAAATTCAGAGGAAGATTTTATCCAATTATTCAAATTGGCATTCTTTCAATCTAACACCGTAATCCAGTTAGGTTTGTCTGCTTTTCACCATCATATCTTAATCGTTATAGGCTACTTGCTAAATCTCTTTATTGTTATTTAGGCCAAGTACACGGGAGCAGATTTAAGGAAGGGCGGAGCACCTGCAATTAGCAAAATCTAAACTCAGGCTTCTTCCGACGGCATTTTAAGTCGTTTTAAGCCGCTTCAGGTGTGTATGTTTCAAGAAATTACATGCGACTGCCTATACACCCCTAACAGCAAGTTGTCTCATCATACTTTAAAAAAAATCCTTGTTCAACATCGCCTCATCTCAACTCAGCATTTCATCTCTCATTGTAGTATTTTTAGGAGATCTATAATGATAAAATAAAAATAAAGAGATTTATTGTCAGATCGCCCTGGATTTCAAGCGTCTAAAAAATACACAAGGTGGAAAACATTAAAGCGGATGAAACGTGAATGTGAGCTATAAATTATCACAATCATACGAAATGGCCAAATACGCATTCGTGCAAATCTATGCCCATTAAACTTTCAGAATGCGGCAATCAAACATGCTGTCTTAATAAACAGCTCTACTCATTCAGCAAAGTAAATAAGCAAATCCCCTGTTTGATTGCTAATTGAGCAAAGTAAACAGGGACAAGACTGGAGTAACCCAATTGCTTAAAAGGAGACGATTCTGTAGTCGTTTACTTGGCTCCGCGCAGCATGTCGCCGAAAAAGACTAATGTGTCAGTCAAATTTTTTCCAGAAGCATTTCTCATGCCCTTTGATGTTTGGCACTTTCGTTCAAGACTGCTTTGGGTTTAATAAAGGAAAAGGGAAAGCTTGATGTTTGCCCCATGGTGGTCTTATGCCTTAAAAAACATCGATCCAGAATTGTTACACCCCTACTAAATAGCAATGCTATCACTGTCTCCATTTTGAGCCTTAATGTTTTCCAAGCAAGCTTTCCCAGATGAAGACATGACATCAGTGACGTTGGGAAGTTTTCTGTGGCAGCACCATATTATAAAAGTCTGCTATCCAGCTCGCTTCACTTCATGTGGCCGAGAAGACCCTCATGTTAATACTGAGTAGACTTCACATCAATGTACAAGTATTTACATACACTTTTGGAGACCAGTACAGAAAATCAGGCCATTAAAATCAGACCACCCCAATGAGGACCCCAGGGGACTCAGACGGGCTTAAACGTAGTGTCACGGCCCAAACACAGACCCGGGTGTGAATTCAAGAACACTGATCGGCCCGGCTCACCGTCCTTCTCTTTTTCCTTCTCCTCCTTCTTGCTCTTCTTGCTGGAGGACTTGCTCTGGGAGGACTGGGAGCCCCCCGAGCCACCGCCCGACCCCCCCACCGCCGCCGCGTTAGCGGCCAGAACCTTACTGCCGCAGAGCGCACAGGAGAGGAGCTGTAGCAGCACCGGCGACACGCCCTCGTCCACCAGGAAACTCACCTGCAACAGGAAGTACAGCACCGCTGTGGGGGGGAGAGAGGGAGACAGAGAGAGAGAGAAGAGGAGAGAGCACAGAAAGAGAGGAGAAAAGGAGACAAATTTTAAAAAATATTTTTAAAATTATGATTGAATTTGCTCATAATATTTTGTACTGGGGAGTTTTACGTCCATTGTATTGTTAAATTTAATAGCTTGCATTATTTCTTAATAATCATGCACCACTGAGAATATGCTGTTTATTAAAAAAAAAAAATCGTACATTGTCCAAGTTTGTGTGACTGCTGCAACTGCTGTTCAAGGGCTTGGAAAAACTTGGCCAATGTTTGGTCATGTTAATAAAGCTTATTAGAATTTGAGAAAGAGACTAAGAGGACTAAGAAGAGATACCGATACACACTTGACCAATAACAGTGTAGGGGTTCTTAGCAGTGGGTCAGTGTAAAATGTGGCCAGTTCCTTTGCAGTAGTAGAGCTTAAATTTTCTTTGCGATGCTCAAACACATGGCGGGGACCCCGTCAGAAAACTGAAGATTGATCACTTCTTTAGTGACCCCTACTGGCCATCAGGCATCCATAGTTCCCGCTCCAGATAGGCATAAGAGTAAGATTCCTTTTCCTTCGTTTCACCTGTGCCATGACTGATGCAGAGAGAAAGGCCACCTGTTTCTAACCTGTTCTTATTCTCCAGTGCTGTCAGCCTGAGGCATACATGAGCTCTTGTACACAGTGTGCGAATGAAATTCCTGTTTCCAGGGAGACTGTGGCCAAATTTGGCAATAAATAAATACCGTTCAAACAAATTTGTGTAGCTTGTGTTTATTTCCCTGATCCCTCGAATTGTGACAGGATCAGCAATATCTGACATGAACTCCTCAATGTCAACCTCATTAATCCATGTGACCAAGTCAGAGCTCAGGGCAATGACTGGTTCTGACAACAGGCAAACAGCAGGTTAGAAAACACACTGCCATTACAGAGGGCAACACAAATAACCCAATCAAAAAGCAATAAAATCACGTTACTTTCTACACCCACCCACTGCTCCCAAGAAATCTGGCATAGTGCCTGCCTGAATTTGCGTGTTCCAGGAACTACAAGGAAGATTTCTCAAGGCGTTTTACAATCAATTAATCAGCACTGAGCCAAAGCCTATTGGAGCTGCAGTAATTTAATCAGCACTGATTAATGCAGCACATAGACCGTTTATGACGATCAAAATCAGCTTCAATGAACAACACAACATGAACAGACCTCAGAAAATGAGTAGCAATTATTACAATACATGTATTCAGCGGATACTTGAATCTGAAGTGACTGCTTTTTAATCACACTGAGCAATGTCAGGCCTAGTCAAGGCCTGACAGCAGCACTGACGCGAATCGTACCCATAGATTCCCAAAGGATGGAACTCCTACTGTAGCTACACTTGGGCTTTGAAACACAAACCTCAAATGCCCCAAACAAACACCTTAGCCATAGTTGCCACAGGCTGCCAGACCAACGATGCAGTTAGCCGGAGAGCAGGGCTACTCACAGTCATCCTTCATACAGAACTTCTGCCAGTTGATGGTTCTCTGGGTGGCAATCTCTGCACAGGCCTTTAGGTGCTCCATCTTTCCAAAGAAAACATAATTTCAGTATAAATAACCAACAACCATAACTACTGTAATATTACCAATACAATGTTCAAGAGGTGGGGACATGAATGCAGCAGAGCAATTATGGAACACGTAGTTCAGAACAAGGGACAACTCAAGGCAAAGAGCTGATTGCTATGCCTCAGACTACCATAGCTTCATACGCCATAAAGTTGATCTTCAGCCTCGACATACAACTGATCTTTTAATCATCTTGACCTTTGCCCTGCTGACCTCTAAAACCTAATCAGTTCAGCTACCCTCTGTTGGGTGCTGCCGTCTGATTTAATGAAAATCCCTCGACTAATTCAGTAGATAAAGTGCAGAAAAGATATTTGAGATGGACAGTGTGATGGATGGTGGGATGGAATGCAGGCAGACGTACAACTGAAAAAAAAGAAAATATGTGGGGACAGAAGAATAAAAGGGGGATGGACTTAAAATGCAATGACAGGAGCAGATAACAGGAATATTAATGTCCCAAGCGCTCACCAGGCTGATGAGTGTGTCATACTGCAAGGCGGAGCCAGACGTCGCCGTGACAACTCCTGCCCTCAGAAAGATGCCCTGCTCTTCCAGAAGCTTCTTGATGCCGCGCACATGGGAGTCCAGGCTGTGGAGGTCGCGGAGTTGGCGGTATTTCTCCTTGGAGCCGCAGATGAAAAGGAGCAGCTTCCGCACCTGCCGTCTCACAAAGGGCGTCTGCTGGATCATCAGGTACTGAGGAGAAAACCAAGTCACAGACCGTTTCATGAGAAACACACTCACATTAACTGTAACTGCCATGAAGATGAAGGGTAGCGACAGATAGCATATGTCCCATTCATCATGAACAGCCACAGGTAATGAGTAGCAATACCAGTCAAAAATAAATCAAAACAGTGAGGTCATGACTCAACAGGGAACAACATAAATGAGGCCACTTTAGCCCTGATGACAATCATTATTACTTTTTATTCCCATTTTTCCTTTAGATCTACGGACAAAAATATAACCAGTATATCCAGTTGAATGGTAAACCCTGATGAACGCAAGCACTTATCAGCCTTATAAATAACTGCTTTGATCTGATGTTACAATTATTAAAATTTCATAATTATATGCCAATTGCCTTAAAAGAAAAAATATATTGCGACCACATCCGAAAGCAATGGCAAAGTGATATAGAATGTCAAATAGAAGGAAAAACCTGGGCATCAATCATAGAAAATACGCATACTATTCTGAGCTGTAACGCGGACAGAGAGACACAATTTAAAATTCTGCACAGGCTCCACTGTACTCCGTATCTGAGGGGCAAGCTCGGTCAAGGCTCTTCTAAATGTATTAAATGTAATTCAGAAACTGGGACTTATGCACATATGATCTGGAAATGTGTAAAGATACAGGAACTCTGGAGTGAAGTTAGAGACGAGGCAGTCACTCTGATTGGATATGACCTAGAGTTATCACCACTGCAGTGCATTCTGGCAGCTTAAGTGGACAGTGCAAGGACCATCCAGAATGCCAAAATGATTGAAATATTTTTACATGTGGCAAGGAAGACCATTCTCAAGTTCTGGATCTCTCAGGAAGCCCCTACATTGAGTGATTGGTACATGGAGCTCCTAAGAATTTTCCCCCTGGAAAAGCTAACCTACACCATGTGGGACAACTATGAAGGATTCGTAAATATGGAAACCAGTCTTGGACATGGTTGACCCCCGGGCCTGGTCATTCCCCCGCCTGATTAAAAAACACCTGAACTGACTTCAGTATACCTTAATGATATGAACGTGACGCAAATGTAATCAAATTACTAGATGGCACGGATATATGTTCGGTTTTTTTTTTTTTTTTTCTAATTAATTTGTTGTTACTGTCTTTTTTTGGGGGGGGTGGTCGTCGGTGTAGGTCCTGCTGTTGTTCTGTATGTTCTGTTGAAGTTGTTCAAAACACGATAAAACTGGTTCTGCACACATTTTAAAACTGGTGTATATATATATGTAATTACTGCTGGAACCTCAATAAAAAAAGGATTAAAAAAAAAAGAAAAAAATATGTCATTAGGCAATTCAAATTAACAAACTGATATTCATAGCCATTAGACTCAGAGATATGCTAAAAACTAAAGAAAAAGGGGTCTAAAAAATAAAGACTATGAATGTATGCAAAGATACTGGTCCAAAGAGCCACAAGGATAAAATACAGACACCTCATTTACACAGTAACAGATTACACAGGACTCAAGATAAAAAAAAAATGGGCAGTTCCCCAGGTTACCTCAGACAGGAAGTAGAACCAGGAGTGGTCAAAGATGGGAGGAGGGATGCGAGGGTTGGTGTCTGCAATCTTCTTGATCTGATAAGGCAGCCGCAGGACCATCTCTGTGAGGAGCTGTGAATAGGCTTCAAATACATCGGAGGCGTGGCCCTGAGGCGGGGGAGAAAAGGCGGCGCTTTGTAACAATGGCTGTAAACCCGTGAGGGTCCCCATAGCTGATCCATTCCCTTCTGAGTTTTCTTGAGAAGCTTAATTCTTAGCTGTAAACACGCCATGTTATTCGTCATAAGTATACATATTGGAGATCCTGCATGACAGGACCCATAGAAGTGAGTTTCCAGTGGGAAAGGTTTTAAAAAAAAAAAAAAAAAAAAAAAAAAAACTCTTCCTTTCCTGACTCCTATCTTCTTTTCCTGTCTGGTAGTATGAAGGAAGGAGACAAGTGCAGGAAAAGAGGATTTGAATCAGGGTGGCACCCAGGGATTAATACTCCCTCAATGGCCACTTGGCGGTATTGCAGGTTATGAAGCCTTAGGTCTCAGAAAGTAGATTTCTCGACTGAGGTCAATTCAAAATTAAGACTTTAGATGAGGGGAAAAAAAATGATAACGGACAATACTTTTCGAATTCTAAAATGTAGTTACACTGAACCAATTGTTCTCCAGGGATAGATTATTCCAGCAGGGTGCATGGAGGAGGATTTTTTGACATTCCAATACACATCTTCCCATAGGTCTAGTAAATGGGACGTAACTAGCTAACATTGGGCTATCAGTACTTCCATTTCTGGTTCACAATTGATTTCTACACGGGAGAAACAAATAAATTCACATACTCGCCCTGTGCTTTAAGCCAGCGTTTAGAAATTGGACTTTTTTTACCAAGACCCATTTCTCTCGTGTAATCCTCTGGATTCACTGAATTTTTGTTTCCGCATTTTGACTGCTTATTGTTTCACTAGCAACAAGCTAATGCTGTTGCCCTAACCAGTTACATCACAAGGCTCCTCTATAGCAGTTAGGTTCTGGTACCCAGAGAGGATATTTAAGAGGCTGGGAAAATCTGTGGCGACCTCACCTTGACGTACTGGCGCAGGAAGAAGGGGCTCATGTCGGGGGGTGAGGAGGAGGTGTGGGGTTTCAGCAGCTGACTGGTAGCCGCTGGCTCCTCCTCCCCCTGCTGTGTCTTCCAGAACTCCAGGAGTGATTTGAGCACGTGAAGACAGTAGTCGATGGCGCCAAGACTGAGCAGGGCCGTCGCAGTGGCGTTAGAGATGAGGGAGGAGGACTGAGATGGGGAAAGATGGGGACATTACGGTCAGGCTAACCAACAACTCTCCACGACGATTGCACTCACTGAAAAGGTGCATTCTTTTGCATTTGCTGCTGAGCTTAAGTCGGTTGAATATAAGCATAAATTCCTTGTTTCATACTTCAGAAGAGGACTTGGAGCCCGACTTGGTGCGGGACATGAAGACGCTGAGCAGCCTCATGATAACCAGATGCACTTCATTCATGGGGCTGCGCTCGTTCTTCTTGGAAACATCCTGTGGTGAGACACACAGACACACATACACACTAAGCACAAAAAGGAGACCTGAATACTTGATAGATGAACAGTCTTCAAATAGGACCTGCAACTTGGCAGCAGAGAGCTCCTCCCACTTTATAGCGAGTATCCAGAACTGTCAAGAAGCGGTGGAGCCTACAGCATGTAACTGATTGGCAATTTGCTCTCTGTAGCAGTGCTGAGGCTAACAGACACAGGGGAGGCCAATAGCCTTGAGACTAGAGTATATGACCGGGTTTCAGATGGCTGGAGGCTCAAGCCCCACTGTAGCCACAATAAGATCTGTGCAGTTGTCAGGTCCTTGAGAGTGGCCCTTAACATCACGTTGCTTGAAGAAGGCACTGGCCCCTTCATAGATGCCATTTGGTTCATGAACCTATGCTTTATAGGTTCATTTTTCCGGCAACAATTTGTAGCGCTAGCTTGGGAAGTGGATAGGACAGAAGTTCTGCCTTGAATTGTCCAGTAAAATCCACTGAACAAACAATTTCTGCATGTCATTACACTGGGTAAATCCACAGGTACTGTGACCAAATCTAACGCCTGACTAGTACGGCATTATTATTAATTAACTAATAATAATTAATATGATCAATAAAGACAGTTTACAACTGCTTTCCCCCACAAACCCCACTTTGTTAATTACCCTTCTATCACAGTTCCTCCCTACGGTTTTGATAGACTATCTAAAGACTGCACCTCTCCCCCCATTAACTTGAAGACGTCATGAGCACCCGCACGACCTCTGACCTTTTTCTGCATGTTGAGCTCGGCAATGAGCTGTGCCAGCAGGTCGTCCAGCGCACCCTTGTCCTTCTCGTCATCCCCGTCCAGGTCGGCCGTCAGCATGAGGATCACCTGCATGTAGGGGATGGCCTGGACTCCGCCCACACTATGCAGCTGGGGGAGGTGCTGCAGGAGACGCTCCAATAGCATCAGCCGGACCATGTGCAGCCTGCCGCCCATTAAAGACCACACATTACAATAGACTGCATAACATTTTATTATATTATATTTTTTTTAAGCAAATACTTTTATCCCAACAATAAGTACCAGCAGACTGGTCATTGGAACCACTACACAGGCAAATCAGACGAGGCACAAATATCATTTAACTCCTACACATAAACATCAAACTCAATGCTAAATCTACACCAAGTGAACTATAGCTGAGTGGTTACAGTTTGTCGAGAGCAAAACCAGAACAACACAAGAAGAGGTGAATTACAGATTAAAGCATGACATCTTGCTCAAATTATCATTACAGCAGCATTGTCATGATATTCAGGGCCAGCTCAGCATAAAGACCAGGGGGAGGTCAGAAAATAAAGGTTCTGATATGAGATTCTTCAAACTTAAAACTAAGTCTACTGATTCCACAAATTAGTTCTACCTATTCAAGACTTGAGCCAATTGGAGAATCATGGCAGTTCAAGTAAAATACTGAGAACTTGTCATTTCTGAAACTGTACTTTCCACACCTGGTGATATGCAGCACTGACCTCAGAGATGCCAGAGCCAGGGCTAAAACTCTTATCCACAATGAGTCTGAGTTGGTGCTTTTTTCACCTCAAACCAAGCAGTTACACACCTAGTTCAACGAACCAGAGTCTTTAGCAAAGACTTAAGGTAACTGCATAGCTGGAATAAAGGCCTACACCCACACCGGCCCATTCTGGAAAAGAGTCCACACCCCTCTCAAAGTGACTAAGGCAGGGGTATTAAATAATTTCAAATTTTGTTCGCTGTCGTTTGGCTCACTAGCATAGTGGGGATGCCTGCTTTTCATCTTGGTGGTTTACAACCCAAGTTGTCCTGCATACACATACTGTCACCATCCCCCTCTCATTGAACCTTCTAAGGTCAGAAGAACTGAGTCATCACACCTCGTGCTTTCAGGAAGATGCTCCCTTTATAAGGAGTTTACTCAGCTGTGATTCCTTTGATACCCATTCTTGAGTATACTAAATAGGTGAAGGGGAATCAAATTTCTCCCCCATGTGGTCACGCGTCACATCCAGCCATAGTTACCTTTGAGTAATAGTGAATTACTGTAATAACTCTATATTCTGATTACTGTTGTGCTCTTTTGGTGAGGTGTAGGGTGATGCTAACTAACCGGTTGCTGGTGTGGATGTCCCCCTCGGTCTCTGCCTCTCCCTCAGACCCGTCGCCTTCCTGCTGAGCCGTGGTGGTGCTGATGGCTCCGGTGCTGGAGCTGATGCTGCCGGGTCCGGCGGGGTGCCCCTCCACCGTCGTGTCCCCGTACGCACTGCTGCGCCCCGAAACTGGGAAACCAGACACTGCCATCAGACTCTGGAACACCCCACCCCAGCGACGAGACAATTACCCTGGCTAATCTGTTCAGCAGCACAAAGCTACATAGTGCCTCAACTTGGCAACCCAAATATCCTCCTACCTAAATGGTTCAAAAGTCCAGTGATATGGAGTATTCCAACCTGACAACCCCACCATTCTACAATCTGATCGCTTCAACAGTCCAACGTTATGGAGCACCCCAACCTAGCAACTCAAACATCCATCTGGCATGCAGGTTCAACTCACTGAGGTAGTCTGACCTGGTAACTCAATCATTCTCCAGAATAAACACTTCAGTCCAGTGCTACAGAGAACCCCTACTTGGCAGGCTTAACAGTCTAACAGTTTGCAATAGAAGGTCCCCATCTTGCAGCTAAACCAAACCACTAAGCCCTCCAGTTCAACGGCCTAAGATCATGATAAATATTCAGATTCAGACTACCAGCCCCTAATCCATAAGCCTAAATCCAGAATATAAAGATGGAATAAAGATGCAATTTTCTTGGATGCTTCTGATCTGTAGATACGCTTGAGGATCTTGATGATGGTTCTCACCGCTGTGTTCTCCCGCCACTGAGTCGATGGCGCTGCCACCACTCTCTGAGCCCACGCTGCCGCCATGCTCCGCCGGGGAGGTGCGCAGGGCGGAGCCGTCTGTGGCAGCTGTGCTGCCCTCATCGTCTGAGGCTGGGGCTGTAACCATAAGCAGAGCTGTTACAGGAAAAACACAGTCTCATGATCTACAAGTAGAGCGGTTACAGAAAAATCACAGCCTCATTGTCTACAAGCAGAGAGAATACAAGAAAACAACTGCCTCATGGTCTACAAGCAGAGAGGTTACAGGAAAAACACAGCCTCATGGTCTACAAGCAGACAGGTTACAGGAAAAACACAGCCTCATGGTCTACAAGCAGAGAGAATACAGGAAAAAACTGCCTCATGGTCTACAAGCAGAGAGAATACAGGAAAAAAGAACTACCTCATGGTCTACAAGTGGAGAGAATTAAAGAAAAACACAGCCTCATGGTTTACAAGCAGAGAGGTTACAGGAAAAACCAAGCCTTATTGTCAGACTACACAGTGGTTACAGGAAAAATACAAGCTCAAGGTCTACAAGCAGAGTGGTTATTAGAAAAACAGATTCATGGTCGACAAGCAGAGCCCTTATGGGAAAATCACAGCCTCATTGTCTACAAGCAGAGCGGTTACAGGAAAAACACAGTGCCATTGCACACAAGCACAGCTGTTACAGGAAACTGCAGCCTCTTTTTTGACAAGCAGAGCAGATACAGGAAAAACCCAGCCTTCAGGCGTGTCAGCAAAGTATTTGCAGGAAAAAAAATCCAGCCTTGCGTTCAATATGCAGTGATTCAAGAGTAATCCAGCATCATGGTTCATATAAGCAGAGCAGTCTGAGGAATAACACAGCCTTTATCAGTTGGATTCCAGCAGGCGAGAGTGCCGAGGTGGGGCTCGTTACCTGATGCGGTGGTGTCCGACAGGGTGCCAGCATCCAGGGAGGAAGAGCTGGGAGCCTGACCAGACAGGCCCAGACTCTGGAGCCCCAGAGCACTGCTGCTGCTGCCTGTACAACCACACATGCACTCGAGTGAGTGACACTGCAAAACTACTGCCATTATACAACAGAAAGAGGTAATGACTGCCATAGGGGTCCATTACAGCAGACCAGTATACCTGGTATACAGGACTCTATATGAACTCTGTATGTAATGGGGCGAGATAGGGCTGGCTATAAATGGTACAGGGTTATAGGAGGCACACATCAGGGCTATATGGCTATGAATAAACAGTTCAAGGTTTTAGGAGGTGCAGATCAGGTATATAGTGCTATATAGCATATACAGAGTCAATGATTTTGTAAGGAACACTCATCAGGGATATAGGGTAGTAGTGCACATGTTACACACCTTGCTGGTCCTGCTGCAAACTCAGAGCGATGGCCAGCTCCACCATGGTCTCGTCGTCGGCATCGGGGGGGATGTCCAGCATCGGGGGGAACCCCTCGGCACCAGCCAATAGAGCCTCCAGGGGTGAGGGGTTCCCGTTATTCACAGGTTCCGCTGTCTCCAGGACCATGGACTCCGACTGGGACGTAAAGAGAGAGAGGGATTACATAATAACCGCTGCCTACAGGATTGGTGGGTAAAGAGCCATGAGGGATACTGGGATGGATATATAGACACGACCAAACAAACAGAGTGGAGAGGTGGGTGCTTTATATTGTTCACCTACAGTCACCTGGAGTTGCCAACATGTGCAAGTGTCCGTCCAGGCAGTATGGCTATTAGACTAATCAGCTAACAGACTTCTACTCCAACGCGCCCACAAACGGAAATGTCCTTATTATGCTACTTAACTCCTCTGTCCGAATACGGATTTTTCAATTGCCTTAGGGTCCTCAATCTTATCCACAAAGGATAAGAGTGGGTGCAGGCTTTCATTCCAACTAATGGTGAAAGAAATGACTAGCAGGTCTTTCAACTTTCTGACCCAGGACTTTCCAATTTCCCCCAGTAGCACAACAAGCAAATCTGCCAGGTCATTCTGTCATTACACGATCACCAAGGTTCATAAGCATTTAAACAGTGACAACATCGAAAGAATGCAATTCCTCCATCTTGACTCCACTCCATACTCTCTAAATGAAGTGCAGACTAATTGCTGTAATTCGAAGGTACAGCCTTCTAAAGTGACCTGCATATGCATCACAGCCTCTCGAGTTTGAGTCACTGACCTATTACTCATGGCTCTCCCTGTATCTCGTCAGCACCTTGTCATGACGGCCAGATTGAGTCACTTAAGTATAAACCCTTAGAGCAATTAATACATTTTCAAGGAATTAAAAATGTAATTATCCTGAGCTGTTGAAAATCTATCATGTGGCAACTCGTTGAAAAGAGCTCCCCAGCATCTAATTTTGATATCTTACATCACTGGGCAACTATAGTTGCCTATAGCGCTCTAAGGGTTAATCTATGTTCAGATGGATTCACAGTAATGCCAACACAGCCCCTTTAGAGGTCAGAGCAGGGCTCTAGCTTTTGACCAAACTCACCACCATCTCAAAATCGCCGTGATCCACCTCGTTTTGCTCCTGGCTCTCCTGCTGTCCCCCGTCACTGCCGGTGAGTCCCGACTGCTGCATCTTATCATCCGCATCATCGTCATCGTCGTCGTCTTTGTCTCCTGGGGCAAGCAGAGAATGCTACAGCTCAGTCTGGGTTTGACGGGGTTTATAGATAATGGGTGTGACAGCAACTCGCACTAGGTGAGGTGGAGAGGGATGGCTCGTATACACGGGACAGGCAGTTATTGCCCATTGAGGGGGAAGTTCTAACATACTGGAGGGACAGATCTCAGCTATTAGAGGGGCAGTTCTTACCCGGGAGAGGGGTAGTTATTACAGATTACGGGAGCAGTCCTTATACACACGAGGAGGACGGGTCTTACCGATGGGGGTGTTGGAGCGGGGTGGCGAGGGCAGGGTCACATGTCTACGTTTGTTCCGTGGTCTCAGCACTCGAATCAGGGCCTGCTTACAGGCGAAGCTCACCGCCGTGTCCTACAGCACAGAGAGAAGAGGTCAAAACCACACACTCGCACAGACATACACGCATACACACACGCACGTACGTCTGCTCGGATGACCAGTCTCACAAATATACTAACATATGAAGAGACAGAGCATAAACACACGCACACACACAAATGTGCACAAGCACACGCGCGCACACACACACGTACACGCACACACACAATTATATAACGTACTGTGGCACTGAGATATGTACTACGGTCCACACAATGGCCCAACAATCCAAAAAAAAAAAAAATATATATATATATATATATAAACAGGCCTATCAAAAAGTGGACACACAATTTTAAGCGATCATCCCCCCAATATGGTTCAGACGGACGTAAATGCCGAATTTAAGCTCAAATTGAAACGCACACTGCGCATTCCTCTGCCACCCATTAAAATCATGATACAGCCCAAATATTCCCACATCTCACAATAATTGTAAGCTGCACTTACAAAATGGTGTCACGAGGTTCGGGGGATGTTTCGTGATCATTCATCGCAAACTTACCGGACAGAGAAGCATCTGCATGTAGATTTTGGCTGCCACGTTGATGCAGTCGAGCTCGCAAGTGCAGTAGCCATGAATGATGTCCACCAGCGCGTTCACCGTGGCCTCAATGTGGGTTAGACCTGCAGTGGACAGCAAGGAAGGGAGCCAAGTCACATCTTCATCATCTTCATTAGGTCAAGAGGCCTTCCAGTCGGAAACCGGAACTATACATAAGCTGCACTAAGACACCAACATTTAACAATGAAACCAAGGCGCTGCACAGCATATGTACATATGTGCACTATACCTTGCAATGTTGAGGGTACGGGAGCCACTTGGGACAAGTGATCACTCTACTATTAATTTTGATGTTTCATGGGAAATTAAAAAGGTGTATTCAAAAACAAAAATTTTCAATTTCAGGCGAGCAAACTTTGACAGGATGCGCTCATATCTAAGTGAAATAAAATGGGAGACACTCCTGGACTGTGAGTCTGTAAATGAGATGTGGGAAGGATTTAAGGGGGTTTTACTTGATTCACAATGCAAATTCATTCCAAAGGTGTCCAAAAGTAAGCTGAAAAAGCAGAATCCTCAGTGGATGACCAAAAGTATTCGTAGGATTTTGAGGGAAAAGAGGAATCTTTATAAGATGTACATAAAGGATAACAATGAGAACACTAAGGCTGAATTCTGTAAAATGCGGGCTGTGGTCAAAAAAGAGCTGAGGAATGCTAGAAGACTGTATGAAAGACAAATTGCAGAGGGGGCAAAAACTAACCCTAAGTGCTTTTTTCAGTACTGTAGCAGAAAAAGGGAAGTCAAAGAGCAGGTTAAGTGCATAAAGAATAAAAATGGATCGCTGCTATATGATAACAAGGATATTGTGGATGCCTTAAACAGTTACTTTGCTGAGAATTTTACCTTAGAGTGGGTCTTTATTCAGCCAGAGGGCATGTTAAATGCTCAAGATTGTTTAGCGGAAATTGAGGTTAGGGATAACGAAGTATTAGACAAGTTGCATAAACTAAAGGCAGATAAGGCGGCGGGTCCTGATGGCTTATATCCCAGAGTGCTCAGGGAAGTTGGTGAGATCATCTTTAAGCCGCTATCCGTCATCTTCAGACGGTCTTTAGAAACTGGAGAAATACCAAATGATTGGAGACAGGGCAATATAATACCAATATATTACCAATATATAAGAAAGGGGACCGTACTGAGCCAGGAAATTACAGGCCAGTCAGTTTAACTTGCATTGCGTGCAAAATATTGGAATCTATCATAAAATATGAGCTGGACTTATTTCTTGAACGTAACAGTATCTTGAGGGATAGCCAACATGGTTTCCGTAAGGGAAGGTCATGCCTGACAAACCTTCTGGAATTTTTTGAAGAGGCCACCAAGACTTATGACCAGAGCAGGGCTTATGACATCATATACCTGGATTTTCAGAAAGCATTTGATACAGTACCGCATAAGAGACTAATTTTTAAAATGAGCTCCATTGGAGTTACAGGAGGCATTCTGGAGTGGATTCAAAACTGGTTACAGGACAGAACACAAAGAGTGGTGGTCAATGGTATCTCATCTGAGCTAGGTATGGTGGGGAGTGGCGTCCCCCAGGGATCGGTGTTGGGACCCCTGCTGTTGCTCATCTACATTAATGACCTTGATAGGAATATTGAGAGCAGATTAGTTAAATTTGCAGATGATACTAAATTGGGGGGTTTGGCAAATAGTTTAGAGTCCACTAAAGTGATTCAGGATGATTTGGATAGAATCCAGAATTGGGCAGAAATGTGGCAAATGAAATTTAATGTAGCGAAATGTAAAGTTGTTCATGTAGGTAATAAAAACATTAGATGGGATTACTTCATGGGAGGTTTAAAACTGGAATGTGCTCCACACGAGAAAGATCTGGGAGTGATTGTTGACCAAACCCTCACAGGCTCTAGCCATTGTGCCGTAGCAGTTAAAAAAGCCAATTGGATGCTGGGATACATTGCCAAAAGTATTGAGTACAAATCTAAGGAGGTGATGCTTCTTTTGTAAAACACATTTGTCAGACCACATCTGGAGTATTGTGTACAGTTCTGGGGACCATACTTTAAGAAAGATATAGAGGCTCTAGAGAAAGTTCAGAGAAGAGCCACTAAGCTAATTCCAGGTATAAAACATGAAAGCTATGAGAAGAGGCTGAAGATCCTTAATCTTTTTAGTCTTAGGAAAAGGAAACTGAGGGGTGATTTGATTGAGGTCTTTAAATATGTTAAAGGGATTAACAAAGTGAATTATGTAGGATTCCTTCGACCAAGTGTTGTTAGTAGAACTCGGGGTGACAAATGGAAGTTGACCAAAGGTAAATTTAGCACTGATATTCGGAAATATTTCTTCACCCAAAGAGTAATTTCGATGTAGAATAGCTTGCCTGACCATATTGTTGAGGCAGAGACCTTGGGGGTTTTCAAGAGCAGGCTTGACTTAAAGCTAGATACCATTGAGTCATTGAGTATCTGAAGGGATATATTCACAATAGTATAAAGAAACTGGCGAGCGTAGTTGGGCTGAACGGCCTGTTCTCGCCATTCATGTTATGTTATGTTATGTTATAACACAATCAAAGGAGGAGTTAAAAATACAACAAGATCTGCAAAATGGGGCCAAAATTAGCACCAGCCACCAGTGGAATGCCAGAAAAATATGCAAGTGGCTGGTAGATTTGCTTTGCTCACTGGCCCAAAAAAAAAAAAAAAACAATGGTGATCTAATGAGTAGCTAATAAAATGTGAACATTCACAAGCTATTTGGCCAGAGGACAAATAACACCCTATCCGTAAGAATTTGGACAGTACAACAGTCTGCCCTTGACATAAGTTGCAAATGAGGAGAACCCCGTTGGAATTACAGCCATTTAAAATAGCTGTCAAAATATGTGAAACCTCACTGCATACCTCACTGTTTGATGCAACTTTAATATCCCAGATATTTATGGAACCAGGTGACCAAGTTGTAAGATGGTTATTAAAATATTTGGCAAGACAATAAAGAGAAAAACTCCCAGTGTTCCTTTACCTGGAAGACAGGCAGGAGCCAGGAAAGCGTTCTTGGGCTTGAGCGCGTGGAGTTTCCAGAAGTTGTTCACCAGCTGCATGATGAAGTTGCAGCCCTCGCTCTCCACAGACTTCTGGCCATCCCTGTCTTCATCCACATTTTCTAGAAAAAATTCACAGTGTGCAGATTTAAGTTCATGCAAAAGGTCTCAACCTTGCCAAGGTCTGTATGTACCAAGCAGTAGCCTTATAAATTTTAGACTCCATGCTAAGCACTTAACATCATAAATCCTACAGACCCATATATGGGCCCGTCATAGTTTTAAAACCCGCAGTTTAAAACCTGTGGAACTTCAGGCCTATAGCAAATTCTAAAGCAGATCCAAAGGTTTCTCGCAATCCCAAATATGTCCTGCTGAATTACATGGAAATGTATATGAAATGATGTACAAGATGTACATATTTTCTAATTGTTGTAATGTTATGACCATAAAAACATGGCATCCTGAATTTGAATATAACTTCAGTCAAGCGCTCCAACCAGCAGATACAGAATGTGTGTGAGGCATTGCCCTGAAGCATAAAATAAAAGCTTTTTTTCTGGCTCACAATCTACTTAAGGGGAAACTTAAATGAAAAATTAGAGTGCAAGGGGTGAAGTACGTAATATTTACAAGTAAACACCAGACAAAAGAGAGCTTATTCACAGAATACTGAAGTGCACTCACAGTTGAATGAAGTAAATACATTAAAAATAATCACAGTACTGGTTAGAGCTGAAGAGATGAAAATGTAATAACAAAACTATGCTCTACACTGGCAGGAGGACAAGGGAATGCTGGGATACCTGTGTCTGCGTGCGCAGGCTTCGACTCCGTGAAGTGCACCAGGTTGTTAGGCCTCATGATGGCGATTGAGCGGGCCGTGATGACCAATCGCTGAAACACATCAGGGTCCAGGTCCCGCCCCTCACGGCTGCAGTTGTTCAGACTTTGTACAGCATTACTGAGCAGTGACTGGTCCTAAAGAGAGATAATCACGCTCATTATCAATACCACAAACAGACACAGACACATACATTCTTGCACTTCGATCCTTGTGAAGACATTACATTGACTTCCATTCATTCTTCACGTGTCTCTACAACCTTTCCCCAATCTCAAGAATAAGCAACACATGCCTAACCAAAATCCTTACCCTAACCTTAACCAATCTCTAATTCTAAACTTTTCCCTTACCTTAACTAATAAGTCACAATTTGCCTTTGTAGTTGGGAGGAAACATGATAATTTCCTCACTTCCCAATAATGTCCCTACTTTTTTTGGTTCTCACTTTGTAGCAAGAACAAGAACACACACACACATACACACAGCTACTGAGCAGAAACTGGTCCAGTACAGAGATAAGCACACAGTACATCAATACCAAACACACACATATGCAAACAAAAACAACAGCTGATCTGAAGCAAAGATGTACAGAGTAACAAAGCAGAATATTGACGTTTAAAAAGCGTAACTCAGTGTTTTGGCCCCACCTTGTGGTTGTGGTAAGCAGTGCGGCTGGTGTGCAGGCTGGCCAACAGGCCCTTGGTCTGCTGCTGGACCCCGGCGGGGGTGGGCATGGACAGCAGGAGGGTGGCCAATTCCAGAGCTGCTGCCTTGTACTTTTCCTGCAGCGAAAACAACCATTATGACAGCATCCAGCATCACGCCCAATGCAAGCACGAACGTCAGCGTTACGTCCAATCCCAGAGTAACTCCCAATATCAGAGATAAACTCACCGTAACGTCCAATCCCAAGGCCACATCTAATATCAGCACTAAGGTTGCAATTACATCCAATGCCAAGGTCAGACCCATTATCAGCGCAGAACAATGATGTTGCTAATCCCTCCATCCCACACAATCTTTGCATTACCCCAAAACTAAATTCTTCTTTGTCCAAGCTGAGTGCCACACCCAATCAGAGTGCTGTATTCGTCGACTTACCTTTTCACTGCTGGAACACACGGCGAAGCAGCTCTCCAGAGCTTCCAAGGAGCTCACCACCAGCCTAAGACAGAAAGTTCAGTCCTACTGAGTGAGTCTCTCACTTCTCTCACTCTCCCTCTCACTCTAACTCTCCTTCACAAACACACACGTCAGCCAAATAACGGCTACACACAGCTGCACTTCAAATCCAGACAAACCTCAAAAAAGGAAAATAAGCAACAATGAGGGAAAACCAACAAAAAATACGCACCACATTTACACAAAACTTAGATAAAAATGAAACTCATGGATCGTTAATTTTTCTTAGATGACTTTTCATTAACAAACAGGCACATGCACACATGCACACAAACACAAATGCACACAGGCGCAAACACCATGCCAACAAGCGAGAAGAGGTGGTTACTAACCGGTCCAAGGTGGATAAGGACTCAGTTTCAGAACTTTAAAAAGAAACAAAAACATGGAGGAGCAAAGAAAAAGAAAAAATGTGTGAGGGTCACAGAAAGAAACGAGTGGAGGAAACTGGAGCATGCGTCGTGGAGGCAAGCCATGCAATGGAGACAACACGCAATCCCACAAATCCCCCCTCCTCTTCTGCACTCTCAGTCTCGGCCTCGCCAACACACTTGTTTACACCAACAAAAGAGCGCTGCTCAGTTTACGAACATCATGACGACCAAGCAAGACACTAAAGCTTTTACCAAAGCTTTTTTCACTAGAGGTCCCAAAACCGATTTAATCAGCATCACATCTCCTGAAACACATCAATGATTTGACCTTTGACCTCTGCAGGTACAGAGCACCACAGTTTTTCTAGGCATGGGTTCCCAACATAGATTTCCACTGCATAAGTGTTTCATGTTTCGTTCAAGAAAAATTACAATGCTTTAGATCCCGACCGAATTTTGAAGCCGTTACGCCTGTCTCAAGCATGTTGTAAACAAGTTACCAACTTAGAATTACAATGGCAATGTCACGTGCACGTATTTTAGAACAAAACTTGAGTGGCAGCTAGCGGAATGCGTCCGTCAATGTACTTTCCATGAAGTAGCCCTTTAGCCACTTGCTTTTTTAACGCAGGTAGCTACTTTGAAATTCACTGTTGAGATTGGCCCTGCCCAGGACCATCATACTATGTATCATGGACTTGGATCATTAGGCTAGTGAAGCAACCATTTTTGGTTAGAACAGCTAATGAAATTACTTGACAGAAGTATTTTGAAAAAGTGAACTCAACGGATTCAAGGTGAACTTGTCGGTTACATTTCTGGCAAATTCATACCGCTACAGAAAAGAAAATGGCGTCCATCTTGGATTTTACAAGTTGTTTCGAGTTGAATGTGAATAGAAGTTACACCAACGGGAATAAGTTGTGCTTTTGTTACTTTAAATGCACCTTACAACAGTCTAAAGTTGCCTGAAATGTAGCGGACAAGTTCATCTTGCATCCGTTGAGCTCACTTTTTCAAAATACTTCCGTTAGGTAATTTTTTTAGCCGTTAGATACGTAGCATGATGGCCCTGGGCCGGGCTAAGTTGAGATATAAAGCCATGCAGTTTAACTTGAAAAGGATGTGAAACATGAGTAAGCTTGCACTGACCAGTGACCTTATATTTGGCAAAAAAAACAAAAATACAGCAAACCACACACAGGAAGTCGAGCGAGGGAACGCATGGCTGAAGAAACTGCCACATTCATCACTGTGGTGCTCAGTAAACCACAGGCATGAGCGCATGCACTATGCTGATACAGAGACACATTACATTCAAGCTCACAAGTCTCCCTGTAAAAACTCCAGAAGCTTCTCTCACCAGTCGTCAACAACAACCCTGAATATCACCTTGAATTAACATCATTCTCGGCAAAGACTAACGCAGGTATTGACAATGAAGAGGTTTTGGGTGCGCAAAGTCCGTACCTCTCCAGTACGGTGCCACTGGTTGAGGCCGGGGCTGCGACGTCGGTCTCTGTGCTGCCGTTGGTCTGGTTGAGGTTGGGGCTGCACACGTTGTTGACAGAGGCTGAGGGGAAATCTTCCGGGGGCTCGTCCGGCCACCCGAACTGCTCCTTGGTCTTCCCGTAAATCTTAATGGAGTCCAGCATAGTGACCCCTGCAGGGTCCACAGACGCTCCGACTGCACAGAAGGTGGGAGAAGAGAAAGGGAGGGAAAGATGGAGGGAGTGCGAGAAACAGGAGAGAGAGAGAAGAAAGGGAGGAAGGGAGAAAGACAGAGGGGAAAAATAGGGACGAGCGAAGGGAAGGGGGAAAAAAAAAAAAAAACAAGAGGAGAGTGCGAGGGAAGAAAGATCAAATGACCACCCAACCTCAGCACTGCACTCTAATGCACTGACCCAAATCCTGACCCAAAGGACCTCAAAGAGTCTGATGGCTTTTGCTTTCGCCTGCACATATGCAACATACTCAGACCCGAGAACCAGGCAATCTGAGCCGGCAGTGTGATCGAGTGCAGGAATTCATCAACTTCCTGTGCAACTCAGATGCTGAGCAACACCTAAAGCTAACAGAGCCACACAGTTTCCAGGAACATGAATGAGGTCTGTTTGCATGATGAGCACTGCAAGCCACCCAACAAAATCAGCTCCCATTTTTATCACTTATAGGACTGACACTGAACACTAGTAGAGGACACAATCATGTTTGTACAGTTACCATTGTTATGCGAATCTCTTCTTAATTCTTAACTTTACAGCCACTAAAAATTAGTGAAATTGTTACAACTTGTATAATATTACAGTATTAACTATTGTTCCGCACTGTATTTGATTGTACTTCCTGCCCAGGGACCACAAAAATAAATTAGCTTCAACAAATTACACCAACTCGGTCGTAATTAATTTCAACTGCACGAGGTCCCTTGCTAAATGAAAGATGACATCCTTACTGAAGATGGAGAGCTTTTTGTCGGCTTGCAGGGCCTCCTCGCGGGCGAAGGGGAAATCAAACCACCGCGAGCGCGTCAGGTTCATCTGCATGGTGCGGCCGAAGATCTCCACGTACGACGGGGCGCGCTCGATGGCCTGTGTGCCCACCTGCACCCGCATGCCCGTCATCACCATGGCACTGTTGTTATTTACGGCCTCTACTGTGAAACCGCCGGGCTGAGGGAGACCGAACACAAGACGGCAGCATCACAGTAATGTCACAGCAATGGTACCGAACGCTGCATCAAATGAACAATGTCTCCCCCCCCAGAAGAAAGCGATCTCAGTTTCACCGTCTAGATAAAGTGCCTGCGACCATGGGACTGAAGAGCCAGAGGTTCACCAAGTTTTCGTTTCAAGTTTAGCATCACCAGCCAGGCCAGTTCAGACCAACGAAACCAGATGAAGTCAGTCAAATTAAACTAGCTGCTCAATTTGACAATTTTCGACGACAAAAACCCACAGCTACAGATCAGGAGTATAGAGCACTGTTCTCAACACAAGAGCACTTTGAACAAGGCACTTTTTGTTTAATTCATTATGGTGTACACCAAATAAAGCTGTAGCAGGAGGAGGGTGCTGAACTGTGAGGTTGGATAAATAACAGTACGCGGATGACGGTCGCCATACCTTGGTGTTGGCCACATACATCCCGGTGGAGTTGAGCCGGTGTTTGATCTGCTGGCCATTGTACACCTGCAGCAGGTCGTTCCCGCCGAACTCCACCTCCGTCAGCTGCTGGTTGTGCTCGAAGAAGTCCACGGGGAAGGTCACCTGACTAGAGGCGCGAGTGGCTGGAAAACAGAGCACGGTCTGAGGTCAGCTAAGGCGTGTTCAACATCAACAACTCACACTATGAAGATAACCAGGCATAGCAATAACCAACTGAGCATCCACACAGATGAACAAATTTCCATTAACAGTCTCTTGGCAATGACTTCAATGACAACAAGTGGTACCAGGTACAACAAACCCCGCCCCTCGCACATACTTTGACCTACTTCTCCGAAATTCAAAAGGCATCTATTCTGGGTCAGTGGAAATCCCTAAACCCAATTTGGGGTGAATCTGGCCATTAGATTTGCTGCTTAAGTGTTCACAAACAAAGAAACAAACAAACCGAACCAAAAAAAATACCCCTGCCTTCCCCCTTCGGGCGGGGCAGGGTAATAACAGTAACGTGATGGCCTGAAAATGAATATACAACTGTAGATTTTTATTGGCTGCTTGTGTCTCTACTTTTCACATCACGGGAAAAAAAAACACTGCTCTGAGAGTGATCCAATAGTCAGCATTCCAACAGCATTCCAATAGTCAGAGCCATTTTTAAAACAACATACTTAATAGTTGTCGTAATATGCATGACTCTAAGTGTGGACAGGTCAACACTCATACAGATTACCCCACATCTATCAGTCATAATGAGTGAAGGTAAGTGCAGAAGGGTATCTGCGTCCTGGGGACCCACAACACCTGCTGAGTTCTGTCACAGCCAATCTGCTGATCAATAAAGGCTGTTCAATGCATTCTTTGAGAAAAATTTTGAAAAATGAATTTGCTCGTTTTCTATCCGACAGTCTAAAAGACACAAAAATATTAAACCCTACCCATTTTATATGGCTAGAGGTCTTCTTTTCAGCATGTACACAGAAAAAGAAGTATGAATCCGCTGTGACTTTTTCCATCTATGGCAATGCTTAACAGAGACCCTACAGGTCACCTGACAATTTAAGTCTCTGTCTTCGGGGGAAATGGAAGTGATTAGTCTTCCTTATATCGCCAATCAATTTTGATGAAGGTCCACTTCATGGTAACAGCGAAATACAAGGAAATCCTGATTTTTACATGAAAAGCCCCTTTAAAAGCAAGTTTTAAAATTTTCTGCCATCTCACTATACATTACAGTAGCAGCAACCACTGAGCACAGAAGCACACAAAGATCTCACGGGTCAGGACAGGTTTAGCTAAACATGGGGCTTGGCACAGCGGACAGGATCTGTGCTGTGGCGGGGTGGTGCTCACTGGTGGCAGCGGCCTTGCGTTTGCGGACAGGCTTCATGATGCTGATGACGCTGTTGGGCTGCAGTGCTGGCTGCAGCCAGTAGGAGGTGTTCTCCACATTGGCCATGTAGATGCGCAGGCTGCCGTCCTCACACAGGAGAATCATGGTGGTGCGCTGCTGTGCGTTACTGGCCGTGTGGCGGATTGCTACCATGTCCTGAATCTGTGGGAACGAGGATTTGGAGTCATACAGGCTTTTTCAGATTTAGACATCAGAGTGGCAATGAGCAAGTGGGTGTGCGCATCTGCAAGCACACGAGCTTGTAAGTGTTCACATTGATTTTGCACCCAAGAGAAACAGAAGGGTAAATATGTACTCGCCTGTGTGCGTGCACTTGTGCACGCGCACACATGGTGTGTGCAAGTGTGAGAGGTTGTGTGATGGGGGAAAACAAGATGTATGTGTGGGCAGATTTTTATATCCTGATGGGGACTAAAAGACCTCACAAAGACAGCGAAGTCTGAAAGAGCAAGCACCATGGGGACCTTTTTTGGGTCCCCTTGAGGAAAGGCTTAATTCTAGGCTAAGAGCAAGGTTTAGGGTCAAGGGTTACCCTTTGAATTATGGTTTAGTCTAGGTCTAGTTTTCAAGTTAGTTATCAAAATTAGGCTCCAGGTTAAGATGAGGCTATAAATTAAGGTTGAGAATTTGGTTGTTTTGGGGGTTTTTAGGTTAGGATTAAAGGAAGGTCTTGGATTAGGGTTAAGATTAAGGAAGGGGTAAAGGATAGAGTAAGGTTTAGGGTTAGGTTTAGGGCTAGGGGGCATGTAAATAGGATTTTGCAGCAAAAATAATTTTTTACTCCCAACAGGGACAGAAAAACATGGCTGTGAGTGCATATGTGTGTGTCTGTGTGTATGGGTGTGTGTCCATGTGCGCAAGTACAGTAAGGGCAGTATGAGACCTTAGCTTTAGGCGGCAGAGTCTTGATCTCCTGGATGAGGAAGATGTGTGTGTATGTGTGTGCGCGCGCGTGTGAGTGAGTGAGTGAGTGAGTTTGCAGTAGGGGGCAGTATCAGACCTTGGCTTTAGCCGGCAGAGTCTTGATCTCCTGGGTGAGGAAGATGCATATGTATGTGTGCGCGTGCGTGCGTGCGTGCGTGCGTGCGAGTGAGTGAGTGAGTGAGTGAGTGGGTGAGTGAGTGAGTTTGCAGTAGGAGGCAGTAGCAGACCTTGGCTTTAGCCGGCAGGGTCTTGATCTCCTGGATGAGGAAGATGTGTGTGTGTGAGTGAATGAGTGGAGTGAGTGTGTGTGTGTGCAGTAGGGGCAGTATCAGACCTTGGCTTTAGCCGGCAGGGTCTTGATCTCCTGGATGAGGAAGATGTCTGGTTTCACCATGATGACGAGTGGGATGCCGGACGTCTGCTGCACACAGCACACCAGGCCCGGATGGTTCATCACCTCAGACCACTGACACAGCGCCAGGGACGTCTTACTGCTGCCACCATTCGAGCTGCACACACCAGCAGAAAGAATCACACGCGGCCTCACTCATTATACTGCCATTAATGCCATTCTAACTCAACCTCACCACATATACAACCAGCTGAACTCTCTGTGTGATTTGATTTTAAAACTACCGAAAGCCTTAATGTCTCATCAATTCGGAGATCTTCGCAGACAGTGAACTTTAACTGCCATTTTAAGTAAGCCTGTTCGAGCCTAGTGGCCTATCGGGCCGGTGCTTAACTCCGGTTTCCATGGCATGAAGCGACTAGGAGTATTGCTACTCCCCCTGGATGGGATGCCAGTCCATCGCAGGTACTCCACCAGCTCTTAGACAAGTTTCCCTGCCTATTTGCTGGTACCCATTTATACACCTAGGTGGAGTGAGGCGTGGAGTGTGGGAGTAAAGTGTTTTGCCCAAGAACACACCGCGAAGGCCATGGCCAGGGCTTGAACTCGGGACCTTACGATCTCAAGTCAAGCCTACTTGACCACTGCGCTACCGCATCTCCATTGTACAGTATCATTATTGAGCCGACGTCTTTATCCGGAGCAGTGTTTACAGTATGGGTTGCTTTGCAGGAATTTGGGTATTTATACAGAATTCATTTTTCCTATCCATAATTTAAACCATGTGGGCCAAAACCGCATATTAACGTAACCCCTCCTTTGTCAATATGAATATGTGATCATACGTGTCCCTCAACTGACATTCAGCACATTGAGGTTGCATTTTCCACATATCTTGCTCTTTAGGCATCCGGCGGAAGTTTTATTTTTTCCCATTGCGATCTGAAAAACAATGTCAAGTTATCCCTTACAGCTTACGATGGAAAAGAAACGAAGATTCGTGGATGTGTCCGAAAATAAATGGATTTTATATCGAGGGAGTGTGATTTATTTATTTTTTCTTATGAGGGTACAGATATCCGAATGCCTGAGTTTAAAATTGGCTATTAATTTATCTACATCATATATTATCAATAGGGTCGCCAACAACGCAACAAAATTTTAGGGGGAGTCAATAACCGGAGAACTTAAATATTTTATGAAAAAAAATTCGATCACACTTTTAAAAACTACCCAAGTTCAAATTTAGGCTCCCCCATGCCGTTTTTTGTGGTATAGCCTATTGCATGCGGCAGCTGAACTGTATTTCATACTTTGATAATTAAATTTTGCGATTAATTCACGATTTACATGTGTGCCAATTCCCCGAGATCATATTCCAACAGATCCAGCCGAGACCGTCATCAGAAACGAAGCTTTGCTTCATATAGCCTAACGCAACTGAGGAAAGGACGCCTCATGTCTCTTGAAACATATGTCCTCGTTTCATCTGTTCTCTCTCCTGTTTCCTCCATGCATTCTCGGGGAACTGGGATGTAATTTAAGAGACTTGAGACGCTGACTATTTCGATCGCTTAACCAGCACTTGAATCGCCAATCCAACCGTAAAAGGTTTAACTGTTGCGCATTCAGAGAACGATCGGGCAGTGTCGAATTTGAGTTAAACAATGCACATGCGCATTATATATGCAATATATACGTCCGTTTTTTTGTTTTTGCTAATTATATCCAGGGTTCAATGGTATAGCACACTGTGTAATACATGGGGCTGAAGGGTGTTACATTGTATCATTTACTTAGGGGCGAAAGAGTTAATGGCCAGCAGATGGTGACATTGGCGGTTGCAGAAAGAAGTTCAATGCTATAGAAGTCTGAGAAAATGACCCTACTTTCCCACCTGATTTATTATTTCAATAATGATTTTCCACATTATTATATGGTATCTATCGCAAGTTTCAAGTCTCCTTTGATATATTATGATGTTCATTTTTGTAAATTATGGTCCCATATAGACTAGAATAAAGGATAAAGCCAGAATATGCTTTGAGGCGTGGCTATCCTCTGTTCCTCGTCTGATACGGTCAGATCCACCAATAGATCCACCCCTCGGTCCTCCCTGGGTCTTCAATTCACGCTTTCATCCAATAGGAATCACATCTGGTTTCAAAATGACAAAGTGGCGCTGTTCAAATTGCCAAAAATCGAGGCTTCCTAAATGGTATTCTGAAACCAATGGGTGACGTCACGGTTGCTTCGTCCATCTTTTTATACAGTCTATGCATGGGACACACCGCCTAAACACAGTAATATTTATTTATTTATTTATTTTTATTTATTTAATATGCTTAATGGGCATGACAAACCAAGCATGATTCCACTCAAAGTAACGTTGCTATCATGTCATGACAATTCATTTGAAATGGATGAAAGGCCTCATCTCCAACTGGCATATGGGGATAGTTTGCGTCATAAGGTTATCCGTTGTATGTATATATACACACAGTTTAACCCCGAGACCCCTGAAGTAAATTTTTTTAAAATATTAATTTAATCATCTTGTGCTGTTGAAAACCTATCATGTGGCAACATGTTTAAAAGAGCTCCCGCGACAAGTTGCCAAATGATAGGTTTTCAACAGTTCTGATTTCAATATCTTACATCATTGAGCAGCAATAGCAGCATTTAGCGCTCTAAGGGTTAAAGGAGAAAAGAGCGGTGCCAGCGATTTTGTCGTGTTAGTCGCATCTCGGCCATAACAGCTTGAGAAGTTCCAGTGTGGATTGCTGACTTGCCTCTTGACATTATGTAAACACATTATGTGAATGGCTATGAGTAAGCAGAATAAGTGACTGGGCAGCCAATCAGATATGAGATGACAGTGCAGACAGATTAAGAGGCTAGATCCTCTGGAGGAGACCTGAGTGGGATACCTCTAACGGGGCCCTGAAGCAGGGACAGCACAGACTCACCCTTTAACATTAATGGTGAAGAGCCGCTGCAGGTCGACGGTGCTGCGGTTGATGGTGGCGGCGAAGGACTTGCCCTGACTGTAGCTGAAGAACAGCATCTGCAGGACGTGGGAGTAGTACACCGAGACTCCGCCCCCCGCCACCTGCCCGTTACTGTCCTGTAACAGAACACGCGTGGTTGAGTGAGTGAGCGTGTGTGTGCGCATGTGTGTGTGAGTGAGTGTGTGTGTATGAGACCGCGCGTTACCTTGAGATCCTCGTGGTTGATCTCCAGCACGTTGGTGACGTAGAAGGGCCCGTGCTGTGCGCTGCTCGACTCGTCCATCACCTGAGTGTAGATGTACCCGGCCGACGACATGATGGCGATGATGTTCTTGCCCTCCTCGCTGAAGAGGAAGGTGGCATCGCGGATCTTGGAGCTCGGCAGCAGGAAGTAGAACATGGGGCTCAGGGCGTCCACAGAGAGGTCGTATATCTGAGGAAAGACCACAGCAAACAAGGTCAGAACTGTTTCACCGGCTCAAGTGCAGTGATTTCATTATTATTTAGTGTGGCCTGCACAAGAGTGGCAGACGCCTGCGGCTCAGGACAGGGGTTCAAGTCTCATTGTGCAGCAGCTGGATCCTAGAGCAAAGCCATGAACCCCACAATGCAGCAGAGGCATTAGCTCAGACTAATGAGCTGCAAGCTGCTTCAATTAAAAGCAACAGCCACATAACTAATGCAAAAACAGAGCAACACTTAACTTTAAATCCTTGCCTAAAGGTTAACACAACAGTTATCAGGATATGGAATGACAGAATCCGTATGAAAAGCAGTTATATGCCAGCTGCTGCATCATGTTTTTGGCAAAGTGATGTCAATCTAAAGTTGACGGTAAAATGTTGCCTAAAATTGTTCAATAAGATACGCACCTGACTCATTAGAATTGACAAACTAGAGGCAGTCCGAGAATGCAACCTTCGTTAAGGCAGCACGGTCAACATCTTGCTGAGTGAACATGGCTCATAAAAAAATTTAAGGTTTCTGCAACTTAGGATTTGGAGAAGGTTGCTGTGGTGGCCATACTGTTTGACCAATCGCGGTCAAAATCAATAAGTAATAGCTGACTGATGTAATAGCAACCCACCCACAAAAGTTCAGAGATATCAGTTCATTACTTTTTGAGTTATCTTGCACACAAACAGACAAACCAGCGTCGGCAAATACACAACCTCCTTGGCAAAGGTAAACATTAACCCTTTGAGCGCTAAATGTAGCCCTTGTTGCTCAATGATGTAAGATATCAAAATCAAAGCTGTTGTTGAAAACCTATGAGCACCAGCAGGGGAGCTCTTTTAAACAAGTAGCCAGATGACAGGTTTTCAACAGCACAAGATAATTAGATTTATATTTTTTAAAAATGTTTTTCTGCCCTCAAAGGGTTAATACTACTAACTGAATACCTTTCATTTTCAAATGGATCTCTGACTCAAACCCGAAGCGGCGGCAGACGGGCGTGCTCACCTTGACGAAGTCAGCGGTGATGATGGCCAGCTCGGTCTGAGACCCCGGCAGCCACAGAGCTTTGATGATGAAGTTGCCCGTGGCCAGCTGTGGGTGCAGAACCAGGTGGTCCGATACGGAGCCTGTGCTGCTGAAGGTCAGAACATGGCAGTCCTGCAGAGACATGGAGAGATGGAGAAGGGCTCAGACGCTAGGCTGGGATTCATGGGGCCACTGGTTCAAACTGCAATGTAGCCATCTGTAGCTGTTAGGGCCCTCGAGCGAGACCATTAAATCCACACTGCTCCAAAGGGGATCAGCCCCTGCTTAGGCTAATCAACTGTAAGTGACAATATACAAAAATAGCAGCCAAATAATAGTAATGTAATGAAAAAGCACTAACAACTGTCACATGAAATTTTGATTGAAGATGCGTCAGGTGCTAGCATTAGCCATAATATGTTTGTAGAATAGAACTGCTTGATTTAGCAGAAATTCCATCCACTGTGAAAAGTCCAACTATGCATCACGGGTCAGAATACAAGAAAAAAATGCTTTGCGCGTTACAGGCAGGAGAAAAAAAAGCAAATTACATGGAAGGAAACTTCATCAAGAGCTCAACATAAACACAACTTGAAAAATGTTTCAAATTTTCTTTGTCTATAAATAAATATATCTGCCTCAATATACAGAGAATAATGAGGCAAGGCACCTCGCCGAAAAAGTGGATCTGAGCTGATGTCCCACCTTGTTCATCAACATACCGTACAACCAAAGAACACATAATTTCATCGGAGATAAACTCAGCCTCAGAGCAAAATGCATGTTAAAATTCTACACCAGCGCCTCATAATGGTGTTACGTCATCAGTCAGTACATCATCTCTTCTGAGTGCATCCCTCGAATTAATCCTTTTTCATGACTGCTCCTGAACCCTGAACTCTCTGACCCCTGACCTTAAGGCCGCAGACGGCCAGGTAGTCTTCGTTGCAGGGGTTGCCAGTAAGGCTGAGGACGGTGAAGGGCACAGGGGCAGACGCCAGTCGGGTCAGGGTCAGTTTCCTCTTGCTGGAGTCCGCCTGCTTCAGGAGGGCAGACAACTGCAGCACTGTGATCTGCCAGGGTCAGAGGTCAAAAGTCAGAGATTAATCTCAGGCTCCAATCGTTAGGGTGAGCATAACAAACCCTCCCTACAGCCTAGCTCAGGGATGGGCAATTTCAGTCCAGGGCTAACAAATTTGGACTTACTCAAAGATGATCTTTACAGTGACTGCATTCGGGCTTGAATCACAAAACCTTCCAAGTCCACATCAAACATCATATAATGACGCTGTCTGTTATTTGGCGGCGTGCGGCCTACCTTTCCCTTCTCGTGGCTGACTGCCAGGTGCTGTCGGCGGCCGTGGGGTGAGGACAGCACGCACATGGCGACCCGGCGGAGCACATGCGCGCTGATGAGCTGTCGGATGGTCTGGCCCTGGTCCCCGCTGTAGTTCATCCTCACGTTCTCGAACGCGCCCTCCTGCGACCCCAGGGTGGGCACCTGCAGGTAAAACACGAGCCACCGCCCATTAGAGTACATCAATGCTCAACTCAAACGCAACCACGCCAGCAAACAACGACATTTAATATTACTGATGCACAGCAGTCTGTTGTGGGCAACTTATGCTCCCAGAAGAGTAGAAGGGTCAAGGTGTAAAAGCTGAATGAAGATTTTTTTTTTATATTAGGGTACAGTTCAAGTTACAAGAGTTAATAAAGGGATGTTCAGACTTTGTGAGGTTAGACAGAATGTTGGCAGTGCCACTATGGGCTGCAATTTCAACACCGTTCACTCTGGAAGTAAATAGCAATTTGCGCTTTAATATTCAGATGGACATTTATATCAACATAATACAGGTGTAATACAGTAATTAGAGCCCATTAAAATTGTTTCACAGTCAAAATGCAAAGAGGCCTCACAGTCAACACTTCCATACATGTAAGCACTCAGCAGAAGTATTCAAACATAGTGACTGGACATGGAGGATGAAGTAAGATGAGGCAATAGCATTTTTTATCTGCAGCTAACTTAGCTATGATAACACGTTGTGCTGACTGTTAGCTCAGGGACCATCAAATTACTGTCATCAAGGTCCTAGAGCTGCCGATTTCCACCCTCACTTTGCCTGGAAGTCAAACAGTCCGGAAAATCAGAATCATTAACTGGCTAATCAATTCGCTAATTATCAGGGATATAAGAACACCAAGGATGCATATCGATTCAAGGTCCAGATTTTTTGATATCAGTTTCAGCCAAAAAATGACACAAATTAAGAGCTAGGGCCTAGGAACAGATCAAAACACTGCAGACACCAGCAGTGGCTCTCCAGGATCTGCATGCATGGGCTCTGAAGGGATAAGGGCGTCCTCACCATGAGCTGGTCGGTCATCTCCACACCCTTGTCCTGGGTGTGGAGCTCGTTGAGCGCGTGCTGTGCGCGGCTGCTGCTGCCCACGGCGGACGCCTGCTGGAAGTTGGTCTGGATGGCGTCCATCAGGAAGATGAGCATCTCCAACACCAGGGGCGCTGTGGAGGACCCGGACTGAGGAGGACAGGGGAGCACACACTAAGGACATGCTCTACACGGCATTTCTGGTGCATTGCCAACAAAGGCAAAACAAAATTTCTCCTCATTTGACTCATGTAAGTTTGACCGAGGGATCACTTTTATTGTAACCCTTTTATGACTTACGGCTCTGTTCGCAACAAAATTACATTCACTTCTATTGGGGTGGTTCTTCCTAGGAATAGTCAGAAAATCAGCAACGAGATGGCGTCGCTAATGTTGCGACAGTAACATCACAAACATTCCACTTTATGGACATTATACCACCTTGAAAATACAAATGTTTACAAAACTGATTTTGTCATAACCAATGTCACGCCACACCTCTTTTTTTGTGAAACTGTGTTACATTGGCCATTTGATGCAGCTAGCTCCCTAGCTTGCTTTTCAATTATATCAAGCAATGAAACTGCAATTCAAACAATTTCAGGGTTTCCCACACAGAGACCATTCTGTGGCGGGGCGCCACAGCTTCAATGCTTCAATGTGGAGCGCCACAAGTTGATTCCCGTTAATTCTAAGTAAATGCGGAATTGCCGTGTGTTGATAATGCATGCGCAAGTTCGCTAAAGGAAAAAAAAAAAAAAAAAACCGGGAAACTTTAAAAGGCACTGGGGGACGCGTAATTTGCCCCCAACAGAATTAGAGCAATCTCTCCCCCCTCCCCCGCTCAACTGAATTAGAGTAATCTCCCCTCGCGCCCCCCCTTCAACAAAATGAAAATCATCTCTGTTTAAAAAAATTGGTCTGGCACCATACATTACTTGCTGGTCTGTGGGAAACACTGAATTTTAGCTAGCCAATGTAGTTGCAAGTAGCAATTATGCTTCTCAGAACACAACTACACTTGCACATATTTTTCGCTCGACTTGAATATTTTCAGCTTGAGCTATACGCATGCTCCATGTGTTCGGTCATTTACGCTATTTGTGTTGCATCTCCAGCTCTATTTGCTTCGCTCGGCAAAAACATCTTCTCGCGTTAATTTGCAACTTTACACAGACTTTGTGTGTAATCTGTTCGTGCGCAAAATTTGTATTTCGTTTGGTGGAAACGCACAATTACAGACATGCAGAAACCCAAGGCAAATTATTCACAGAGAGGTCTGCAAGTCCTTGGTCAGTAGACAGATTTCTCAGGACAGTAATGCCTGTACCCTGTATGGTTCAAATACTCTAAAATAAAGAAAGAAAAGATTTTAATTTGAGGGTATTTCCACATCAACTGAAGGGAAGCACATCGTCCTATAAATTTTCCTTATACTTACGGACCTTGCTGTGCTAGCTGTCAGACAACTATTTTAAGTTATTCTATTAACGACAAAAAGTCTTTCCACACAACTAGATTGTGTTGGTTTCACACCTTATAGAGCACTGAGAATGTTAAACTGCAACACTAATGCTTTAAGCAGACTGGCCAATTTTCTCAGACTCCACTTCAACCGTAAGATAAAGGCACGCAAAGGGCAAAAGCAAATGGCAAACAAATTTCGCAGTCAAGTCTTGTACAACACTGGCTGTACTGGTTTGCTGATGTCGGTGTCACCTTTCTGCAAAGCAGGAGTATCCAACTCAAAGGGTCGGTGTGTCATCAGCATTTTTGTTTCAATCAGTCATTTTACGCGGGATGCATAAAATATGGAAGCAAAACCAATTAAAGTGGAAGGGATTTCTGTTTGTCATTGTTGTTTACATTTGTCAGCCACTCAGCTAGCTATTGCAACCGTAAACGTTTATACAGACGCCCCATTGGCCGCTAAATTGTGTGTCAACGTCGCCGTAATATTTTCGGTCGTATTTCGCCATTGTGGCTAACATTATGTTGAGAGTATACTAGCTCGCCACCAGAGTCAGGCCATTAATCGCTTACATCAGCCATAACGCTAGCTAGCTAGCAATGAAAGCTATTACTATCAGAAATCATGATCAAGATTTTCATCCAACATGTTATTGTTAGCTATATTGGCAATTTTCCACAAAATATTTTTTATGGTAAGCAATTTGTTTCAGCCGTAACAGATATAGTTAATCTGACTGTGGCTAGCTAGCTGGCGACAAAGTGTCAAGCATTAAATTCCTTTTGTCTTGAGTCTCATGGTGGCGCTTGGTGAACAGCTGATAAAAAGGTGGACACTCAAGTGCTTAATAAATCATATCATCAATTCTAAGGGGTTCACAACTTATTCATGAGGCCTGATTTAACATAACATAACATGAATGGCGAGAACAGGCCGTTCAGCCCAACTAGGCTCGCCAGTTTCTTTGTACTATCATGAATATATCACTTCAGATACTCAATGACTCAATGGTATCTAACTTTAAGTCAAGCCTGCCCTTGAAAACTCCCAAGGTCTCTGCCTCAACAATATGGTCAGGCAAGCTGTTCCACACCGAAATTACTCTTTGGGTGAAGAAATATTTCCGAATATCAGTGCTAAATTTACCTTTGGTCAGCTTCCATTTGTGACCCCGAGTTCTACTAACAACACTTGGTTGAAGGAATCCTACATAATTCACTTTGTTAATCCCTTTAACATATTTAAAGACCTCAATCAGATCACCCCTTAGTCTCCTTTTCCTAAGACTAAAGAGATTAAGGATCTTCAGCCTCTTCTCATAGCTTTCATCTTTAATACCCGGAATTAGCTTCGTGGCTCTTCTCTGAACTTTCTCTAAAGCCTCTATGTCTTTCTTAAAGTATGGTCCCCAGAACTGTACACAATACTCTAGATGTGGTCTGACGAATGTGTTGTACAAAAGAAGCATCACCTCCTTGGATTTGAACTCAATACTTTTGGCAATGTATCCCAGCATCCGATTGGCTTTTTTAACTGCTACGGCACAATGGCTAGAGGCTGTGAGGGTTTGGTCAACAATCACTCCCAGATCTTTCTCTTGTGGAGCACATTCCAGTTTAAAACCTCCCATGAAGTAATCCCGTCTAATGTTTTTATTACCTACATGTACAACTTTACATTTCGCTACATTAAATTTCATTTGCCACATTTCTGCCCAATTCTGGATTCTATCCAAATCATCCTGAATCACTTTAGTGGACTCTAAACTATTTGCCAAACCTCCCAATTTAGTATCATCTGCAAATGTCACTAATCTGCTCTCAATATTCTTATCAAGGTCATTAATGTAGATGAGGAACAGCAGGGGTCCCAACACCGATCCCTGGGGGACGCCACTCCCCACCATACCTAGCTCAGATGAGATACCACTGACCACCACTCTTTGTGTTCTGTCCTGCAACCAGTTTTGAATCCACTTCAGAATACCTCCTGTAACTCCAATGGAGCTCATTTTAAAAATTAGTCTCTTATGTGGTACTGTGTCAAATGCTTTCTGAAAATCCAAATATATGATGTCATAAGCCCTGCTCTGGTCATAAGTCTTAGTGGCCTCTTCAAAAAATTCCAGAAGGTCTGTCAGGCATGACCTTCCTTTAAGGAAACCATGTTGGCTATCCCTCAAGATATTGTTACGTTCAAGAAATAAGTCCAGCTCATCTTTTATGATAGATTCCAATATTTTGCACGCAATGCAAGTTAAACTGACTGGCCTGTAATTACCTGGCTCAGTACGGTCCCCTTTCTTATATATTGGTATTATATTACCCTGTTTCCAATCATTTGGTATTTCTCCAGTTTCTAAAGACCGTCTAAAGATGGCGGATAGCGGCTTAAAGATGATCTCACTAACTTCCCTGAGCACTCTAGGATATAAGCCATCAGGACCCGCCGCCTTATCTGCCTTTACTTTATGCAACTTGTCTAATACTACGTTATCCCTAACCTCAATTTCCGCTAAATAATCTTGAGCATTGGACATGCCCTCTGGCCGAATAAAGACCCACTCTAAGGTAAAATTCTCAACAAAGTAACCGTTTAAGGTGTCCGCAATATCCTTGTTATTATATAGCAGCGATCCATTTTTATTCTTTATGCACTTAACCTGCTCTTTGACTTTCCTTTTTCTACTACAGTACTGAAAGAAGCGCTTAGGGTTAGTTTTTGCCCCCTCTGCAATTTGTCTTTCATACAGCTTCTAGCATTCCTCAGCTCTTTTTTGACCACAGCCTGCATTTTACAGTATTCGGCCTTAGTAATCTCATTGTTATCCTCTATGTACATCTTATAAAGATTCCTCTTTTCCCTCAAACTCCTACTAATAGCTGCGGTCATCCACTGAGGATTCTGCTTTTTCAGCTTACTTTTGGACACCTTTGGAATGAATTTGCATTGTGAATCAAGTAAAACCCCCTTAAATCTTTCCCACATCTTAGTTACAGACTCACAGTCCCGGAGTGTCTCCCATTTTATTTCACTTAGATATGAGCGCATCCTGTCAAAGTTTGCTCGCCTAAAATTGAAAATTTTTGTTTTTGAATACACCTTTTTAACTTCCCATGAAACCTCAAAATTAATAGTAGAGTGATCACTTGTCCCAAGTGGCTCCCGTACCTCAACGTTGCTAATTCTATCTGGGTCATTACAGAGCACTAAGTCTAAAATTGCCTTCTCTCTTGTAGGTTTATTAACATACTGCACCAAAAAATTATCATTCATGACATCTAGAAATTCTTCCTCCCCCCTCCCCTGTCCTTTCACCTTTTCCCAATCAATACCAGGATAATTTAAGTCTCCCATAATAATAGTCCCTCCTCCTCTACAAGCTTGCGTAATCCTCTTAAAGAGCATTTCATTGACTGTACTGTCCAAAGCTGGTGGTCGATAGCATACACCTATGTTTAAACCAGTCTCGTGGTTTGCCAGTGAGCCTGACCCAGATATCTTCGCAGGGGCAAGGAATGTTCAATTTCAGGAATTTCCTGCACATTTATGTGTTCGTTCACATAGAGTGCTACACCCCCTCCTTGCCTATTGCATCTATCCTTCCTAAAGAGCTTATAACCTTCTACATTATATTCATCTCCATCCTCTTCACTAAGCCATGTCTCTGTAATCCCAACTATGTCATAGCCCTCACTAATCATAACGGCCTCAAGTTCTCGAAATTTATTTTTAATGCTTCTTGCATTTAGATAAAAACATTTCAGGTTATCACGAACGCTCTTCCCCTTCGATTTCCCATGTGCCTGCTGCTCAAAGCCTCTCACCACGCTTTTTTGCTTTAAAAATATATCATCAATAGTGCATGTAACGCTGTCAGCTTCCATCAGGGCAGTCTGCATTTCCCTCTGTATAACACTCTCTAACCTCCCTGCCCCCCAAGTCCCTAGTTTAAATAACTCTCTGCTACCCTCAACAAACGCTGACCCAGTGCAAAGGTACCCCTCCGGTTCAGGTGCAGCCCATCCGGCTTGAACAGGTCACCCCTGTCCCAGAAGTAGTTCCAGTGCCCCCTAAACCTATAACCCTCTTTCCTACACCAGGTTCGTAGCCACGTGTTAAACCTCCAGATAAAATTCTGCTTCCCTCTGCTTGCACGTGGTACCGGTAGAATCCCGGAGAACACTACCGTGGAGGATCTGCTCCTAAGCTTTTCAGCTAATTCAACAAATTTGCTTTGCAGAACCTCAAACCTACCCTTACCTATGTCATTAGTCCCAAAATGGACCATGACAACTGGATCCCTCCCCGCTCTGGCCAGGAGCTTGTCCAAGACGCTCCAGGAGGTCTCCTACCTGGGCACCAGGCAGGCAACACACCGTCTGAGACTCCTTGTCGCATGCGAACAACAGACTAAACTGTCTATTCCTCTAAGTATTGAGTCCCCCACTATCAATTACTTTCTTTTCTGAGGGGTAGAGGCCAAGAGGGTGCCCTGCTGCTCATCAGTCCCCTCACTCTCAGGGTCAGGGGCCAATTCAAGTTCCTGCAAGGGCCGGAATCGGTTGGACACCTCAACCACTGGAGGAGCTGTCGCTGCACGTGTGCACGCCCTTTCCTGCGCTTGACGCCCTACCGTCACCCAACTTTCTTGCCCTGCCTGCTCTAGGGTCCCCATACCACCCTGCTTTGGCGTACAAACCATTTCTCTAAACGACATACTACTTAGTTCCTCTAGGAACTCTACTGATTGCGAACTATGTCGTGCCGCCAAATGGCCCTGAAGATCAAGGATCTTGCTCTCCAGATGCTCAATTAGCTGGCACCGGTGACAGACAAACCCACCCTGGAAATCTCTTTCCAAAAGTGCGATCATCCTGCAACCGTCACATAGTTTTGGCCACATTTTGAACCCCCTACCTAATGACCTCGCTCACCCTAGATAACAAAGAAAATTACTAATGCCGAGACAGAAGCTCAGGACCACAATTTATTTATTTATTAACCTGAGAAGCCCTAAGCAGCAGTCACAATAGAAACCGTGGGGAAACTATGTGAATGGATAATAAGCCTCTTTTAACAGGGGCTTAGTTTCAGTTAACAGAAATTAAATACCAAATTGAGAAACTCTATGGATAATAAGCACTCCTAATAAGCCAACTTGAATTTATCTAGTCCCGGTACTATTAATATTCTAACCTAAAAATATCACAGGGCTTAGCTGAGAACCCAGATAAAAAAGACTGGCTACTATGCCCAGGAGAAACTGTAGGAAGGTGGAGGCGGAGCACTCCCGTAAAGCTTTCCATTTAAATTCCAACCAAACCGAATGGACGACTAAAGTGACTGCTGCCCTACTAACTAAATACTAAAGCTCAGATCCCCAGCCAAAAATGCAAACAGTAACTATCTAGCTAGCTAGCCACAAATACAACCAAGGGTAACCGAGATAAGAGTAAAGCCTCGGTTCCCTTTAATTAAAACGGACCAAATAAACAAGTCGTTTACTTAGTGAGCGAACTATACACGGTACCTCCCCCAACAAGCTGTCGCTGAGCACTCAAACAAGCAGTTAAACTTTAATCAGCTGATCAAGGCACCGCAACCGGAGGAAAATACAAAGATAACGTAATTTGCAATGTGTTTAATCAGAAGAGCCCGCGATGATAATAAAATGCGAAAAAAGACAAAAACCCTGGTTCGCGTTAATATTCAAGCTTGGCAATGCGTTTATCTTGTAATGCGGTCAGGATAGAGAACGAAGGGACTAAAAACCCCGTGAACGTCAATATTTATTGGCTAGAAGACTGTATGAAAGGCAAGCGACCAAGTATGAAACCAAACTGGGTTATAGGGTCATTCCATGCCAAATCACCTAATGGTCCCCAGGTGACCCTCTTAGATTTTGCTGAAACTCCATGAAAATGTTCATATATGCAAATAACGAACACACAGAAAATTTCAGGCCAAAAGTCGGCCGTTTTGAAATTACGGCCGTCCGAAGACCCCTCTTTGGCCGTCAAGGCCGCGTGCTAAGGATTTTTTTTCATTTTCAAATGATCATATTTTTTGGATTTGAAAAAAGCTACAAAGCTGAAAATTGCTACCTGGGGTAATTTGCACACAAGCTTTCAGAATCTGCAATCAAAAACAGTGTATCTTGCTTCCTTTTGAAGATATGGGCACCTGAAAATGAAAGTTTTTCTAGCGGAAATTATTTTTGCGATTTTTAGGCTTACCTGGTGCCCGAACCATTGATCTGAGGATACCCAAATTGCTGATACATAATCTCTACATACAGCTAAATAACTCCCTGCAAGCATAGACTTATAAAACAATCAGTAAAGGTATGGCTAGGGTCCAAAGTCGACTTTCACAAAAAAATCTCAAAAATCACCCCTTTTCGGGGGGTCGGTTGACCTTGTGAACAGTTACTCAGGGTAATGAAATTTGCACCACAGAATTATATGTATCTGTCCTTTATGAAATTTATGTACCAAATTTCATTGATGTGACTTAAGTCCTTCATAGTTAGGCAGTGTTTCAAAGAAACCCACTAATTTGATCAAATTACACCATTTTGCTGTACATTACAATGTCTTCGGTAGATGTCAAAGGGCAAAAAATGAGAATAAGTAATCTTTGATAACCTTTTTATATATAATAATTCTTAGAAAGTTGTAAAATTCATGACTTTGTACATCAGGAATAGTATCATATGGCTTGTTTTAAAACAAAGTTTTCCATAGTACCATACATTTTACATATTGTACATTGATGTTACCAATACAAAACTGCTTTTATTTAAGTGGATTCAACTTACTGATTTTCAGTGGGCTCTACTTACATTATTTGCATGAGGTCATAGCTGTTGGAAACTGTTTATTAAGATTCATCCTAGTCCAGGTGACCTCGTCTAATTAGGTGTTAAAACATTGTTTATCTAGGTTCATCCTAGTCTACTTAACTCCAAACCACAACTGTTTATTTAAAATAGCTGGATCAATTACCTCACTGTTGTGGCCGTATTGTTTACAGAATAATTGAACAGTGTGTTCACTTTTCAGCTCACATCCACTCCTCACAATTCATTTCAACTGCAATGTTCAGCAGATGAAGTGTACATTTTGTGAGCTCTGTAAAAATCAAGATTTAAAACATGGAATTTGAAGCATCAAGATCGGGATGCAGTATTGGAATTGCACTAGAGGAGGAATGCCATAAGAAAATATATGGCAGAAATGCTGGCACACTTGCAGCCTCTGACTTGTCACAGGATGATAAGAAGCTATTGGAATGGAGAAGTGGGGTACTGCTACGTGATGACAGCACAGTGTGTTTTCACCATGAGAAGATGTACATCTCTCGATATGAATATACTCAGAAATATTGCAGTGATCCATTCAAAATGCACAAGAAACGTATTTCAAGTAGGTTTGCTTCAATTTGCTTATACAAATTATTGTAATTGTCAATTTACCAGAGCTCGAGGATGTTGTTATATACCGTAAAGTAGCATAATTTGATCAAATTAGTGGGTTTCTTTGAAACACTGCCTAACTATGAAGGAGTTAAGTCACATCAATGAAATTTGGTACATATAAAGGTCAGATACATATAATTCTGTGGTGAAAATTTCATTACCCTGAGTAACTGTTCACAAGGTCAACCGACCCCCGAAAAGGGTGATTTTTGAGATTTTTTTGTGAAAGTCGACTTTGGACCCTAGCCATATCTTTACTGATTGTTTTATAAGTCTATGCTTGCAGGGAGTTATTTAGCTGTATGTAGAGATTATGTATCAGCAATTTGGGTATCCTCAGATCAATGGTTCGGGCACCAGGTAAGCCTAAAAATCGCAAAAATAATTTCCGCTAGAAAAAACTTTCATTTTCAGGTGCCCATATCTTCAAAAGGAAGCAAGATACACTGTTTTTGATTGCAGATTCTGAAAGCTTGTGTGCAAATTACCCCAGGTAGCAATTTTCAGCTTTGTAGCTTTTTTCAAATCCAAAAATATGATCATTTGAAAATGAAAAAAATCCATGACATGGCCAAGAACGGGCAGAGGGGGGTCTTCGGACAGCCGTAATTTCAAAACGGCTTGGACTTTTGGCCTGAAATTTTCTGTGTGTTCGTTATTTGCATATATGAACATTTTCATGGAGTTTCAGCAAAATCTGAGAGGGTCACCTGGGGACTTTCCTGAAAATTAGGTGATTTGGCATGGAATGACCCTATAGTTCGATATCCCGGTAATTTGATATATTCTTGGCGTAGAGAGCTTACTATAGTTCGTTAGCTAAATCAGCTACAGAAAAGCAGGCGACAGTGTACCTCAGTCCTTGAAAAGAACTCTGTTTTACTTTGTATAGCACACAATTCACTTAGTTAGACAATTATTTAGCGTTTAATTTATTCTTTAAATTTAGCGTTTAAATTTATTTTACTTTACCTTACTTTGCTCCCGGGAGACTGAAACCCCCCAAAAACCCCAAAAAACCCCCGTCGCCTTTGTTTGACCAGATTAGCGACTTAATTTGGCTGTTTGCTCACCGAGTTGTTACAGGGGGAATAAGGGGAAAAAGAAGGAGGAAGATTCTCCCTGCCCCTAATGCGACAAAGGTTATACCTCGGGAGCAAATTGTCTAATCTCTAATACTGTTTGAGCCTTAACAGACGAATTATTTTCAGAAAACTCCGTTTAGACAAGAGTAAATCTTCAGCTTAGATCCCACACGTCTTCCTCTGTCTCAACTCAAGCAGAATGAACACCAACGAACAGCGCTACAGCACAGCCAAGAGGTCAGATTTAACGGACCATTGCATGGAAATCCCAAAAAATTGACCCTGTGGCCCTCGAAGACTGGAGTTTGTGACCTCTGCTTTGGCTACAAGAATCTGCCAGATGGAACAATAAAAAAGATGACAGCGTCATCACTATCCCCCGCAATGATCAAGGGCCATAACTCAGTAAAAAAAATATGCTTTGACATCTTCAAACTCAAGGTAGATCATGAGTAGCTTGTCAAGCCTACAAAATTTCATACATCTAGGTATAACAGTTTCAGAGAAATCTAGTCCTCATTGTGGCCCGGACGGACGGACGCATGGACGCATGGACGAAAGGACGGCCGGCCAGATGAACCCCAATCCAATATCCCTCATCGCACTTCGTGGCGGGGGATAATAACACCACCCTGTCTTACACCCCCTCAATCCTCACCACTTGGGCCAGTAGCTCTTCTCGGCAGCCCTCAATGTTCTTGCACATGCTGCTCTTCTTGGGCTTGTCGTCGTCGCCGGCCTTGCCTTCGCAGATGGTGACGCGGCTCTTATCGGCAGGTGAGGCGCTCTGGTGACGGATGGCGCTCTCCGGCGCCCGCGGCTCACTCTGGAACGCCGAGGACTCCTTCATGGTGGAGCTGATACCACTACTGGGGCTGCGCTTCACCAGAGCCTATTTACACGCACGCACACACAACCATGCACATACAAAAAAATAAAAAAAACACACACACACACACACACACACACACAACATAAAACACAAGCGAACACCCCAAAGCACACACCCACACACATATGCGCGCACGCACACACACACACATACAAACAGGCGTTCACACATATAAACACAGAGCACGGTCACAACACAGTAGAGATACGGGACACTATACAGTAGTAAGCAGGTAAGTTTAGCATGCTGCAGTCAATCACAGATAACAAGATTTAAAAGTTGGCACGTTTGCAACAATTTGCAGAGCAAATAACCCCATTAATCGTTAAAACACGAGGCAGCATGCATGTTACATTGTTAAAAGTGTCTCTTTACAAATTTTTTTGCTCCAGTTAATTAATAGTCCTTCAGATCATTTTCTATCAATGTTTCTAAATCTAATTTCTTACGAAACTTTCAGATCTACTCCACTTTTTCAGCAATTTTCCAATTTAGAGAAACAGGGAGCAAAAAACTGTGAAAGCGACCCTGAAAGGTTTGCCGTGTTGTTAGTAAATTAATGAGAGGGGGGGAGGGGGGAATGCAGAGGAAACAGGAGAACAGCACTAACAGGCAACACCAGGTGGGGGGGGAGATGGCGGGTTCACTACTGTTCTGACAAACCCTGCAGCACTGATACAGTGATAAGGTAATAAAAGGAGGAAAAATGATTGGCAAGCCAAAGTTACCGCAGTAGATCTGTTCCCATGGTGACCAGAGGCACCCGCTCTCACCTGGCAGGTGCCGTCCTCTTTAGCCCCGCAGTCGCAGAAGAAGGAGCCGTACTTGGCATAGGAGATCTCATGGTCTTTGTGACAGACCTTGGCACACACTGTGCACACCCCCACCCCGTCCACCATCTTACAGGTGTGACAGTGGTACCTGCGCAGGGAGAAGACCATGCTGAGTACGGACCAGCACCACAAGGTAAACACTATGTTCCACAGCAACCATGTTCCCAGGACCCTATATTACTCCGGTCCTATGCTCTCACGGTTCTGTGTTCCCAGTACCCCATATTCCCATGGTCCTGTTTTTTTCAGGGTTCTATGTTTCCAGGCCCTGATGTTCAAGTGGTGCCATGTTCCCAGGGTTCTACATTCCAAGGCAACCATATTCATACAGTCCTATGTTCCGAGGTCCCCTTGTTTTTATGGTTCCACTTTGTTATGCACGTCCCTTTTTACCAATTAAACTTGAAAAATACCAAGCACATGAAAATGCTCTGGCTCAGTGATGGGGAAAAACAGAAATGGTTGTTCGAAAACGTCTCTGCACTGGCAAATTTTGTCTGTAAAACTGGGGACAAACGTAAAAGAGGAACTTATAATTAATTTGTCAAGTTTATTTAATTTTCATTGTCAAGGATATTAAATTGTGCAGTGAATGGAAGCACCATAAATGCTCTGTAATCAAGATTATGACAGTGTCTTACATCCCGTAAGGGGTGGGTTATTTATGACAAGACACAGTTCGTTTGTTCGTTCGTTCGTTCATTCCTGCATACTAGCAGGCCAGACTTTGATTCAAAAATATGTATGCTAGTTCTCTCCAAAATTAAAGATCTGACCCACGGTGAGGCTTTCACAAATTCCCTAAACGTATTGAGAACATGTAGATAGATGCACAGACGAGCTCCCGGCCCCTTGTGTATGTGTCCGTGTGTGTGTGTGTGTGTGTGTCTTGGGGCGGCAGGTCACCGTTCTCTTACCAGTGCTGGTTCATGAACTCTTTCTGTGTGATGGTGAAGGTGCAGAGTTTATTGCACAGTGAGTCTTCATCCTGTGTGCACAAAAGCAGCCGTCAGAGCAGGGCTGTTATTATATGCCATTATACAGCTGCACATAGCCATACAACAATCAACATATAATTTAGCCCAGGACCAAGCTCAACCCCTTTTCGTGACCCTTGCTGGTTCATTTGCTTAGAGAGCCAGACATTTCCTGAAAGTTTAGATGTTCAGAGACTTAAAATACCAAGAATCACCCCATTTCTTGAATAGCAGCCTCTAGGTGTGCATTCACTAACTGGACTGGTTAAAGCAGGGGTTCCCCACAGAGGGCTGGTGTGTGTGCAGGCTTTCAATGAAGTCACACTGTTACAGACCAGACTCTACCAATCACCCAAGGTCAATGTTCAAGATCGACAATCAGAAGATCAGGTGCGTAAAAGCTTGGTTGAAGGCCTGCACACACACAAACATTTGTGGAGAAGGACAAGAGCCTAGGATAAAGGTAATCTAACACTCTACAAGCATGAAATATTCAAATACCCATCACTATGCAGGCATTCTGGCCTGGAAACAAAATGTGACGGAGGGATAGACAGATGAACAGAAGGATGGACAGACGTATGAAAAGGCTCATCTGCACTTTAAGGTGCATCTATATAATAAATTTCAAGGAAAAATATTGAAGTGTTTAGAAGTTCTGGCCTGGAGAAGAAGTGTGATGGACAAGCATACAGGCAGCCGTACGAGCAGAAGGACGACACTCATTCCTACACCCCTCACCATTTCATGGGGGATAACAATGACAAGTCAGAAAAGAAGAAAGAAAACCACAGAATAAGGGACTTCAGCCCCCTCACCGAATCTTCGGCCTGCGAATCGTCCTCTTCCACAGCCAGCTCCTCTACCCAATCAGAGTCCACCTCAATGGCTTTCTCCTCCCCCTCCACCAGGAGTTGGGAGGAGCCGTGGCCGGCACTCTGTCGCAGGGCAGTCATCACATCCGCCAGGTACGAGATCACATGACAGGCGCACTCCAGCATGCTGGCATGCTGAACACACACACACACACACACACACACACACACACACACACACATATATATGGGTCAACTTGAGCAAGCCCATGCACAAGCACCAAATTGTTTATGGGCACACAAACACACACACTCACAGATTAATTATTTAGGCAGGCATTTATGAAATATACTGTACATTAGGGTGCAAATACAAGGTCTGATGAAAAAGTTCCAGGTGTCAGTAACACGGCACTGAGCATCACGGAGGTGTATACTGATAACAGAGAGGGATGTTCCCAACAGACAAGCACATCTCTCAAGCCTTATTCCAGTGTCACAAAACCCCACTAAAAGAAGAGCATTATATTCCGGCCACCATCATAACACAATAAGAAAATGATTTTTTCCAACAGTTAGAAATCGTATTCCTGAATTACCATGTTCTCTGAATTTGTCCAATCATTCCCATCTGTTGCAGACCAATATATGGAAGGAACAGCAGTACAGATATAAAATTCTCACACATATACAGACCACTGTAGGGGATTGCGACAGAGCAGTTACACATACCTTTCCCTGTGACACGTTGGAGCTCACCTTCTCCACAACATTTTTCTGAGTCAGGTACTTCTTACTGAGGAAACACAACAGCAAAGATTGAAACACACAAAACAGCAGAAAACAATGGATATGGCCAATTTATAAAGTAATATTTCACAAACACAGGTATGCATATAATCAGGGACAGCGAAGGGGTGACAGAATGGCATAAGATACAATGGCTACGACAACAATAAGTGTAAACTTCCAAAGTCGAATCAAAACATGAAAAACCCCAGCCGCACTCAATAACAAGCTGTCACTCACCATCTGGTCAGCCAATCGACAGCGGCCCGGTGCAGCTGCAGATGCCCCGCCCCCTGGCCGGCGCTAGCGAGAGTCGCCATGATGACCATGAGCTCGGGGAATCCAGCCCCGTCGCCGTTAGCCAGCATCTCGGTCGCCATGGGGATTAGCGTGCTCAGAAGCACGGTGCAGACGCCCTCGCCCACCTGGCTGTTGTCGCGGACGATGTAGCTGGTAAGCAACTGCAGGAGCTGCCTGTTCTCCGCCACCGTCTCCAGCTGGTCCGAGTCCTTGGGCGGCGAGGCAGTCATGCGGGTGAGCCAGGCCTGCAGCCGAGGGGGCTCCACACACGCCAGCTGGGCCAGAGAGCCGCACAAGCACAGCAAACTCGGGTTTGGGCTCTTCTCCGCTGGGAACGAGGGAAATTAACATTTCATTCTGCAGTCCACCGAGAATCAGCATTACATTACAGTTATGCAGCTAATGCTTTCGTCCAAAGGACTTCGAGTTGATTAGACTGAGGAGGGGACAGTTGAAAGCCCAGTGCTAAAAAGTACTTTAGTTACATTTTCGTACGACAGGAGATAATGATGAGAAAATGTATTTTATAGTCACTCAAGTCAATTTTCTTAGTTTTCTCAAAATGGACATTTTGTGACTTAAGTACTTTCAGCACGAGGGTCCTTCAGTTACTCTGGAGCGATGTGGGGTTAGGGGCCTCACTCAAGGGCCCAAAACGGCCACACTGAATTCATCACTGAGGCCAACGATACACTGGGGCCTGAATCACCGTCTTTCAGAGGCCTAGTGAAATGTGTTAGCCTGCGATTTGAGAATGCAGCACATTTTCTGTGCAGGTGACCACAACCAAGCACTCTTGCTTTTCCAAGTGCCACTGAGCATGCAACGTTACAAATCCAGTTCTAGGCACGATACGATTGCGTTACGTCAGCTACGTCATCATAGCACCATAGAGCAATCAATCAAGGGAAACAACATAGTATAATAATAATAATAATATGTTTTATCACAGTGAAGAAAATGAACAAATTTTGCTTTTTTTTGAGAAACATGTTCTCAACATTTGCTCACACACACACACACACACACACACACACACACACACATATCGTCTATACAACCAAGAGGCCTCTCGCCGTATACTTGATACACAACCCCAATTCCAAAATAGTTGGGACAAAGTGTAAATTGTGAATAAAATCAAAACGCAATGACTCTCAAATCACAACAGCCAGTGTTTTATTCACAATAGAACAGAGATAACATAGCAAATGTTGAAACTGAGAAATTTTACAATTTTATCCACAAAATGAGCTCATTTCAAATTTGATGGCTGCTACAGGTCTCAAAAAAGTAGGGACAGGGGCCTGTTTACCATGGTGTAGCATCCCCTCTTCTTTTTAACACAGAGTAGAGGCGTCTGGGCATTGAGGAGACAAGTTTCTAGAGTTTAGCCATTGGAATTTGATCCCACTCGTTTAATACAGGCTTCCAGCTGCTGGAGAGTTTTGGGTCTCCTTTGACGGACTTTTCGTTTAATTATGCGTCAAATGTTATCAATCGGTGAAAGATCAGGACTGCAGGCAGGCCAGTTCAGCACACGGACTCTTCTACTACGAAGCCATGCTGTTGTAATAGCTGCAGTATGTGGTTTTGCATTGTCCTGCTGAAATACACAAGGCCTTCCCCGGAATAGATGTCGTCTGGAGGGGAGCATATGTTGCTCTAAAACCTTTATATACCTTTCAGCATTCATGGTGCTTTTTAAAACATGCAAGTGTCCCACACCATATGCACTAATGCATCCCCATGCCATCAGAGATGCTGGTTTTTGAAATGAACGCTGATAACAGGAGGGGTGGTCTTTCTCCTCTTTAGCCCGGAGGACGCCCATGATTTCCAACAAGAATGTCAAATTTGGACTCATCTGAGCACAGGACACTTTATACTTTGCTACAGTCCATTTTAAATGAGTCTTGGCCCACAGAACACGGCGGCGCTTCTGGATCATGCTCAACAATGGCTTCCATTTTGCATGATAGAGTTTTAGGTGGCATCTGTGGATGGCACGGCGGACTGTGTTTACAGACAGTGGTTTCTTGAAATATTCCTGGGCCCATTTAGTAATGTTAATGACAGAATCATGCCGGTGAGTGATGCAGTGACGTCTGAGGACCCAAAGATCACGGGCATCCAGGAAAGGTCTTCGGCCTTGTCCCTTACGCAAAGAGATTTTTCCAGTTTCTCTGAATCTTTTGATGATGTTTTGCACTGTCGATGATGAGACCTTCAAAGCCTTTGCAATTTGACGTTGAGGAAGATTGTTTTGAAAGTATTCTACAATTTTTTTACGCCAGCCTTCACAGGTTGGAGAGCCTCTGGCCATCTTTACTTCTGAGAGACTCAGCCTCTCTAAGACATCCCTTTTTATAGCCAGTCATGTTACACACCTGATGCCAGTTAACTGAATTAGTTGCTAAATGTTCTTTCAGCTGATTCTCTTATATATTTATTGCTTTTTCAGCCCTTTTTTGCCTGTGTCCCAACTTTTTTGAGACCTGTTGCAGCCAGAAAATTTGAAATAAGCTCATTTAGTGAATAAAAATGTAAAATGTCTCAGTTTCAACATTTGAAATGCTATCTATGTTCTATTGTAAATAACATATTGGCTCACGTGATCTGAAAGTCATTGCATTTTGATTTTATTCACAATTTACACTTCGTCCCAACTATTTCGGAATTGGGGTTGTAATATGCCATATTATATCATATTGCCCAAATGAAGACTTAAGCGTCGAAATGCGTAGGCGTAAGCCCATTCATTAAAAGGCTTTTCAATCCACTTTCAGCAGTGTGCCTTGGGAATTTTTTCAGGTTTTTGACATTTTACAGTCCAACCTGTTTTCTTCTTTTTTTAATATACCATATACTTGAATAATTAAATACCTACTGTTTATACAAGAAGATCTCTAAAGCACTTCACCACTCACAACAGGAATGCTCCATACAATAATTGTATTTTTTCCAAGTTCAGTTTTTAGCTTGGCATAGAATCTGGAATCAAAAATTGTGGAATTTTACTAGTATTGGCATCATGGCAATTCTTGCATCATGAAAACCCCCATAAAAGTCCCATGCATGTATTCACTAGCAATTTTACTTGTCACTTTCAACAGAACGGAGCAGATTAGCAAATTCCATCGGCTGGGACAATAGTGGGAAGTACTTCTCCTTCCTCAACACGGATTTTAAATGACAACAGAACAGGGTAGAGACACTCACTCAGCTGGAAGAGTTTGGTGAAGAACTTCAGGACCCGGTTGCAGAACTTGGCGGACAGGTTCTCGTTGGCTGTGGCCATCATGATCTGGACCAGCTCACCGCTGCCAAGGACAAACACAAGAGGAGAGTGAGAGACAGGGAGGGGATGACATGGAGGGAGGCAGAAGGACGGAAACAAGATGGGAGGAGGGAGAAGACAGAACTCATATGGCAACAAGCACTTAATCCCATTGACAGGGTTTTATGCCTTTTGGTGAGAAGATTTTGGGCGATTCTAGCAGCAATTGATGGTGCTTTGACATATGCACAAGTGAGGCTTATACCGCTTGTCGTGGTGATAGAAGCTCACTCAGAGCTTTGAGCATTCGCAGAGTAGTACGAAATTGAGATGGTGTTCTGGCTGTGAGACTGAAGCTCAGATCGGCCTTATTTGCGGTTGTTGAGGTAGTGTTTTGACCTGTTGGTGAAGCTGACAGAGTTTTGAGCACTAGTTTTGGGGCAGAAGCGGAGACAGTATTCTGACAGGTGAGTGAAGCTTTAAGTCACTGTGGTGACGGGCGGCTGAGGCACAGGTGCTCGTACCTGAAAGAGAAGAATTCCTCCATGGCTTTGCGCACCTGGCTGCTCTCCAACTGCTTCTCCAGATACTGCAGACACTCCTCCTGTACACACTCATCTAAACCACTGCAGGGAGAGAGAGAGTGTTACACACACCTAGCCCACTGAGTCGAGTGAAAGAGCAGTGTTACGCACACACACACACACACAGCCCACTGAGTGGACAGCGCAGTGTTACACATGCACACAAACACACACAAACACACACACACACACACCACTGACCTGTTGGGGTCAGAGTGGTTGGCGATGATGTTGTAGCAGCCGGTGACCAGGCGCTCGTAGACGCGAGCGAGGAACTCGTCAGACTCGGCCGGCCCCAGGATGCGCTCCAGGGAGGTGCTGCTGATCTCAGCCACACTCTCAGTACTGCTCTCCAACAGCAGGGGCAGCAGAGAGCGGATCACCTGTGGTGGGTTCAGCTCCTCTGGGCACCAGCTGGAGACGAGAGCACCAGTACAGCCCAGTTTAAAAAGCCTCTTTCCTACCCAACACAGCATATCTGCACAGGTACCCCACTTTCTTAAAGAATCAGGGACAAGGACAATTCATGCACTTCGGACAGGAAAAAAGCCAGGCATCTAGCGATTTAAGTGCCACAGACTTCAAACAAACATTAACTCCTTCAACCCCACAGCCCTCTACAGAGGGCTGACCAACATATTCCCTTCAACCCCAAATTCCTGTAGGGAAAATTCAAACAATCTGACTAATTGATTGGAACATATCAGGTTACATTTAATGGGATTCCAGAGATAACAGTAAGATACAATGTCCAGATAATGACCAGCCCTCTACAGAGGGCTGTGGGGTTGAAGGGTATAGTGATGCTAGAATATCTGGGGTTGAAAGAGTTAAATACTAAAGATTTGTGTCCACGTACTATATAAACTAAGAAGCTGTAAAGCGTCCCAAATTTTTTGCACCACTAAAATGGAAGGGGGGGGTGTCTTTGTATGAAAAGGACTGACTTCCTCTCTCAAATCACAAAACGGTTGTGCAGTCCCTCAAATTAAAGCTGGACTCTCCACTCCTAACACATGCTTAGTTTCATATTAAATCCAATGTGCCTCATAAACAGTCAAATAAATCAATGTGGCAGCGTCCCCAAGATTCTCAGAGGCAGTGAACACACCTTCATTTATTTTTACACAGTACATCTCCCTCATGCAGCCTCCCCACACAAGGATGTACACAAGGCACAGTTTAACCACTCAAGAACACTCACATGCGCTGTTCAACACCATTCAATCTCCAGCCCCAAAAAACACCCAACGATATCTCGACGTGATATACTATCTAATGCTTATGAGCCTGTAACAGCACTGATAACATGGGCTCAGTTTGATGCAGTGTGGAGAAAGCTAGTTTTGTTCTCCAGCAGTGTGCTTAGTAAAGTGCAGGAAGGACAGGTTAGCGCCCTTCTCCGTGCCCTTACACGATGAGGTCGCCGCTGAGCCGAACCAGGGACAGCAGGATGTGTTTAAGGGATGCAGCGAGCGGCAGCGACTGGCTACTGAGCGTGCTCAAATGGGCCGCCTGGATGGCGCTGATGTAGCTCTCGGACGGGATGGTGTCGTTGGCAAAGGCGTTTCGCTGCAGGAGGGGAGCACACAGAGAGGTCAGGGCACAGAAATCCAGAGTCTCAAATCTCAGATCAATACAGCCTATTCCACAATAATATATCCAATTTCTAATTTTAGTTCTCATCCCCGCCAAAGAGTTTTTAGTTCAGTTACTCCATTTGTCAGTTTCTAAGTAGAATTATGGAAAAACTACTGACTTAATTTTCATGAAACTTGATATAAAGGTGTCGCACGGGCCAAGGAAGAACCCACTAAATTTTGGAGCGGATCAAAATATTTGGGTGGATACACAAATTACATTTCATGTTCATTAACACTGCAAAATAGTCTTGGAGGAATAAATGCCATATATCTTAAAATCCAGCAGATAATGACAATAATGACAAAATATTACCAAGTTGGAGGAAAGGGCCACTGGCCTTGGTGGAGGTCTGCACTCTCCTATTGCCCTTCTAGTCGAATATCATTTTATCCGTTTTCTTATTTGAATTTTAATACCTCATTTCAGTAGTATTTTATTTTTATAATGTGCATCTTCAAACTGAGATCATTCATCAAGTACAAGTTACTGATTTGTGCTCTGCTTGTGTTCTCTTAATGCATTTCTGGCAGGTGCTTTGTGATGTATCTGATGGACAAATGGTGCTAGACAAATTAATGCACCACAATCAACATTATCATTGTGATGATTATTATTCTTCATTACAGAGGACCCCTGAGCAGGGTGGTGTGGGGCGGGGGAGCAGGGAGCAGGGAGACGTACCCAGGACCCGATGTTGGGGAACTCGTTAGTGTGGATGTTGTTCCACGTCTCACAGAGCGTCTGCACGGCCGCAGGGAGGTTCTGCACCACTGGCTGACCTGAAGATCCCACACATAGACAGCGTTACTCTCACAACACTCAGGACAAGAGCAGCATGGGATGCAGCAGGACTTAAGATTTTAAAATAATGAAAAAATGGCAAAATCCCCAAAATTATAATACAAGGTCAGTAATTAAACATTTGTCCAAACATAAATTGTAAATTAAATTCAAATGTTAGTCTCCCCCCACGTTAGAAGCTCAAAATCATTTGCCAAAGAAAAGAAAAAAGTAAACGGGTAAATCAAGTTTCAGGATCACAGTTTTTAAACTGACCCTGGTCAAAAGGTGAGAGCTGATACAATTCAGGATTGGAGAATAGAGTTGAGATTTAGGAGATGAAGCACACTTAAATGCGTGTTTGTGTGTGTAACGTGAAGTGCTCGCAAGCGTTTGTATTATGTGTCCGTGTCTGGGCGAGCTAAAAAAGAAAAGCCTGTTGGCTTTGAATCAGGGTGCGTGTGTTTGGGTGCGCTGGTGTGAGCCATGTATGGGTGCGTGAGAGAGTACATGTGCTCTCACAGAGTGAGTCTGCCTTACAACATGTACGTTTGTGTGTGCATGTGTGTGAGTGTGCGCACGTGAGCTCACCGAGCGTGTTGGCCTTGCAGCGGGTGGACCCGATGGCCAGCACAGCAGCGTATCCCTGCAGCTTCTCCTCAGACAGCTTACTACCCCCCTCCTCTGGCAGACTCATCAGGAGGTAGGACCTGAGACACACACAGGAGAACAGATTACAGCTAACAGCACACAGCAACTAAAAGCAAAGAACAGCTAAGAGCCAATAGCGCATAGCAGCAAACAGCACACAGCAGCTAATAGCCAACAGCACACAGCAGCTAACAACTAACAGCACACAGCAGCTAACAACTAACAACTCACAGCAGCTAACAACTAACAGCTCACAGCAACTAACAACTAACAGCTCACAGCAGCTAACAACTAACAGCTCACAGCAGCTAACAACTAACAGCTCACAGCAGCTAACAAATAACAGCTCACAGCAGCGAACAAATAACAACAGCTCACAGCAGCAAACAACTAACAGCTCACAGCAGCTAACAACTTACAGCTCACAGCAGCTAACAACTTGCAGCTCACAGCAGCAAACAACTTACAGCTCAGAGCAGCAAACAACTAACAGCACACAGCAGCTAACAGAACGAAGCAGCTCACAACACAGAGAGGTTCACAGCTTACAGCACTGAGCAGCTAATGGCAGACAACCGCCCCAAACAGCAGTATCTCCTCCCAGACCTGACACCATCCCAAAACAGGACATTATCTGATTAATTAAGAATACGCTGCGAACAGGGGTGTAACGATTCTGAATCGATGTTTTTTTAAAGCGTAGTAACACCACCTGCTACCATGGGGCAAACATCCGAGCTTTCTCTTTTCCTTTATTAACCCCCGTGCTGTCCTGAACGAAAGTGCCTAACATCAAAGGGCATGGGCAATGCTTCCGGAAAAAAACTTACATCAGTATTTTTCGGCTACGTGCTGAGAGGAGCCAAGCAAATGAAAACAAAATCGTTTCCTATTAACCAATTAGGCAACTCTAAGAAAAGTATACCTGTTTCCATTTACTTTGCTTGATTAGTAATCAAATGGTGGATTCGTTTACTCTTTAAGTTGAATGAGTATAGCTGTTTATTAAGACAACATGTTTGATTGCTGCATCTTGAAATTTAAATGGCCATAGAATAGCACGGATTTGTCTGAACACGATTGCCATTGCCACGCCATTTCGTGCGACTGAGATAATTTGATCTCACATTCACGTTTCATCCGCTTTTCAGAATGTTGTGTATTTTCTAGAGGCTTAAACTCCAGGGTGATCTTATAACAAATCTGTTTTAAATTAATCTTGAATAAATGTCCTAAAATGCTACAATGGGAGATGTAATTCACAGGAAGATTTTTTCTAATTATTCAAATTGGCATTCTTTCAATTCTTTCAATAACACCGTAGCCCAGTTAGGTTTGTCTGCTTTTCACCATCACATCTTAATTGTTATAGGCTACTGGCTAAATTTCTTGATAGTTATTTAGTACACGGGAGCAGATTTAAGGAAGGGCGGAGCACCTGCAATTAGCAAAATCTAAACTCAGGCTTCTTCCCGACGGCATTTTAAATTGTTTTAAGCCACTTCAGGTGCGTATGTTTCAAGAAATTACACGCCACTGCCTACACACCCCATGACGGCAAGTTGTCTCATCACACTTTAAAAAAAAAAATCCTCGTTCAACATCGCCACATCCCAACTCAGCATTTCATCTCTCATGGTAGTATTTTTAGGAGATCTATAATGATAAAATAAAAAGAGATTTATTTTCAGATTGCCCTGGATTTCAAGCGTCTGAAAAATACTCAAGGTGGAAAACATTAAAGCGGATGAAACATGAATGTGAGCTAGCCTATAAATTATCACAGTCACTCGAAATGGCCAAATAAGTGTTCTTGCAAATCTATGCCCATTTAACTTTCAGAATGCGGCAATCAAACATGCTGTCTTAATAAACAGCTCTACTCATTCAACAAAGTAAATAAGCAAATCCCCTGTTTGATTGCTAATTGAGCAAAGTAGACAGGGACAAGATAGGAGTAACCTAATTGCTTAAAAGGAGACGATTCTGTAGACCTTTATTTAGCTCCGTGCAGCATGTCGCCAAAAAAATACTAATGTCAGTCAAGTTTTTTTCCAGAAGCATTTCTCATGCCCTTTGATGTTTGGCACTTTCGTTCAAGACTGCATCGGGTTTAATAAAGGAAAAGGGAAAGCTCGGATGTTCGCCCCATGGCGGTCCTATGCCTTAAAAAACATCGATTCAGAATTGATTCAGAATCGTTACACCCCTAGCTTCAAATGAGGATTTGATGAGGAATTAATTTGAGTATTTTAAGTGGATGGGGCTCATCCAAAATTTCACAGGGTCCAACACTTCCATATGTACCCGGTGATGATTCTGTATTTGAGCACATACCAGGTAAAATGGTGTTACGTATACGTGGTAAAAGTGGTGTAAGCGTGTGTTCGCCAGATAAGAGCACTGAAGGTGTATGTGTGCACCGAGTACAGAGGTGTAGGCATGTGTTTTGGTCTGTGTACTTGGTTAAGGTGATGTCGGTGTCTGTGTGCCTGAAAAAGCCAGAGTAGGCGTGTGTGGATGTGTACATATTTACGGCAGCGTAGGTCCATGAGTGTGCACCTGACAAAGGCGGTGTAGGTGAGAGTGTGTACCTGGTTGTAGAGTGTACACGTTTAAGTACCTGGTAAAGGCAGTATAAGTGTCTATAAGCTGCAGCGTAGCAGGCAGAAGGTTCTTTGTGATCTCTGAAGACTTCCTGGGGTCGGTCTCAGCCGCAACTTTGGAGAAGTGTTCATCCAGCGACACCTGCACTTTGGAGATGACCGCGTCCAGGGTGTACACCGTCTGCAGGTTGGGCACCTGCTGCAGGGGCAGGATGGAGGTGGGGTCCATGCCACCAAAGGACGAAATCTGCGGAAGGAACAACAGCCAGCCGTGAGCTGCCAAATGTCCTTAAGGGCACAGGAACCACACCAAGAAAAAAAACCTCCCAACAGCCACCTGAGTCTGCCCGCAGTAACAGCACAGTGGCCCAACCCTGTGCCAGGGAACCAACTGCCCTGAAGGTTTTCACTCCAACCCTAAGAAAGGACACCTCACTCAACAGCTTGAGACCTCGTTGAGCAGCCAATTAGAACCCAATGTGCCACATTAGAGATGAAATGTAAACCTGCAGGACAGTAGATTGCTTAAGAACAGGATAGGGCATCCCTGCTAGAGAAGGCCCTTCACAAAATTACAGTAATGGTTGCGACTCCGTCCATTTTGACCCTGGTGCTTCTAACATATGTCTCACAATGTTCTCACTCCCTGCTCTCAGTGTAGCTCTAATATGCTTAACAACAACAGACGTAAACACAGCTGACAGGAAGGCCAACACATCGAAACAGAGGTGCAGAGGGATCATGCACCTGTCGGGCGATGTACTCCTCGGCGAGGTCCACGTCGTATTTGACGGTGCTGCACTTGGCGGCGGCGACCTCCATCAGAGAGGTGGCGTGGTCGGCCTTCATTCCCTGCTTCACCAGGTGCTCCTGCCATCAGAGAAATTCAAAAATAATTTAATATCATATTAGCTTGTTACGTGCCGGGAAATTTCAGGCACTTGTTGATCATCCAGCTTCGGCACCTACACCTGGAATCTGGCCCTCCATCTTAACGAGTTGCTGATTGCCTTGTTGACTCCACCTGGCTGCACCTACCAAAGGATCTGAAGTTTGGAAGAGGAGGTGGCTGGAGGAGACTGTGGCTAATTTTGTGTGGTTTTGAGTTTGTTTGATATTTTCTTTGATTCCCTTTGGTGTTTGGACAGCTTTTTTGTTTTGTTTTTGTGCACATTTTTAGTTTAGGTTTAGGCCAGAGTAGGAGGCTGTGGAAGACTCACCCTAATTTTTGTTTTGGTCGGGAGATAGACTGACTTTGTAAGATCTAGGGTGTAGTCTTCAGGGGCCCTGCTTTGGCCAGTCCAACACCACTTGAGTTTTGTGTGTATTTTTGTTGTGATTTATTAAATCTTATTTTGGAGATCTGTTTTTGCATTTTATATTTTTTGGGGGGCCTTAGGGACTTTTTATGTTGCGTCTTCTTAGCCTGGCCCTGCAAATATAATGGGCGGAGCTTGGGACAAAACACAGCTCCACAGATAACCGGTCTCCCCCACATCAACAGAAAACCAATTTTACCCCCAAAACGATCACCAGAGACAGAAGTTCACCATACCTATATGCTTTCAATCCCCAATCAAGTTAACAGTCAACCTAAACTTCCTATTAGTAAGAGGTAACCAAGCAGCCAATTCTATGCAAAACAAACAAGCAAGAATTACTCCAATCTCTGCCATGGGATGGCTGATATCAGGCCTGGAAACAAAACACGGTGGAGGGCTGGACAGAGGGAGAGGAGGACTGAGGGGAAGTATGAAAAGGCACATCTACACAATGAGATGTATTAACAGTTTACATTTAGTTGCAAAATCATAAACAATTTAGGAGCTCTGGCATGGAAAAGAAGCGTGACGGACGGAAATGTGGAAGAACATTACTCACTCCTATATCCCCATCTACAGCGCGGCAGGGGATAATTACATGACCAATGGGCAGTCTCAGGTCACAAGACATGCTAATGCTAAGGGACTTAAAAACGGGTCCAGTGTTGTAAAACTGCTTTGAGTAAGGAGACTCATCTACAAGCAAACAAGGTTTGAACAACACAAACCTTGATCCAGGTGACGTAGGTGCTGACGCGCAGGCGGGACGACCAGCGGAGCGTGTGCAGAATGTCGCTCTCACTGGGCGCACTGCAGCCCGTCTTCAGCTGGTCTACATAGGCCCTAGAGGGCGGCAACACGCCCAGGATTCGCCACAGAACCAGGAAATAGTATTGCAGAGAGCAGGCCTCCTGTATACAGCACACATACATCAAACCACTGTGAGGTCACAATGGGGAGGTCAGGATTCAAGCCCTAGAAAGACGCACAGCTTGGCTTGGACAGGGATCAAACCTTTTCAAATTCAAGCACTTTCAAGCATTTTCAAGCTTTTCCAGCACCTTTCAATTATGGTGAATTACACTTATCAAGCAGCTCAGTCAGATAGTGATTAATTATGAAAGTAATGCACAATATTTTCAAGCGGTTTCAAGCACTTCATTCAAAATCCGAGCATGTTTCAAACCTCAAAAACACCATGTTCTAATTCAAGCATTTTTTCAGGATTTTCAGCACTTGTAGGAACCCCGTATAGAGAACAACAGTTACTTGGTGATAAGGCAGGCTGAACTAGACAGAGACAACAAATCTTTGACAAAAAAGCCTCCAAAAAGTATATAAAGTACAAAGTGAGGCACCAAGGGATAAAAGGCAAGACACTCGAGAGGGTGCAGTAAACCCAATGCAGAGGATCGATGGCCATTTTATTCACATACCATGGGAGTGATGGCCTTGTTCTCCTGCCTTCGAGCGGAGTCGAGCTGAGATCCTGCGGACAGCAGCGAGACCAGACAGGCATAAAGGTCGTCATACTTCACCACCCCATTAAACAGCACCTGGAACACCTGCAGTGACAGACATTGGACACAGGGGTCAATGTAGAGTCACCTTCTTGTGGAAAACCTTCCGAGAGATCGATTTTACAACAACCCTTCCTTGACAAAACGAACACCTTCACACACACAAACGCAAACCGCCAGTGACGTTATACCAGGGGAACTGCCAGTGAGAATTACCCAATAGGCTATACCAGGGATACAGGCCAGCTCACCTTGGCGTCCAGTCGGCTGCGGTCATCTTCAGAAGCTTCCGGAGACAGCACACAGTAGAACTTGGGCTGCTGAGTAGAGTCTAAATCGAAGACAGGGCGAGTTAGCGGACTCTCCAAGTCTGGGCTCGGTAATATCCACACAAACACTGCAAAACGAAAGGGGATTGACTTACTCCTACCTGCCGAGCAGTGCTTGGTCCAGTTCTCCTCTACCTCCTTGAAGCCAAAGTAGAGAGGCACCGCTCCGCGTCTGCCTCCTTCCTGCCCTGTGCTGCCCCCGGTGGCCGGAGGAGTCAGGAGGTTGTACTGGACCTGAAAGGAAGACGACACTATGGTGGGTGATGGTGTTAGACAAACTAAAGGTTAGTGTTGCAGGTTTAACCTACAGTATATCAAACCATCATTCCAATAACTAAGTAATAGAAAGGAAAACCCCTTTGGTTGACACAGGTCTGAAACTATTAATCCCAGAACTGCTCCACAAATAACACAAATTTACCGAGCTGCACTCTCCTAAAGAAACACATAAGCTAGAGCCAAACAAAGAGAGGAAGGTCCTATCTCCTCCACGCCTGTAGAGGGCGCCGTATGCAAAGTGTCCTACCTGCTCGAACAGATAGGTGGGGGCTTTGGAGTACTGGTGTAGCAGGTAGTCGAAGACGAGCAGGACGCGGGCCAGGTTCAGCGGCACAGCGCTCTGCTGCGTTTCCACGTGGGCGGCCACCTCGGCGACGGCCTGCGAGCAGAGCGTGAGAACGGTGCGGCGGCCCTTCTCCGACAGGTTGTGGAAGATGAGCAGCAGCAGCTGGACGTGCTCCACATTCAGGTCCTCCGACTCGCTGGGGGCCACGCCCTGCAGAGTGTGCTGCTTCAGAGTGCCTACGAACCTGCGGGCGGGGTCAGGAGGGAGGGCCAGGGATGGGGGCAGACAGGATAGGCAGTGACAGTAAGAGGCCGGTCAAAAGTTTGACCTCCATTTCTAATAAATAATCCAAAGTTTAGAGCTTCTGGAAATCTCACTACCCACTGGTGACCTTTATTCCCCACATTATAGGGCTAGTTTACATCACCCAAACGGCAAAGAGTGTAGTTTTCAGTGACGTTTGTCTTTCATTCTGACTCTGAGCAGGTCAGCAGTTAACCACAAACACAAATTACACTAAATTTTTCGAAAAGGCGTGCAGTGGTCCAAAGATCACCTGATTAATGTTGGTAAGTAAATAAAAAGTGAAAATCACGGGTGAGGTATGTTGTGCAGTCTTTTTTTGTTCAATTCAGAAGCAGTCTTTCCCAATTTTCCGGCAAAGTCTGCTAGTGAAACCTGAACATGAGTTTGGTTAGAATGTAACCAACAACTGCCTGGATGACCAGTGGGAGGCGAATGAGCAACAAACTATTCTAAACAAAACCAAATGCATCTCTCCTGTATTCCTGTGTAGCGTGCAGTCAATTATGCACTGCGCTCGAGGCTGCAAGCTAAAGTCGGCACTGGGACGGCTGGATTTATTCCAATCAGCGCCATAACAGAGTGCGATAACCCAGCAGTCCAGAGGCCCAACCCACGTGGTGCTGCCTACCTCTCCCACACCTTCATGCACTCGGACACGTCAGGGTCGCCCAGCTGGCTGGCCTTGTGCTGCCAGATGAGCAGGAGCCGGGACAGCACAGACAGGGACTGGGGATGGATGTACAGGGGCCACGGGCCCTCAGAGAACGGGGCCACGCCCAGCTGCTGCAGCAGGGTGTTCTGGGAGAGAGAGAGGCGTATGTCATACACACTACATGTACAATAGTCCAAATATTGCAACACCGTTTTGTTTTTCAAAGTATTTTTCTTCATACCATTACTGTCATTCTTAATAACGATGCCATTGTTCTTTATATCATCTGGTTTGACGACACAGTATTTCATGCCTATGAAAGCACCTTGAATTTGAAAAACAGCATAGACAGAGATGGAAGGAGGAGGAAAGAGGGAGACACGGGGATGGAGGGAGAGAGTGAGAGACAGATGGACAGATGGATGAAAAAAAATACACCCAGAGTAAAGAAATCACCAGTGCAGAGGAGCATAAGCAGGTGATGAGCAGAGGAATGAATAAAGTTGTAGAGCATGGTGTTGCATCAATGGGGAGAGAGAGGGAGAGAGTGAGAGAGTCATCGCACCTGCAGAGCTGGAGAGGGCAGGTCAGAGGTCACCAGGGAGTGGTTGAAGTGGTACAGAGCAGCCGCAAAGTCTTCATCAGAGGAGCCTGGAGTCGGGACAGAAAAACACACATTTACTTAAACACCAAACAACCAAATAAAGCACGAAGGAGGAACAATATCAGCACATAAGCCTTGTGCTTCATTAAGAGAGGGTTGCAAACCCAATGGCCAACTTTCAGGGCTAATCGTTCCATTATACATTACAATAATGAAGCTATATCCTTCTTCGAAAGCAAATGACAACCGATTGACCGAGCAGGAGGAAAATCTCCCCACAGCAAAGGGCCTAGCTGAGGGGCCAAACAGCTTCGCTAATATTTACTGAGGCTACACTGGCGCTTCAACCATCAACCTTCTGTGTACCACCAAAGCCACTAGGCTAAAGCCCCCACTTGCTAACTTTGCATATGCCGTCTTTATTTGTCATTAAACATGTGGCCGAAGCTGACCTTTGACATCCTTGTCCACGTCCTTGATGATGCTGGCCAGAGTGGCCATGTGCTGCTCAGTTAGCGACACGCTCAGGTAGTTTCGGATGAAGTTGTTCCTGGACTTCAGCATGGAGGTGGTGATGAAGTTCAGGATGTTGGAGGCCAGACTCAGGAACTGAAACATCAGAGGTGGACTCATGACTGAGGGGCTCTGCCTTTCCCAGCACAATAAGCCAATGCAGGCTCTGGGCAGCAGGCAAGAAGCAGAGGATCACAGTAGAACTTTTCATAGTTTCTCAGTTGTGGTGGATTTTAACCATCCTGCAGTCCCTACTGGTCACTTAATTTTACTTTCATCCTCCAAAATGTTTCTTTTTTTATCATTAGAAAAAATCCAGACTAATATGTAGTTTTCCACCTGATGCACCGAGGTTATGAGTGACTGCATGGGGTGTGCAATACACTGAGCTCGGCCAGTTCTGCACAGAGAAACGTACAGCACACAGTTACAAGGCCAAATATACCCGGTCCTTCAATTTTGCATCATGACAATCTTTTAAATCACAATGAGCTTGACAATTAAAATTTTATTAACCTATTGGCAAATCTTGAAATGAGTCAAACACTTGCCCCCTTGACAAAACTGGATGGAAGGCAATACGAGGCCAATTTGACTAATTTGGAAAAAAAACTACCATAACTAGAAAAGTGCAAGGCAAACACCCATAAATAAACAGAACAGAAAAACCTTATGACCTTAGGTAGGTGGCACTGATGCAGATTGGGTTTAGCTCTGGACTAAATTCTGCTTTGTACTGAGAATCTTCATTAGAAATTGAATTTAGTCGAGAATTAAGCCTGATCCCCACCTGCGAAACTGGCCCCTGAAGTTTAAATAGCAGACTTAAATGCATGTTCCAGATAAACTGAATGTACTAGGTTTAGGTAGCGTGTGCACAGATGGTGCTGTACGGAGTGCGCTCAGTAGCGCTGCTCACCAGCTCCGGGTCCTTGCGGCTGGCCAGGATGTTGCCGTTCTCGCCGCCGTTCTGTTTGCTCGGGCTCTTGAGCCTCGGAGACGTCTCCAGCGGCGGGGGAGGAGGCGGCGGGGGCGGAGCCACCTTCTCCTTGCTGGGAGAGATGGTCTCCTCGAACCACAGCCCCAGGATTGGCTCGCTGTCGTCGTCTGCAAAGCAAAAGGCATTTGGCAAGGGGGGGGGGTTTATGAGTAACAGCAGGCTTTTTTTAAAAATAGTAATACTTCACAAAGCCACAATGAAGGGAGCGCTACTGCCGCTACAAGCTGGGGTAACACCACTGGGGCCTTTACAGCGAGGCGCTACAGAGCGTTACAGTGAGGGCGCCTGTACAGGACAACCCTGAAACTTATTCTGCCAGGGGTACCAAGGCTAGATTAGCAAGACACCCCATATCCCAAAAAAGATTTTGCTTACCGCCAAAAATGAGGTCCGTGGTAAACATGAGTAAACATGAGAGTCGCTCATTTCATTCCATCAGTTCAACTCTATGCCTTCCGACAATGGTTCCTAAACTAGGTCCTGGGGACCCACTGTAAGCTGGTCTTTGCTCCGAACACAACTGCCATCTCAGAATTTTAAGAGTTGTTGATTGTTTTAATCTCACCAACCTTATTTACAAGGATTATTTACCCTTTTAGGCCACAAGTCAGATATGGCTATGCATACCATAAAGAATAAATTTAGCATTCATAGTTTGCAGAATTGGAAATAACTTACAAAAAAGTGCAAATTTGTGACTGATAAAATTAAACAATTAATTTGCTTCTTAGTGCTGAAATTGAGGACTCTCTAAAGCTAACCACTCTCAGACAAAGCAAATTATAAGCCAGTTTGGTGTCATTTTTGTGCATGGTTTTAGGAAAAACATTTGGAAATAATTTGAATGTCTGCATTGAGAAACCAACTTGGCAGCGTTGACCGCAGTCCTGAATTTGTTCAGTTTAAACTCACAGCCGTTTGCCGTGGTTTTCTTACTTGGAATATAGAATAATAAACAGTAAATGAATGACAGGCTTTTCAACATCATGGAATGCATAGCCATTTCTTTCATAACATGGCTTAAGAGGGAGAAACATACTTCCAACCTAAAGCAACCAATTTTAAAAAAAAATGAACAGCCTGTTAAAATTTGAGATTGCAATTGTGGTTGGAACAAAAAACTAGCACATACACACACAGTGAGTCCCCAGGACTGAGTCTGGGAACCACTGCCTAAATACCAAGTGCTAGCAAGTTGCTACGTAGAAATTTCCAGTTTGCTCAAAGCAAGCGGGCTTATATGGAACTTGAGGTTTTTTGCGCAACTATATCACTGTCAATACAGCAGCTGGTTGTTTCTCGAAAATGCCAAAATAGCCTCAAACTTCACCAGTATATTAAGGGATATAAATGAATACAAACAAACAGTGAACAACTCCAGCGCACAGGTTAACCACAGACCTCATTTCACTGCAGAAGGAAGAAATCCCTCAGGCAAAACTGGCCCTGGGTACCCACGGCTGAACAATGCCAACTGGCATTCAGGTTTTAGAGCAACAGACCGTAGCACTCTATAGAGGCCTCGCGGGATGGGGGGGTAAGCACAGCTTGGGCCTAACATGGAAGCAGGCTGACCTGAGACCCAAGCTGTTCCAGATCCCTCCTGTCTTCTATCTGCCAAGAGAGCAAACAATGCGTGTGACCCCTTACTCTTTTCTCCCCGGCCAATAAGCAGCTCCGTTTGCCTATTTAGCCACGCCTCTCCACCTATGAGAGCCACAGGTGCCCCCTGCTGATAGAGTCGGGTAGGCTTTGTGTGGCCCATCTCAGAGTGGAGCTGCTTCTCCAATATAAAGGACTGAAAACCTCACCTGAAATGGCTGCCCTGGTCAAATACAAACCGTGATTCACCTCCACTAGCAGCCCTAGCACGTCATCTGGAGCAACATAGGTAAGTGAATGAGCCCTACGCTTGACAAGACTATGAGAGCTCACTGAGAAACACTCAATACACTTTCAGGAACGTGACTGCGAGGCAAGACTTCCAAGTTTGGAGATCAGTGGGGTAAAGTTTCTGAAAGTGACGCTGCCCCCTGGTGCTGGGAAGTCAGTGCAACTTCTGTAGGTGACACTGCATCGTAATGGCAGGGGGCCCTTGTGGTGGAGAGTCCGTTCAAGATGCTGCCCCCTGATGGTGGGAGGTGAATGTAGTGCAGTTTCAGTAGGTGACAATGCCCAAGGGTGGTAGGAGGCCAGAGTGATGGAGTGTCCGTATGTGACACTGCCCCCTTGTGGTAGCTCATTGCATGTTGCTGTACCTTGACTGCTGTCCTCCTCGGTGCTGCTGAAGTCATCCTCGTAGTAGGTGTTGGAGTCAGTGGAGGCGCTGGCTTCACTGCTGACCGAACCCTTTCTCTGCCGCTGAAGCACACAGGCCTGCAGGAGAGACAGAAGGGGAGACCACAAGACCACATCACTCTCCTCTCCGGAGTCACTCAGGAATACTTCAGCATTCAGGCAAACACTGAGTAAGTTTCTAACATAGCTCTTTCAGCCAGGCCTTTTGAGCACTGCAATATGGTGAGGTATGCAAGTATTTGCACAGCTACTCAATTTTACAGGGCCAAAATTCCCCACAGCTCATTCCACTTGGATGCGAAAAACTGCACCTTGTCGGAATTGAATTCTTTCAAATGTGTGCCACTGTCCAAATACTTATGGAGCTCAAGGTTCTCGGATAAATGAAGCATTCCCTGCCCATTCCCCGCCGTGAACACGTCTTTAGTATGGCTTAAAACTGGCTGCCTGGCTGTGCCCAGGAGAAAAGGACTCAGTCATCTGGGGTTGAAAGGTGCCAAATATACAGAGGTACCAAAGTACTGGAGCAGCAACTCAAATTTAAACAGCTGCAATTCCAGCACATATGGATTTAAATACACTTAACCTGCAGCAGATCTGTGACCTCATTTGAATCGTTCTATCTACATGGAACAAACTGTTAAATAACAGCCCTTTAAAAATAATCAGGTGACGAGTAGATTTGCATTGAACATGTTTGCTTAAACTAAGAAAAGGGCGAGTGAGTTTGTGTGCGTGAGTGCGCTCAGCTCACTAGCATTTGTACAAAATGGCTGAAAAGTGCGCTACCTTCTTGTACGAGGTGGAGAGCAGGGTGAAGAGCAGGTTGGTGAGGGGCACGGAGTCGATGAGTCTCTGCACTCTCTGGATGGAGGTGCTCTGAGCCATGATGTTGAGCTCGGCTGGGGGGCCATCACTGGCCCAGCCCTGCGGGGAGAAACCAGAGCTTCAGCCAATGAGACAAGACCTGGAGACTGGCTTTCGCAAACTGGTTCCATTACTTCCTGAAGACGACTCAGTGGAGCAAGAGGGCAATTCATGGAGACCACAATGTCTGACTAAGGGGCTTTTTCTAGAGCCAAAGAATATCTATTTGTGTCTTAATTGGGAACTAGATAGCGCTTACAATCTGGAGGGCAAGAGTGGGAAACAATCTTCGATATTTAGAACAATTAGGAAAACAATTTGAAGAAGGGCGGTTCCATGCAAATAAATCATGGAATGTAAACGCACTTTCCCAAAATAATGGATGTTAAAGATGCCTACTTCGAAGAAGAAATTGGATTTTTGGAGCATAACAAGCACAGTACCCCTCGGAATTAGTGAGAATCTGGATGAATGGGCTTTGCAAGGCTGCAACCAAACAATCCCGTAAGAGCATGCTGCCCCCTGCTGGCCCAGAGGACTCACCCTGTGCAGCGCCTCCACCTGCAGATCCTGGAAGAGGGACGTGAGCAGCTTGATAGAGTGGTTTGCCAGGATGACGGACAGGACCCCAAATCCCTGGTGACTGCGTACGAAAGGGACAAATTTAATCACTGTCAGTAATGCACCTCTGTGCAGTCAAAAGGCTATGTGATCCTTCTAAAGTACAGGCAATGATATTTAATATTAAAAGATGCACTCTCTGGAGCAGAATTAGGCTGTAGTCAAAGTTAGCTCATTTTTTTCCAACCAATATGGATATACTAGTGCTGACCCCATTTAATCAGCTGGTTGATTGTTTGGTTGATGGCCTGCCGGTCAAGTCAAGCAACCGCATCCATATCCATAGACTATTCCATTCTGGATGCTGCAGGTATGGCAGTGAGAGTCCTTCACTCTTAACTAACCTTATGTTCTCTTTAAATACATTATACCAGGCAACTAGAATCTATGCTTGTGAAGCACTATGATGTTCCCCGCCATTATATATATTTGGTTGCACATTTTGAAGAGAGAAATATGAAAAGGCACATCTATACCATGTAATATAACAATATGCCTAGTTTGGTTGAGGAAAAAGTGTTTTGGAGTTTTGGTTCGGACAAGGTCCACACTCTCAATACGCACTAAGTTGAAAAGGTTACCATGGAAATCGGAGAAAAGAAAAATTTCTGAACAAACAAAATATCAAAAGGCACATGTACACCATGTGGTCTAACACTATACCAAGTTTGGTAGAGAAATCTCTCATAGTTTATGAGTTGTGGTCGGACAAGGTTCCCAACCTCATTATGCAGTAAGTTCAACTTGTTACCATGGAAACTAAAAAATTAAAATTTCCAAATGAGCAAACTATTAAAAGGCACATCTACACCATGTGATCTAAATATATGCCAAGTTTGGTGGAGAAATCTGTCATAGTTTAAGAGTTGTGGTCGGACAAGGTCCCCACCCTCAATATGCACTAAGTTGAACTTGTTACCATGGAAACTGGAAAAAAGAAAAAAATGTCTAAACAACCAAAATATCAAAAGGCACATCTACACCATGGGATCTAATGATATACCAAATGTTGTGAAAAAAAAAATATAGAACGGTTTAAGAGTTGTGGTCCGGACAAGGTCCCCACCCTCAATATGCACTAAGTTGAACTTGTTACCATGGAAACTGGAAAAAAGAAAAAATTTCTAAAGAACCAAAATATCAAAAGGCACATCTACACCATGGGATCTAATGGTATACCAGATTTTGTGAAAAAAATATTGAACGTGTAAAAGTTATGGCCGGAAGAACTTGCTCGGAAGGACGGAAGGACCAGACGGACGGAGGGGAAAAACATTATGTTCTCCGCAACAAAAAAAAAAAAAAAAAGAAAAGAAATCTGTCATAGTTTATGAGTTGTGGTCGGACAAGGTCTCCACCCTCAATATGCAGTAAGTTGAACTTGTTACCATGGAAACTGGAAAAAAGAAAATTTCTAAAGAACCAAAATATCAAAAGGCACATCTACACCATGGGATCTAATGATATACCAAATGTTGTGAAAAAAAATATTGAACGGTTTAAGAGTTGTGGTCCGGACAAGGTCCCCACCCTCAATATGCACTAAGTTGAACTTGTTACCATGGAAACTGGGAAAAAAAAAAAAAATTCTAAACAACCAAAATATCAAAAAGGCACATCTACACCATGGGATCTAATGATATACCAAATGTTGTGAAAAAAATATTGAACGGTTTAAGAGTTGTGGTCGGACAAGGTCCCCACCCTCAATATGCACTAAGTTGAACTTGTTACCATGGAAACTGGAAAAAAGAAAAAATTCTAAAGAACCAAAATATCAAAAGGCACATCTACACCATGGGATCTAATGATATACCAGATTTTGTGAAAAAATATTGAACGGTTTAAAAGTTATGGCCCGGACAAACTTGCTCAGAAGGACGGACGGAAGGACGGACGGAGGGTAAAACATTATGTTCCCCGCAACATTTGCGGGGAACATAATTAAGTAATGTTAATGTTGTGAATAATTCAGCAAAACTAGTAAAAGTAACTTCTAATAGTAATTGTTTTTAAACTAGTAAAACTAACTTGTGTAACACCCCCTTTCACACCAACATTGTATCTTTCCTGTAGGCACATGAGCATTTTAATTGTACCCTCAGATTTGCCCGAAGCTGCAGTTTAGAATAGCGATATGGGCAAACTATAATTGCTCATTTCAATATAATCTTGGAATATTATTTTAAAGAAAAAATGAGGAGCCTAAGTTGCAATTTGAGGCATTATCTGTGGCTTCATTTTACCCTACTAATTTCCTTAGCTATTTCTTTGATTAGTCATTTAATTATCTCCGCCAAGGAGATAATGCGATCGAGTCGGTTTATTTATTTATTTATTTATTTGTCTGTCTGTCCTTCTGTCTGTCTGTGGACAGGATTTCTTGGAAACTACTGGACGGATCTTCATGAAATTTTCACCAGAGGCAGATCTTGGGCCAGGGACGACTCCATTAAAATTTTTTGATGATCCGGATCAGGATTCTGGATCCGGATCTGTATTTACGATCGTAGTAGCATTTCTCGGACACTACTGGACGGATCCTCATGAAATTTTCACCAGAGGTAGATCTTGGACCAGGGACGACTCCATTTAAATTTTTTGATGATCCGGATCCGGATCTGGATTCTGGATCCGGATCTGTATTTACAATTTATGGCATTTCTCGGAAACTACTTGACGGATCTTCATGAAATTTTCACCAGAAGTAGATCATGTGATCGCTCTGTACTTTGATGACGGCTTTGGAGAATGGATGCTTCAAACATACAAAAATCCCATTTAAACTTGTCACATGGGTGGTCCTGAAATCTTCCAAAGAGAAAGATCTTGCATTTGTATCAACATCATCCCTTGGCGGAGATCAGAAATCTCGGATTGCTCTTGTTATTAATAATATTATCTACTTGACATTGTTCAACTCTAAGTATACTTCTACTGGTTTGATTGGTATTGCGGTTTCAATGAATGTAGAAAAACATGGCATCTGCTACTGTAGTCAGTTGGAATGACCAGTAATGTCAGCAGTTTTATATACAAATTACAACACGACAAAATAAGCCATAAACAACAAACTGCTTACAATGAAAACAAAACCACCATTCTGAACCAATCCTATACCTTAATGTTATTTCCACTTTGCGTGCAATTGAGAGACACCATCAGAGCACACGAGAATTTTACCCTTCTAGATTGTTATTGGCTGCAATAAAACAATATTTTTGCAAAAGAGATTTTAAATTCCGATGAGACCAATCAGGTTGATTACATAAAACATAGCCTAAGCATTAGTATGTGTTATGATTTGGTCAAATGAAGGGAAAAGGAGGCTTGGAAAGGCCTTTAAAAATTTAGACCAATTGGAAAATAAATGGCCGACTGTTAGTCAACCATGATTTGTTTTAATCGGGGACAGCCCTAGAACACACAGCCAAGCCAACTGTAGTACCTGAGCAATATGGAAACAGAATTCCATTCCATGCTTGGAAACAAGCATGTCCTTATAAACAGGAAGCATATACAGTGCTTATGAAATTTGTTAGTCCACCACCCAATGTAAGGTTTATGCCACAGCTGCCCTAAATTAACAGTACTGGTAATTACCAAAATCATTTTTAGTATGTTTCTGTAATGGCTAATTTACCTGTATGCGCAAGCTCTTTAACTGAAATGATATTTTTAATGCGAAAATATAATTATTGTTGTTATTTATGAATTTTCAAATTTACCGTTTTACAAAAAAGCAGAAAAAAATAGTTCAGCATATTACTATTTTTTGATCAAGATGCCAAATAATAGTTATTTTCTTGCATTCCTGAACATAAAAATTAGTTTTAGTGGTTGAATGCAAGAATGCAAGCTGTTATGCCTAGGTCCCACCGGGGATTGCAATGGTTTGCGAGGCATTCCCGACGGAAAAAGTGAGAATCGCAATGCATCGCAAACACATTTGCCGAACATTTGCAGAATGTGCGGCGATGTTCGCCGAGTGTCACAGGCAAATTCTAGCCATCGCAATGGATCACGAGTGGATCGCAAAAGCCTGAAAAATTTCAAAGCCTGCTTTCAATTTTGTTGAGAACCATTCGCAACATTTTCGTCTCAAAATGTTTGCCGAATGTTTGCCGACTGTCGGCGAATGTATGCAATGCATCGGTGAACCATCCGCCACACTTTCAAAACTGAAAAAGTGTCGGCGACCCTCGCCGAACTATTGCCGAATATTCGGCGAACCTTCGGCAAACATCGCAGAACATTTGCTGATAAGTCGCTAACAGTCGGCGAACATTCTTGGTGATGGTCCCCCGAAGCAACGCTGATCATCGGTGACTGTCGCCAATTTATCGCACAATGACTGTCATCCCTTCCTTCGGCGAACAATCCCAAGAGCAAATTATAATGGGACTGCTCCACTTTTTTGACCATTTTGTCACGCACAATCGCAAGGCATCGCCAAACTTTTCCAAATTTCCCCATCGGCGAGCATCGCAAAATGCTAAATCCTCAGTGGGACTGAGTCATTATCAAGGCCAAAGGAGGCCATACAAAATATTGTTTTTTTTTGGTTTTTATGTGCGAATAAGGACTATTTAGTGGTTTCAGTTCGTTATTTGCCAAAGTAACAACAAAAGAATTTTTAGTTTTTGACAAATTTCTTAAATATTCGTGTCTTCTCTTTTTTTTTTTTTTAAATGACAGGTGGTCGAATAAATTTGTTAAGCACTATACTTTTCTACATAGTTTTAAAAAGACGAGAAATGAGCAACAGAAAAATAAGTGTTGCCACTAAACGTGGCCATGTCCCCCGCCAGGTCACGGAAGTCAACTGGGGTCAGCGTATAACACTAATACACATTGAAGCCAAAGATGAATGAAATCGATCAAACCATTCTTGAGATATCGCGTTCACAACAAACGGGACGTGATGGACGGACGGAGCTGAAAACTATGTCCCCCGCTCCGCTGGCGGGGTACAATCACATTTGACTGATAACATTAAGACCCTGAGCAGTAGTAGAGGACTAGATATTGTAGCTCAGCACATGCCAAAATGCATTATGGGCTACAACAAGCATTCATGAGAGTGCCCCCAGCCTATGCTGTCCAGAACCCAAGTCATCAACATTCACACCGTCCCATAAATACTGAAAACTCAGCAGGAAACCAAAGCACCCACTTAAAGAATGGTGCATTTTGCTTCAGTCTGGAGTGGCTTTACTCCCCAAGGGAAAAATAAATATAAACCCACCTCCAGATGAAATAACACTGCAGACAAACCATGAAGGCACAGATCTTGGCAGTCATTTCTTCTCTTTCATTGTGACAGATTTGGTCACAAGATTACACGCACAATGAATTTTAATCCGAAAAATTCCAAGTCCGATCCGATGTTACCGCACCCAAACCCCATGGGCTTTTTTTCTGATATTAACAGAATTAAAAGGGAAAGATGGCCGATTAAAACAACAATAGGTCCAGAGCGCTGTACTGCAGACCTCCTAAACGACTCATTATAGGCCGCCAAAGTGGAGTCAAATGGCACTTTTCCATTGCATGGAACCAGCTCCACTCGACTCAACTCGGTTTTGGCACCAGATACTCATTTTCCACACAGCATCAGTTCTATCGTAGGCGGGGTGAACAATGGAAAGCGCTAAACGTCATCTACACAAAACACACATAACCTCACACAAACACAGGAACAATAGCGATGTTCACGATGACGTCAAATGTTTTGATACATGGTTGGCAAAAAGGCTCTACACTAGTAGATCTCCGTCTCGATATGTCAGGCCTCAAACTACAGGTGATAAGGGGCACGGCAAAAGTTGCCGTGGTCCATTCTGAAAATATAAGGGCACTACAGCAAATGTGCCTCCATAAGGGGCACCACAGCAAAGTCTGCCACTACCTTGGGGGCACAGCAGCAAATCCACCATGGAGCTTTAGGTCATCACATTAGCTAATAAAAATTCAAGATCCGTAGTCTCAGATGTTCCTCACATAAAGTGACCAATCAGTGTGCACTATGCAAATCAAAACCATTCTTGAAAGAAAACATTTTCCTGTTTTTCCCCGCATGCCACCTTGGAAATTGGCTCAGTATTGCACTGGGACATCGTTTGGGCATTGTAATGCAAGTAGCCTACAAGCAAAGGACATTCCAATCAAATGCCGGGTCATTGAAAAAATAATCATATTTAGCCATTTTGTCCATAGCTTCTGCCACCCGCGAAATTCGGGCTTTTTCCTGTCATTCCAACTCTCACACTGACAACAGCGCTAGATGACTTAAACCTTTCGCAGTTTACTTTTCTTGAGTTGGACAGTCAATTGAGTCAAATTTATTTTCGATAGCATTGTTATACATTGCACCACGAAATTATGAGGGGTTTTCTTACACACATAAATTACTACATAAATTACCATAGGCCTAAGTCTTTATAAATTCCGCGCTCAAGTAGCTCATGAAATGGCATAGATTCGCAAATTGATCAGTGAAGCTCATTAAGCAATAAGCTGTGCAACATCGCATTCTTTACTTCTATATTAAGATTGTAGAAAACGGATTGTCGTGGCTTCTTGCGAAAGAAGCCTCGCAAACTGATTTATAGACGTATTGATAATTTGCGTCGTCATTTGCTATCGAAAATAAATTTGACTGTCCTTCTACCAATTCGTACGAGCAACTGCTGATCAAGAAAAGTAGGCTAAACTGCAAAATGTTTAAGTCATTAAGCTTTGAAGGGAGAGGTTTTGGCTTCCCTTTGTTACAGCTGACGAACCGCCACTGGTTAAAACGGGAAATGCTGTGTGATTTATTTATTTTGGGTAGATGTTTTGGCCAAGGGGCACTTACGGCAATGCCGTAAGGGGAAGGGCACAGCATTCTACTGCCGTGAACTGGGGCTTTTATAGGTGGGCAGCACGGCAAACAGGTAGGGCATCTACGGCAATTGCCGTCGATGCCGTCGTGAAATTCGAGCCCTGATATGTACTCAATGAAACATCTAAAATAGCGATGCCAGTCAGTTGTTGTCTTACAGGTTGCACCAACAGGTTCGCTAAGGGTTCAGGAATCACATTTTTCAGGATTTTAAGCGAAGAACGAAAGAGGCTACTTGCCATGTTATTTATGTCCTGATCACGCTTTTTGCCAACCGCCAAACTGCGCATGTACTACTCTGACGTTACTGTTTGTAAACAGTTAACATCGCTATAAAGGGAATCGAAGGGCTTGTGTCCTAGATTCTCAGTTATGACGACAGGTGGCCATTTATCAGGCCACTAGTCCATTTTGGCCTTATTGTTTTAGCGCCACAGGCAGTCATATTCTGAGGGGACCTCAAAAATAGGAAAACATGTCCGAATGGGGAACCACAACAGCTGCTGTAAAAATCATCCTATTCCATCGTAATGCTGAATATGTTCCGTGTTGGCTTGTCTAGAGTCGAACGCATGACTATTCCCTCTGACCAATCAGTGGCCTGCAGCGCACTGACTTCACATTTTAGGGCGCTTTCACACTAGGTATGATTGTTCCATACCATGCCACAGTACAAGGCTGGACTGGTAATTTGGCGCCGCCATCTTGAAAGTCACGCTAAGTCGATTGACGAGCATAAACGAATAGGTAGGATAGGGGAACAGATTGTAATCTATTCGTTCGTGCTCGTCAGTCGACTTATCGTGACTTTCAAGATGGCGGCGACAGGAAACTACCTCAAGGTACTGTCTGCATAAACAGTCTTTTTTAATAAACTACCTGTGTATTTTCAAAGTTCTCAGTGCCTCGTTTTAAATGTCAGGGCCCTCGGAATTCTACCAATGAAGTGTGGAGCTACTTTGAGCCTTGTTAACGATGTAAAAATAGCGATTTCTTTGCATGGCAACGCTACGCGCCATGCACTACCATTGTAAGCCTGTTGGGAGCTTCGGCTAAAAAGCCCAGTATTTCGAAATGTTGGGTGCATACGGAGGTGGAGTATTCGACAAAAGTTGGTACTCGTTATCATGTTTCAATACACCCCCAGTCAATTTCACACCGGAGTTCCCCTTTAAGGCCAAATTCGGCGAGGTCTTGGGCAAGGATAAAACTTTTCGGGCAACCAGGAATTCACTTGCGCTTGCCCGACAGGCTACCGTTCATTTTAGAATTTTGTGAGCCCTGTGATTGTATGTTTTCGTACACCTAAATTTCGAGCAAGCATTCAATTTCTTCATTTGACGGTGCTTTCAATGGACAGATCTTTTCACCGCTGTGTTTCTTAGAACAAGAGAGCCGTGACACATAACAGCATACGGATGAACCGTGCCCGAGCACGGATGAACTGTGCCCGAGTCCACCTCTTCCAACCGTACTCACGTACGGTGCCCGACTACGGTACGCTTGTGTTCACACTTACCAAATGAACTGGACTTTGGGGTCAAGTGTACTCGGATCTGTGCCCGAGTCCCTAGTGTGAAAGCACCCTTAGTATTGGCTCGGCTTGCTTGGAACGTTGGCCTAGGAGGTACCAAAAAAAGTACCTGGTATCAGGTACTATCAACGAAGGAAATGCATAAAAACACTAGTAGAATTGTGTCGAGTGGAGCCATACCATGCCGTCGAAATGCTCCAAAACATCCCATCAGAATCATACTATGGCACAAGTGCAATGCAGAACAATCCGAGCAGTGCTACGCTGTGACTGCACTCAGGGCAGCTCACAGGTATGTAATTTTCAAAATAAAAATCAGCAAAATGACAAACTGCATAGGGAAGCATCAAACGGGATTCAAAGGTTAGAGTATCATTTCAGCCTCCAGTCAATACCCTGAGTTGCAGAGCTAATCCAGGACAACCCTTACCCATAAGCTAATAATGACAATGCTCTGGTGACAAGCAGGGCAAAACTGACTCCAGACCAGTGCTCCTGCTCTGGGAAACTACCTCAGAACAAGCCAAGGTCTCTAGTCATTTATAGAGGATGGGAGGATGATGCCAGGGGCTTGATAGAGCGAGTGTGAGGATACTGACAAGCACTAATTATAATCTGCCAGCTCTGGTTACACAAACATGAGAGGTAGCTGAGCTTAATGAAAACCTTACCATCAAATAAGAGGGGAAAACAAGATGTTCATTAATGCTAAACAACCAGGGCAAATTAAATTAAGCTGCAGGCTTTTCATTTTAGCCACGTTTTCCACCTGCACTTTTGCTGAATCTCCTTCACAAGACAGTGGACTTAAAAAACCTACATACCATTTGGACAGACATTTTATGATTTCATTTCTGTACTTCGAGTTTTTTTGTTTTCTACATTTTTTCATTGTCATCAATTTTTTTTTTTTTTTTTTGCAGTCTGACAGCCTTTTTAATACCAATCTTGGATGAAAAATAAATGATATTTTGAAAATGAGAAAGGCTGATACCTGAAAGCTATAAAGGTTGGTGAGTGACTGATTTTATTGGTCCTACATCAGATGCATCCAATCCCAATCCTCATTAAAGAACAGAAAACCATGCATCTCCATGGAAACAAGACTGCTCATCCAAAGACACTCCAACAGACTGAGCGAGAGAGAGCAAAGAGAGCAAGAGGGCAAGACTGAAGGGGGAGGAGAGAAAAAGCAAGGGAAAGAGACAGAAAGAGAGAGACAAAGAGAGCCAAAGAGGGCAAGAGGGACAGGAAGAGAAGTCTTCACACTCCTGTGCCTGGATAAACCTGTCAGAGAACAGCACGAGCGACAGCAGCGCTCTGTAGACCATGACACTGTGCAATATTGCAGCTTGTTTATTTCACACGTCAGTGCTATGTGACTGCATGCGCCAGCTCGCTTTCAGATGGGCAGTAAACAGCCTATTAGTAACAGGGCTCTACTCACTGTCCATATGTGCATGAGATTATACGCATATGAAAAATTCCAACTAAATACTGAAAAATTTAATTTAAATTGTCATGAAGTTTAGCTCACCTACAGTTTAATAAATTGGAATACCGTTTACTAAGCACCGTTTTTATTTTTTTTGAGCCAAGGTAATATTTTGGTTTGAAATCCAAACTCCGTTTCATAAATGAAACCCCTGGACAGTAGGGCTGCTGGCTTCCACATATCCATCACAAGGTTACAGGGTGCCAAGCCTTCCCCTTCAGTGTTCAAACCTCAATCCAACCCCTTTTCAGGTTTTCAATTCAGTAGACAAGCAGAGCTTTAGCATTGCAAAGCATTTCAGGCAGAACATGTCCACATACTGCATCTTTAAAGAGGACCTGTCACGCTATTTTTTCATCAAGTTATTTCTAACCCACTGAAAAACCGGCTGCTCCGATTGGGCGCCCCCACTATGGAATGAGCTTTGTTCTCATTGGCCAGCCAAAAGAGCCTCTGTGCCAATGGAGAGCAATAAAGTAATAATCCCCCAGATACAGGCAAGTCTCTAAATAGATGACTGAGTAAGTAGCTAGCTAGCTAGCCAGCCAGCCAACCAGTCATTAAAATACTCAAAGAGTAGGGAAAGACTAGACCTGCAAAGTAAGCAAGCATGGACGTTACATCCACAGAAGTAGGAAGTGCAGTCGCCAGAATTGTTTTACAGCACTAATAACTCAGTCTCTAAAGTGAAGAATGATTTGCAGCTAGCATCTGTATGGCAAACGTTAGCCAACAGTCTACTTACTGCGCCGAAAACTCCATTAAACAGGACTGAATTTGATTAAAAACAGTCACCCATTCCATCTGTCCTGTTGACATGTCTCCTAAGCTTCTTCCGGCTGAACTAGCCATGGTTTCTAAATTCAGTCACTTTAGTAGCCAGCTAGCCACACAATGATCATAGAAAGTTAATGTCTGTATGCTAGCTAAGTAAGTTAGTAGCACTAACCAAGCTAGCCAGCAATATCAACAACTAAGCCACACATTTAACTCGTGACACTTGGAATTCACTCTCAATTTGAAAAAATGTTGAGAAGATGTACCAAGCTAACTAGCGGCATATTATCCATAAAAATTAATCATGACCATTCCTTCTTTGTATCTTATGAAAAGCATAATAGGTCCCCTTTAATATAAAGTCTGTAGCCAGTCCTGCAATGTATTGCCCCAGGTTTGTAGTATAAAGCAGACAGACAAAAAAGTAGATAGCACAGATATACCTAGTTATGGGATTTTACCATTTGAAGCTGGGATGTTTCCATAAAAAATAAGCCAAAGGAGGAGATATTCAGATGAGGGGCGGAACAATTCTAACGAGCCTGCACGTGCCGTAGGACGGGGAGCAAAATCGGAATGGGATGCCAAATGCCATGTTTTATGAAAAAGGCCACCCACACAAAAATGAGAGGGTTGTTATACTCCACAATTAGTGATTTGGTAAACACTCTAGATACTGAAATGTATGTGCAAAAAAACTGAAAATACGTCCCTTTGAAAGTCTACTCTCCACCACTGGGCTTGGGTCAAGGGAACAGGGATTTGAGAGGGACAGGACCAAAGGTCACAATGAGACTTCATGTTTGGGGCACCTCCCCGGGTCTCCTAGAGAAACACAGCTCACACGCTCCACCTCAGGCAACCTCAGATGTAGGTCAGAAATACCCCATTCACAATTCAAGTCAATGGGAATTTTAAGCAAAAATTCAGAGTCAATCAGTTTTTCTCTGCAATCAGAGTGCGCTCAAGAGACAAGTTTCCTTTGTCTTGTCCACCCGTGAGCCGATTTGATAAGTTTCAGTGACAATAGAGAACTCTGAACAACAGAAAGTTTTGTGAACGGATGAGAAGCTGGCTGCATCAAGCACAGCTGATGGACAACCCTCAATCAGCAACCGCAATGTGCAGACTGGCAGCCACGCCCAAAATGCTTTTACCCAAGCCAGCGGTCCAGTACTAACTTGGTCCAGAGTTTTCATGCAGTCTCCGGATGGGACTCACCCTTTCCCTGGTCCCAATTTTGGTGAACCCGCACCATCCTTAGTGCGAGCAGCAATGTCCCGCACGCGAAGGGCAGCCAACGGGTCCTTCTCCTTGCCCTTGTCGGCCAGCGCGGTGGGGCTGAGATTGAGGATAAGGTACAAGCTGTTGAGCAGACACCAGGCCCCGAGCAGCTGGAAGTTCTGGTAGTGCTGCGGGGGGGGGGAGGATTGGGGGAGGGATGGAGAGAATAATGGTTCAGAGCTGGGAGCCACACCTATGCTAAAGCAGCTACACTGCCATGACGCGTCTGTGTCTGCCACTACTCACCTCCCCTCCGGCACGCCGTGACTTGCTGATGGCCTGTCCAATCATGTCATAGATCTCCAGCTGCATCAAAGGGAGAGAGTATCAACATGGATTCTTCAAATTGGAGCGTCATTCAAAATTAGGGTCTAATAGTCTCAAACTCCACAACACTACCAGAAGTCATGACATGAGCATTACAATGCTCAGAGATTACATTTTCGACGTCACAACAAGGGTTAAAGAAGAGGAGAAGAACACAAAAGGTACAGGCTAAACCTAGCCACAGCAAAAAATTTAGTACTGAATGCCAATTTTTGGGCTGGGCCGAGCAGCAGCCAGGCCCCTATAAATGCAAATGTCGCTGAGTGAGTATCTGACTGACTGTCTGACTGCCTGAGTGATCAAGTTCAACGACTGGCTGGCCGGCGGGGAAGTTCAGCGATTGGTCGGCCGGCAGGGAAGAACTTCAACGATTGGTTGGCCGACGATTGGCTGGCTGGCTGTTCAGCAATTGGTCGGCTGGCGGGGAAGAACTTCAACGATTGGTTGGCCAACGATTGGCTGGCTGGCTGGCCGGGCTTTAACTTCACTCGTATTTATTGATCTGTGTATTTGCATTAGAAATACATGGGTCTCGGAATTTCGGCTTTGAGACATTGGAACAGAAACTGAATACTTTGCTGTTGCTGGATCTTGGATTTGAGAGATTGCAGCAGAAACGGAAATTAAAAAGTGGAATTGAACGTGCCACACTCATTTATGCATGCGATTATTCTGTCCTTTCTTGTTTCGTCTTTCAGATCGGTTAGTAAGGTTACGTTAAACATCTCTCAGTCCAACATAGGAACTTACACAATGTTAGGAAAAATTGATAAATACTGTTACTTTGACGATAGCTGGACTATTTACGTACATGGTGGACATGGCGCCGGCACTATTACATTTCAGTATTTTCAAGAATACAGATATGATGCCCCGACTGGTTCCAAATTAACTTATTCCCTTGCGCGTTCATGAGTTGGTTCCCTTTAATGGAAGCAGTTGTGGTGGCCGCTTTGATTGCATCTATGAGAGCGACTTTAACCGACACCAATGAAAACAACAAATTTAAGAAAATATTAAGTTTCAAAGACCGCGCCAAGCAGGATTCGACACCCCATTGAGGTGACTACTTCTGTCTTCTCCACTACGTTGGTGTACCCACTACGCCTCTGTAACATGACCAGCATTTGAATCCAGTCTAGCAATGAACTGCAATAATCAGGCATTAATGTACTGTGAAATTAAAACACATTTTTGTACATATAGAGCATTCAAAATGTCCAATTTTTGACGCCAATGAATGTTTCTTGGCAATTTTGATCGCCATTTTTCAAAAATTAATGCGTATCTCTAATGAACAGCAAAAGGTGGATTCAATATTATTATAGCAGATGCATATGCTGCGCTTGCCCTAGCTAGATTCCTGGTCTTTTAAAAAGTTCCATTCGATTTTGTTGCATTACGAGCACAATCCGACCATTATTAGGCTCATCTACTTTCACGCTAGATTGGTTCCGTTTGTTTCACTCCTCCATGCTTGTTTTCTCTGGTACCGGTTGCGAGATTCCATAGAGATACAGGAATGTAACACATCGTACCAATCTATCGTTAAAGAATCGTAACAATGGTCGGAATGCGTTTTTAATTTCCCTATTCAATCTCGCAACCGAAACAACAGTCAACAAGCATGGAGGACAGTATTGGTTGCGAGATTGAATTAAAAACACATTCCGACCATTGTTAAGATTCTTTCATGCTAGACTGGTACGATGTGTCACATTCCTCTATCTCCCTTTTGAATTTTGCAGCCGGTACCAGGATTATTTCCTTAATCTTCCTATTGAATCTCGCAACCGATACAAGAGAAAACAGGTACAATGAAGGGACTTGGGATACACTATCATATTAGCTATGTCACAAAGTGCAATACCCGGTCAGGCTGTAACTGTCGCTTATAAAAATCATTCATGCTTTCTTTCCTGAATTCTTGTATTTTATTTAATTTTTTTAAACATTGTTTATATAATTTTTTTGACTGTCCACCATATTTGAGGTAAAATTGATCTAAATTGCTCACTTCGCAACACACTTTTTTTTATCTGTAGCGGCTGAAATAAATACCAAACAAATTCGCTACTTGGGGGCACTATAAAATTCCAAAACTTTCTTCTTTCTCGGCCAATTCTCATGATCTTGGTGTCAACTACAAGGCCTTTTCGAGAGCTTTCAAAAGGTCATAAATTCATTAAAATTCATTGCATTTCAATTTCTTTGTCAAATAGTTAACCATGTTCCACCATCACCAATATCGTCTAACGCTTTATGTAAACTAGGCCTGCATGATACATCGCCAGAAGATCGTGATCTCGATTCACCCCTACGCGCGATCTAATTTCTAAATGTCAACGATTTTCCAGCATTATTTCAGGAGCCGCAGAGCAAACTAACTCGTAGTTTTCAAAGAAAGTGAGTAGTAGGCATTCTCTTGGGGCGCTTGAGGCCGCCCCCAAACGCAGCACTGACGTTGCATTCGCACTCAATCCTATGGCAAAGCAGCTCTACATCACTTAAGTTCATGTAGAAGCCAGAGAAGGTAAACAGTAAATGTCGGTGGTCTTCGAATCGAACAGAGTCGGTTAGCAGTGCAGATTCAGAAGCAGCGAGGGAGACAAAGAGAAATGTTAAAGTGCAGAGTGCAGGAAAGTTTGTGGTGAGGAAAAATAAACGCTGAATGAACACTGATGAAAATCCACCATGGGCATTAATAATAACTCCCACAACGTGGCGAGCGGACGACCTCGCTATTTTTGCCTTACGAATCAGACCTGATGTGGTCATGACCACAGAGTTGCCAAAATTCAAAGCCATTAACAAAGCAATGTCAAGGTTTGCAGAATTATCATTGTCTAAAACAGCAATAGTTCTCACCTTGGTCCCATGCTCAATTGACAATCAAGCACTTGATTTGCACAATTACAAATTTGAATCGGAAGACGGTCCAATTTATTTTTATATTGTCCTTTTGGCAGTCGCATTTTGAGATTAAAATGACCAAGAAACCGCACAGATTCAGCTGCGTGCGTTTGCCAGATTATTTTTATAGGCTTAAATTTGACGATTTGATGTGAATACGAAAATAAATCACACCTCACGGTGGATAGGCTTAATGAAATGTTTTCCACATTGCGTCGGTCTATATCGTTATATTTTTGAAAACCAGGGCCATATTAAAATGGTTTTATTGTTATTGGTTATTGGCACTCTTACACGGAAGCCTTGTTTGGTATATGTCCACTTCTTATTATCGCTTTCTAATCATTATAGGCTACATGCCGGTTGTACTTGTCGGCTAAATAAATTGCTTGATTTTTAAGCTGCTTTTCCACCGAACGCGAAACGAATTATTCGCACGACAGATTAGTGCATTCAAAATCAATGCGAAGACGCGAATACACGCGATGTATTTGCGTCTTTGCATTGACTTTGAATGTTATCTGTCGTGCGAAAAAAATCGTTTCACGTTCGGTGGAAAAGCAGCTTTAGGCCTCATTTACATTGTCAGTGTAATGTGACCCAATTCCGATTTTTTGCTCTTATGTGGCACCGATCGGATATGCTCGTTGACAGAGTAAACAGGAAAAAGACACATGCATTCGGATATTTTGAGATCGGATACAGGCCGCATTCATATAAGGAAATAAATCAGATATGTATAGGATATGTGTCAATGTGACCGCCGTGTAAACAGGCTGATCGGATTTTCTTACACATTGCGTCTCTAACGTCATCAAATCTGCGACCATTTAACTTATTTTGTCGCACAAACAGTGAACGCACGGTAAATGAACGAGGTTTTATATTTGAGAAGCTGGCAGACTGAACATGGCGGCTGTCTCGCACCCAGTCATTCCTATGAACGACTGAAAAGGCAATAATTGCAGTATATGCACAAGATGCAATTGTGGCCCTTTTCCTTCTTCTCTGCCTAAAAATCCTGGCAATGTTAGGCGAAGTTTTCACGCACCGCAACATTATCATCAAACATATCGTTGGCCTGCTGATAAAATCTCGTATCTTCAAAATGATAAACTTTGCAGGAAAATAAAAAATAAATATAAAATAAAAAAATGCTGAAATAATATAAATATAAGTAAAAATATAAATAAAAAATGTTTCATTTTGCATGTAAGAATAGTGGACATACGAGTTTTTGTTTGCTATCAATTTGGAGATACGAGGTTTTATCAGCAGGCCGACGATATGTCAGCATCATCCATTTTTTTGGCTTAGCAGTTAGCGCTTGGTGCAGAAGTAGGCGTGGCCTAAAGTTAAGTAAAAACTAGAAGTAGGCATGCGCAATGTTTCAGATGTTGTAGGCAAGTGTAATCGCGTGAATCAGATATGGGTCACTTGATAAAATACGAGTAACCGCATGTTTAAAAAAAAAAAAAAAAAAAAATCGGATTCAGGCAGCAAATCCGATCTGGGCATCAAGACTTACAGTGTAAATATGGCCTTAGTTCGGCAAAGTAGCTACTCCGGAATAGATTTAGGGTATGGTCATTATGTCAAAGTGATGGAGCTGACTTCAAAGCACCAGAAGCATTTTAAACGGCCACTGAAGTTTGATAGCCATTTTTTCAAGACTGCAGCTGGATGATACGTGGTTTGGCTTTAAAGGGTTGCCCCAAAACTAATCTTTGTTTATGCTGGAATGCAGTCGGCGTGCTGCTTTCTCTCCGTGCAGGCTTTTGTTTGTGTGCAAATGTGCCTCGGATAGGCTTGCATCGGTGCCTGCCTGTTTGATATGACATTATAATTGAGCAGTATCATCTCCTGGGTTGCAGTTTGACATTGTTGCATCCTAGTTCAGGGCCATGAGAGCACTTAAGGTGCGCTTATTTTGCTTATTTTGTCTTTTTACCTTTTTTTAAACCTTTTTTTTAACTGCACTTTAATGGCCGGGTTTTTTTTTTTGACCACAATAAAAAACATCTCAGTTTGTGGGAAAAAAATCGTGCCAAAGAATCGTGATCTCAATTCTAAACCAAAAAATCGTGATTCTAATTTTTTTCCAGAAATGTGCAGCCCTTATGTAAACACATGGCAACTCCTTCACTCGAACATATTTATTAAGCAGTGTTACTCGAAACTGTGCATTCTTTGTCCTTATACCATGGTCGGGGTGAATACTCTTCATTTTGGCTGGCAGGTATGGATTAAAACCGTGGAACCGCACAGGTAGTTCGGCTACGGTAGTTTCACCGTTCGAATTTCATCCACTTACCAGAAACCTAGCTGCCTATTTATCTCCAGTAAATTTGGTGGCGTCATATAAGTTGCATCCTGCGGGGCTGTTAACAATAGGTACTCCAGCGATAATGACCCTAAATATTATAGCAGTGAAGTAATCAGGCTTTATTCATTAAACGATAGTAATTGCGTACGGTAACAAAGGAAGCCAACGTGTCCACTTCATGTATCTGCAGCTGCTGACAGTTCGCTAGCTACGTGCTATGCCAACAGACTGATTTCAGCTCGCTGGCTCTAAGTAAACTGTCATAAATTCATTGTAATTGCGGGTAGCAAGTTAGCTACAGTCTGCATTATCGCGCATGATGTTGTGTTATGCATAATCTCCATTTCAGCGGGAATCTATTACCAAATCATCAGCTGGTAAACGGATGTAAGCGTGCGCAAAAAAGTCTTTCTCCATGAACGTAAGATGAGCTAAGATAGCTGGTTCAATATAGCTTGGCCTATAGTATTGGGTATGAGAAGGCGCGGCGCCTGTTTAATGAATAGCAGCTCGTTTTTTTATGCGCAAAACTTTCACAAAAATTTCTGAAAGCTGTGATTTGATCTTGCAGGCAAATGACCATGGTATTAGCGGGATAATCAACTCGTTGGTGTGCATTACATGGTTTAAAGGCACTTTGCCCCGCTTCGCGTCCGGTGGTTATTCGCCTCCGCGTCGTGCCTTAACAACGTTGTAATGCACACCTACGATTTGATTATCCCTTCCATAACATACCCAAAGACGAAACATGGGGGAAAAAAAGGAAACTTTGAAGTTTGTTCTTACACCCTCACTATATAGGAACTGCCATTTGTTCACGAAAGTGACGTCACATCCCCGATTAACACAACTTTAACGATACCTTTGTTTCATTACGTTTCATGAACATACATACATACATACATACTATAACTACTATCTACATCGCTGTTGCTGTCTCTCTCTAATTGACATTCACAAAATCAATAACTGCTACCCTTACTCTAGCTCTTAGTCTATTCAAATGTATAACTTGCTTTTGATAAGTTTTTCTTACTCAAGACCAACCACCCCCCACCCCCCACTCACACACTCTCACTCTCCCCACCCACTTTGTAAATAATTTATCAGCTCCAGCTCATTGCTAAACTTGCACTTCATATAATTGTGTGAGCTTTGCCTCATTTAGCACCCTTTTCTTGGGCCCACATTCTCATACAGCACTTGGCGGCCCAGCCATATACTAGGTTGCACCTAGTCTTGTTCAGTGAAGTCCAGAGGTACATTATGAATGCATGGACAAGCTTGTGCAGAAGCCATGTGGTTCCAAGAGAGTTTGGTATGAAACTGCTTACGCATTTCTGGACGATGGTGGCGGCATCATTCTCATAGTCCTCCTCCTTTGAGCTGGTGGAGGAGGTGCGAAGCTGTAGGCCACTGCCCACATGCAGAATGGCCATACAGGTGGCCACACTAACGCCTGCACAAAACAAAAAAACAAGCACACAAACATTTCCCTTCAGTACCATCACTGCACGCGTGCAAAATGACCAAATGGGTGGAAAAACTTATGCCTGCACAAAAAAAAAAAAAAAAAAAAAAAAATGCGAACAGCCCCACTTCAATCCTACCGCTGCAAATAACCAGGCCAACAACAAACACCAGAAGTGGGCAAACAATATCATTAGCCAAAGGACCTTGCCTCTAGACACATTAACAATGCTTAAGCATAAAATGAGATTGTGAGAGAACAAATATAACAACGCTTAAACATAAAATGAGATTGTGAGAGAACAAATACTTGACATGTCCCTCTCAGGACCAACCTATATCAAGACTCAAAAGGGGTGCCTGAAATCATGGAGGCACATTTTGCTTTGCACTGCATTTTTGTGGGCAACTTTGAGTGCCCGGTAAAGTCATTTTGTAGGTGATTTTAAGTACTTCTCCAAGCCATTTTGCAGGCATTTTGGCACACCCCAAAGCAGGTACTTCCTGCTGTTTTGAACACTAATGTTGAGGCCATTTTGCAGCGGTTTAACACTGCAGGCGTTTTTTTAGCGCTGACCTGCATATAGGCAGCTGAGGGCCAGCACAGTCACATCCAGGAGCCTCCCCGGGGTCAGTGGCTCCAGCACAGGCAACGACAGCGTATCCAGCGCCATCGTCACGTCAATCACCAGGGAGTGGAACCTGAGAGGGTGGGGAGGGGGAGGTCACGGTCAACATCTGGAACATTCTTCCCTGACCAAACACCTGCAGCACGGTCCGTACGTATTCGGACATGACACAATTTCAATGGGCTACAATCCCAATGCAGTTCACATGGGCCTGTCAGCCTTAAATAAGTAATTTATGCCCATATGGAATGAACAGTGTAAGAACTGAAGTCTTTTATGCTTGCATGACTGTCCAAATACTTATGGTGCACAGTGACAGCAGGACCATGACTGCATGCTTCAGGCCAGGCTGGTAGCTGGCATGTCCAACTGGGGTGGCATTTCCCGGGGCCAGAGGCTGGCGAGCGCTCACCCATTCCTCACGGCCGTGGCGTCAGCCACGGTGGCCGGCATGATGAAGAAGGAGTTGGCGGAAACGGCATCCTGGAAGCGGTTGATGTAGCGCAGGAAGTAGGGCAAGTTCAGGCAAACCCGCAGCAGCTTCTCAGAGCCCCCTGTGGACACGGTGAGCAGAGAGTTAGCCAATCCGCAGTGCCAAGCTAATATGCTTCTGTCCGTCACAATAAACACTGCCCACCCAACGCAGAGCTGAGACTAACCCAACCCTGCACTGAGGTTTAACCAAACCAGCGGTGCAGCGAACCCAACTCAACACTTTGGCTGACCCAACCCAGGGCCGCGGCCAATCCAACTCAGCATTGAGGATGAAATAAAACAGCACTGCAACAAATCCAACCCAGCATTGTGACTCACTCAACCCAGAACTGTGGCTGAACCAACCAAGCTCTGCAGCTAACCCAACTGAGCACTGGACCTCACCTACCTCAGTGCTGTAGCTAACCAAACCCAGCACTGCAGCAGCACCGCTCCAGCACTGCAGCCAAACCGACCTGGCACTGCAGCAAAACAAACTCTGCACTGCAGCAAAGCCAACCCAGCATTGCAACCATACGAACCCAGCACTGAGGATGAACTAAAACAGCACAGCAACAAACCCAACCCATTACAGTGGCTCACTTAACCCAGAATTGTGGCTGAACCAACCAAGCCCTGTAGCTTCCCCAACTGAGCACTGGACCTCACCTACCTCAGTGCTGCACTCACCCAACCTGGCACTGCAGCAGTACCAACCCAGCACTGCTGCCAAACCTGCTCGGCAATACTGTCAAACCAACCCAGCACAGCTGTTTCGAACCAAGCCCGCACTGCAGCTAAAGCAGCCCAGCAATACTGCTAAACCAACCCAGCACAGCTGTCAAACCAACCCGGCACTGCAGCCAAACCAACCCCTCACTGCAGCTAAACCAACCCAGCACTGCATTCAAACTAACCCAGCATTGCAGCCAAACGGCCCCATCACTGCAGCCAAACCGACTCAGCACTGCTGCTAAACTAGTTCAGTATAGGCATGGGCAACGCTCTGCATAAACTCTGATGGAATGCGTAACAGCTGAACTGGGGCGGTAAACAAGCCTCAGAAAACTTATTAAAAAAATGATGTAAATACCATTTTCATACAAAAAGAACACCATGGTTTGATTAAAAGCAACCTTTTCAATAGGATACCCGCATTTCATACATGTACTCTGCGCATTATGGCCAAAAACGCGATTTGAACAGAGCTATTATTCGCCCGTTGGATGAATGCGTGACCTCAATTTGCGCCTTGTTTACAAACTTTCAAGTGCACGGCGTGGCAAAAATATCCATTTTGGTGGTAGATTTCAAACAGCCCGCGCTGACGTGATATCCCAGCTAAAGCCCTGATTGACTTACAGCCATCTAATTTGAGAAATTACGAGTCTATTCGTCCAAACTAGACCTCCAGGGGATGTGAAATAAGTTCGACAGAAGTTGGTGAAGTTCGTCGCGAGTTCGCCGTGACTTGTTGGTGAGTGAGTGTATTTTTACTGTAACCTACATAGTTAGCTGACAGAATATCCTGTGACCCTATTTGTGAAGTTTCAGTAAAATATACCAAGGAATAAACCAGCGCCAGGCGTTCAAAACCTACCAGTGTTCTGACAAATTTTGCTACCTATCAAAATATGCCACCTCGCGAACACCGGTCACAAGATTCATTCACTTATACCCTTCAATTCGAGACTGCGAGGATGGAAATCTGAATAATCAATTAGGAAAAATTCTCGGCTCTCGGCAATTCTGTATATCGTTTAAACATTTTGTTAATCGGATTATGAAAGAAGACTGAAAATAAGCGCCCGCTTTTTGTTTGGGTGTAAAAGCGCGTATTTAAAGGAGAATACATTGTATATTGATTAAGCATTGAACTCTGCATTAATCGCACTGTTTTAAGATTTGTTGATGACATTGCTTCGGCTTCCTGGAAGCAAGTACGCGCAAATCTGCTGTCTAGTGAGCATTTCAGGTTTGATGTACTGAGTAATAACGCCGCGGAAACTTAAACTGGCCCGTCATTCTGCCGAATAGTCTTACTAAACTAGTTAATCGTCTGATTGCTAATCAAGCAAAGGGGAGGTTTCTGCCTCGCCAAACTAACCTCCAACTGCACGTCACTGTGTTTTACTATGAATTATTCACAGTATCTCATTGAAACTATCATGGGAGGAGGGTATATGGACATTGTAAAAAACAGTGCAAAGGTTTTTTTTTTTTTTATCACCACGGGTTATAGAAGGGGGAACGTTTGATTCATTTCGTAGCAGTGGGAGGGCAAACAACTGCCGGCATCAGCGACTTCACTGCATTTTATATAGTAATGGGCGAGCAGCGTTAATGTTTGCCCTCCCACCGATAATTTTGACATTTTTGCAGGCCATTGATCCAAAAAAAACTTCACAGGCAACCCATTCATACCATTTTTTAATATCAATGCAAAACCTACTGTTTGTTGAACATAATTGGGTGAAATTCAATGCATTTTCCATTAAAAAGGGCCTAGGGGGTGCTGCTGTACTTCAGAAAAGGGGTTGATGACTTTAGCATCAATTATTTCTGTTAGGGTACCCTAATGGATAATTTGGCCAGGTTTATTTCTGAATAGACTGCATTTTCGAAAATGCCCTCAGGCTTCACCCCCCAATTTTCACAATGGGTTTTGTTGATAAATGCCGAAATTAGCCATTTTTGGGACCCTGTGGCTCTGAGACCCTTTCCTGTAAAGGCGTTGGACTTGTGGCAAACTCTTCGTCTGTGTCTTCTGTACTTACCTGCAAAAAATCATTAGAAAATAATAAAAACTTTTTTCTCAGCAACTCAAGAAATGTTGTCATTTTATTCATTTGTATTGCCCATGCCTATTCAGTAATACTGCTTAAACAACTAAGCACAACTGTTGAACCAACCCGACACTGCAGCAAAGCCACCTCCGCACTGCAGCTAAACGAACTCCGCAATGCAGGTCAACCAACTCGGCACTGCAGCCAAATCCACCCAGCACAGCTGCTAAACTAAGCCCACACAGAGGCTAAACCAACCCAGCACTGTAAGTAACGGAGTATAAGCATTATTTCAACACAAAGCACACCTGACCCATCAGAAGAAACATGGTGGAATGATGACTCAGGAATTCACTTTGAGATCATAAATAAAGCACCATTCAACAACTACAATTCACTTCTTTTGCACCTTCCAGAGGCAAAGCACCGCACTGCCAACTGACTGACGTGGAGAGAGGAAACTGACCGAGCGGGCGAGAGGAAAGTGACGGCGGCAGGAGGAGAATTAAACTCACCGAGCTCCTGTAAGCTGGAGACGTTCTGAGAGATAAAGGCGTTCTTCATTTTAGCCTGAGAGGCCTGGTCAGCGGTGGCCTGTTCATCACACTCACTCTCAGTCTGACGAGACACAGCGGAACCCAGAACAAAACAATTCTTATACACTGGATACAATCAATACACCTAACGCCACAGGCATTTTTCCACATCCACCTGAAACAATGCATTACACACATTGCTCCTGGAGGAGTCGCAATTATTTCGACAGTGATGTCATTTATACGGCCAAATTTTTTTATTATTCACCCCACATGGATGTGAAGATCCTAAAACTGAAGTACAGGCCATCAGCTGATGACAAAATTGGAACATTTATGGACCTCCATGTGCATGCTCCCATATTAAGGACACAGCAGGTTTAATTTTTTTAAATCCTGATGAATAAATAAAGTCATGATAACAGTGAGCACCCACCAGCAATGCTGGATTGGGGGGGAATGACAACGGCAGGTTAACTAGCAGCCCAGTCAATGTTGGGCAGAGTTGTGGTGACAATAATCAAAAAGACCAGCGATGTACAAGTCTAACACCAGTAACAGAGCAGAGAGATGTGACAGCCAGAGACACTGACCTGTGTGTGTGGTGCGGGCGAGACCAGGGAGGTCATGTCAGGGTTAAACACAGAGGTCAGCTGGTTGAAGAAGTTCATCTGAACCTCCTTCTGTCGCAGTTCAGGGTTCACTGGAGACGGCAGGTCCTTCTGGTCTTCAACTGTAAATATATGCACGCAATCAAACACAAGCGCACACACACAAAAATGACAACAGAGATTCCAAACAATTATAGCCTCCATGAATCAATCAATCCCCATCTGTTCAGAGCAAGAGAGCCATGTCCTTTGGTTTATTGCTGAAACACAATTAGCAGACTAACAATGATGATGACAGGCCCCATCTGGAAGACGACAGATTTCTGAGCACAAGGTATGGGAGTAATGCTGTCCAAGTGCTGGGCAATATATCAATATACCATGATATGGTCATATCTTTGGAGATTTTAGATATCCTATTATGATCAAATGACCCCAAATTCACCTTTTTCGGTTTTAGAGGCTTCATTACAGAAAAGGGATGCAGTTTTCTGCCCTTTGTAGACAGTTAGAAATGACTGTTTATCAAAAATTGGATTGAGTAATAAATATTTTGTTTAAACATAGTTGTCCATGCAATGTCACCTCAATAGAGATATTCAATCAAAACGACCAAAAATTAAACACGTCCCGAGGGCACAGCCTCCACAATAAACAAGCAACAGATTTAGAGCAGATGAACAGTTTTAAGCCTCGATTAACCACACAGAACATGTGATTCACCATCTGCATTCAGTCACTGAAGCTAGCCATACAGCAATGTATTGACATTTTTCACAAAATCTATTCGGTTACCTCAACATGGCTTGCTGTTGGTGAAATATACAGACCAATGGGGATTAAGTAACATCAGCGATCATAAAATCCAGTACACTAATCCAAATACAGCTGTTTTTTTTTTCCTAACAAATAATAAACTGAACAATCAGTGCTTCTGACTGGCCAAACTGATCGTCGGTGGAGTCTTCCTCGTCGATAAAGAACTCAACTACTCCAATGGCTCCCCAACAGGATATGCAGCTCTGGCACAGGAAGACAGCAGGCCAGGACTTTCAAGCCCATAATCTCTGGTGCCAAATCCGCTGCTGCCCTGTGCCAAATCAACCAAAACCAACAGCCCTTCGCAGCAGGAAGCCTAACGGCCCACAAACCAGAGCCGATTCACCTCAAACCAGGGCAGATCATCAAAGGAACAGAACTGACCTCCTGCAAATCCACAGGGCAGCATCACAGAGGACATTTTCTTCTGTATACGGTTTTATTTTGGTATAAAGTATAACAGAAAAGGCCTGACAGGACAGTGCAAGGACAAGTTCTTGTGCTCTCAAACTGAGAAAAAAAAAAAAAAAAAACAGATCACCTCCACAAAAATGTGCAAAATCTGCAAATAAACCAAAGACGTTTGTTCTGCAGTCCATTGGTTCCTCATGCCCTCGGGGAACCATTTATCAGTGTGACTCAGTGCTTATACCCAGCATGCACTGCACGACACCTTGTTTACACAGCACAAAGGCAGGCTGACTGCTCAGCTATATCATTCAGCAGTAGAGCTGATGAGACAGTTCACCATTGCATCGCCTAACCACATTACCAGTTCTATTCTCCATTTTTAACTGATTTCACAACATAATTTGGCCACTGGCAGTCACAAAACCTAGCTTTCACACTCCAAACGTCAGCGTTCCATTTGAGACAAGGCCTTTAAACAGGAGCATTTCAATGGCCTCTGTTCTCCAAGAAAAACAAATCAATCTGTTATCTGTACAGTATCTGGAGAAAGACTAACAGTACTAAATAATTGTGCCCAACAATACTGAGCAACATATGGAACCTAATTTTACACACAAACTTTGGACAGAGACCATTTGCTCTTCAATATTCAATTTTGGGTGAAGACTGCACTTCTGCCAAACCTAGTGCTCCCAAGGAAGACAGATATTTCACCAAGTTCCAAAGTATGGCGAGAAGGTTGCATTAAACAACTTGTTTCAAACAATGGCTGAACCTCACTGAGACAAACACATTGAATCTCTGTCATCAAATATGGTATCTAATGATGTGATTTTATTGTCTGTCCCAAGTACACGGACCAATTTGGGAATGAAAGCTTTTAAGTGCTCTGGTCCCCTCACATGGAATAATTTTCAAAAAGATTTGAAACTTAGGGAATTAGTTTCTTTGATTTAAAATTTCTTAGTAGTACAATGGTGAATATATTGGTAGGTACTTGTTCATGCCCATAGTTATTTAACGTAAGTCCACAGTTAAATGAATGTCTTTTTACGACCATCGGTGTATGAAGTTGTCGACATCTTGGTGTGTACATTGTATGTTTTCTTGTTATTGTCATGTTGTCTCTAACACCTTATGCTACCATTTTGGCCAGGTCTCCCTTGAAAAAGATCACTGATCTCCATGGGACTACCTAGTAAAATATGGGTTCAATAAAAAAAAAAAAAAAAAAAAATGTTTTTTTTAGTGAATAAAAGAGCAGATTATGGAGAGGCTCTCACCGTCAGAAAGCGTCTTTACAGTCTGGGGTAGTTTGGCGGACTTCATCATGGCCGTGAAGGTGATGATTTCTGTGCGGTCCAGGCGGCTGCAGCCCGTACACAGACCCTTGATCAGCAGGATCAGGTGTTTCTGCAGATGGGGAGAAGAGTCAGGACCCAGAGGCAGAGCTGCATCCCCCCCACCCCACTCAGGTGTCACCGAAAACCAGTTCCCCCTAAACACGAGTTCTCCCTAAAAAATAAGTTCCCCCGCTCCCCTGCAGTTATGACATCACATTACACCACTGTGATGAGTGTTTTCCAGGGATCTGGGTGAAGCATCAGCTAAACCAACAAGTGACAGTTTAAGGAGAATTTCTGGATATAAAACCATTGACTGAATCATTGACTCATTTCAGACTACAATGTTTATAACTACCCATAGAGCTGCAAGACTTTGCACAGCATTTAATCATTTAACAGCACTGACAAAGTTCCACAAACCACATCTGCTGAAACAAAAAAATAAATAAATGAATTCCTGTAGAAAACATTTTATAATATTGGTCAAAGAGGTAGGGATCCATTTTTCATGACACTGCCACACCAGTTTGAATTACACACGTAGACAGTAGGATGTAGCACTTCACATAAAAGTAAACTGAGGCTGGCAAGTATTTAGACAGTGACACTAGTGCTGAAATCCTGACATTGTTTTTCCCAAATGGATTCAGACCTAAAATGAAATTGAGGGAATCTACAACCATATGGAGTGAACTGTGTAGAAATAACAGCCAATTAAAAAGACCAAATGTTATCAACTGCTATCCAAATACAAATAGACCTCATTAAACATTAGGGACCAATGTAAAGCACCCCTTCCTGTAGGATATGGGCCAGGTCACGCAGTAACGGAGTTACAAAATTGGTGTATTTTGTATCATATCTCCAAAACCAAGAAAGATAGAGTTATTATTTAAATGGCTTTGTGTTGGTCTTCCCTAGTACTTCAAAAAACAAAATAGCCAATTTTGTTCATTTGATTTATTTTGGGTCAAAACAGCTAAAAACTGGTCGGTAATGGAGAGCTAAAAACTGGTCGGTAATGGAGTTACAAATTTGTAACTCCGTTACCGACCAGTTTTTTGCCATTTTCAAAAAATTTGTTACCAATTTGCTACTCCGTTACAGACCAGCTTTTTGCCATTTTCACCCAAAATAAATCAACTGAACAAAATTGGCTATTTTGTTTTTTGAAGTACTAGGGAAGACCTACACAAAGCCATTTACATTGTAACTCTCTTAGTTTTGGAGCTCTGATACAAAATACACCAATTCTGTAACTCCGTTACCATGTGACCTGGCCCATATATAGTAACAAATGCCACAGAAATTTGCGAGTGCAACAGTACAAGCTTTATCTCCATACTTTCCGTATCAACTGTGGAGAGCTTTATAAATTTGTCATGTTCTAAAATGTAAAAATATTGACAGCTCTTTCAGAAAGGCAGTTACTCTGAACTAGGGGGAGAACAGGCAAACTTACTGAATGAATGACCAAGAGAGTTAGGGACTGTGGGATGAAAGAAAGGAAGAGTGAATGAGAAAGGAAGCAGTGTGTTCACCTGTGAGACCGCGCATGCTTCATCCGGGTTCTCCAGTCGCAGCAATGAAAACTCGATCAGAACTTTACAGGCCGCAGCCACAGACAGCAGCTGATTGCGAGGGACTGAGAACAGGAGAAACGGGTCACGGCTCATTTCACAGTACATATTCTCGTACATCCAGCCGTCAAACACAGTGCTGCACCTCAGATCTGCAGTGCCGCCAACACAAGCCATCTCCAAAACATACCCCATCCCTAAACTACCACACATGAATTAGAAGTAAGGGCACAGCTATGACTACAGACATGCTCAGATAAAGTCTGAAAACTTTGAGACCAAATGAACCCCAAGATGTAGCCTGAACATACTTATACAGCTCTGTATACTTCCCACACATCTGGCCTCCCAACCAAACCAGCTAGTTTATAACCTTAACTGCAACCTGCCCAGCCGCAGTTTGCCTTCTCTTACTTGTAAAGTGTCTTCATGAAGATGCTTGCAACACAAATACAAACATTCTGAAACTACAGTTTCTGATCCATAAAGTGATGTAAAACAGGAAGCTTTGTCTTTTAGTGAAATTTCAGACTGCATCAGGACATGCCAAATAAGTTACAAAATGGACATTTTGTTTCAACCACCATCATTTTACAGTAAGATAACGTACAATATGATATCTCGCACGCATCTTATCCTCATCTCTCCCAGTCAGCTTTAATAACCCAAATTTATGAGAAAATCTGCTGTTCAATTAAATACTATAGTCACAGCACTCCTTTTCACTTGGGAGCAGAGTACATCCCAAGCACACAGAAATCCGTTCACTGTTTGAATTAATACTCCCATTTCTTATCACTAAATACATCAAGCAGGACTGAGCAGGACAAAAATAACTGCAAAGCCACTATTGAAGGGATCATCAAACTCCAGCCCTGGTTCTTTTCTTTGGGGGTCACTCAACAATTTATGCTCTGGGTTGGCCTATCTAGATTCACAGACAGGCAAAATGAGGCTGAAGGAGAGTACGAAACAATTAGTTCTCAGTAATCGAGAAGCATGAGGACAGTTAAGAAAGCTAAACAACAATCACACACTGCATACTGTACCTCATCCACAAAAAATCAAATATCAGTTATGATGCATGTATGCATACAATTACTTCCAAGGGAAACTTCCTTGCATTGGTAAAACTGGCAACATGTAATCTTCATTATAAAAAAAGACCAACTTGAAGCAAAAACTAGCAATATAACTTTCATTTCTGATATCTCTGAAAAGCCTGAGTAATAGAAATGAATGTGGAAAGGGAATACCTACTTTGTCCACACACTGTGGTAATATAATGTGCCGAGAGAGCCACAAAAGAGGAGTAGAACGGCTCATACTGTTTGTCATGGTGCAGAATCTCAGAATCACTGTAACAGACGCAAACAGAAACAAACATGGATCAGGGGTATAAAACTTTAATATGAACCAAGGCATGCGGGTCGCACCCCTACACACAACCCCAACCCCAACCCCAACCCCAACCCCAACCCCATGCAAGTGAGCAAACTTGGTCTTGCACCTCACCATCCATTATAGGAAAGATTTTCTCAGAATGTTTGTACCAGCTCACCGGTGTGAATACCGCCGGATACGTGTTCACTAACAAATCCGGAAGCCAATAAAAATCATTTCCGTATATGCATGCCTAACATTTTCACCAACAAGTGAAACAAGTATCATAGATTCGCGACAAGGAGTGTGAAGCAATAATGGGTGGATAACAGCTAGAGAAAATATTTTCCCTCGCACTCCTACAGGGCCAATATCGATAAGAACAGCACACTTAACGCAATGACACTGCTTCTAAATCACACTCCAATGGATTCAGTAAACAACAAACCCAAGAGGAACTGTAAAATCCTGATTATTTAAAAAGTCAAGTTGATGGGGTCGCTAGCCAGCCATTTTCCCGACTAGCAAGCAGTAGCAACTGTAAATGGCAAACCAAGATTGCCGCCCTACTTGGATAGATCTTTACTTGTACATTACTGCGCAAGTGTTCGCTAACAACAGCTATTACTGGTAGCCAACGTTCACCAATGAAGTAAACGCTGCGTGGTGAGCTTAGTGGGGCATTTCGGTGGACACATTTCTGTGGAGCTGCTATATTGCAAGACCGCGATTTAGCCGGCTACAAAGTTCAAAACGAATTGCGCAAGTTAATTTGATAATGGAGTTTATTTAGTAACCACAATGATAGAAAATATAAAGGACGCATTCATACGTAATGAGAATCACACAACGAACAAACTAGCGAGCCATCTTCGAGTCAGTTACCAGGGAGAAGCAAAGTCGCATACCAACTAGCTGGTCAGCTATAACCAGCTAACGTTACCCAACAATCAGAACTGCTAATCAGGAAAAGATCAGTCGGATTCGCATCGACAGCCCCGGAGCAATAAATCAGGTAATGATGACGCCATTTGACGTTAACAGACGATTTAACGTTGTGTGGTAGCTGCTGTTTAACTCTTGATTCTTCAGCCAAATTGCTTCATGTTTTCAACTTTGCGGAATCACCAGTTTGCTAGCAAGCTAGCTAACTCAGCTAGCAAAGAGCCAAACCCAGTGGCGATGACAGGTCCCTGCAAGGGAGGCACAGGCAGGCGTTTTCCATTTTCGATTTCATTTTACATGCACTGTAGCCATTACAAACAATGATTACCCATCCGACTGTACATATTATATTACCGAGTCGCCTGAGGAACACAATATCGGCGATTCTTAGCCGAGCAACAGGGGTTTTCCCTCAGTGAAGCAGCCCCCACCTCAGCTCGGCCTGATGATAAAGCAGATTCTTGTTCAGGGCACACAAACTGGCCAAGATTCGTCTATTTCTCTCAGAGCCTGATAAACATAATCCATGGCCATTGCGCGCACTACCTGTTTATGATGGATCCTACGAGTTGAGGAAGCTCCTTGGTCTCGAAAGCCGTGTACGAGGCTGATAAAAGCGGTCGCACAGCGGCAGTCCACTCGGGTTCTCCTTCTTCCCCACTCGACGCCATCTTAAGATACTGTATTAGACAACCTCCAGGAAGGAAATGAGGTTATTCACCAGCCACCAGAGAAACAGGAAGTGGCGTCAGGTAGTCTTCAGTTGAATATGACGTCAATCACATTATTTCAACTTCTCTGAACTTGCATGTCAACGTCGAAAACATGTGAATTTATTGGAAAAAAAGTCACGACTTTCATTTCGTTTTAGCAATGTTTATTTTTTTATCGATACGATTGAAATAAAACAAGGGCAATTATTTGTTAAAACTTCAGCTTTTATAATCCATTCGTGTTTTGAAAAAGGAAACAAATATGTTTAGAATTCTGTGCTTCGTTTTCACGATGTTTCCGCTACATTAAGTCAAAGAAACAAGTTAAATCACAAAATCAGTTTCTAAATCGCTCAATAATCCCCTTGCTGATTTGCTTTTAAATAGCAATGCTGTAGTGGTTTCAGATTTGAATTCCAAACATTGGGAGGACTCAGCACATGCAGGTGGGTGTGAAGACTGAGCAGTATTTCCTTCAATAGAAAATAAAACCAAGAACAGGGAACAAAGTATTATGTTTAATTTTAATTCCAAAAAAATAATTCGACCTGCTTGCATACCAATCCCAAGAGTAGTCCCCCCATAGTCAAAATAATATTTCACAATAAATATTCTATATATAAAACGATTTGTAGGCAACCCAATTTAAATAAATCAGCAAAATAATGCCTGTATATCCAGTGCATCAAAGACTTCTGGTGACAACTTGCATTGTTAATGTAAAAAATGGGGAAATCATTTTGACCAGCATATAAAATGCAATTAACCAGTACATCAAGATCTCATATTGTGGGCAAATAAACAATTAAAAATTGTGTTGCGCATGTCATACTGGCGTGTTATCAGATAGGCCTTCAAGTATCTTTACGAATTTATATTCTTTCCTGAAAACAATATCCCCCCTCCCAACAAACCCCACCTGCTCCTCCCAAAAAGAAAATGATGATGCCAGTCAGCCAAAATACAAAGAAGGGAAAAAAATAAAGAAAAGAAAGATTGTAACAAAATTACAGAAATTATGAAGAAAGCAGGCTGCTCTTGAATGTGCCGTGATTCTCAGATGAGCATATTTTCTAAGGATCAATTTATGGACGTCCATTTCGATTCAGCATGACCAAAATTCCATACTTCACGAAAATTACACCCATGTGAATGTTCCTCAGCTTACCAATTCAGTTCAAGATAGAACAGAAATAGATATTGAGAGCTCGCCCCAAGATGAACAGCTAAATGGACAACGAACACAGCAATGAAAAAAAGAGAAAAACTAAATTCAGACAATGCCAACGTCAATTACAGCAGAGCCGAAATTGTCCTTTTCGTTGCGTTTTCTCCACTAAAAATAGTGCTGCTAAAATAGTCACAGTTCTCAACCTTTGATGCCACTTGGTGTACTCCTCGAATCCATCACATTGCACTGGTAGTAAAACTAATCGGGTCACGTTTGGCGGTCCGGCTAGGGTCCGCCGCCCAGCGGCTGTCAGGTTCCCAACACTGCTTGGCAGATGGAGGCTGGGTCATCAGGTGAGGGGGGGGGTGCGGACCTTACCGCCAGGCCCGATTAAGCAGCTTGACTTGTGCCAGTCGCTTGGTGATCATGGTAGCAAAGAAAAGACCAAACAGCACACTGCTGATCAAGACGTAGTCGTAGTCATCCTTCAGAACGTCAAACTGCTTGGACGGATAGACCCGTGTCTGGTATATATCCAGGCCATAAGCAACCACCTGAAGGAACAACATTTAATTATTTGTTACAACCTACAACCCCAATTCCAAAATAGTTGGGACAAAGTGTAAATTGTGAATAAAATCAAAATGAAATGACTTTCAGATCACATGAGCCAATATGTTATTTACAATAGAACATAGATAACATTTCAAATGTTGAAACGGAGACATTTTACATTTTTATCCATAAAATGAGCTTATTTCAAATTTTCTGGCTGCAGCAGGTCTCAAAAAAGTTGGGACACAGGCAAAAAAGGGCTGAAAAAGCAATTAATACATAAGAGAATCAGCTGAAAGAACATTTAACAAGTAAATAAGTTAACTGGCATCAGGTGTGTAACATGATGGGCTATAAAAGGGATGTCTTAGAGAGGCTGAGTCTCTCAGAAGTAAAGATGGCCAGAGGCTCTCCAACCTGTGAAGGCTTGCGTAAAAAAAAAAATTGTGGAATATTTTAAAAACAATGTTCTGCAACGTCAAATTGCAAAGGCTTTGAAGGTCTCATCGTCAACAGTGCATAACATCATCAAAAGATTCAGAGAAACTGGAAAAATCTCTGCGCTTAAGGGACAAGGCCGAAGACCTTTACTGGATGCCCGTGATCTTCGGGCCCTCAGACGCCACTGCATCTCTCACCAAAATGATTCTTTCATTGACATTACTAAATGGGCCCAGGAATACTTCAAGAAACCACTGTCTGTAAACACAGTCTGCCGTGCCATCCACAGATGCCACCTAAAACTCTGTCATGCAAAAAGGAAGCCATTGCTCAGCATGATCCAGAAGCCCTGCCGTGTTCTGTGGGCCAAGGCTCATTTAAAATGGACTGTAGCAAAGTGGCAAAGTGTCCTGTGGTCAGACGAGTCCAAATTTGACATTCTTGTTGGAAATCATGGGCGTTGTGTCCTCCGGGCTAAAGAGGAGAAAGACCACCCCTCCTGTCATCAGCATTCAGTTCAAAAGCCAGCATCTCTGATGGTATGGGGATGCATTAGTGCATATGGTGTGGGTCACTTGCATGTTTTATAAAGAACCATGAATGCTGAAAGGTATATAAAGGTTTTAGAGCAACATATGCTCCCCTCCAGACGAAATTTATTCCAGGGAAGGCCTTGTGTATTTCAGCAGGACAATGCAAAACCACATACTGCAGCTATTACAACAGCATGGCTTCGTAGTAGAAGAGTCCGTGTGCTGAACTGGCCTGCCTGCAGTCCTGATCTTTCACTGATTGATAACATTTGACGCATAATTAAACGAAAAGTCCTTCAAAGGAGACCCAAAACTCTCCAGCAGCTGGGGCCTGTATTAAACAAGAGTGGGATCAAATTCCAATGGCTAAACTCAGCAAACTTGTCTCCTCAATGCCCAGACGCCTCCACTCTGTGTTAAAAAGAAGAGGGGATGCTACACCATGGTAAACAGGCCCCTGTACCAACTTTTTTTGAGACCTGTAGCAGCCATCAAATTTGAAATGAGCTCATTTTGTGGATAAAATTGTAAAATTTCTCAGTTTCAGAATTTGCTGTGTAATCTCTGTTCTATTGTGAATAAAATACTGGCTGGTGTGATTTGAAAGTCATTGCGTATTGATTTTATTCACAATTTACACTTTGTCCCAACTATCACGGAATTGGGGTTGTACATGTACTCGTGAAATATTTCTACGCCCACAACAAAGTGCCACTGCTTCTTCAAAACTGTGCACTAAAATTGCATGTATCCATCAAGAGTGTGTTCAAAAATGGCATTGCTGCAAGTCTTACCAGACAAGTAGACTCCAAACCAGAGGGGGCAGTGTAGATTCCTCTCACTCTCGCTACAGTCTGATTGTAATTGATGAACCACTCCGAGCGTATTGGGATTTCGGGTGCATAAGGTATAAGATTCTCTTCACTGAAACAAAAAAATGGACTCATTTGATATTGATGTCAATTACAATTTCAGAGGTTTTACGTGAAATAGCATTGGGGTTTGGTGTATAGAAATGACTAAATTAAGGCTAATAAATACAGATGTAATGAATATCTCTGCTGAAGGCATAATGATCATCTCAAAAAATACTATCGATGAGATGCAAAGATAAGAAATGTGTGAACTTTTGAAAATGTATTTTGGCGCAGGCATATAGCCTTCCTGGGCAGTTTAAAGTGAACAGTTTTGGTAAATCAGTAATATATTTGATTGCGCATTGACCCATCTAACATGAAACATGCGTTGAGCTGTCATAAACGTACAATGTGGGCTTTTTTCTGTCCTTATGAGTAAAATCCCAAAGCAAACATAAGTCATACATTGTCCCACGAGCCCAAGACACAGTGTTGCACCCTGAAATATGCAATTCATTTTTTATTTTGTCAAGATGACTGCAACCACAGCCATGCTCACAGCTCTAAGGGACAAAACTCACCGGCTTTGCTCAGAAACGACTTCAGGACGACGTGGATCCAGGAACATCTTGGGCAGGGAGAGTATTGCTCCCGATGGGAGTCCAACTGCAAGGAGAAAATTCTATAATGCCACTTAAAATTTACAGGACCAGAACACAAACCATTGTCCAGCCCAAACTGCCAATTGACCGCCTGTAATAGGACTCCCGCAAAGCAGAAATGCCCCTTACGTTTGTGGTAATACCAAACGGCCAAAACCAGGTACCTTGTTTTTGATTCTCACGTTCTAGTGTTGTAGAGAAATGTCGCTAACAAGTGCCACTATAGCCTGCTCCACTATGGGCATATCAGCCACTGTTTTCGATGGAAGTCAATAGGAATATCAAGCCATCCATTACCAAATTCGCTCAGGATCAATGGGTGAGCTGAAGCCCATCGAAGAATACAACGGGTGAGGGGAGGGTCCACGCCCTTCACAGCTCACAGATCCATCGCAGGGATCATGCACCATTCACTCAAACATCAATGGTAATAATACATTAAAAGCAAATTCTATTCAACAAGGAGATGTAGGTGTTTTTTTTTCCATTTTGAATGCCTGCCAGTGAGACTAATCTGCAAAGTTATAGTGCTATTTGGCCAACAGGGAAATATTTAGGGGAAAATCCAGAAGCCATTTGTATCTCAGCATCTTATGGTCTTTGACTGCACCTCCTGCCTGGTGGCACTGCTGTGCAGGCTTGTTCTATAATTACTACAATATGGCAGCATCTGACAGCTCTAGTTCCACAGCTTCAAAACCCCTCTCACCAAGCCAAGGGAAAAGCCGTCAATGGGTGACATTACAGACACTTGTTCATTCTATGGGCGGTACTCAACCTTCAGTCTGTGGGCTATGTGATACTCAGGGGGTGGTGTTCAGTCTATGGGCTATGTGATACTCAGGGGGTGGTGTTCAGTCTATGGGTTATGTGATACTCAGGGGGTGGTATTCAGTCTATGGGCTATGCAATACTCGAGGGTGGTGTTCAGTCTATGGGCTATGCGATACTCAGGGGGTGGTGTTCAGTCTATGGGCTATGTGATACTCAGGGGGTGGTGTTCAGTCTATGGGCTCTGCGATACTCATGGGGTGGTGTCCCGTCTATGGGCTCTGCGATACTCAGGGGGTGGTGTTCAGTCTATGGGCTATGCGATCCTCAGGGGGTGGTGTTCAGTCTATGGGCTATGCGATACTCAGGGAGTGGTGTTCAGTCTATGGACGATACTCACTGAGGAGGTGGCGGCTGGTAATGCCCTTCTCGGTTAGCGTAGCCTCCAGGGTGCTGATGGGGGCGGGGAAGATATAGGATTGCTGCAGGACCTGGGGCAGTTGGGGCCGATCCAGCGAGCTGAACACCGTGCTGTTATATAGCTCTGTTCCCTCAAATAGCTCCAATACTGAGAACTCGTTCCTCCGAGATTTGGCGTTCCAGTACTCATACTAGGAAAAACACAGGGAACAGCACCCACCACACAGTTAGCATTGCAGGCCTGTGACTGAAAGGCAGTGCACTTCCACTACAGAATAAAATGGAACCACTTGCAGCAGGAAAATGCAGTGATATTAGGATTGTCCAGAGGCATGATTGTAAATGGCTGCAAATACAACAAGTGTAGAAGCCAGCAAAGCTCACATACCCCCGCTCCCCATTTTTCGCTCAATAAACTTCAGTAGCAAAGGACAAATCAATGGAAATACAATATGCAGTCGTATATACAGGTCTATTACCAAAAATGCCAACTTGGGGAGTTTAGTTGATGTGTGTATGAAGTGTGATGAAGCTACCAAGCTAAGTTTGAGAGACATGTATTCTATGAGCATCACATGGGCAATCATGTGTCCATGGTAATTGCAACAATATGATTACTGTAGAAAAAAATGATATATATATTTGAAAATATACACCCAAAAGTAGCCAGTGAAACATTGTACATTTGAATTGACAAAAATTTGCAATCACTACTTAAAACGTAGATAATAGCACTATCAGTTTAAGCATATCGTAAAAAATGAAAAAAAGTTTAGGTACACATTCTCAGCTGTCATTACTTTGCTTTTCCTTGTTTTGAAACACATTCCAGAAAGAAGAAGAATCTATCAATAAATAATAATTTTAATTAAAAATAAATTTTGGATTGTGTGATATCATGAACTAGAATGTGAAGTAGCTTGCCAGTGCAAATGAAAAACATCTTTCTGAAAAATGTTGCCACCTTTGAAACAAAACAAAATAGCAGTAAAATCTTACCTATCATGTAGAATGTTGAAGTCCGAGTCTCACAGCAAACGTTTGTATAAGTCACAAGGAAAATGTTAAAAACTTGAAAAGGTAGAAGTTATAACAAGTCTTTCTTCTCAGTAGAATAGGAAATGAAAATAAAGTTGCAAATTTAGGCATGTTTTGGCCAATTTTCAGAAATGCCAATATAAGTGATTGTTGCATACTAAATTTAAAGGTTGCAAGTGTTATAGTTTTGTAGTTATTCTGGGGAAATTGAGTCTGAAAATGTGGTTGTTTTTGGTGTAAATCACAGAATTTTTGGGCACTAGTAATTGGAACCCACAAAAGAAAAATACCAGCATGAGGGTAACATGTATACCAATTCTAAAGTTTGTAAGTGATACAGTGAGACAAAGTTCCAAATTTGGGCCGTTTTGTGGTGAAAATTTCAAAAATTTTGGGCACTTCAGCACTGAAACTCCCAAAAGGCACAATGGCACCCTAAGGGTAATATCCATACCAAATTTGAAGTTTGTATGTGCAATAGTTTTTGAGTTATGCTCCGGAAACGAATCCAAGTCCAAAATTTGGGCCGTTTTTGGTGAAAATTTCAAAAATTTTGGGCACTTCAGAACTGAAACCCCCAAAAGGCACAATGGCACCCTAAGGGTGATATCCATACCAAATTTGAAGTTTGTATGTGCTATAGTTTTTGAGTTATGCTCCGGAAACGAATCTAAGTCCAAAATTTGGGCCGTTTTTTGGTGAAAATTTCAAAAATTTTGGGCACTTCAGAACTGAAACCCCCAAAAGGCACAATGGCACCCTAAGGGTAATATCCATACCAAATTTGAAGTTTGTATGTGCTATAGTTTTTGACATATGCTCCGGAAACGAAACTAAGTCCAAAATTTGGGCCGTTTTTGGTGAAAATTTCAAAAATTTTGGGCACTTCAGCACTGAAACTCCCAAAAGGCACAATGGCACCCTAAGGGTAATATCCATACCAAATTTGAAGTTTGTATGTGCTATAGTTTTTGAGTTATGCTCCGAAACGAATCTAAGTCCAAAATTTGGGCCGTTTTGGTGAAAATTTCAAAAATTTTGGGCACTTCAGAACTGAAACCCCCAAAAGGCACAATGGCACCCTAAGGGTAATATCCATACCAAATTTGAAGTTTGTATGTGCTATAGTTTTTGAGTTATGCTCCGGAAACGAATCTAAGTCCAAAATTTGGGCCGTTTTTGGTGAAAATTTCAAAAATTTTGGGCACTTCAGAACTGAAACCCCCAAAAGGCACAATGGCACCCTAAGGGTAATATCCATACCAAATTTGAAGTTTGTATGTGCTATAGTTTTTGAGTTATGCTCCGGAAACGAATCCAAGTCCAAAATTTGGGCCGTTTTTGGTGAAAATTTCAAAAATTTTGGGCACTTCAGAACTGAAACCCCCAAAAGGCACAATGGCACCCTAAGGGTGATATCCATACCAAATTTGAAGTTTATAGGTGGTATAGTTTTTGACTTATGCTCCGGAAATGATTCCGGATGGGCCTTGCCTACGCACAAACGCGCCAGACCCAGACGGACCCAGGCGGAGGCGCTATATCGCCCCGAGGTATAAGCGGGGGTATAACAAGCTTCACTTCACATGATGGAATAGATCATGAAATAACAGCCCTTTAAAGAATCTGGCCGTGCCAGCGTCAAGTGCGGCCAGCCTTACAAGAGCACGCTGCAAAAACAAAATCTTACCAAGCACTTGATCTTGCATTTAAATTTAACACTTATTTCTATTACCTTTTTCTTAGACAAAGAAATTCTGCAACTGCAATAATTTTGACTCATTTCTTGATTTGCCCATGGATTAAGATGATTTTGCTAGTTCCATGGAAAAACAGTAGAAATGAGTGCAAAATCCCTTCAAGTGGCAGAATTTCTTTTCTAATAAAAGATCATTGAAATAAGTATTTAAATCTATTAGATTAAAATTCTAAGCAAGATTTTGTTTTGTATTGCTGTGCATAACTGGCTTCATAATTGACTTGTTCGGATATGGGAGAGATACGGTCAGCTGGGTTAAGTACCATTCTTCCTAACGCCTCAACTGAATCCTCCTAAGTAATATAATAGTTTGCTCTCTGAATAAGCAATTTACAGGTTTCCCTTAAGCCCTTGTCATGCATGCTATGACAGGGACCCGACATAAGCACATGGTCACATATATGCAAAATTAACATCGGTGAATATTTGCCTCCTGTTCACTTTCATTTTATGCAAGTGAAGGGGTGGAGAACAAAACCTGCTTCTGGTGGCAAAGCAAAATCATTTTCATTTAATGTGGGTTCAAAATTGGTGACCTTTGACTGGCAAAACTGCAGCCTCAGCTAACAGCAAGATCTGTGACCCCACTGGTAATCATGGGCTGTAGTCACACCCAACACCCCACATTCAGTACGACAAGATACAAATTGCCTCGGCAGGCGATGGTCATTTTCCTTCATTCATGCATAAAATAACTGTGTCCCAAAAGCAGCTGCTGACAGGCACTTATTTTGGAGGAACTGCAAACTGTGTATCCCAAGCGCTGGCAGCATGCTTTGCAACTAGACATTCAGATTCAGGTGGGACTGAATCAGAAAAATTAATCGCTCTTGAAAATCTTGTTACTGTTCCAAATGCGTTTGGATCTCATAGTAGAAGCTTATCCAAGACAATTCCAAAACCTTACGAGGGCTTTATTACCGTAAATGGCCACTCCAAAACTTAGCACGTGTGAAATGATAGAACAAAGCGACAAGGACTCTGGTATATAATCTTTTGCACAGGGTTCCCACTCTTTTCTTGAAATTATTTTCCAGGACTTTTCCAGGACATTTTCAGCTGCTACAGTACGAGTCAAGTTATCACAACATACACTAATAAATTCCACCCCCAAGCTTTGGAGAAGTGTTATTTTCTACAATTGTACCTTATATTTTGTACATTTAACCAGATTGCTTCAATGTTTATTCCTCTCCCTCTTTCCCTCTTGTACTTTCTCCGCAAAATATTTTTATATGTTCAATAAATCACCAAAACAATTTCCTTTAGTTAATCTGTTTACTGTTTACTTACAGTTTACTTTGTGCATCTGACACCTGCATTCTTAAAGTAAAAATCAAAATCACTGCAAAAATAAATCAAAAATAGAAATATCAAAATCAAATCCTATCCTGCAGTGCAAAAAGGTCAATATAAAACAAAGCAAGAATAATATCACATTAGCTGTGGGCAATAATCATCATTCAGAGTACAGTCCCAAGCTTCGAATTGTTCGCATGCTGGAAATCACCGATGCACGGAGCGAAACTAAAGATCTTAGTCCAATCCTTATCAACTGCTGTAGCTGACAAGCTAAATGTTTGCCACAAGAATATAGTCGGCTAAAGCTGAGGTTTTTACAAAAGCCAGGATTACAATTATGCACCTTTCAATATTCACTAACGCTACTGGTAAGCCCCTCCACTGCTCAATGTCAGCTTGTTCAAAAGTGCTAACGTTAGCCTGTATAACTGCTAAATGCGTGGGTATCCCGCGTGTGACCGTGGATGGCCACTAATTACATGGCAAACGCTGCTAACTTCACCGGAAAACTAAACTGACCACTGGCTGACAATACTGCTTTTTGTCGGATTTCGAAAAAACATACTTGTTGGACGGATCTTTGAATTAACGTATCAGGTGACTGTATAATGTATAACACAGTGGGATCGGGATTGTCATCCGTCAGGCGCTTTTATACGAAATGGTGTGAGCACACGTATATCCTCTTGGGTGGATACTTCTGTCTCCAGCGGCAAGAAGCCACTCTAAGCGCCCGACTTCGCTGGCATCGAGTGTAGGCTGGGTGCTGGGCAGGGCAATCTTTTTTCTAATCACCTTGTGAATAAAGTACTCTGTTTCCACACAAACTATCTTTTTAGTCGTTGGTACAACCAACAAGGGAATAAGTGGAGCCTGAACGCATTCAGCCTGCCCTTCTCTCTTCAGTACAGCGAGCAATGACCGGAAGTAGGAGACCGTCTCGGTTCTCATGGCGCCGCGCATACCCACGACCAGCTCCGCCCACCACCACTGCTGTTACGTATGACGAAAGCACGTTGGGGCAAGCCCTCCCGGAACCCATTGAGATTGCATTGAAAGGCTTTGCACTGGCGAAAAAATGACGTTACACGTGATGAGAGACTCCTGGGGCAGGCAAATTTTCAGTCTGTGTGAAATCGCCCCGAAAGAGGCGGGACTAATGGAGAAACTATTTTATCCTGATTGGACAATGCCATTCAAGGGAGCTCAAACTGTAGAACAGTGGTAGGCAGGAAAAAAAATCTTTTTCGTGGGGGTCGTCATGTCGCCCCAATGGACAATCCGCCTCTGATCTCACTCATGGATATATAAGATCTCACTTGGATGTTGACATCTAAGTGCCATTGCAAAGTAGCAAGCTAAAAAAAGTCAGACTCTGCTCTCTGTGCACATACACAGAGTATTTTTAATAGAGCTGAATTCTAATGAGTTTTCTCATTCACATATTTTCTGTTTCTGCTGTCGGACAATGGAGCAAGTATGAAATACTGAGTGAAACGTGGCCCAGTAAGACTACCTGTTACCCGTCGCTATCTCGAAGCTGTCGTCATGGTCGCTGCAGCTCTACTGAAACCAGAGATGTATTTCATCTCAGAGCGCACAGCCAAACTGACGGCACGCCCATTACAGCTATCCTCTGTCACTCAACAGAGGAGACAGAGAAGGAGAAAACCTCACACTCGATATACAACGATGCAACACTCTTGAACTTAGTCGCAAGTTTGGCGCTTCTTTGGGAAAATAAATCCTTGCCGGTCTGAAAGTCATTAATCTAGCAACAAAGTCATGATACTGGGCAGCAGAACTTGCTCCTAAGGAATAATACAGTGGTTGGTTTAGTGGCACCTGGGCGCTATTGAAGCCTGAAGCAGAGATGAAGCAGAGAAGCGCTACAGCTCAATGTTGCCCATTAAAGGCAGCTGAAAACAGACATACATGCGTAAAATGTTTAACCTCGTTTGCGTTCACCCACAAGGCAGAGAGAAGCAGAGGGAGGAAAAATAATTTTCCAGGACAACACACAATTTTCAGGACATTCTACTTTTTCTCATTTTCCATGTGTTTTCCGGGACTGGAAAAATTGGTCAATCCATTTTCCAGGTTTTCCAAAGTTTTCCAGACGGCGTGGGAACCCTTTTTGCATCTTATAACCACAGCAAGACAATGATTAATGCAAGATAATGCAAATGTGAATGCAGCAACAACACATTCCCCATGTCAATTCAAACCAGATAGAGAAGACACAGTATGTGACTGATAGTGAACCGGATGTACTCGGAGTTGAGCACTAGTTCACTTTTTTGGTTTTTATTATTTTAATTTTGTTTTTGGCGTGAGATAGGGTACCACGACCCAGTTCTCGAGTGCGCAGTAGACAGGGCGGGCGCTACTCACACCGCCTCGTGGATGATGCGCCCCGTCACCCCATCAATCAGAAAGGTCCCCACAAAACTGCGCTCCTGGTGTGTGTCTGTGCTCTCGGTTACCACTGCCAGCAGGTTGGGGTTCAGGTACTATACACACACCATGTTACAAACAAACACGCGCAGGCACACACAAGACAAACACACACACACACACACACACACACACAAAGACACATGGACAAGACACACAAACACAAAACATGGGTGTTAAGACCATTGAAATTAAGCTGACATCAAATAATATGAATCAAACATCAGTTAAAGTGAAAGACAACCTTTGCCTAAAACCAACGTTTAATAAAAGAATTACCCATATGGAGTCCAGATATTATTACTTGGATTTTTTTTTTTTTTTTCCTGTACAGCTGCACAATGCTTCAAATAACAAAAATGCGACCAAACAATCAAAAACTGGAGGCTTCGCCATCTTTCCATCCGCCCAAAGGTTCAGCTAATGAAAGGCCAGCGTTTTGGCAGTGACCTTGAATGGCAATAGCTAAACCAAGGTGCGTGAGCTCAAAACTCATTTGTACTCAATTCCACTTGTACTCAACTTCCGACAATTTGGGCTTTCTACAAGTTTTTTTTTGTTTAACCTCCAACGTTAAAGATCTAATGGACATTGGCGTCACTGCTAAAGGAAAATGGCCAATTCTGAGCATTATGATCTGGATGTTATAAGAAATATTCAATTAGCTTAGTCATAAAATTACCCGAAAAATATTTATTTTATAAAGCAGCAGTTCTTTTGTGAAAGGTTGTCTTTCACTTTAAGGTTTACACAGAACATTATTGCAATTAATATGATTTTACTCTTCCTGAACAAGAATAACAGTTCTTTCAGGGTTGATGCTCCTTAGCATTACCTTACAGAGCACACTGCGCATACTGCTTTCAGTGTTGATGCTCATTAGCCTTACCTTATTGAACACACTGCGTGTAGTGCTTTCAGGATTGATGCTCATCAGTGTGAACTTACAGATGCACAGATGCTTGTTAGCATTAGCATACAGGCATTCTGCATACAGAGCTTTAAGGGGTGACCCTACTAGATAGCAATACCTTATAGAGAACACTGTGCACAGTAGCTACAGGGTTGATGCTCTTTAGCATTAGCTTATAGGCATTCTGCGCCTATTGCTTTCAGGGGAGACCCTGATAGTTAGCATAACCTTACGAAGCACGCTGTGCATAGTGCCTTCACTACTGATACTTGTTAGCATTAGGTAACAGACAATCTGCACAGTGCTTTCACAGGTGACCCGGATAGTTAGCGTAACCTTACAGGGCACACTGCACGTAGTGCCTTCATGATTGATGCTCATTAGCATTAGCTTACAGACATTCTGCGCATAGTGCTTTCAGGGTGACCCTACTAGTGAGCATTCCTTATAGAGCACACTGCGCATAGTGCCTTCACAGTTGATGCTTGTTAGCATTAGCTTATAGGCATTTTGCACATAGTGCTTTCAGGGGTAACCCAGCAGTTAGCGTAACCTTATAGGGCACACTGCTCATCTTCACCATTGATGCTCGTTAGCATTAGCTTATAGGCATTTTGCACACAGTGCTTTAAAAGCTGATCTTGCGAATATGCATTACCTTATAAAGCACACTGCGATCCCCCATTACTCTGCCCTGGGAATGCACATGCTCATTTGCTCTCTTCCCTTTTACTGCCACAATTTTCTGGACCTCAGGAGGGATGACCAGCTCCCAGATCAGCTCTGTGGATAGGTCCTGGGAAGAGACACACACAGAGATAAACACAGTCTCACACAAACAAACAAACAAACAAACAAACAAACACACACACACACACACACAAATAAATCCTTGTACTTCTTTCCTTGTGAGAACATTACATTGACTTCCATTCATTCTTTGTGTGTCTCTACAGCCTTTCCCTAATCTTCAAAACAAGAAATTCATGCCAATCCCAGACCCTTACCCCAACCTTAACCCACCCCTTAGTCTAAACTTACCCCTGAAGATGAGATGAAGGAAGGGGATTTTTTTGTTGACGTCCGCACTTCCGGTAATAAGACCAGCTTCGCCAAGTCAATGCATGCATGAAGAAATGCGATGAGCACTGCGCAGCTTCGCAGTCGAATACCATCATGAATACACAGATATGAATATGAAAGTACCTCAAAATTCAAATAAACACTACATTCGAGTCAAAGCCGGAGTTCACGTCCTGGAACTAAACGCTATAAATCGCCATTATATTAGCTAGCGTTCGACCGCGCGCGGATATAAGCGGAAGTTCACTCGTCGACATTTTGACCGTTGAGCCATCATTATCGGCAAGCATATCCGCCTTGCGATGTGCCGTATTGTATATCAGATTGCTCCTATTGTGAGGACAGACCGAAATGTCCTCACTTCCCAATAATGTATCCATTCTGTAGGGAAAAAATGTTTTCTAATCCTCTCTGTGTAGCTCAGCAACACATGCGCGTGTGCGAGCGCGCACACACACACACACACGCCCGCACTCACTCAGTCAAGCACACCAGCACGCACACACACACACACACACACACACACACACACACAAAGACAAGCAAGATGGACGCGAGAGATTCACCAAATAAAATAACTGAAAATATACCTAATACTGTACCAAACTCAATATACACTTAAATCAAGGAGTTCAAAAGACTGCCTCACTACTGGCACCTGTAATTGAATTAACGCATGGTACACAAGCCATTCTGCCAGATATTCCACCAGCAATTTCAGGAAAATGAGTTTAAAGACAGGGCCATATCTTAAGTCAAAATTAAGATAAACAGAAAATGTTTCAAGAATTTTTTATTAGAATAAAGTGATGTCAGATTTCTGTTCTCTGCAGACAGGAGAGGAACTTGACATGGTCTCCTGCTGTTGCAGCCCATTTGCTTCAGGATCGACATGTTGCGCATTCAAAAATACTTTCATACTCAGCACATCTGCGAGGAGAGAGTTACCACAGCCTTTCTGTCATCTCAAACTAGTCTGGCCATTCTCCTCAGACCTCTTTCATCAACAGTGCATTTCCATCCACAGATCTGCTGCTTACTGGATATTCTTTTTTCCTCACACCAGTCTGTGCTGACTGTAAAGACTTTTGCATGTGTAGATCCCAGGATGATTGAAATAACTCAAACAAGCCCATCTGGGCACACCAAAGTCAAGGATTTATTCTCCATTCTAATGTTTTATTGGTGTCAGAAATGAACATTACCTGAAGCTGCTAACCTGCATCTGCATAATCCCAGGCACTGCACTGCTGTCACATGGCTGATAGGATAATTGCATGAAAATGCACGTGTAGTCTATAGGTGTTCCCAATAAAGTGCTTGGTGAGTGTTGACTATTCATTGGAACGAAAGTGACATCTTAGACCTGCACATTCACACTCACGCATGTGAAGCGTCCACACCTACCCTGCGCAGCCGAAAGCCAGACAAACGACCCTGGCTGGAATCCACCAAGTAAAAGAATATGGAGGCGGCCATTTCCTGAAGCTGCTGCAGGACGTTCTTTGTGGAAGGGAATGCCGTCACCTGCGGAGGGGAACACAGTTTCTTCACAGGTCAGCACACGACACTCAGCAATAACCTGAAAAGTTTTTTTCCATATGAGAAAACTGGCAAAATTGAAGAATTTTTATCTACAGATGGGTCATACGGCACTTGGTCATCAGAGTGTAAATTACAACCCCAATTCCAAAATAGTTGGGACAAAGTGTAAATTGTGAATAAAATCAAAATATCAAAATGCAATGACTTTCAGATCACATGAGCCAATATGTTATTTACAACTGAACATTGATAACATTTCAAATGTTGAAACTGAGACATTTTACATTTTTATCCACAAAATGAGCTCATTTCAAATTTTCTGGCTGCAACAGGTCTCAAAAAAGTTGGGACACAGGCAAAAAAGAGCTGAAAAAGCAAGAGAATCAGCTGAGAGAACATTTAGCAAGTAATTACATTAACTGGCATCAGGTGTGTAACATGATTGGGTATAAAAGGGATGTCTTAGAGAGGCTGAGTCTCTCAGAAGTAAAGATGGCCAAAGGCTGTCCAACCTGTGAAGGCTTGAGTAAAAAAAATTGTGGAATACTTTAAAAACAATGTTCCTCAACGTCAAATTGCAAAGGCTTTGAAGGTCTCATCATCGACAGTGCATAACATCATCAAAAGATTCAGAGAAACTGGAAAAATCTCTGTTGCGTAAGGGACAAGGCCGAAGACCTTTACTGGATGCCCGTGATCTTCGGGCCCTCAGACGCCACTACATCTCTCACCGGCATGATTCTGTCATTGACATTACTAAATGGGCCCAGGAATACTTCAAGAAACCACTGTCTGTAAACACAGTCCGCCGTGCCATCCACAGATGTCACCTAAAACTCTATCATGCAAAAAGGAAGCCATTGTTCAGCATGATCCAGAAGCGCCGCCGTGTTCTGTGGGCCAAGGCTCATTTAAAATGGACTGTAGCAAAGTGGCAAAGTATCCTGTGGTCAGACGAGTCCAAATTTGACATTCTTGTTGGAAATCAAGGGCGTTGTGTCCTCCGGGCTAAAGAGGAGAAAGACCACCCCTCCTGTTATCAGCGTTCAGTTCAAAAGCCAGCATCTCTGATGGAATGGGGACGCATTAGTGCATATGGTGTGGGACACTTGCATGTTTTAAAAAGCACCATGAATGCTGAAAGGTACATAAAGGTTTTAGAGCAACATATGCTCCCCTCCAAACGACATCTATTCCAGGGAAGGCCTTGTGTATTTCAGCAGGACAATGCCAAACTACATACTGCAGCTATTACAACGGCATGGCTTCGTAGTAGAAGAGTCCGTGTGTTGAACTGGCCTGCCTGCAGTCCTGATCTTTCACCGATTGATAACATTTGACGCATAATTAAACGAAAAGTCCTTCAAAGGAGACCCAAAACTCTCCAGCAGCTGGAAGCCTGTATTAAACGAGTGGGATCAAATTCCAATGGCTGAACTCAAGAAACTTGTCTCCTCAATGCCCAGACGCCTCCACTCTGTGTTAAAAATAAGAGGGGATGCTACACCATGGTAAACAGGCCCCTGTCCCAACTTTTTTGAGACCTGTAGCAGCCATCAAATTTGAAATGAGTTCATTTTGTGGATAAAATTGTAAAATTTCTCAGTTTCAACATTTGCTATGTCATCTCTGTTCTATTGTGAATAAAATACTGGCTGGTGTGATTTCAAAGTCATTGCGTTTTTTATTTTTATTCACAATTTACACTTTGTCCCAACTATTTCAGATTTGAGGTTGTAGTATCAAGTCTCCGTTAAGTCCCCACAGAGTTATATGGTGCTCACGTGTAACAGCATTAGAATGGAAAAGTGGACTGTTGCTCTTTCTATCAGTAATCTTAGACCAAGCCCTGTCTTAACTTCAGCAAAAACCCATCAGGGCTTGGGTGAGACTACATAAGACTGGGCTTGGGACTTCTAGTGCTTAAGGGACTGACAGGTTGTTGCTTGATCTCCCACCTTGTACTGATCATCGATAAGCAGAAGGACTTTAGCGTAGTCCTGGTCCATGAGGGGCAGCAGCAGGGTCTGCAGAACTGGCCGTGCCAGGGCAGGCGGAGTGATGTGGCTCTTCTTCCCGAAAATGGGGTTGAACACATGGAGGGATCCCAGCCCTGTGTCCTGAGGGTGCAACCAAAAACATACAGCTGAGGACCCTGATACTTGAACTTGATTATGAATGAAGCACAAGGACCCCTGTTCCTCCAACATCCAACAGGTTCCTTCTTAAATTTCCTCTCACTGGAGAGATTTTCCCTACTGGGGTTTTTTTTTAAACGTCTTTGGCAATGTTGTTGCATTGAGCAGCCTTTAATAGACTTTGGATTGATCACCCTGCTGGAAATTCCAGCTGAGACCAGGTCAAGCCAGTTAACCACACTTTTAGCTGGTTAACCAGCAGTTTATGAGCTGGCCAGCCAATAGTTAGCGAATTCACCAGCAGAATACCAACTTAACCATATTTGGCCAGCATTGTCCAGCTATAATCCAGCTAAAGATGAGCTATATGACCAGTGTCAAAGAACTGTACATGGATTAAACAATCTTAAACCAGCCACAAAATCCAACTAATTTTAGCTGGAGTTTTAAGCAGGAAACACTTCTCACCAGCATTTATTGAACAGACTTCAGGAAGTCAGGCCTTTAGAGGTTTTTTTTATTATTTATTTATTTATTTATTTATTTATATACCAATACATATCACAACCTTGAGATACCACAAACATACCACTGATAACACATAGTGCATAGTGCCTTTAGAGTAGTGATGTAGTCACGACCGCCTTAGCCAAGACCAAGACACTACCAAGACCAAAGGGTAGCGAGACCAAGACAAGACCGACACCGAGACAAAGACCATAGCAGGGGGAGACGGAGAGTCCGAGACCAAAGACAGTGTTTCACTTTGCTGTAAATATGGGCAGCGTTTGGGTGAAAGTAATTGTGTGTAGCAACTGCATAACAGCTATTATTGTCCTTTCAGAGGATTGAGACTTTATAGGCATTTAAATTTTTTCGTGTTAGGGATTGGTATGGTTACACAGTCCAAAATCATCTCCCACTGACACATCGCACACAGGTTTGACATTATGTTGCCATGACAAGTTAAATCAAATACATGATCAGGGCTCGCGATTACCTGAGACCTCGGGTGAAATACGCACGAAAATCACACAGGACGCACAGTGAGCCATGACTGTGAGTTTCGGGGACGCACAAGGACATTCGGAGGGGACCATTAGAGGATGTCCTGGGGACGTTATTTTGTTTGCTGGGTTCTCTGTCGTTTAAAATGCAATACCCACTCTCAGTAGCATTGTCCATTTTCCCAAGTTCATCAAAATAATGCCAAGTTACCCTTAACGCGGCAGAATTTGCGATCTTTTAAACCACTCAGCAATCCCCAGTCATTCCATTCCCGGTCATATAAAAATAACTAAGGACCAATCACAGAGATCAATGTGAGTTACGTTGTTTCTCTATGCCATCAATACTTCCCATTTGTGCTGAATGTTAGTATGTATGAGCCGAGTCTGAGTTCGCCTACCCTTTGCTTTGTCTCGCAATAAATATCGCTGTTTAAAGTAAAACCAAAAGCCAAATCACCGACTTAATTAGGAAAAAAAAAAAGTTGTGGGGAGAAAAGCAGGAGGATGATGTTACTGCGAGTACTTCCCAATTGCAAGAGATGTCAAGCCCCAAATCAGCTACTACTAGCGAGGCCCGTAATCATAGATGCTGGCGCGAAGAGTGGTGATTCAAATATTCATGGTTAGAAAAAAACAAGTAGACATGGTCAACAACATCCCCCGCCAAAATGTCTTCTTTAAAGATACTATGACCAAACCATCAAAAGGCACCAGTTCACCACTAGACTGATACGCATGTGAAGTTTCATGAAGAAATCTTTAACGGTTTTCGAGTTGTGGTCCGGAAACGAAGCGTGACGGACGGAAGGACGGACGGACTGACGGACAGCACCCATTCCTATATCCCCCTTCCACTTTGTGGCGGGGGATAATAATCATAGTGGAAAGGAAATTTTGGCTCTGCAAATGGTGCACAGATATGGGGAAGCAGAATGCGTTCGTGTCTCCAGGGTCACCTAATTTGCAAATCAGTGCATTCAAGAGGCACCAAATGAACCCAGACCACATCATAGTCGCAGATGCTTGGATCACTAGGAAGCAAGGGGTATAATACAGATAAGAAAGGCAGAAGCCGCCGCCGCTGACCATGACGGATTCAGAAAAAAAGTGTGCAGATCAGAACGCTCCACTATTTGACTAAAAATGCACTCCCCCACTCCCAAGTGAAGAACCAGATGGAATTACATCTAGGTATATGATGTCTAATAATCCAATATAGTAACGCGGCAGTATGGACACAGAATTGTAGCCTGTCAAATCAGTACTCCTACTGCTATCAAAATAATGCACACACTAAATGCTTTTAATCCAAAAAATTCTGACACAGACCCTTCCTGCTCTGATGAAACAAATGTGCGTGTCCTTGTGGTTAGGGGGGAGAATTGCATCAATGCCAAGAACTTCAAGAAGGAAATATTGTTCCGCCTAACCAAATTTCAAACGGATTTGTTCAAATCAACATGATAATTCGCTAGCCAGTACGCCAACACATTTCGCCATTAAATTAATACATTCAAGTTTCTACAATTACAATTACACATATTGTTTTAACTTTAATGGCAAAAACCGCTGGCATGCTCGCTAGTAAATTATTCATCACAACGAATAAACCGCGAACTAGAAACTAACGCTGGTGATGGTTATCGGTAACCAAGTTACTGTATTTTCCAGTGAGCGTATCTGACCAATCGTGATGCAAGAAAGCTGTATCACACGTGCGTGATACCAAACCTGTATCTCATGGGTAGTAGCTATCCACCGATTATTGAAATTTTTTGTTAGAAAGCGCTAAGCGTCAAATATGTCCTTATAAGCAGGATGTGATTAGCCTTCAGGGACTGATTGTGTACAAGTCGGAACTGTTATTTCATTGTTTGGACCAATAATCACAGAGTTTGTTCAGAATACTGTAGACTCGGCTCTGGTTCAGGACTGTTATGTGTTTTGCTGCTGAGTTTTAACGAAGAAGACAGTTACATTACTGGTTTCCCTAATTATTACATGAAATCAGAATAGGATCATTTCACACAAGGTATTGAATCCAGTACTCTTGATTATGTATTTTATGCATTGTATCGATTATTGGCGGGCAGTTAGTGTATACATTCCCCGATTGATGTTTCTCACTCTAGCTGTGACCACATGGCTTGAGGAGATACGCTAAATTACCGCACTACCAACACTTTCTGGTCATGGCCGAGTTTGGGATGTGCACAACTTGTTGAGCGAGAGCCAGGGACCCCCAAATCTGGATCAGGACCCCCATACAAAAGAACTCATGGGTTTCAGGACCCCTGAGAAAGGAAAGCTAATGGAAGCCCTGTACATGTAACATTTTATTAACAAAATTAACAAAACACAACCTGCCTGCACATTATATTGTGTTCCTACTCCTATCAGTCTACTATGTCCAAACATCACAAGAAATAAAACCTTTAAAAAAGCCGACATCACTACGCATTGCTTGATGTCCTGCACTGTCTGGCACCCAGCAATGGAATGGGACAATATAGATTTTAATTGGAAAATGGACCTGAGTGAAGTTTGCATCCCATTAACTGCAAAATGGTTTGAAAATACATGGAATCGCTAGTGCTTCGTTTGTGCTCATAACGCAGGCAAATGCTCAAACCGTTCCGGAGACATTAAACATTTAAGATTTCCATCCAAAACGAATAGCAGCGGCAGGTGATGAATTCTCATTTTGCCTGCACAAACGTGCACAAACGAAGCTGAAACAAATGTAATGGGTTTCGTTTAGATTTTCGTCATATGGGGTGCCAACTTCACGAAGCTGGAAAACAGATAGCCTATGAGGAAAGTTCCCTTGCATGAATTTTGGGATCTTCTGAAAACAGTGAATAGCCTGCCTTATTTAGTGAATTTTACTCGGCAAGACTGATATCGGTGGTAATGATGACAAACTGGGAAAATCGGGGGCAACCACCAACAGTCAACCACCTGCCATTTTTAGCTATTTTCATCTGGCTGATGGCTTTGGAGAAAGCCATTGAAGACACGAAAGTTCAGAATACTCAACACGACACCAGGACATTTAGAAGACCCTCAGTAGTTACCCTGCATACATAGCTATCCTCAAAACTTTAAAGCCATTCATTTGTAAAACAGCACAAGCTCCCCAATACTATGACTCAGTAGCAATATGCTTCATCCAGTGAATTCGCGAGGAAATTTACTTAATAAAATGTTAGTGATAACTGACCTTACCTATGACCGTTAACTCAGCTAGCTATATTTTTAAAATAGATGCCTCTATTGGCTGCATTTAAAGAAGGCTGCGTAGTAATAATCGTAATAATGAGGCTGTACCAGGACCAGCTGCTTACCTGGATTTTGAAATCCCCTCGGGACCGTTATGTCCGAGACCAAGATAAGACCAAGATCAGAGAGTGTCAAGACCAAGACAAGATCAAGACCATGTAAAAGTGGTCTCGAGACCGGTCTCAAGACCAAGACCGGTCTCAAGTACTACAACACTACTTTAGAGTTTTACCTTGTCCTTGATGAGCAGAGTGCATTGTGGGGGATGCGGGAAATGGGCGGTGGTCCTCTGCACCATCAGCTTGAAGGAGGCGTCAGGCTGTACGTCCCTCAGATAGTGCTTCCACAGTATGGTGCCAGACTTGCTGTCGATGCCAAACAGCTGAACCATGGGACAGCACATATTACCTCAAGATGGGATTGGTTGGCTCCATACGCACAATTTACAAGGGAGGACATGCTGTATTTCCAGCTCTTCTACAGACTACAATGAAAAACTTATCATAAGCCTCTCAAACTTGCAATCCCACTGCCATCCCCAAACACCACCAGCCCTGAAGCTGAAATTACACTCGTTTGGATTCTCAAATTATGATAATGGAGCGCCATTTTGATTCTGAAACCATTTTCACAGGGAAGAAGGGCAGACCTGTGAGATATTTTCATCACACAGACCTGAGTCTAAAAATAAATAAAAGAATCATTAGTTTGTTGAGAATGTAAATGTCACCTCTGTGAAACTGCCCACAGCCAGACATACCATTGGCATCGCCCTGGGACCAGATATACTGCCATAGCGTTATGCTCATCAATATTCTCTTTTTTGCGTATACTGTCTATTTCATCAGCTAGTGCAATGCCCTTTGCGCAAATCTGTCCAGTTGCAGTGATTACTTATTCCCCATTACATTACTATCAGTGGGTGTAACCTAAACTAGTGGCCCCTAACGAGCCAACAGGTGACTGGCTGCCACCCTCCCATATTCTGCTTCCTCCTCTGATTTCTTCCAACCGAGTAGTTTATGTCACTGCGGCAGTCTCTTTCCTAGTTATTGTGGGTCAGTCTTTTCTAAAGTATAACACCAGCTTATTTATTTAAGGGAGACTTTCTTAAGTACTTGTCTTGTGTGGTGAACTTGCAAAGCCCATATGACTTGAACAAAAGTTACTCTCCTGAGGAGTGGAACCCTGCAGCGACTCGCCTTATTCAGTCCTTACCTTCCCAGAGGCCGTGACCATCACCATCATCTTCTGCAGGTTGAACTCATCGCGGGCCAGGTTCTCGATGGTCACCTCGTTCTTCACCTGGCTGCGGGGCTTGCGGGCGTCATAGAAGAGCTTCCACAGGTGGGCTATCCAGGCCTGGAGCAGGATGAGCTGAGAGGAGAGTCTCTTCAGCACCATGGCCAGCAGCCCGTCTGTGTGTGTGTGTGTTTGTGTGTGTGGGGGGGGGGGGGGTGTAGAGGATAAGGGGCGGGGGTGTCAGGACACAGTCTGTCACCCAGGGCACCAGAGATGGACATACCCCACCGCCTACATTCCTGCAAACTCCAGAGCAAACTAAAACTATTGCAGCTTAGGGCGCTTTCACACTAGGTATGATTGTTCCATACCGTGCCGCAGTACGATTATCCCCCCCTCCCCTCTCCCTCTGTTGATCAGCTTTCACACTAGTAATGTTGTTCCATATTACAATACAGTAAGTGGCAGTATGCACCTAGGTTGTTTTAAAAAGAGAAATATACATGAAAAAGAAGCAAACCCTTGTGCCATCAGGGCATGGAAAATTAATCTTTTTCATCATTTAAGCTGCCAGACTTACGCATCGTGTCCTGCACTTTGAGATATTGCGGCCACATTTTCTTCAGTTTGTCCGTTATTCTGCGATAACCACTTGAATGTAAATCATCACGACTTATTCCATAAATCTCTGCGTTTTCGTCTGGAGAATCTAGTTGTGATTGTATGTTTTCGTCAGCCCAAATTTCGAGCAAGCATTTAATTTCTTCGTTTGACCAGTGAGATTCTTTCGTCGCCATGTTTGTTCGAACATGAGAGTCCAACAGTTAAGATGTCACATAACAGTCCACTTCCGTGTTCAAGAACAGTTGCTTACATGTTTGGTACGAGTGTGGATGAACCGTGCCCGAGACCACCTCTTCCCACCATACTCGTGTACCATGCCCGAGCGCAGTACGCTTCTGTTCACACTTCTCAAATGAACGGGACTCTGGGGTCAAGTGTACTTGGATCCGTGCCCGAGTCCCTAATGTGAAAGCACCCTTATTTAGCCTCTGGAGAACATTTCCCGATTGAAGACAATGCAAAAACTATGACTTAGCCGCTTTGGACCAATAGTTTTACAATTTCACTACTTAATATAATTACATGCATACTACATTCTACAGTGCTTTTAAAATCCAAAATTTCTTCACACAGGCTGCACAGAAGAAGGTACCAGAAGTTTTTCATTCCTATTCATCTCTTCCCAGAGCACATACTCTGGTGCCACAAAGCCCCATTGTCAAATGTGGCCATCTCAGGGACGTGGCTTCTTATGCCACAGAGCAGCATTCCTGTATGAGACAGGAAAAATAAATCCCTCAGACTGGTCACTCAGCGTACCCTGGTACTATTTCCACTGATGCCAGAAACCATGTCATATCAGTGTATACCTGAGTGCACAGATACACCAGACTCTGTGATGAATGAAGCCATAAGTACGGAGAGTTTTTTATTCAGAATCTATTACTTATGCAAGACAGTCACATTTTTCAAAAAGCAATATCTCTAGATAGCTATCCGCTTCATTCCTATGTACCATCGAAGGACTGCCAGTATGGACTTCGTAAGTCGATACGCACGCCCCAAAATTAGGATGGAGCGTTTTATGAATACTTTTGTGAATAGATTAATTTTCAAGTATGATTTAGTAAATTAGTTGCATGTTTTTAATCAACAAATTTTATTGTCATTTTGTTTTTAACTTAAATTTTTTTTAAACAATACTGTAACATAAGATATGTACTTTTTTCTTGTGAAGAATAAATAAAGAAAGAAAAAACAAACAGGGAGGGGACATACTTAACGGAGGCCCTTTACTTTACCTTGAATGGCTGAATCCAAGCGCAGCATAGAGAAAATGGGGGAATAAATGCAAGGTTTAGATAAAAGGCAGTAGCAAGGGATGAGCCTGATTAACTCTTTTCCCCATCATGACTACATATGACGGCTGAACGTATATCGATGGACCTTTTCCCTAGCCTCCCAATTGATTGAAATCAGGGTTATCTCCAAGGCGTCAATTGTCGCCTTCATTGATATGGCCAGGGTCTTCATTTGTAGTCGTTATGGTGAAAGAGAGGGGGGAGTCTATGGGGAAAAGAGTTAGTGGAGGTGAGGAGGACAACAGCTGGAGTCAAAGAGGGACAGAAAATAAGATAAAGGGATAAAGAAAATTATATGGCACAAGCACAGAGGGTTCCCAATGCTACATTAACCCTTAGAGCGCTAAATACAACTAGACAGTCCGGTTGGCTGCGACCGCATGGGTGTAGCCCCCGAAAGCCTGCTTCTCCCCTTTTTAGCACATTATTTGGCCAATACTGTTGCCATGGCAACCAAAATCGATAGATTTTATAAGTTTTTATAAGTGAGGTATATGTCCATACAAAATATGAAAGTAATTGGTCCTAAATTGCAGCCTGTGCTGCATCGACAAGGAAATCTCTATGTTTTGCCACTAATGTGCGCATTATGCTGCCAATACTGTCGCCATGGCAACCAAAATCGATAGGTGTCATAAGTGAAGTATAACACATGTACATATCAAATATGAAAGTAATCGGTCAAAAATTACAGCCTGTACAGCATCCACAAGGAAGAGTGTGTTTGTTTCGGCACAAATTTGCACATTATTCGGGCAATACTGTCGCCATGGCAAAAAAAATTGATAGGTGTAATAAGTGAAGTGAAGATAATTTAATTTAGAATTTTTTGAAAATTTATTTTAGCGCTCTCAGGGTTAAAACAAAAACAAACCTATCATCAGTCCTGAAATTCCCACCCATGTTTTTTACTATCAGTCATTCATCCATGATCATTTTGATATAATTGACTGCATAAAATTAATATTCATCATTGTTCAGTCAATTAACAATAAGGGGAAAAAAAACAGGACTTTATTACCAAATTGACTGCCAAACAATTATTAGAAAGACAGTGATGAAACATACAATGTTATTGCAGTAACATAAGTGCTATCAAAGCAAACGGTTATTAAATTGTTACTTCATTATAGCCATTAGTCATGGCAATGCCCATATTTGGAGCACTTTACCGGCTTTTTTTCCAAACTCCCCCTCAAGCTCCGCCTGTGCGCCTGTGAGAGGCAGGTCCACCATTTCCATGGCAACCACATCGGCCAGGGCCTCCTCGCGGGACCACACCACCCGGCCTGCAAGTGACACATTTCAGAATCGCCTAAAACCCAAAAATAAATACCATGCAGCAACTGGGGCAGATTAAAAAGAGAGAGAGTTTTAGATGGAATGCAAGTATGTGACCCTATTGTTACAGCATCACCTCAAAGTATGCGGGTATTGCGCAACGTCAGCTGACCTTTTGGTCACTTGTACCTGAAAAAGCTTCAGACAAATACACTGCACTGACCCCAGACCTCTCTCAATGCTGGGGCAGACCACAGAATTTTTCAAATCTTGATGGATGTTAAAAACTGGAGACCCCGCACAAAATAACATGTCATGGAAAAACATAGATTTTGACCCTCTTATGCGTAGGGAGCAGAAACCCATAACAGACTGACAGATTGACTAAAAACTGCAAATCTCGCAAAATATCACTTTAGATATCAACTTTAGACTGAGCAAACATGACATTAGTTTGGCTCCCAACTGGCCATCAGTCTTTCTGCATCACTGTGCACGTGCTGCATTCTTGGCAATCTTCGGGGTCTGAGATTGCAGCGGCCAGGACAGGCTTCAGAGCAGATGTGGAGTAGTCAGACACTCCCAAAACCCCCTACATCCAGAGTATGAGGGAAGATAATCTTTTTTACCGTAAAATCTCTTTTAGCCTCTCTTCCCTGTAAGATTTTTTTTCCTGCTGACCGTTTAGCCTCTCACACCTGTAAGATGTTTTTCCTGCTAACCATTGAGCCTTTCTTACCTGTAGGATTTTTTCTTCCTCCTAACCGCCAAGCCTCTCACACCTATTAAAAAAATTTTCCCTGCTAACTGTTTAGCCTCTCACATCTGTAAGATTTTTTTTCCTGTTAACCGTTAAGCCTCCCTCACCTGTGAGATTTTTTTCCTGCTAACCGTTCAGCCTCTCTCACCTATAAGATTTTTTTCCTGCCAACCGTTTAGCCTCTCTCACCTGGCTGATGGATGAAGGTGAGTGCGTGATCCTCCCTCTGCACCATAACCCTGTACCCCACCGAGTCGTCCTTCTTCAGGAAGGCGTGGACATAAAGCTACAAAGCAGAAAGCAGTCACACATTATACGCCCATTACACACCAGTCACACTCTTACTCCCAAAACCTTATAAACCGCTCCACAGTCCTCCTCACGTCAAATTTTTAGTCCGATGGCTCAAACAGGCGATCGAACCCAAACTATCAGCACGACACGACGTTTGTCATCATCATAGTCGTTTGCAATTTTTCAAGAATCACCTTCTCCGAAACAGCCAGAATGACTTCATATTTGTTATGGACCATCCTTGTAACAAGGTCAACCAAGCTTGTTCAAAGAATCTGAAAATTTGATTTCTGAATTTTAAATGAATTTTTACATTTTGAATTCTCCCAAATACTCAATATTGAGCATATTTCAATGGTCTATAACATGGAAATGACTGAAAATATTGATTATAAATACTATTGCTAACAGATAGGAAGTCATATGAAGGATTTCATTTGGTATCATGACCTTTGACCACGAGTGACCTTGAAGGTAAAACTCAAGGTCACTTGGAGGAAAATGTCAAAAATTATCATCTCCTGTTCCATCAGTCAGAACGACTTGATATTTATTACAGAACATCCATGACAATTCTGTCTTTGGCTGTTGGACTATAGGAGCCTTGGTCCTATTTTTAATTTCACTACATTATGGTATTGTGCAGTTGCTCCAACACAGAATGAACTATGATTTTAAGATGAAAATTGTAATCTAGTAAAAAAAAAAAATTAAAAAAAAAAAAAAATATATATATATCTTTATTGATGCATTTCCCAATCAATAGCATCCTGTAAGAGAATCAAACAAAGACCCTTCCAGTAATAAACCAGTTCATTACGCATTACGCTGTGGAATCAAGCCCTTGAAACAACCAGCCACTGTAATTTAAGTCAATAAACAAAACTGAAGTTTCTTGATTTTTTTTTTCTGCTTAGTTTTTTCACCAGTTGTTGCTGTCCTCAAAGCTGGCAGCAGTAGCAGCAGGTACATCTGAGTTAATCATCCAGGGGAACCAAAGCACTACATCATATGCATTTGGACAGTGGCAGAATTTTACATTTTTATTCTCACAGGGCTCACTCCATATGCATGCAAATGCCCGCAAAGTGAAGGCACTCATATGGGGTGAATCATGTCAGAATTACTGGCCTTTAAAAATATGTCAGGGCCCAAATACTAATGGACTTCAGTGTATATAAGCAGCCCACAGCCAACAGACTGAGATCAATCAGTGTAGAGAATGTCCCTCCTGCTTCACATACTTTCTGTGGTTTACCGCCATTGGGGTCCAGGTGAAAGATCACGGTCGTGTCCAGCAGCCTGCGGCCAGAGTCGGCTGAGAAAAGGCCGATGCTGGTAGCCTGGGGACGGTACGGAGGGACAGTGAACCCCAAAACCACACAGCAGATTACGCCAATGACAGAACAGGAGTACAGCAGGGTTACCATGGACAGAAAACACCATTACATTTCGTTTACAAACATTACTGTTATTGAAGCCAATAATTTATCCCCGATGGCATTTTGATTAGACTGAACAGGGGCAAATGCCCCCAGGACAAAGTAAGGTTAAGGGCCTTACTCAAGGGCCCAACAGTAGCACTTTTATAACTGTAACAACTCTGGGGCTTAAACCACCAACTTTCAAGCTCCCAGTCATGTAGCTTAGCCACAAGGCTACAAGCTCCCAGACAGACTGATGATGCCTTAAAATTCACTGCCCTCAAATAACCCCAAATGTCATCTTCAAATGCAATATTACAAGATTCACATCTAAAGAAAAAAGAACAATAATGTACTGAACAAATATAGTGATGAGGCATAGTGCATTCATTTATAATTAATTTGTGTTCATATTGATTAACCATGTGTTGTGGCAACATCAGTTCAAGAGCAGTAAAGCCATTCTGTGCAAAACAGATCCAAAAACATTATGTACACTGGTAAAATAAGACTTACAGTGTCATTTACAGGAGTCATAATGGCAGCAACAGTCTTCTCCCCAGTTGTGGCAAAAGAGGCCAGCAAAGCCTGTGAATATCACATTCCTGCTTTATTGCAAATGGATATCTCCACATAAATGTTGAAAATCATATCTAATCAAAACGTATCCAATGTATAAATAATCTCTTTTTATAGCTGGAAAAGCAAAAAAAAAAAAAAAAAAAAAAAATTGCACAGCTAGATATTAATGCACTTCATGTATCCACTATGTAGGCATTGTCTCTACCGGCTGGAAGTTCCTCAGAGGCTTAATAATCCCATCGCTGAGCTCCAGGAGGACGTGGTGGTCCGGCGCCAGCCTCAGGAAGAACTGAGGGAGAGGGGGGCGAGCTGGATTGGGCTGAGTGGACATCAGACCTGGCTGGAAGCCCGGAGCCACAGCCACGTCCAAGGACTTCAGTGAAGGAAAGAACAAGGAAAAGAAATACATTTCCATTAATGAGCAAATGCTTCCATATACGGCAACTAACAAGATGATTTGCCAAAGCGAAGACCAGTCTCAAGTGGCTTATATTTAGATTAGACCAGGGATCCCCAAATCTGACCCTCGAGTCTGAAGCCAGCCCCGGTTTTCTCCCCTTCCTCTCAATTACAGTAGTGTGCAGTGATGATTATACACTTAACAAAATGAAGATAAATCAGAAACCAAGTACTATCAAGTATTTATTTCATGTAATATGGGATCATACAGATGAAAATAAGTTGACAGACAACACAAAACAGAAAAACAAAAATAAGAATGTCCTTTTGAGAAAAAAGTCAATATCTAGTGTTGCCACCCTTTAATTTGTTCACAGCATTTAATTTTTCAGGCACAGTTTTCACATATTTTTTATTTCCTCACTCAGTAAACTGTTCCACATGGTTTGAAGTTCATTCCAAAGAGATTATTTTGATGTTACAAACCCAGTCGGATTAAGGTCTGGACTTTGAGCAGGCCAAGTCATAACTTTTATGTCACCAGATGATTCTTTCCGACTGAGATAATTCTTGCACAACTTATAAGTGCACTTGGGAGTCATTATCTTGTGGGAAATAAAATCCAGAACCAATTAGTCTCTTTTCAGATGGCAATGCGTGCGTCACAAAAATGCTGTGATACTTCTTCTGATCCATGATTCCATAGATTTTACAAGATCACTGGCTCCTTTTAAGCGGACTGAACCCCAAACCATAATATTATCATCTCCATGTTTCACTGAAGGGGTTAAACAGTCATTTTTGAAACGTTCTCTAACTCTATGGCGCACATAAGTTCTGTGTTTAGGTGAGAAAGTTTTGACTTTTGATTTATCAGTCCAAAGGACTTGTTCCCAGTCCATTGGCATCCAAATGCTTGAATTTCTTGGCAATCTCAAGTCTTTTTTTTTTTTGATGTTGCCAGCAACACGGCCAATCAGACCATTTTCATACTGTCGTTTGGGAAGAATAGATCTTGATACTCTCATCTCTTCACTTCTGGCGCTATCAATATCACAAGGTTGTCGTGCTGTCAACCGCTGATTTCTTTTTTACTTGTCATTCACAGATACCGAAAATCAGAGATGCAAAACAGAAGTGAAGTGCCTCTATTCAATTACCACTAGTTTTCAGCAAACAGGTCTCTTTGAAATGCTTGATGGCGTTTGTCACAGTGCTATGGCAGCATTTAACCAAGTTTTCAGCATCATGTAAGGCCTCAATGCCGCTACGAACACTCTAAGAGAGCTCCTTCCGTCGTGCTATCGTATGACACAGGTCAAAGTTCATGTCACCTTATTTACTGGAACAGCTGACCATCAGAGGTAATTTTGCAGAATAATCTTGCCTCAAACCAGTTTAAACCATTTTTTTAGCATCAATAATCATGGAATGAGCCTTCAAACATGCACTCAGGTTATGCAAGTGTCAAAAAAGTAAAATTTGCTACACCTTCCAACTGTTATTAAAATTACCATGCTAATCCCACTTAAGACCCCACGGCTGCATATGTAAGCCCCTGGTGGGCAAAGTAAGAGTCAAAATTGGCTGGAATTCGATAGGTAAGTGAAGGATCCATGGACGTACCACCCACCCAAAAATGAGAAACCTAGAAGCAAACCTGAAGGCGCTAGAGCGGTAATGTCATTGAATTTAAAGATCGGCAGCATTTACGGTATTTGACCTAGAAAACGGTAAAAAATAAGTCAAATTGAAAATGCGTCTGATATGTGATGAAGGGTGGTCCCACATACCTTCAGTAAAAATTTGAGCGTCGTAGCTGAAATAAGGAAGTTATGGCAATTTTTCATTTTTCACAATAAGCCCCCTGGTAGCCAAACTAAGAGTCGAAAATGGCCGAAATTTGATAGGTTCGTGAAGCATGCATAGATGTACCAGCCAGCCAAAAATGAAAAACCTAGAAGCAAACTGAAGGCGCTAGAGCGGTTAGATCGTTGAATTTAAAGATCGGCAACATTTACGCTATTCGACCTAGAAAACGGTAAAGAATAGGTGAAATGAAAATCATGTCTGATATGTGATGAAGGGTGATCCCTTGTACCTTCAGTAAAAATTTGAGCATCCTAGCTGAAATAAGAAAGTTATGGCAATTCTTCATTTTGCATAATAAGCCCCCTGGTGGCCAAAGTAAGACCCGAAACTGGGCGGAATTCAATAGGAAAGTGAAGGATCCACAGACGTACCATCCACCCAAACATGAAAAACCTAGAAGCAAAGCTGAAGGCGCTAGAGCGGTAACGTCGTTGAATTTAAAGATCGGCAGCATTTACGCAGAAAATGGAGGAAAATAGGTGAAATCAAAAACGCGTCTGATATGTGATAAAGGGTAATGGCTTGTACCTTCAGTGAAAATTTGAGCGTCCTAGCTGAAATAAGGAAGTTATGGCAATTTTTCATTTTTCACAATAAGCCCCCTGGTGGCCAAAGTAAGAGTCGAAAATGGCCGGAATTCGATAGGTAAGTGAAGGATCCATAGATGTACCAGCCACCCAGAAATGAGAAAGCTAGAAGCAAACCTGAAGGCGCTAGAGCGGTAACGTTGTCGATGGACAGGCGGACAGACGGACGGCCGGACAAACGGATGCCGCAGGGGACGACAATATGGATGTTTTTAGCACTTTTGTTTATTACCCATATTTTTACCACAGTATACATTTGGGAATGATTTTTTTGGTTCTCATTGCCTACAATAGTGTTTTTCACTGCACTTTCACAAAATAATTATTGATAAGTAATATATTAGGATCCCTTTTAGACAAAAATGGTGGTGTATAATCATCACTGCACTACTGTAACTGAACAATTATTGCAACCAATTACCCTGACTGACATCACACCTGACGCCCAGGTAAATGGAGGGTGAAAAACCAGCAATTCTAGGCCCTTACGGACCGTGGCTTGTGGAACAGGGCATCAGACTGAGCAGGGCAAACTCCTCCTGGAGGAAAGAGGTGTTAAGGGCCTTGCTCAAGGGTGCCACAGCTGCAGTGATTTTACTGGGGCCTGAACCATTGACTCTCCGTGTCCCAGTCAGTACAAGCAGTACCTGAAGGAGGACCTGGTTCATCTCGGCAGATCCATCTGACGTCAGTGGGAGAGTGTAGAGGGACTGCGTGACGGGGTCCACGCACGTCAGGACCCCATCGTTGACAACCACACAGCTGCCCTGGAGACTGGACAACCACGGGGCCTCCACAGAGACCTGAGGGAGAGCATGATCAAAGCCAGACTGAAGACTCACCTGTTCCCCAAATGTCTCTCCTCACATACCTAATTTAATAACTATCGAAAAATTTAGGGCATAAAATCTGATCACAGTGTTCCTTATATTTAGAGGACCATCTGTATGAATCATTTTAAGGATGCATCTTAAAGGGCAACCTACAGGGCCCAAGTTCTATGTCTTTAGTTACTCCTGGCCCTTGAAGCGTGCCTCTGTTGAGGGTTTACACAACCTTTGTACAAGTTAATGTACTCTGTGTTATACATAGCTCTGGGTAAGAGCGTCTGATAAATATCAATAATGTAAAGCAATGTAACCGTATATAATGACCCATGTCTGCACACACCTCCACATCAAGCTCAAGAATGTGGACCGCATCACAGACCACTCAAAAAAAAGGCACTAAACTTCGATGAAAATGTCACTCCTGATGCTAAACTTTTGTTTAACCGCTTTTCCACGAAAGAACCAAGGGTAAAAAAAAAAATCTGATACCTGCTTCAGGATCTCGCCGTCTTCAAAGTTGTACTCAATGATGGTGAGGTGAGACTGTGGGACGACTCCTAGAACATAGACCTCGCCGTTGCCCCCAGAGTACACTGCCTGGTACTGCACAGTATCGCTACCAACCAGAAAATGCAGTTACAACCAGTAGGCAATTAGTTTTTTTTTTTTTTTAAAAGGGGATGCACCTAGTTAGCCCCCCACTACCACCACCTATTGCGGTCAGTCGCGCTCTCTCAGGTGGATCTCATAAAAATGCTTTGCCTGTGAGACGTCATGGTGCCTTCAAGTGCACCTCGCAAACCTCAGAAATCTAACTTATACTTGAATGATAGGCAGGTTGTTTAAAATGGGAAAGTTAGTATTTTTTGTTATTTTCCTTCGTAGAAATGCAGACATCTGCCACACCTTATTGTTCTTTTGTTACTGGAGCATTTTCAGGGCTCGACAAGTTTTGAAAAATTCAATGTCCCTATAGGGCCAGTGACTGGTCATTTCCACTAGCCTGAAACAACTTTTCACTGACCCGAATTTTTGATGACCCTTTTCTGTGGAATTTTACTTGCAGCAAGGAAATCTTTTTGTTTTTCAATAAAGAAAACACTTCAGTGTTTAATATTATTAAACTCAATCCAGGTCCAAATAAAAAAAACAGTCTGCACGCAGCAGGACAGATTAAAATCAATTATCAACATTTTCATTTCTTCTCTACATAAGGTACCTTTTTCTTTTCGTTTTTTCAATTAACAACTCAACCATTAATCATGGTTATAAGAAAACTGTTCAAATCACAGTACAACTGCAACAATATCCTGCAAGTCTGTTTGACTAAGGACAAACTTGTATTATAAAGCTAAAAGATGGTACAAGTTCAAGCAAAACATTCCCACGTTTCTTTACCCTGAAATAAAATATGTCAATTGACAAGAATTTGTATTTTAACTAAAACAAATAATGAACTGATCCTATGTTTCATTTAGCTACATGAACTGCAGGCTATTTCCTTTCATCAGCATGAAATAAATGCATTACGATCTAGCCATTGCAGCAGAGCACATTCACAATAGGCTAACCTTAAAGGGGACCCATTATGCTACATTTCCAGTTTATATTTTGATCTTGGACTCCCCTAGAGTACTCCTGATCGTTCAAAGTCCAAAAAAGGGTCCTTATTTAGTTCATACTGCCATCCTCAAAAAACCCCCATTTGTAGTCCATTGCAGTCTCTGCCTGAAACGCCTCGTTTGGGCGGCTCCTCTGCTATGGTCCCCCCTCCCCGTGTGTCCAGTTTCTTCTGACTGGCCAGCTCTGTGGAGGGCGGAGCTGGACGGGACTCGGCAAAACGCAGTTTTTGGGTCCACCTCCCTAGAGTGAAACGTGAGACGCGTCTGCCATCTGTGCTAAGGAATCAGCGGGGAAATTCTGCAATCGAACGCAGTGTATAGATCTAATGAAATGAACTTGTTCTAATAAACGCAGCGGTGAAAGTGGAGGACGCAGAGCGAATGTCTGTCAGCTCAAGCTCGAATTTGCTATCTACCTACAGCATGGTGAGTACACCGGTGTTTCCACTCTATAGCTAGGATTGAGGGAAAGCTAGAATCCACCCCATACAGACACATTTGTAGAAGGGGTCGACATACCCAAGTGTAGACCGGAGACCGTAGAAATCCAGTGGGTCTTAGAGGGAAACATGGACAGTGAGGAGCAGCAAAAAGTGGACTAACAACTTATGGACTGCTTAGGTGTGGATTATAAGGACCTGCTGGTTTGCGTGCATAACTGTGGTGTGTCGTTAGCGTGGAGTAACGAACAGCTTCTGCGCTGGTATATGACGGAAGGGCGAAAGCTCCAGGCTAAACGGCCTTTTCGGAAATTGCCCGTGGTAATGGATTACTTATTGCCTTGGAATGACCAGCGTTTGCTCGCGGAAAATGGGCGCATTAAGCCGCTTTCACACCAGACGCGAAACAAATTTTTCGCGCAAGCGATTACATTCAAAGTCAATGCATTGTCTTTGCATTGACTTTGAATGTAATCAGTCGCAAAAAAATTTGTTTGGCGTCAGTAAAAGCGCTAAATCCATAATGCTCGAGATTCGCGCCTTTGTATTGACTTTGAATGTAATCTGTCGCGCGAAAAAAATTCGTTTAGGCGTCGGTGTGAAAACGGTTTAACGCCCTTTGTATTGTCTTTGCCTTGACTTTGAATGTAATCTGTCACGCGGAAAATTAGTTTCGCGTACGGTGTGAAAACGGTTTAACGCGCCCATAACGTGTGTATTCGCGTCTTTGCATTGACTTTGAATGTAATCTGTGCGCGGAAAAATTCGTTTCGCGTCCGGTGTGAAAACGGTTTAATGCGCCCATAACGTGTGTATTCGCGTCTTTGCATTGACTTTGAATGTAATCTGTCGCGCGAAAAATTCGTTTCGCGTCCGGTGTGAAAACAGTGTAACGCGCCCATAACGTGTGTATTCGCGTCTTTGCATTGACTTTGAATGTAATCTCTCGCGCAAAAACTTAGTTTCGCGTCCGGTGTGAAAACGGTTTAACGCGCCCATAACGTGTGTATTCGCGTCTTTGCATTGACTTTGAATGTAATCTGTCGCCTGAAAAATTCGTTTCGCGTCCGGTGTGAAAGCGGTTTAACATGCCCATACCGCGTGTATTCGCGTCTTTGCATTGACTTTGAATGTAATCTGTCGCGCGAAAAATTCGTTTCGCGTCCGGTGTGAAAGCGGTTTAACGCGCCCATACTGCGTGTATTCGCATCTTTGCATTGACTTTGGATGTAATCTGTCGCGCGAAAAATTCGTTTCGCGTCCGGTGTGAAAGCGGCTTAACGCGCCCATAACGCGTGTATTCACGTCTTTGCATTGACTTTCAATGTAATCTGTCGCGTGAAAAATTTTTTTCGCGTCCGATGTGAAAGCAGCTTTATGGATAGTATGCGACAGCTAGAGAGAGCTCTGGTTATGTCACGAACAATATACTGGTTTTACAGACCGTAAGTTCCGTAAGCGTGGACAGTTGATTATGTGGAGCTAGCAAATCAATAACTTCTACAGGAAAGAATTTCCTATTCAATCTCCGCCTTTTTTGGCCGTTTATTAGCCAGAACAATTTCTAAAAGGGGAAGAAATTAAGCCACGGCAATACAGAGAAATCGTTTGTTATACCAGACACATTATAGCTTGTGCGTTTCACGATGGCTTTCACCGCGGTAGCATCAGAGAGCTAGCCCAGATATTGGTGAAGTATCCGGCTGATCCCGGTCATGGATAAGTGAAGCGATCACAAACAGCCGTAAACAACACAGACATAGACATTAGCAACAGTAACTTGGCTACATTAGCCGCAATGCTACAGCCACAACCAACGGGCCATCACATTAGGTAGGCTTATGCCGTAAAAGCAACTTACAGCTTCCGCGTCTGTGAGTTGCGGACAGTTGCGACCAATACAGGCTTTATCTTCAGCTATTTTACAAAGCCTGCGTTTGAGGCGAGTTGTTAGTGCTAACTATCGTTAGTGGTCCTGCTAGCCACCCGTAACCCGTTAGCTTCACTTACATTATTTGCCGTTATATTGTTACTTACAGCTTGTGGTTCCGAGCGCTTGATCGATGCAACTGCTTCAGGTTTGAGGAGCAGCTGAAACGCTTATCCAACGTCAAATTATCCTTTATTGACAAAGCTGTCTTTGGTGAAATGCTGAGCACAAACAGCTAACGTTCCTTTTGGCCATGGCCGTTTGCTGCCAGCAAACAAAAAAGCTACCCACTGATTTCTGGTGGCATCGTCTTTTGAAAGAGAAATAGGTGCTTTTCTTCGCATCCAAAAATAAACTGACAAGCGGCTTTGGGAGAGATACTGACAAAACTGCACCTCAAATGATCTGCGGTTCTTCCTTTGTATTTCCAAAAGTGTGGAGGCTACTAAGGCATAGTATGATCCGTGGTTGTTTGTGCCTGCTAGAATAGTTTCCGGTGTGGGCAGGTCCAGCGCCGTGATTGGCTCTGGCTAGGTCTGTATTAATTGGACGGCACAACCTGAAGTCAGGTTTTGCCCAGACCTCATGAAGATCTCGGGACAAGCTGTTCAGGGAGGAAATCAGGTTCACGAAATCACGTTCTTGGATTACGGCAAAACCCCTGTATCTTATGTTCAGAAACTTTTCAGAGGTTGAGTATGGACATCCAACATTATAACATTACTTATATTTATTAAAAGAAGGATCAGCATAATAGGTCCCCTTTAATTTGGCTAAATGCGCTGTTCGGCATAGATACAAACATATGGCACAGAATGAGCCAAAGGCAAGACATAAACATTTCATAATACTCTCACATCACTCCGATTAGATTTTTTTGTAACAGTATGTGACTTCTATATTTAATATCGTTCACAAATAATGACTCTCCGTGTTAGCTAGCAAGATAGCAACCTAACAGGCACGTTCAGACCAAAGGAAATTCACCGGAGTTTTCAGAGGAGAAAAAACACGGTAAAAGTAGATGGAACCCCGCTTCTCACGGTGTAGTCTACCGGTTACCAATTTAAAACTCACTCAATTGTAGCTTGGAATATAAACTGACTTAATATCACAATTTATTTCAGTATATTTTTCCAAACGAGCTAGAGCTCCTCTTAGCTGCTTTTCACACAGAAAAAAAATTATCTCATTGCTAAAAAAAACTGCGCAATTGCGCCCTCGGATGACATCATAGGATTTGACGCTCAATCAGTTAACCCTAAAGGATCAATGAGTTAGGCAGAACATACTCAACTAAGCACCCTTGCTCTGCCCAGACAGAGAGGGGATGGCAAGTTAACAAAGGGGATGCATTTTGGCCATTTTGCTAACAAGGGGGACACCATCTCCCCTCATCCCCCCTCAAATCGCCTACTGGTTACAACCTTTTCATGGGCATAAAACCAGCGACCGTCATTAAAGACATGTCAGTCTCTAGCATTAGCCGTAAGGCTCATAAAAATGAATGGTAGCGACAACAAAAAAATATGTTGTACTTTGGGAATAATCATAATGTGGATTATGCTATAAAGGAACCTCACCCAAGGATGGGACCAGCAAATGAATGACTTCTCCTCATTAACCCATTAACTCATTGTGACTCGGGGTCACAAATGAAAGCTGACCAAAGGTAAATTTAGCACTGATATTCGGAAATATTTCTTCACCCGAAGAGTAATTTCGGTGTGGAACAGCTTGCCTGACCATATTGTTGAGGCAGAGACCCTGGGAGTTTTCAAGAGCAGGCTTGACTTAAAGTTAGATACCACTGAGTCATTGAGTAACTGAAGCGATATATTCACGATAGTACAAAGAAACTGGCGAGCCTAGTTGGGCTGAACGGACTGTTCTCGCCATTCATGTTATGTTATGTTATGTTATCCCTTTATTACCTCGAGCTTATCAAAAAATTCTGCATTCAAGCAAGTATGAGGTGGCACCAAGCATCCAAACTGAACACCACTGGAATTTTATGCACTCACTTCAGTGATTTAACCCCAAAATATCCATACCAATTCACTTAAAAAGGTCCTTTACAGGCAAATGGGTAAACCATCCATGCAACAGAGCTGAAGAGCAAGATGTTCAACAGTAAACATTTTTCAAAAAGGGATGTGGGGAGACCAAGTTGAGTTGAACAGCTTTCTCACAATATGCCATCCTTGGTTCTGAGGTCTTCAAAAACACACTTACCAGACCACCTTATCAGATGTGGTAGTGTACTCACCCATCAGGTAGATTCTCCACCCATTTCTGATGGCCATTGGAGAGGTAGTGAAGGGAGATCGCAGTTTTCTTTACTACAGCAATGTACTTCACTGAGTCCTGCATCCCAATGAAGCCAGCGGCCTGAAAACTGGAGAACAAACGGCTCAGTGTAGTAGAGCGGAGACTGAGGACATAAGGTTTAAGCTCAAATCCCTAACCCCAAATCAGCCATTGAACACTACAGCAGAGTAAGCCTCTCTGCACCCAAACCAAGCTATTTTCTCTAGAACAGGGGTAACCAACCTTGTTCCAGCAGATATACCTTCCTGGGCCCGGTTGTCCAAAGCTTTGTTAACTTCAACCGGTGATTAAGTTTAAACCACAGTATCTATATCTCTGAATGAAAGCACAGATGTTTGTATAGTTTGATGCATTTTGTAGGTTTCCCTTGATTAGTTTAAGTAGTGAAGAGCATTCGCGAGAATCTTATTTAGAGAGTGGTCATAATGTCAGGTGTTTAGCGCTAACCAGCCGTTAGATTAACGGAGCTTTGAACAACCGGGCCCAGTAGGTTTTCACTTCAGCCCAACTTTGTCCCACCTGTCTGATTCATCAGTGGCTTAATGCAGATCTCTGACTGTTGATTGAGATGTGCCTTGTTTGGATTGGACTGAAAAACTACAGCACAACAGATCTCCAGGAACAGTATTGGTGACACTGCAGTAGAATGCTCATAATTTATACGTGTACCCACTTCTCACACTATCTTTTAAAAAGTAAATTTTCAGTATTACAATATTTTTGATGAGCAACACATCTTAATCTGCTGTTGTGTACTCTACGCACTAGTAATTTCATATTTTCCTTGTTTTCACATCTATTCTGGAGCCCTGAGAATTTCAAAGGCAAAATAATATAAAATGCATTACCACTATCATTAGAAACTAAACTGCGGCAATGTGCCTCAGTGAAGTGAGATCACTATTGTATGATAGGACTCATCATTTATTCCACCATCCAATAAGAGGCTCAATACCTGCCAGTGTCCAGAACCACCTCCCAGTTCAGGCCTCCAATGTTGGACTCCCATGAACGCAGCAAGCGTCCATTCCCAACCACCACCAGCGCATCTGAAAAGAAGAAATGAGCAGGAGAATCAAACAGGCCCTTCCACACTAAACATCAAAGATCTGTAGGAAAAGGCTTGTAGTCTGCAATCAGAGAATCACTTCCTGATCAGCTTTGTAACCTTTCTAATGGGCACAGAAGGTCAGAATAATAACCAGGGGCGAACTGACAACTCCTACTCAGGAAGGTTTATCATGCCACTATACATACAGTACATGAGTGAGTTTAGATCAATCCAAGTGAAGAACTGGAATGCAATTCATTAACCAGATTATTTTCATAAGTCCTTTTCATAATTGCCAAACCAAATTATCATTCAGTTAGTGAAGTGACTGCATTTAAATGCAATGGACTAAACTTGCTCCAGCTTACCCTGTCCATGCACCAGCAGTGCGTCAATATGCCCCTCTGGACCTGCTTTGTCCACTTGTCTCCAGACTGGGGGAGAATATTTCAATGAACATTTATGCCTGACAGTCAGCAGGCACCTTTCCACACAAAAAACAGACTTGTTACAAAGCCAGTGGAGTCACTGTGCAGCAGCACACTTAAAAGGCAAAATTGCCGTTTAAGTTTCATACAATTAAGTCTCAATAATGTGCAATAGAAATGAATTAAATGGCCTTCAAGAACAGTTTTGGGTGGGAGAAAAAAAATTCCAATCGCCCACAGAAAAACAGCCAGGTACAAACTTAAATAATGTACCTCGCCCCCTTTACTTACAGAGGTCACCTGTCCTGGAATTTAGGGAAGCGATAATGTTCTTCTCAGTAGCGAGGATCAACTTTTTGGACGCCTGGGACTGGGTATCGAAATATGCAAAGCGCACATTGCCAACGAATTGTTGTCTCCTACAGAACAGAATAGATTATACAAGGTACAGCAGAAGAAGAACGGGGAAAGGAAGCGAATCCTGCTGTCTAAGGTGAATTAAAGTTACTGCTGAAAGATAAATCGGGGTAGATTCTGCCATGCTTAACATAACTTATCCACTGCAGTGAAACGTCGCAATACCAGTATAATAATTGACTGCATTCTTAACAATACAGTTGGTTTCAAATCGTCCTTTAAAATAAGACAGCTAGCTCTGCAGCAAATAATTCATCGAAAGTAGTGGACACTTGTTTGCAACCGGACTAGCTACTAACGAGTTAATGTTGTACATCAAAACACTTTCAAAAACCACACCTCAACCGAATTAATAAAATCGGGAATCATACGAATGGGTGCAGCCAGTGCTAACTAGCAAGCTACCGAGGATAGCGGACACCGGCATGTTTGACAGCCTGTCTCAGTTCTGTTCTTGCAATGCTACATCCTTTCACCGGCCGTTTAAAAAAACGTTTCGTTGACTTTAACATGCGACGGTGAACTCACCAATCAAACTTCCCAACTTGATCTTCAAAAACAGCAAATGTACTATAAAACAAGTGAAAGGAAAGCGTTACCCAAACTGCAAAATTAGCCATGATGCGACGGACAAATTCAATCTTCCAATGGCCCACAATACCCCAATAAACAAGGACCCACTCAATCCGCCGTGGATCATAACCTCGAGGTGAAAAGCGCCTGAGAAAGCGTGAATTTGTGTGCCATTCAAGTAAGTGAAATTGATATATTTTATCAGATCACATGTTTAACATCAATGTATCAGTTCAGAAAGTACAACTATTTTGTATTTAAATAATCCACTTGTAAATGTAATCTGAACGTTGCCCTAATTTTCAGTCAGGCAATTTATTGGCTTTCTATTTCCAGGCACGGTCATGTGTTGTTCGTGTGCTTGTGATCGCTGTTAGATAGCTTGCTCACCTCGTCTTCATTCTGTCCTCTGGTAAGGTACCAGAGAGATTATAGTGCGAAAATAAATTGGTTTTAGTTAGTTATTTATAAATCTCAGTTAGGGGCTAGATATCTCGATTTTGTTAGCTAGTAAGAGTTAGAGCCATACGGCAATGTAATAGCTACCTCAGTCGCTGGATCAATAGATATACTGTATTTGTTGTGTCATTTACTGCTGGATAAGCAGGTTTACAAAATAAGTCTACAAACATAGCGTAAAGTAACTTAAACTATGTAAGCTGCGTAACATTAATGGCCTGTGACTGACGATACCTGTTTACTATCCTAATTTTAACACTGTAATCTATAACGTCCAGCCATCGTTTCTGAACAAGAACATTTTGTCCACAAGATGGCCGCAGAGTACCCATTTCTTGGAAACACTGTTACATCTGTGTATTGGTGAATGTGATTTGACCGATTACTTGGCGAATGTAAGACCACCTCCGCCTGTGGAATTTGAAATAAAGGGCTTGACAAGAAGCAATTGTTCACGCGTTTTCTTGTGATTATACCTTTTTCACCATGCTGGGTAATTTAGTAGTCTTTACTATCGACCGTCCTACAAAAAATGAATTCATCAAATCAGCAATATTTAATATCAGATTATGATATCTGTTGTTTTTCTGGCTCGCATTATATGCAAACTGCAATAAACGGCAGGCAGTGCTTTATTAATGGGGTAGTTCTTCAAACGGAAATCAACTTCGGACAGTTTTCCTCTCTACCCGAAGTTAAAAACATGCTTGCCGGTGTTCCAATTTCAGATTACCCCCCCAGTAATCTGAAGTTAACTTCAAATTACCCGTTGTACGTTGAAGGTTGGGTTAGGGTTAGGTTAGGTTGAAGGAGATACTGGGGGTACTTTGAAGTTAACTTCAGATTACCGGGGGGGTAATTTGAATGGGGGGTAATTTGAAATAATCGAAATTGTTACACCGGTTTGAACCTGTCTCATACTGTTTTCAGGGGGAACTAGCAATGACATTTATACTTTTTTCAGAGATCAAAGGGTAGAAGTCACCACTTCTGTCACTCTTTTTGAAACAATACCTGAGATTGTGATGGGCCAAAATAATTTTGTGAGGTGTGTGCTTAGGGGAATTGGCTGAAGTGAACAGATTGTCTGAGGGGTCTCTGCCAAACTGCATTTGACTGTCCCCTGTGCACGCAACTAGTGGTTTCCATGGTGTTCCAGGGCTGTGAAGAGGGATATGGCATTACACCTGAGCCCCCTGCCATCTTGTTTGCTTCCGAGCAAAGATTGAACTAACTGTGGAGCTCCCTTTGAGGAACTGCACTAAATGATATTTCAGTCTTGGCCTCCTTTGGCTCTGTTGAGTGACAGCTACTCTTAATGGGGATCTGATGCTGGTGGTGAAAGAAGAGAATGCCAATTCCGAAGCAGTATAACATACATGTCTGTCACTTGAATATGTCAAACTGCTGGCGATATTGGGGTAAGACTTTGGCTGCATTCCCATTGTGTCTCTTCTTTTTCTTGCTATGTCTCCTCTCTATCTCGCCTCCCTTTCTGCCAGGAACTTTGAGGTGGAGGATGGGATGAGAGGATTGGGGGAGAGACGGAGGAAACAGGAAAATTAGAAATGGAACAATCATGCATTTTCCACTTTCATTCATATGCTACATCTAATGTCATAATGATGTAGTGGCCCTATCACAGTTTTCATGAACACAGGCAGCTAACCACATACCATAGGAATTGAGGAATTGGGTCATTCTGTGTCAACTCAGTGAGATTAGAGGTCGTCAGTTCTGCCCAACTTCGGCAAAAGGAAGCAAGTTACATAGAAATGTATGTGACATGCTTCCTGTTGTCATGGTTGGGCAGAGTTGCTTGATCACCTCAGAATCTGTCGAAACTTTGTAGGAATGATCTTTGGCATCTGGAGCTGGTTTCTGGTGAATGGAGAGAATACAGCAAATGCTGGCAAACAAGCCTCAGTTTTTTGCTGAAGACCTCTCAAATTCAGGATTTGTTCAAAAATCACAAAGAAAGTGAATTTTCAAAAAAATCAGGAAAAATATCTTTCTAATACATAGGATCTATTTGATCAATTTTATTGTGAGAATAATATTGTGAGAATAATAATAAAGATGACTCACATAAAAATTTTTCTACTCACATTAATTACTTAATTTATCAATGTCATTAATGTATGCATGGTTTACACTGTTCATGTGAGTGCTTTTTAATACATATAGGTAGCGATTTCAGCATGATCATTATGAACATAGATCGGGCTGATGTCGGCCAACTTGCTGCAACTTGCTTGCCACATGCATGTTGTTTTGCTTGGATTCATGCCTGGGCTTATTCTGCTGACTTTTCATTTTCATTGCTAGGGAAAGTACGTAAAAGCCAGGATCAGATCTTGGTGCTCCATTCATTGTGTTTCACTCACCATGGCTGCACTGCCACCTTGCTCTGTTGGTGGGAAGTTGTCAAGTGGAGGGCAGTGCCACAAAACAGTTCACTGTTATACCTCTAAATTGATTCATCTACAAGATCTGAGACAAGAGGACATAGACCTCCTTAAACACAGGATTTGCCTTGATCTGTTGCCAGAGGATACAATTTGCATTCATCATCAGAAGTTTTGGCTTGACTGACTTGAAAGCCTTCAGGTTCGCTGCTGTGATCCCTTCAAGAAGCACAGTAAATCTGTGAAGAAATGCCTCTTAGCAATCAGACTTGAAACTGCTACTTTTCTGTGTAAAAAGACAGAGGAGAGGTTTGTGCAAGGCACGAAATTGTGCCCAAGATGCATGGGTCTAGTGAAGAGCGTGATGGAAGAGGAGACTGAAACGGAAGACACAGAAGGAGTGGGAAGGTGCTGCTCAGGACATCGTCAGCTCTGGAATGAGAGCTTTCGGCATGAAGCGTGAAGACGTAAAAATGAAGTTTGTGCATCCCAGTGGTCCATCTTCATCATTCAAGTGGCCCGATCCTGAGGACATTTGTTGGGTTCCAATTGTTCATGTCCTGTGCTGCGTCGAACCACCCAGAACAACTCGCACAGGTCTGCAGTACACACTGGATCCTGCAACAACTACAGTCATTCATGAATCATATGTAATATTCCTTTGGGTCATTCCATGTCAAATCATCCAGATTTTGAGAAATTTTCCAGGTCACCTCCTCAAAAATTTTTGAAAAAATTCACGAGTAAATATTCACCCAAAATAAAAAAAAATGGTTAAAAAATGGTTTCAGGTTATAGCCCTTCAAAATTTGAATGATATTTTAAGTTTTTTGGCGAACCCATTTTCAGCCAACTTTGGCAACTTATTGCTCCAAATTGATTGCTCATACAAGGCTGAAATTGGGTATACTAACCATGTTCATCCCCTAGAATCTGAAAATGGCCTTGGCTTCTGTGTATCTTGATCCACTTTTGTGTGGTAAAGCCTCAAAATCAGCTGAATACACAAAACACCCAAAAACGACACCACATTTTATGACCTGTAACTCAGGAACTAAGATATAAGGCTAGAATTCATTTTTTTAATGATTTTATGATATATCTGTCTGTAAAAATGCAGTAATTCAAGTAATTTCATTTGTAGAAGTTTTTTAATGAAATAATTTCTAAGTAAATTTTTCCGGTTTTGCCCCAAAATGCCCTTTTTTTGGGGCAAAAAATGACCATGCCACCAGCTATTCATCTCTCTGAAATTTTTACTGTGCAATCTTATAAATGTGAATAGTGTCATACAAAAAAAATCAGAATGATGTCCAGCTTACTTCTTTTGTTATGAATTTTTAAAATATGTTCTGAAATTGTGTATTTTTTCGTTGACTAAACGGGTATAGGTTTACTGCAAATGCTGTTATCTAATAAATATAAAACAAAATATTTTTTGAACATGATACACCATCTAAAAGTACAATACATGACAGAGGCCTTGTCAGAATATTTAGGTGTTTGCTAGATTCCACAGATTTATTCCTCACTTTCATTGGTTTCATTGTTTTTGTTGGGCATGACTGGGGATGACATCAGTGCCTCAAACATGCCATGACTTGACTGATCACAGCCTTATGAAGTAATCCTAAATGAGCCCAAACTTGTATTACTGAATTGTGCAATAATAGTTCTCTATAAAAGGAGGCAGTCCCACTTGGGGATTATTAGATCATCATGAGCACTGAAATGGAGGAGAGTAATTTACCTTGGTGCAGTATTGGAATCCATTTAGATGATTCATGTCATTCAAAAACATTTACAAGAAAAACTGGACTATTGGGACTAGATACTTTCTCAAGTGATACTGCCTTAAAGCAGTGGTCGTCTGGTGTTCCGCAGATTGATTCTGTGTGTTGTCATCATGAGAAAATGTTTTTAACTTGCTATGAGAATAATCAAACGTACTGTGCAGGTCCCAGAAACACTCACCACAAAAAAGCAGCAGGCCTATACCAGTTTAGGAAACAGAAATTTTGGAGCAATTTAAAAATTCATAACAAAAAAAGTAAACTGAAAATCATTCTAATTTTTTTGTCAGACATTGCTCACATTTATAAGATTGCACAGCAAAAATTTCAGATAGATGAATAACTGGTGACATGGTCATTTTTTGCCCCAAAAAAGGGTATTTTGGGGGCAAAACCAGAAAAATTTACTTCATTAATTATTTAAACAACTTACAGAAATTATATTACTTGGATGACTGCATTTTTCAGAGACATATATCATAAAATTATAAAAAATAAATTCTAGCCTTTTAGCTTACTTAGTTCCTGAATTACAGGTCATAAAATGTGGTCTCGTTTTTAGCTTACCGGCCCTAGGGACCAATAAACTATTGTCGTGGTGTGGCGTCCGTCGTCCGGAACATTTTTTATCTTTTTTTTGGCCTGATGAATTTTCGTGTAAATTTGCAATAACATACTACTAGACCATACCTCCAGACGATTTTCTTGGATTTTTGATTGAATCATTTTTGTCCGTTTTATAGGCCCTTGAAATTTTGGCTCCAATGTTAAAGATAGGACTAAGAAATTTTTAAAAATTATTTCTCAAAAACTGCAAGATAAATTTTTTTCTAAATCAGGCGATCAACTTACCTTGGTACCGTCAATGTACAGCGCGAGCGCCATTTTGATTGAATCGACGGAAGTGGGTCTATTGGGGGCGCTGTACTTTATGAATATGCAAGATGGCCTGTGGCGGCCAAATGGTTGCAGATAGAGATTAAGTTTGTATTATCGATATATAGGAAGTCATATATGACCTATATTTTGGCAATATTAAATGTGACCACAGATGACTTTGAAAGTTCAAACTCGAGGTCAGGGAATATATTAACAATGTTAAAAGATATGACTTGAAATTTCAAAAAATTATTTCTCCAAAACTGTCTGATAGAACCAACTCACCTTGATATACTTTATGTACAGTGCGAGTGCCATTATGATTGAATCGACGGAAGTGGGTCTAGTGGGGGCGCTGTACTTTAACATTGGGTCTTATGCAGAATGGGCCAAATCGCCTGTGGAAGCTAAATGGTTGCAGATAGAGATTAAGTTTGTATTACTGACATATAGGAAGTAATATATGACCCATATTTTGGCTGTTAAAGTTGACCTCAGATGACCTTGAAAGGTCAAACTTGAGGTCAGGCAAAATGTTACAATTTTCAAAGGCTTCTAGGCTTGAAAATGTTGAATTTTGGGAACATATGTGCATTGAACACGTATAGGAAGTCATGTATGAACTTTCATTTGGTGGCCTTGAACTTAACCTTCAGCGACCTTCGAAGGTCAAACAGCACATAGTGAAATTTCAATGACTTCTATCACCAAAGCTATTACAGATAGAGCTTAGGTTTGTATTGCGGGCATATAGTAAGTCATGTATGAAGTTTCATTTGGTGACATTGAACTTGACCTTCAGTGACCTTGAATGCCCAAACTTCACAATTTCAATTACTTACATCAGCAAAATGGTTACAGATAGTTTTGGTTTAAAGTCATACATGAACTTCAATTGGTGGTCTTGAACTTGACCTTCAGTGACCTTCGAAGGTCATACTTCACATAGTGAAATTTCAATGACTTCTATCACCAAAACTA